>OX381709.1:79538610-80168528 GCA_947462335.1 Harmothoe impar | reverse complement strand
CCTGGTGAGACTACCGTAAATTCTCGCGTACAAACCGCCCCTTAACCCTTTAAGGACGGCATGATACCTTAATGCATCATGCCCTTGGTCGTCATGATGCATGAATGCAGCCCTGGCGAGTAACTCGCAAGGGCTGCATTCAAGCATCATGCTGACCCTATAGGGTTGAGACACTCTCGAAGGGTCGGCATAATGCACCAATGCAGCACCGGCGAGGTACTCGCCGGGGCTGCATTGGTGCATAATGACAAAAAATGTCATCTTTTAGCGACATCTTGTACAAAAGACGTTTTAAACTCGTTGTCACTATCATCTGATATAATATAATTTTAGGAAAAAAATTGTCTTGTAGAGCAATCAAATTCCTAATAAAATCTGTCTTAAAGGCAATTTTACGGTACATCTAAAAACTCACATATAAGCCACCTAACGTCCTATAAGCCACACCGGCTATCTGACTTCTGTACGATTTGCGGCTTCTATGCGAGGCTTTACGGTTCTCACACACACATAGGAATAGATCGGATAAACATACACAATAACACAATATACTGTCTACCATACAAAATGTGCATGGGTGGCCTTAGGCCAAGATATTTGGTCCCTTTATTTCGGCAACTCTGCAGCCCCTTTTGCCCTTTAAGGATGGATGACATTTGTCGTCATCATGCAACAATGCAACCCTGGTGAGTAACTCGCCGGTGCTACATTGGTGCATCATGATATACCGTAAAACCTCGGCTATAAGCCGAATTTTATTTGGCGTTTTTATTTGCTATAAGCCGAATTTTAAGCCCCAAACTCCCATTCGGCTTATAGGCGAAGTTTTAATAATGTAGGAACATAGTGAAAACAAATTTCAAACACTTTTGTTATAAGCCGAATTTTTACTCCCAAACTCACATTCGGCTTATAACCGAGGTCGGCTTATAGCCAAGGTTTTACGGTACACTGGTATATTAACCCCGTAGGGTCGGCACAATGCTTGAATGCAGCACTGGCGAGTTACTCTCCAGGGCTGCATTCATGCATCGTGACGACAAAGGACATAGCGCATCAAAGCACTCTACTGTCCTTGAAAGGTTAGGCACTGGAGGCATTCATATACCTTGGTCCCCGTGGGTGCATGTTTATAGCGATGACTCTGGTTTCCCCATATGGGCGGCCATGATAGTTCTGAGCTCGCAATGTATCGTGAGATTTAGGCAGTGACCAAACACTCACACACCATAGCTTCCGGGGAATAGGCTGCAATACGAGAGCAGAACCAAGGTCTCACGAGATTGCTGGTGTCAGTGTATACAGAGTAGTTGCGGGAACAAGTCCGATCCCGGTAGAGGCCTATATACCAGGTATACTAACATCCCTACCGTGGGTGCATGGCTATACTGGCGGTTGTATCAGTACTTCCTGGTCTAAAATATACATATACCCAGTATACTATACATGAAGGCTCTTTGTAGTTTTCATGGTCTCCTTCTTTAGTTTGCTGTGTGTGAACACGCCTAAGGTCAAATTTAAAAAAAGGTTTGTTTCAGATAACATGGGAAGAAACTCTAGGGTCGGTAGGTCGGATTTAAAAATTTATTTTTTTTTACTCTTTTTTTTTTACATACTTAAAAATCTACCCAAAAAGTGTAAGAATGGGAAGTTTTTTTTCAAAACTTTTGTAAACCTAAAATTGACCTACAAAAAGTGTAAAAATGTAAAATTTCTTCAAAATTGGATTTAAAAAAACGTAGGGTCGGCCCTGTTTAGATAGGGTCGGTAGAGTGACCTGAAACAAACCTCTTTTTTTTTGGCCTAACAGCTTGCGGAGAAACCTGTTGTTCAAACAGATCATCATGTACATCTGTCTATGTACCACCTTTTGATTGGTCTAGACTTCACTTGTATAAACTATTGGGGGCGAAAGTTAGCCTGCAGTTGTGTGGGTTACACATTTTCCTTCCATTGATTCTTCCAGATAAACCAATTAATTTTGTCGTTATGGGTTCTCTGGAAACTTTTTGTCGGAGGCCAGGTAAGAAAAAAATGGACAAAAATCCATTGACAAAAAAAAAATTCTTAAAGAAAAAAAAAGATTTTGCTCGCTCGCACCATTTTTTGAAAAGTGAAATCCATTGACCAAATTCATTTTGTGTGGCCTTGTCTGCTGATGTTCTAGAAATATCCCTTTTTACCGGTATCATACATGGATCCACCTGAGAGCTGTCTGGGGGTAGAGTGAGACTGTGAGTCTAGTCAGATGGCACATGTTGTGATGGACGAGTTACTGATGAGGTTATTTTAGTGAACACTTATTAACCCATTAAGAGCGGTTGTCGCTAAAAGATGACATTTGTTGCCATGATGCACAAATGCAGCCTACTAGTAACTTGCCGGTACTGCATTGGTGCATCATGCCGATCCGGCTGGAGTGTCTCAACTCCCTAGGGTCGGCATGATGCTTGAATGCAGCACTGGTGAGTTACTCACCAGGGCTGCATTCAAGCATCATGACGACCAAGGGCATGATGCATTAAGGCATCATGCCGTCCTTAAAGGGTTAAGTGAACAATGTTGTGACTGACGGCTTAATAATGAGGTTATTTGAGTGAAGACTTATTAAACTTGACTAACATCCCACCTCAACTGGCAGCTGACGAGACCAGACTAGTTTTATAATCCATCACGGTTTTAGTTTTTAGTCCATTGTAATCATTAAACTACAGTTAGCTAGAGACTCCCCTGTGTCGACCATACTGTTTAATTCTTAACCCTTTAAGGATGGCATAATGCATTAATACATCGTACCCTTGGTCGTCATGAATAACAGAGATGTCACCCAGTCCTCAACAAAAAGTAGGGATTCTTATAATTTTATTTTAAAAAAAGGTGCAATTTTTTTTGGTCACCCCCCAAATCCACCAACCCCCCTGTTATTAGGTGAGTGCGGCCAGGAGGTCAGGCTAGGCGCTGCTAAGCTTGATATCTGAGGGAGGTACAGTAAAACCTCGCGCATAAGCCACGGCTAGTACACGCGTCAAATCGCTGGTGCGGCTTATAGGATCGGCCCAGGGTCAGCTTATAGAATCGGCCTCAAGTCTAGGTGCGGCTTATACGCGAGGCTTTACGGTACCTACCGTAAAACCTCGCGTATAAGCCTAACTCGCATATAAGCCGCACCCCTAACTTTGACAAATTATATAAGCCTCAGAGAGGATCTGAAAATGGTTAATTTGGTACTGTAGTATAGTTATAAAAACTCTCGTATAAGCCGCACCCTATATAGGCATGTTTGGTATCAAAAGAAAGCCAAGTCTGATTCGCGTACAAGCCACGGCTTATACGCGAGGTTTTACGGTAGGAGGCACACAGCCACAAGTCTGCATTTACACAACTGGCAGCCACCCCTCCCAACCCTGTAAGGGCCGCATAGTGCATTAATTTACGGTACCGGTAGTTCTTCCTGCATACCTTATGAGTCGGGGCAGTGGGTGAGAGGGGTTTTACGGTACTCAGTGAAAATAACCACAAAATTATTAACAGATACCTTGAGAAAGTGGCACAGACATAGCTGCAGCAAGGTCTTGTTGAATTTGTCTGTCTAAAACATATCCCCTTAAAACCAATGCAGCCCCGGCGAGTGACTCGCCGATGCTGCATCGGTGTACAATGTATCATGCTGACCCTTCGGGAGTGTCTCAACCCCATAGGGTCGGCATGATACTCGAATGCAGCACTGGTGAGTTACTTGCCAGGGCTGTATTCATGCATCATGACAAACCTATGCGGTTGATACACTCCCGAAGGATCGGCATGATGCATGAATGTAGCACCAGTAAGTTACTCGCTGGGGCTGCATTCATGCATCATCATGTTGGCCAGAGATATTAAAGCAGTACGCGGCCTTATAAGGGCTAACGAGCCCCCCTACACTGAAAATCCATAGATTGAAAGGGTTAGTCAGTACAGACTATCCTAGGTTTGTCATATATGTGTTAGTCATAATGGCAAAGTTATATTCAAAAATTACTGAGGGGTCAGTCAGTAGTGGCTAAGCTAGGTTCATCATTTGTGTGTTGTATTTGTATACCACTAGTTGGGGCCACCTGTAAGATACTATGATCACCACTCCGTGGCTCCCCCTGGAAATTAAATGACCAAGGTAGGTTGGTCCGTACTGACCAACCTGACAATAATAGCTGACCTAGGTTGGTCATATAGGGAGCCAAAAAATGACTAACTAAGTTAGGCACTAGTGACTGAGATTGGTCGTATAGGGAGCCTAGGAATATCAGTGTACTGCAGTACCGCGCAGCATGCCAACTCCCAGCTGGATCTGGCCGCACACAACAAATTACAGCTCTCTACAAGTTCATGTTCCCGATAAATGTAACACGCAATATACCGTAAATTCCCGCGTATAACCCACATCTCAAGTACATGTGTGTATTATATTAGGCCACTCTCTTTCGGACACATTACATCATAGTACACATGTCTATCTTCCGGTAATATTATTTTCATCCGAACAGTTTCAGGCAGTTTATATGACGGTTTTATCGTTAAAGCCCTATGTGATCTAAAGACTGAAAAACACATTTTAAATCATGATGAATATTTGAGTCGGCGAGTCTAGAATTATAGCCATACAAATTTAAAATCTGGTGAACAAATCATACCGAGCTACTACATGGAAAGTCGCAGCTTAGTTAAAAAAAACACTGAATCCAGAATCAGGTCCTGAAAATAGAAAAGGCAATCTGACTTGAGCTGCCATTTTGTTTTATTAACTTCCCGTGAAGACAAAAAGACGCGCATTTATCCAGGATCCCCCGCGGGCGTGGTAGGTCGAGCATCAGTTGTCATTAGAGGGAGTAGAGGAGTCCAGGGCTGGGGCTGGGAGGGGGGGGGGGGGGGGGAGGAATCATGCCTAAATGCATCATGCCCTTGGTCTTCATGATGCATGAATGCAGCCCTAGCGAGTAACTCACCAGTGCTGCATTGAAGCATCATGCTGACCGGCTATGGGGTTGAGACACTCCCGGAGGGTCGGCATGATGCTCCAATGCGGCACCGGCGAGTTACTCACCGGGGCTGCATCGGTGCATCATGACCACAAATGTCATCTTTTAGCGACATCCACACTTATCAGGGTTTGAATGAGATCTGACCGCCCCACTTTTTAGGTTGCAAAAGAATTTGACCGCCACCCCTTTTGACACTTGTGCTGCAGTGGTTATCCAATCTATGGCAGTGTAGCCCCCATGGGAGCACGGGCGGCTGGGCGGGGTTTATTTGCGTGTTGGCGCGTTGGGCAGCGCTTTATGTGGGACTGACAGTGTACCGGTATGTATAGACCAATGCAGCAAGAAAGGGTGACTTTTCATAATAAAGTTATGTTTACATTAGTTTGGTGGAATTCTCATAATATTGTCTGTAATGGCTACATTTGCAAGTTTCTCATATCAGGAGATTCACAGGGCAGTTATCTCTCAAATAGTTCATATTAGAATGTTGGATTTTATTGAGGCTATATTTATCTAAACCACAGCGGAGGGGTAAGACAAAGGAGTTCACACCTTGGTTATTTCACATACCCTCACATATCCTTTCAGCTGTGGTTTAAAACAGATAGACAATGGTTATGAAAGGGTAACTAAAATTATAACCCTCTCATAAACATTGTCTACTGTGAAAGTACTTTATTTCGCTGGGTATATATTTTCGCGATTTTCGCGGAAACGAAAAATCCTTGACATTTTTATATGCTTAAGTATGGAATAAATACCCGCGAAATTGCCGATTTTCACTTTTCCGCAAAAATTTACACTCGTGAAAATAAGTACTTTCATAATATCTATTACACAGTTGTCGGTCATGGTTCAGAAATGTTCAAAAACCTTATCAACAACTCTTCAGCAGAGAGGAGCGCGGGGCGGGTGGGTCGGGGTTTATTTACCGTAAAACCTCTCTGATAACCCGACCTCCCTTATAAGCCGACCCCCCAGTATGAGAGAATATTATAAGCCGAGTTTGAACCCATTTAAACATGGTTAAACTATGATTTGCTCGATAAAAAACCTCCCTTATAAGCCGACCCCCCTCTTTGAGACAATGCTATAAGCCGAATCAGGCCTAAAATCCCCCAAAAAAGGTCGGCTTAGGCCAATAAAAAAAGAAGGTGTGTTTCAGGTTACATGGTCTGAAAATCTAGGGTGGGTAGGTGGGATTTTTTTTGATTTTTTTAATTTTTTCTTTTTTACTTTGGCCTGAAAAGTACCTAGAAATTGACTCGCGAACTTTAATGCCGACTGGCCGACGACCGCCTCAACTCGTGAATCATCAGAACAACTCTTAAATTGGCCTAAAATGACCTGAAGCATAAATATTTTTTCAAAATTGGATAAAAATTTCTATGGTCGGCCCTTTTTTCCTACCGTAAAACCTTTGCTATAAGCCGACCTTGGCTATAAGCCGAATGTGAGTTTGGGAGTAAAAATTCGGCTTATAACAAAAGTGCTTGAAATTTGTTTTCACTATGTTTCTACATTATTAAAACCTCGCCTATAAGCCGAATGGGAGTTTGGGGCTTAAAATTCGGCTTATAGCAAATAAAAACGCCAAATAAAATTCGGCTTATAGCCGAGGTTTTACGGTAGGTAGGGTCGGGTAACCTGAACCACACCTTTTTTTAAATTTGGCCTTATCAGAGTGGTTTTACGGTACTCCTGGCAGGGTCGGTTGCTGTATGCTGGACTGACAGTCTAACTGCATGTAGAAGTCTCACACACAGGGGGCTGGTGGGAAGATGGATTACTGGCGGTTGGAGCTGCTTGGCTGCCCGTCAAAGTAGGGACTGCACGGAGACGGCCATTACCGACATCTACCGTAAAACCTCGCGTATAGGCTGCGGTTAGTACGCTGGTGCGGCTTATAGGTGCGGCTTATAGGTGCAGCTTATATGAGCGGTACAGTGCTAAACTCACCAAAATCAGATCACTGGTGCGGCTTATAGGATCGGCACAAAGTCTAGGTGCGGCTAATACGCGAGTTAGGCTAATACGCGAGGTTTTACGGTACTGCATTTATATACCTCCTGTGGGTGCGTTCTGTTACTTAGATCTGACTACAGTCACCAACTATTGTCTCATCCCCCCTCACTCACATCCACCTTGGTCTTAGGCCAAAAAAAAAGAGGTTTGTTTCAGGTAACATGGGATGAAAATGTAGGGTCGGTACCGGTAGGTCGATTTCTCTTTTTTTTTAAACTTTTTTTTTATACATGAAAGCAATAGCCAGCTTCTCTGAAGACCCTAAAATTGACCAAAAAGGGTAAAAAAAAGACGAAAATTTCTTCAAAATTGCATAAAAAACATAGGGTCAGCCCTGTTTTGATCGGGTGACCTGAAACAAACCTTCTTTTTTTTGCCTTACCACCATGTACTGCGTTTATATACCTCTTGTGGGTGCGTTACAGAGCTCTGACTAGTCATTACCACCAAGTGTTGTGAAACCTCGCATAGAAGCCGCGGCTAAAATACAAGTCAGATCGCTGGTGCAACCTTTAGCATCGGCCCATACATGAGTTAGGCTTATACGCAGGGTTTTTGCGTTACAACACTTATACCGTATGCCCCTAATAAGCCCCCCCCCCCCCTCTTCAGATTTTCACCACATTTTTTCATGTGTTCCTCAAATTTTGTTCCTGCTTTTCACATCTTTGTATGACATGGTGCACATCACACCTGCGCAGGTGTTAAAGTCGCACTGAACCCACAACATCATTTGCATACAAAACTTGGCAGGGTTAGGTCCTGGGTTGAGTGCGCCTTTATGGCAAAGGCAGGCGTGAAGGCATAGGGGTGAGTAGAAGCCTTGTAGAGGCCACTGAGGGAGGCCAGTAGTCTGTATAAGACAGCTACTGGGGGCGCTTATTATTGGAGTTTTGTGTCCAATTTTTCCACTCAAAAGCGACCAAGGCGCTTATTACGGTAAATATGGTATACCTCCTGTGTGTGTGTTCGTGTTATGTAGATCTGACTACAGTCACTTACTACTCCCTCATACCTCCTCTGGGTGTGTTCGATGTTTGTTAATCTGAATAGTCACTTCTGGGTTATACAAGGGTTTTTATCACTATAGAACAGTACTAAAATTGACATATTCAGATCCAAAACCGGGTTATAGGATTCTCTTGAGTTGGGGGTGCGGGTTATACGCGACATGCTGGTAATACGCGGGAATTTACGGTAACTTGGGACTACGGCCCAACGGGGGTGGTTGGGGAGTATCAGACACACACCATTATAGCCTACTCCTCTCTCTACACCCTGAGGCTTCCCTTTTAAACACAAGAATGGTATTTGGCACACTGTTCATTGTTGGCATGGCTCCTTACGGAGGAGGTGGTACCGTAAAAACCTTGCGTATGAGTGTAACTCACTTAGGTCACACCAAAAAAAGTTGTTTTTTTTCCTTTTTTTTTGTCTGTGGATTTTAACCTTGAATGAAGTGGAGCGGGAAAGTTTCTCTTTTTTTAGAGGAAAACTTTTTTCCAAACTCCAAAATCTGGCTACTGATCAGAAAAAGGGCCACCAAAAATAAAGTAAAAAAATTCAAATTCACTGCGGTTCCGACCCTCGTACAAGCCGCGGCTTCTACGTGAGAAATTAAGGTACAAGGGGGACAAGATGGCAGCCCACTAGAGCCTTATACAAAGTTATAGCCGACATCCAACCCACGTCTTTCCACGGTCCCAACTACTGTAAAACCTTGTGTATAAGCTTAACTCGCGTATAAGCCGCACCCGGACTTTAGGGCGATCCTATAAGCCGCATCAGCGATCTGATTATGGTGAGTTTTATACTGTAGTATAATAACAAAAACTCGTGTATAAGCAGCACCCGCCGCAACCCCGACCCTGTGCTGATCCTATTAGCTGCACTGACGATCTGACTCGCGTACTAGCCGCAGCTTATATGCGAGGTTTTACGGTATGCCCCGCCACCATCTTCACAAGAACACTAAAATTCTCCACCACGACTCACTCTCCTTTTTTAACCTCCCTTCCCAAACTCGATTAATCAATGATTTTACTAGGCTCCACATTTTAGCTCCATTTTAGTCGGCAGCGACGAATGACATGACTTGGCGACGGAGGACATTGATTCACGCCCGAGGAAAGCAGCTTAGGGGGAAAGTGGAGGGTTTTAGAGGCTGGGCACTTACTCCCTAAGTGTTACTAAGTGTACGGTGGCATTGTTCACACCCGCCTCCTTATAATTTGTCATGTCCTCATCAACTGTCCAATATACAGGGTTATTTGTGCTTAGGAAGTGGTCATTTTTTAACAACCAGTGTTGCCGAAATGACATCGGCGCAACCGATGTAAAATTGTAATGGCCTGTAATGGCCTATGTGAGAGCATCAGACATCGGCCACAATGGCCGGCCATGATCTCAGCTTTACAACAGTGAAAGATTTTTTTTAATATTCCAATTAGAAGCCGAGTTAGGTCCCTCCAACTTATAAGCTTTTTTTTCGGTGAATTTTCAAGTCAATTTGTTAAGCTGTCATTAAAAAGTATTACAATTTGTATTCATTTATGATGTATATAGAGCACCGTTCTATATAGGTATTACCGGTATATATATATTACAGTACAGAATGGCAGTAGTGAAGTAGTCAAATCAGACCACAAGTGCGGGTTATAGGATTTCCTCGAATTCTGCGGGTTATATGCAGTTTTTATAGCCACCGTAAATTCTCAGAAAATACCAGAAAAACACACCCTTTTTTCTGAGATTATTTTCCCTGTAAACCCAAAGTTCATTCCTTAAGAAGAAGGAGGTCATCTAAAGTGCAAAATAACAGTAACAGTCATTTTGGTCCCTGAAAAAGCTGCTTCAGAGGGGTTTAGGTTGGGGTTTGTCCTCAAAATAATCTCAAACTCCAATTCGACTTATAGGTGAGGTTTTACAAAACTCATAGCATTATTGCTATAAGTCGATTTTTTCACTCCAAACTCCAATTCCACCAATAGGTGAGGTCGACCTAAGCAAGGTTTTACGGTAGTTATAGGCGGGAACGCCCAGTCTGTCTAGTGTGTGGTATGATGGGGTATAGATGGTCCCTGTATGACTGTATGACTCTAATAAGGTCACAGACAGGGTCAGCCATATGTCAGAGGTCGTAGTGACGGTCTACACACACGCCTACGTTACTGCACCCACTGACACTGACACTGCCCCTCCCCCCCCCCCCACCCCCTCCCCACACACACCACAGTGGTACATCATAGATAACGCCCTGTCCTTTACTTCCCTGCTTATCAACCCTCTAAGGGAGCGTTCATATATCAACTTGGGGGGGGGGGGGGCTGGTGAAAAAGTTTATGCCCACCGCCTAGAGCACGCGGAATATTTCGCGCACCACCTCGCCGAAGATTCCCCCACCCCCTGCCTTTGAACTTTAGTAACGGGCTTCTTTGCTAAAAAAAAAAAAGGGGGCATAATTTTTTACGCCCGGGCCCCTGCCTTTGAACTATAGTAACGGGCTTTTTTGCTAAAAAAAAAAAAGGGGCATAATTTTTTACGCCCGGGCCCCTAAGGAGGGGGCCAACATTTTTTAAGCCTCCGCCCAAACCCACCACTCCTCCACTTCAAATAACCATAAATAAATGAACACTCCCTAAGGGGCGCATAGTGCTTTAATGTGCCGTGCCCTGGGTCGTCATGATGCAGGAACGCAGCCCTGGCCAGAATATCACCAGGTCTACATTCATGCATCATACAAATCATACAGAGTTCATTCACGTCCGAAGGGTCGGTATAATGCACCCACGCAGAGCTGGCGAGTTATGTGTTAGATAGACTACACCTGTACCTTGATATGCCTCATACCCACTGCCCCACAAGGTCAAGACGAGGTGTTATACACCGAGTCCCTGACCATTGGGCAGTGGTTATAAGGCATACCAAGGTACAGGTGTTGTCTATCTGACTTAACCCTCGGGTATACAATATACCCAACGTGTGAAGCCTTTGTCTTAGCCGCCTACCGTGTGTTAAATTTGTTTATTTTTATCCTAGTTTTCAAAAGAATTTTCTTTTTTAAATTGAGTGGGGGGGGGGGGTCAAAAAAATTATGTTAAAAAAGAATTAGGGTCTAGCAGCATGCCGTCTTTAAGGGTTACCTACACCTAGATGTCACGTGACATTACCTACCGGCATATCCTGTCATTACAAGCACTGTTTAATAAGGGACTTCCCCAAAGGGTTTCCTTCTTTTTTTCTTTTCTCTTTTCCTTTTTTTTCTACTTAGATAATAACTGGCTAGGTTTGTGTAGGTGTACTGGGTTATTTCATAATTGTGTGACGAGACAGTCAGAGATAGGTAGATATTTTCAAAACAATGTGACCATGAAATGAGTTTAGAAGGATGTTCATATTTGCCGGACATGAGGAGTGTGGCAGAATTCACAACTACCGTAAAATCTCGCGTATTACTGTAAAACCGCTCTGATAAGCTGAGCTTTTGGGGGGATTTTAGGCCTGATTCGGCTTATAGCATTGTCTCAAAGAGGGGGGTCGGCTTATGAGGGAGGTTTTCATCAAGCAAACCATAGTTTAAGCATGTTTAAATGGGTTCAAACACGGCTTATAATATTCTCTCATACTGGGGGGTCGGCTTTAACAAATCCTATAAGCCTAACAGTGGGTCTGACAATTGTAAATTTAGTACCGTAAAAACTCGCGTATAAGCCTAACTCGCGTATAAGCCGCACCCCGAGTTTGGGGCGATCCTATAAGCCGCACAAGGGGTGTGAATATGTCGACTTTAGTACTGTACCATAGTAGCAAAAACTCTCGTATAAGCCACACCCCGACTCTGGGCCGATCCTATAAGCCGCACCAGCGATCTGACTCGCGTACTAGCCGCAGCTTATACGCGAGGTTTTACCTTACTCCTATTATACTTATAAAGACTCGCATATAAGCTGCACCCAGATTTGTGCCGATCTTTTAAGATCTGACTCGCGTACTAGCAGCGGCCTATACGCGAGGTTTTACGGTACCGATGTTTCAATCTACACTAGATCCTTGTTTTGTAGACTTAGAGCTACTGTAATATATAATGTAGAAACACTTTAATTTTACAGTAAATAATGATAATACATAAGCAGAATTTGACAGAGGACCAGGCTCTCAGTCTATGTCTTTATAGATATAATATAGTATGCTATCTTTGTCATATTAGATCTGGAATGTTCCGAATACAAGCCCGTTTTCCTGTAGATTTCTCATACCATAGCCTGGCCTCTAATAGGAATATCTGAGAAATTCTTTCACTGTTAGAAAGCTGAAATTCAGCTGATCATATATATCAATGTAACAGAAATGTCGATTTGATTTATATCATCATTTTAAGAATAACGATATGTCGATATAGTGAGTATCGATGACATCAATACCGGTAGGCAGTGGAGAATATTCCCCTTATGTGTGGTATTCCATCACCCTTAGTCTGACCGCACGTCGTCACGTCAAGTATTCTTTACGTCCGCCTTCGCCCATACATTCCCAGTACCACAAATTGGATAGAAGACTGCTCCCCTGTGGTACCTAAAACCCCACCCTCCCCCATCCACCATTGTTAATGACATAATTAGGTTCCAGCCCCAAATGACTAACTGATGCCAGGAAACAACCAGCCCTAAATGAATTTTCCCAATAAAGATGTCGGGGCAGGCCGGCGGGGGGCGGATCGTTACCCGATTAGGCCCCGGCCGGAATAATAGATCCTGGTTAAGCAGTCAGGTTTATTACTTAAGCACCTTAAGGACGGCATGATACCTTAATGCATCATGCCCTTGGTCGCCATGTGGCATGAATGCAGCCCTGGCAGGTAACTCCCCAGTGGTGCATTCAAGCATCATGCCGACCCTCCAGGGTTGAGACACTCCCGGAGGATTGGCATGATGCACCAATGCAGGCGAGTAACTCGCCGGGGCTGCATTGGTGAAAGATTGAACGTGTGATTTACATCACAAATGACTCAGGGTTAGGGTTATCATTAATGAATGGTATGTGTGATTGATATCACATGTGAACCAGGGCATTTTTTTATTGATAAACCTACCCAAATCCCCCCCCCCCCCGATGTGTGAGTGTAATATGTGTGAGTGTAATATGTGTGAGTGTAATATTTGTGAGTGTAATATGTGTGAGTTTTGATGTTGAATCACCGAGATTGAGTGCTTACAAACCCCCCCTCCCCCCACATACACACACAGTGCCGATTCCCAATGATCAGGTACCTAATTTTAGTAGAATACGTTATTTCTCATTTCTGACAGCAGAATCATAATCTCCAGGAAACACTGACCCACTTTGATAGGTCACATGCCTTATTTAATCAAATTCCAGGTGAGCAGCTTGGTGTGGGCAAGCAGTTGGGTGTGGGCAAGCAGGTGGCTGTGGGCAAGCAGGTGGCTGTGGGTGTCAGCGCCCTGCAGCACGTAACCGCCATTTTGTGTCTCAGCCGAAGAGCGAGCCAGTCGGAGCGTAAACGGCAACAGCAGCTCCGTTTCTGTTTGCCTGTGTTGGTCCGCCGCGAGGCGGCGTGTGTTGCAGATGATTTTGACTGTAAAACTGATTTCGTTCAAGCCCCAACCCTACCAGAGACATTTACTACAGTTTCGTCCATAATAATCATTCATTGGTCTCTGCTACTTAAGAGGTCACCACAAGCCTCACGCATTCCGCATTTGTCAGTACGAAGTCGAATGAATGATCTGTTATATCTGTCCACACATTAAAATAATTCAAGATAATTCAAGATACTTGAAGAGAATTATCAAAAAAAGGTCTTACAAAAAGTGTCTCACCTAGTATTACAAGATAGCCCCCATTGACTTAGCACTGGAGTTGTGTGGACCGTAATGGAGACAAAAATCGAATCTAGTACTTAAGAGTTTAATTTTTCTCTCCAACTTTTTGGTCAGATTTTGTGACTTTTATTAGATTCAATATTTAGAATGGTTGCAACACAATATTTGTAATATTTCTTGGTATAGCATGTAGATGAATGTCCCATCTTTTAATATTCACCCTTTTTTTGTATATTGGCTGAGGATTTCCTACTTAAAATTGGATGTGAAATTGAACTTTCACTATCTTGATGCAACCCCTCATGAGGCGTTGCATAAGACTCTGGGTGGTAACCCTGAGTCAATAATGACGATAAACGTCATCTTTTAGCGGCATTTGTCCTTAAAAGGTTCATCACCTCATAGAGGCATTATCATCAGTCCACTGTTGGTATTTGTACCCGGGAGGGGAGTGATCCCCGGTGAAGCGTCGTTAGCGGGGAGGTGTTATTATGACATTGTGGGCGCAAGATGGCTGCTTCATATATTATTGAACTGCATTTATACCATCGTCAAGACCCATAAAGCTCCGACCTTAGTACTGTAGTATACAACTAAAAACTCACGTATAAGCCGCACGCTGACTTTGTGCGGATTCTACCAGGCGATCTGTCTTGCCTACTAGCCGTGGCCTATAGGCGAAGATTCTTTGAACCAGTAGCATAAATTCTTGCATATTATTGGCAATGATTTCCAGGGGTATTTCAAACCAGCTTCAGTAAACATTTTGCCGGCATGACTGCATTGTGGGGAGAACCCTACATGACTTGCTATATCCCTAGGGGACAAGATGGCTGCCTACACAGGCTGACCTGTTACAGTACTATAGGGGGACAACATGGCTGCCTACAATGGGTCACCAGTTACAGTGCTATAGGGGGACAAGATGGCTGCCTACACTGGGTCAACAGTTACAATGCTATACAGGTATCCCCTGGTGATACCATACACGTAGACTGGGATCTCGACTCTAGCCTCGATGGGGAACACTGCATGGTAGTTGGGCTAATCAACGATTCCGATATTGTCAATCAATAATGCTGTCACCTCATCGGTATGCCATGCAGCCATGTACTGCATGTATAGGAGTATACATATACCTATTACCGTACCATAATGCACCGGGGCGCTCTGCCATTTTAACGCGGCTATTACCCCCAGTCTTTATACTGAAGAAACAGGAGCGGACTTGTTCCCGTGATTAGCAGGTGCACTCTGGCATAGTAGTTATCGTGAGATCTTGGTTCTGCTCTCGGAACGTAGCTTGTTCCTGGTAACTATGTTTTTGGGAGTATGGCACCAGTCTAAATCTCGCGGGATATTCCGTGGACAGAACTAACATGGCCACGCACATGGAACTACCCGAATTATCGCTATACATAACAGGCACTTATTCAAGATCCTGTTTTAGTGCTCAAGAAAGGTTTGGATATAATTATATCCATACATCACTGTTCTCTAGCAGTGTGCTATAATCAGCCATTTTAGTATCGTATACCCTATATAGCCGTGTACAGCCGTCCCTGTATATCGGTTTTTAATGAATTCTAATGATTTGGAAACTTGCAGAAACTTGAAGTTTATATGCCATATCTTTACCAGATGTAGCCTTCAATTTCATCCAATAATGTTTTCCTCAACTATTAAAGTAAAAAGCGTTGGTAAAATGAAAGGCTTTAGCAGTCGCTGCTTGAAGTATCGGCAGGAATAGAAGCAGGCTCCAGTCTATTATTTAAAACGCTAGACTTGGAAGTAAATAGCTAAACATGAATAAGCAATGAAAACGACCTTTTGAGGTTGCAAAACCCTATTAATTATTGACCAAAATAAGAATAAGAATAATGGTGGCCCAAGGCTGCTGTCGGACTGGCTTAAATAAAATAATGTCACTCTCCTTTTTATAATTTTATAATCTAATAATCTCTCCCGCCCCCCCCCCCCCCCCCCCCCCGGTCGCCTTTTGCTGCAGCTGGTTCCCGTGATAAGCACCTGGTACCGGGCGAGCTGCTCTTTTACACTTTAAGGACAGAAAGTTGCTAAAAGATGACATTTTTCGCCATGATGCACATATACAGCCCTGGCGAGTAACTTGCCGGGGCTGCATTGGTGCATCATGCCGACCCTTAGGACGTGTCATACCCCATAGGGTCGACCTAATGTTTCAATGCAGCACTGGTGAGTTACTCGCCTGGGCTGCATTCATGCAGCATGACGACCAAGGGTATGATGCATGAATGCATGATTCCGTCCTTAAAGGGTTAAGGGCCGCATAGTACCGGTACTTTAATGCATAGTGCCCTTTGTTGTCATGATGCATGAATGCAGGCCTGGCGAGTCACCTGCTGATCCTACGGGGTTGATACAACCCCGAAGGGTCGGCATGATGCATGAATGCAGCCCGAGCAAGAAGACTCATCTGGGCTGCATTCATGCATCATGACAACAAAGGACATGATGCCTCAAAGCACTATGCGGCACTTAAAGGGTTCTAGTCTAGCATGCACGGAGGCTGGAACCAGTCATGTCCACATCCGTATGACTACCGGAATACCTTGTCTTGGAGAACCTGGAGAGGCCGACAGAGGGCCTGACTCATGAGTTCTCTGTGGGAGTCTTAAAGCTATGGTCAATGGTCATATTGAGACCTCAAACAGACCAAACTTCTCACTTCATTAGCCCCTTCCTCCAGTGTATTTAATTGCAATGCTGATAAAATCCTCCCCACGTTTTATGGCCCATATAATAATAAAGGGGTGAGGCTGGTCTCCTTCGGTAGGTATCAAAGTTTACGCTTAAAAAAAAGTACTAATGCCCTCACTGTCAGGGGGCGCGCCAGGATATGCCAGACAAGGTATGAGACTGTATACACTGAGGTCTTATACCCGCTATACCCGGCTAGCGGGACCCTTAATGTGCGCGGCCATTGCTCGATCTGGTAACAGTGAGATACGGACTGATAGCAGCTACATATAATGATAAAGTACTGGTATCACAATAGGTACCAAGTGTTACATAATGCACCCTAGGAATTATTGCGTGAATTATGTGATTGGTTGATAATTCATCCCGCTACACGCGTCATGCGTACCGGGACCTGTTCTTACCATCACGCTGCATCTGAACCAAAAACATTGAGACACCCCTTGGGTGGGGAGACCAGGAGACCAACAAAATTGATCCCACTTTAAGCTAAAATAGCCATACATATGAGCTTTATAGGGTCACAGGTTATTTCTAACCCACCGGGGCAGGGGGTCAAAAAATTTTGATCTCTCTAGTGGGGCTGGGGGGGGGGGGGGGCTGGGTAAAAATGTCACTACCACGCCTGATAACAAGTAAATACGGTACTCCCTAAGGGAGTGCTCATTTTTTAACAACAGGGGGGGGGGGGGGTGGTGGATTTGGGGGGGTAAAAAATTTGGACCCCTTGACCGGGAGGGGGGTAAAAAATTTAGACCCCTCTTGGGGGGGGGTGAAAAAAATTCAACCTGTTTTGAGGGAAAAAGCCCGCACGTTACTATGCTACAAAGGGGCGCGAACGCGCGCGATTTTCGGCCTGCCGGGGGGGGGGGTAAACAATTTCAACCCCTCTAGCGGGGGGGGGGGGTGAAAAAAATTTGCGCGCTCCGCGCGAAATCTCACCGCCCCCCCCCTGTTGTTAAAAAATGAGCACTCCCTAATATAGGTCGGGCTGGGTTCCTGTACTAAGGCCCTATTATATAGGCCTACCCGGTATATAGGCTAGTTATGCTGACCCGGTATGAGGCCAAAGAGGTCCCTGCATCCCCGGATACACACAATTAGACATTAACGCTGATATGAAATCCGTCTTGTGGGCAAAATAAAAGAACCCCAAATAAGATCTGTCTTAAAGTCGGGGTTTACGGTACACCCCAGGTCAGGCTACAGGACCTTCTTCTTTATTTCATTTTTCATTGGGTACATTCATACTAGTATTTTATTTTATCATGATATAAATTGGGAGACACATGTATCCTCCACTGGATGCTGGATGCTCACATGTACCCGGTACCTCAAAGGAGATCAATTACCGGTATTTTTTAAAAGCACCTCTTAGACTGGCCTCCGTCAGCGAGATCTCTACTCAGCCACACCATTTCAATTTCTTGATATTCTATGATGTGATGCAGTGAAAATAGCTCAGTTCAGTTATAAGCAGTGGTCCCTTTCAAAAACAGAAAGAAGGAGGAGGGAATAAATGTCAGCCCCTCTTTGGGGGGAGTGGAAGTTTTAAGATGTTACCAATTTTTTTGTCGCCTGTGTTCTCATACGGTATCTACATGAACATACACATCAAATGATTTTTCCGACCCCTCGGGGCGGGGGGGGGGGGGGGCGTGGCAAAAAGATAAAGAAGAATTTCACTTTCCTCCCTAAGCTCAGGTGAGCCACAAGTTGTGGCTGGTTCAACCAGCGGTTGTTGTGGCTGTGGCACATCACTCATTCACTGTCAACAGGGTTCCAACATTTATTATTACAGTGGCGGATCCAGGAATTTGGGAAAGAGGGGGGGGGGGCTGTAATACCTACAGCATTGGGGGCCTTGAACCATCTAAATTAAAATGTACAGAAAAATGGGGGGGGGGGGGGGGTTGCCCTGTAGACTGTACCCCGGGGGGGGGCACTTCATATATTTTGTATACACAGGTGTGCGGCTGGGAAGGGCACTTTTTGAGCAAAATCCCCCTCACCAAGGGTCTGCTTTTCCCCAAAATCCCCCTCACCAAGGGTCAATTTTCACCAAAATGCCCCTCACCAAGGGTCACTTTTCAGAGATTTCAACAAAATCCCCCCCGAAAGGGTCACTTTTTGCCAAAATTCTTTGTAACAAGGGTCACTTTTGACCAAAATTCTTACACCAAGGCCGACTCCTCGGTGAGATTGCTAAAACCTAGGCACTTTTGTCCAAAATCCCCCTCAGCAAGGGTCACTTTTGTCCAAAATCCCCCTCACCAAGGGTCACTTCTGACCAAAATCCCCCTCACCAAGGGTAAGGGTTGTCAAAGGGCCAGCCGCACACCTGTGTCAAAAAAAAATTGAGTACCCCCCCCCGGGGACTGTACACTAACTGACTGACCCACCCCTATTAAACCCGTGCTAGGCAACAGAGGTTAGCACTGTTAATTGCCTACTACAGGTACTTAATGTGAAGCACCATCATGTCTTGATCATGGCTAAAGTGGAAATTGCGGAAGCCCTACGTAACATGTATTGGAATTTGGAGAGGGGATTCGTGGGGACCGGGTTTCGATCTGACAGCTGTCAGATTGCTGTCAGTGGAGAAGAAGGTCTGGAAATATCTTGTAATTGGTGTCCTGTAGAAGTAAACGCACCACGGTCAAAGCCCTACAGCTTGGCGGAATGACCCTGGTCTGATTGTCAACACAAACCACGGTGAGTAGGGCAGTAGGGCTCCTTGCACCGACTCGGTACACCGGACAGCGGAGAGGGGGTGGGACTGCGGGCAGGCAGGCAGGAGGCGAGTCAGTCCAAAACGGATTTGTTTACCAATTTCATCCCGTCGCATTCCTCCCTCCCTGTCCGCTAGAGACGCAGACACACACTCATACCCGACCCTGGTGATGTAAACTACCCCCTACACCACCACTGGTGCCGATTTATGCAGCATTTAGCTCGCAGACAGTGTACTTATGGTTCAAAGTGGCAGAGTCGACTTACACTTCCAAGATACGGTCGCCCTTCCTTATCCCCGCCCTCTGCGCAGCTCCTCCCTCCAATACGGCGCTGACATGTTGCATCGGCGCGTACAATTCGCCATTAATACTTCTCAGCTGGCCTCCCTCGCTCACTTGGCCGCGAACGTTAAATCCAAATCCTGTCTCTGTTTTAGAGATGGTTACGATCCGTGGGCCCGGCTGATAGTCTTCGCCCGGAGAGCCAGGCGAACTATCATCTTCACTGTCCGCCATGTTGACTGCCAACCGTCACGTGACCCGCCCCTAGCCTCGTTCTGGCCGCGCGCCAAAGTGAGGCTGTCATAACAGAGACACGTGCGCGGCGTCTGGAGGGGGCGGGGCCTGGCTACTGCATTGTGGCCAAGTATACATTTACACAGCCTGGTGTGCCATGATCACACATTCCCAGGTGGTCTAGTGGTTAGGATTCCGCGCTTTCACCGCGGCGGCCGGGGTTCGATTCCCCGTTTGGGAAAGCACTTTTTCATAACATAAACTACCTATAGTCCGTGGCACCAAGAAAGGGACTATTGAATTAGGCTTGTTTTCTATGTGAAATAACATGTAGAAACAACTCAAATGGGCACAAAATATTTCCTGATGAAGAGCTAAACACATACACATGAGAATAAATGTTTACAATAAGGTAAATTGTTCATTCTCTTGCTGGTAAAGTGCAGTTTCATGACAATATTGGTAAACACTCTTTATTGCACACTAAAAGTATAGGGAATATCATCAAAACTTCCCCAAAATGCTGATTTTAAGCAATTTTTGAATATTTCGATCTCACTTTGTGGAAAGGCTCACATTTGCAATTCTGTAACCAGATTGTTCTAAATGGTACCATTGTGAAGAAAAAATTGTTCCCTCCTTTTCTTGATGACTAATTCCATCTCTGACAGTGTATTTCAATTTCTATAGGTGCTAATGCAAATCAAAGTCAACAAAAATACAACATTTCAGAAATGTTTCTAGGGTATTTACAAATTTCACAATTACTCACATTTCTCCAGAGAAACATAACATTGTCATTACCTTAAACTACAGAGTCTCAGCTAAAAAACGTTTTTTACATGAACATGATGCGACTACTAGTGCCAAAGTAGTGGATCATGACGTGAAATGCAAAAGGGCAAACATAGTTTGGCAGTCCCTTTCTTGGTGCCACGGACTATAGGCCAAATTAAAGAAATATGTGTTTCAGGTTTGCCGACCCTACTTTGAAAGCAGGGCCGATCCTAGACATTTTCATCCAATTTTGATTTTTTAGATTCTATTTTCGGGTTAGGGAGTGTTCATTTATTAGTTACAGTAGGGCGTAAACATTTCTGACCCCTCCTGAGGGGGGGGGGGGTAAAAAATTATAACCCCTCTTGAGGGGGGGGGGCGTAAAATTTTTAGCAAAAAAGCCTGCGCGTTACTAAAGTTCGGCCCCTTTGGCGAGGGGGGGCGTGAAACGTTCCACGGGCTATCGAGGGGGTGGGGGGGGGCGTAAAAAAGTTTCGCCCCTCTGCGCAAAAATCTCACCACGCCCCCCTATATTTACGGTAATAAATGAACACTCCCTCATCTATAAAGAGTGAATTTGGTAGTCCATGAGTCGAGGCCGTCTTCGGAGAGTCAGCGCCAAAGTTCAAATTTTTTCAGGCCAAAGTAAAAAAAATTTTAAAAAGGCAAAGTTAAAGCAGAAAAATCAAAAAAATCCGACCTACCTAGACCACCTAGCCTGAAACCACTGAAACGCACCATTTATGATTTGGGCCAACAAAAAAAGAAGTTTGTTTCAGGTAACATGGGCAATGTAGGGTCGATAGGTCGGAATTCTTTTTTTTTTTTTTACTTTCCAGCCCGACAGCCGGTCCGAAGACCCTAAAATTGACCAAAAAAGGGTAAAATACGGAAATTTCTTCGAAATTAAAAAAAAAAGTAGGGTCGGCGCTGTTTTCGGTCGGGTGACCTGAAACAATCTTCTTTTTTTGGCCTTTTTAATTACTGGGGTGCGGGGGGTGGTGAGATTTTGCGCTGAGGGGTGAAAAATGTTTCCGCCCTCGCCGACATTTTTCGCCCACCGCCCCTTTGAACTATAGTAACACGCAGGCTTTTCTGCTTAAAAGGGGCTGAATTTTGTATGCCCCCCCCCCTAAAGAGGGGTCAGTTTTTTTTACGCCCCCCCCCCATACATAGACAATGCCCTGGGAAAAGTTACCTTTTTGCTATCTTCTCTTCAAATAATGGCATAAGCATCTCAATTCTAAAGGATATTCTGAAAATCTTTCAGTTTTTGCTCTGCATATTATTGTAGTTAAATTATCTAGCACCTTTTTCTTGTACATTGCCTATCCAGTTACACCCCTTTTGGTGGCGATAAACCTGATATAGGGCCACGCTGTACTGTGTGACGTGGATTCTGCTCTCAAGGATCGTCAATGCTGGGGGAGAGGGGGAGTTGAGGTGGGACTATAACCAGTGTCACCATCTGGTGTGTACAACCAACATTAGCCAAGATGCTTTGTGTTGAATGACGAGGTGGTTCTAGACTGACTCTAGTTGACTCAGCTCTTTTGAGTTGACTCAAAATATGGAGCACCAGAGACTTATCTCACTGTGTGGAAGTAAGCAGGAGGCGATGAGAAAACTTGAAAACGCAGTGACCACAAGTGACTACTGTGGACACTGCGTATTGTCTCCTGAAAGCTGTTGTTTGAAAGGGAATATATAGACAAAACTCCACGCCATTGATATATATTTATGTTAATAAGTGGGGTTTTGTGTTTATTACATGACCCTACTGTTTTTAAATGAAGAAAATCAACAAATTTGGAGGCCATGGAGTATGGCTACACCGTACTCCATGGGGGCATGGAGTATGGAGCTCCCATAGGCTTAGCATAGAGAAGGCCGCACTACCATGTAATAAAATAAATAAATAACACAACAAGTTGGTTTAATCCTATATCTTTTCTTTATTCGGTCACTTACTGAATGTCAAAAATATCAAGAGAACATTTACAGTCTGTTTTGTACATGTCGGTTACCACTTATAAATATGTTTGTTCACTCGTGCCTGCCCACAACGCTCCTGGTGCATCTAGGGGGTGTGGGGCTCTATAGGGAGGGGTGCAGTTATACCTCTACTCAATGCTGTTATACCATCCTGGCTACAGAACTGTCCTCACATTTCTTTTATAGGTCTCCAAGAAGGAACATTATCTTAAGATTTATTTATATTTTTCTAAAAGATGTACCGTAGTAAGGTAGTAAAATAATTTTGATTTCCTAATCCTAATGCTTCTCATATTTATAAACAATTTCTTCATAATTTCATAAATTTGGTTATTAATGCCAGGAATTTTGTATAGCGATACATGTATTCAATGATATCTTCCATGAGATTGCTATGCATTATTACGGGGAAAATATAGTTGCACGAGCGTTGCGGACAGAGGCACAATACATGGTACCCCGGTCGTGGTACCTTCCGGCTGGGGGTGCGGAGGCTGCTGTACTCGTGAGTCTAATGTCACTTATATACCACACCGTCACTGAACAGCCTACACGGCACCCAGGCCACCCGCCGCAGGATTACAACGTCTTCATTTACAATTATTACATATCAAACAAGTCTCCCAAGGCATTGCCACATTTCCCTAAGACTCGGAGCGTTGTTGCACATGGTCAGTCCCTCACTAGGAGCAGTATATAAGAGGAGCGGATGTCGCCATGACGTAATGCCTTATATGGACACACCTCCCACCGCACGCAGGCTACCCGGGGTACACACAAAGTGTCTCTAATTCCCGCGGTACAGTCCACACTTACAAAGTGTCTATTTCATGAAGCTCAGAGGCTGAGAGACGGCTCCTCGTCCCGGCACGTGAGGACAGAGCCAAAGTCTCGCGAGAGTGCCCTTGCCTCACGCGATAGAAGAAGACAGGAGGGATACCCAGTAATAAAGCAGCAACTAAACAGGAGGGCCCCATAGTGGCTATAGACCAATGCTACAAGAAAGGGTGACTTTTTCATTGAAAAGTTGTGTTTACATTGGTTTTTAGTAGAATCCTCATGACATTGTCTGTAATAGCCATCATTGCAAACACCTCATGGAAGGAGATTCACAGGACAATTATCTGTCAGATATTGTATAGAAGAGTGCAGTATTTTGAAGTTATATTCATGTATTTGTATAGGTCAGACTAAGGAAATGTTCAAAAACTTCATCAATAACTTTTCTGAAAAGTCACCCTTTCTTGTTGTATTGGCCTATGGAGGGGGTAGGTGGATTCAGATACACCCCTAACCCCCTCCTCCGCCCCCACACACCCCTCTAACCCCAACCTGCCCCCATCTCCACATAATACCCTGAACCTTAAACCCCAAACAGTAACCGCAGGGCACCCGGAGCTACTGACTCTTGGCTGTTTTAACTAACCCTTTAAGGACAGATGTCGTTAAAGATGACATTTGTCATGATGCACCAATGCAGTCGCAGCGAGTAACTCGCCGGTGCTGCATTGGTGCATCATGCCAACCCTTCAGGAGCATCTCAACCCTGTAGGGTAGGCATGATGCTTGAATGCAGTACTGGCGAGTTACTCGTCAGGACTGCATTCATGCATCATGACGACCAAGGCATGATGCATTAATGCGCCGTCCTTAAAGGGTTAACACCTCGTATTATAAACCGACATACAGCTTGGGCTCGCGTCATCCATGAGACATTGGATTTGACCAATCAGAGTAGAGTTGAGACGCCGCCCGGTGTGCATACATTCAGAGGACTGTGCCAAGCACATGTTACAAAGCAAGTTCCTGTACAGTGTTAGATATTGTCAGAAATGCAGGTTTATACAATATATCCAGTGTGCCTCGAGCCCTTTTAGGGCGGTAGTGCTTCAATGCACTGGTTGCATGATACATAAAGGCAGCACTATAGGTTTGATACACTCCCAAAGAGTCGGCATGATGCACTCCCAAAGGGTCGGCATGATGCACCAACGCAGCACCGGTGAGTTGAGTATCTCACCTGTGCTGCGTTGGTGACCTGAATTTGCCTCAGTGTGAAATTTGAAAGTCGAGGCTCGGGTCGATTTAGGATTTAACCCCAATTCATCGCGATAAGATCCACACGGAAAGTTCAGATCAGGGCACGGTTATTATTATCAACGTTTAAACGGCAGTACATTTTCCTCCCCAACTTTATTCTCATTTTTATTTCTTACCCTAATGATGAACCCGGAACATTAAAGCCTCTAATATTGAAAACAGTCTTTTGTTTTAAGGACCAATTGTCAAAGTGGAAACACCCAAATACACATACCACTTGAGAGAGATTTTGAACATTATATATTCCTATTTGCTGTATAGCTCCATTATGATAATTTCCTAAGTAAGATTTCGAAATGAGTCCAACATTATAGTAGATCACATTCCATGATTTCTTATTTGGATCACAAGTGTCTCAACGTCAATGCCTCTGCAGTGGAGCCGTATATCTCTAAACTAGCATTCACCCCCCCCCCCCCCCCCCACTCCCTGCGTCAACCACATATTGCAAGTTTCTAAGGCCAGACCAAAAAAACAAAGTTGGTCAATGGATTTCGCGTACCTTATTTTCGGAAATGGATTTCGCTCACCTCATCAAAATTAAGATTTTTTTTTCAATTTTTCTTACTAGTAATTCCCCCAAGATCAACAAATAGACTTTTGAAGTTAGAGGTTCACTGAGAATTTTTTGTCGGAGGCTGGGTAAAAAAAAAAAAGAATTGTCCCTCGCTCCACTTTTCCATCTACGAAATCCATTGGCAAAAAAAAAAATCTTAAAAAAATACAAAATAAATTTCGCTTGCTTGCACAATTTTTCGAAACGTGAAATCCGTTGACCAACTTTTTTTTGGTGTGGCCTGATGAGGACAAAATCAAGGTGTTTTACAAAATATATATAGTCGTGCTAACGCTCATGGAAGATGAGGATATAAAAGTCGGTGTGTGCCACAATGCATCTTTAAATACAATAATTTGCTTCAGTTCTCGTTATGTTGGCTTACAGCTACATAATGTCTTCTAAAAATACAGCGCTCATACCGCAGGCGCGTCGAGTATTCATTCAATGTGAACTGGAAAATATCTTAAATCAGTCATCTTCCTGGGATAAGCAACATATATTTTAAACCGGACACTTATTTAACTTGATTCTGCTAACGTTGAAGCAACAGTCCTTCCCGCTTGCCTCAGACCCTCTAAGATAAATGCACAGCAAAGTCTCAAAGGATGATTAGTAATTTCCTAAACCAGTGGAATATAGGGTGATATTTCCATGTGTATTATAACATTCTGAGGGTTGTGATAAGGATTCCTAATTCTTCAGTCTGTATATAAATTTGATTAAGCAGTAGGAAAACTAAGCCACAGGCCACAGGACGCGTAGTAGTCTCACCAAGCGAGTAGTCCCCGTCTGTTCATAACAGACGGAAATAAACCATCCGTGAATCAAGAAGTCGCTGACGACATGATGATCGTGAACGTGGTAAATCCTTAATAAGTCCTGCGGGTTGTGAACTAGGTCGGTGCAGAGTTTGCGTTATATGTAGTCTCCTCGGAGTAGTAGTAGTAGACACGTCCAATGGCAGCAGTGATGGTGGTTTGTATTTATATATTTCTTGTATATAACATTCAGTCACAGTCCAGGTATGATATGGCAAGTCAGTCTCACAGTCTCATATGGTCTAGTATACAGTAGTTGTCCCCACGCCCACGCCCACTCCAACATAGCGGGATGAAGAAGCACAGGTCTCGCCACCGCCCCTCGACCGCGACGAAGGAGAAAATAATAATAATAATTATTACCATAATAATAAACTAATGCAATAACCACCCTGCAGAGTAAGAGCCGATCATGGTGAGCGGGCGACTCGCGGCGTTGTCGCCTCGGACTTAAGCAATCAGTTCCCTACAACAATGTCTTTGTAGATGAAAATAGTGGCCTTGCTCCCCTCCTCTCGCAGTAGTAGTAGTAGTAGTATTGATAGTGGTGGTGATGAGGGTAGTAGTAGAAGTGGTGGTAGTTTTATCGGCCGCTTCCCAGAGAGTCAGCCGATAGTCCACCGACAGAGAACCCCACTTTGCAGAGAGCGATGACTGTGTCCACCACTGACCGCCATGTAGGTGCCTGTGTATGTATATATACCCCCGCTCCACGACACCAATTGTCTTATTCAAGATGGCGGAGCTCGTAGTACATGTATTATAATAATCTGTCCATATAACATTAAAATGTGCGCCTGTCCCTCTGTCTAATGCACTTATCCATCTTCTTTCGGAGGCGTGAACCAACCTGCAAACGTCAAAATTTACATTATAGCATTTTTGTAAACTGACCAATTCTTACCGGCATCATGTAATTGACATAACACTGTGTAATATTGTTAGGCCGTTTTATTCTGATAACTTGGATTACGGATCCGCCGATGGAATTTTTTTTGTACCCCCCTCCGCTGAGAATTTTAGCAAAAAAATAAAAAAATAAAAAAAAATAAAAAGGAAAAAAAGTACATACTGACTGGCAGACACCCAGAATTAGGCTTTCAAAATTGGGAATATTTCTCAATATACCTTCATTATTTCTCAATATACCTTCATTTAATAGCCAAAACAAGACTTTTTTCCCCCTTTTTTTTTCTTCCCCCCCCCCCCTCCCGCCCCTGGAAAATTTTAGTACTGAAGGGCAGTTTTTTTTCCCCTCCCGCCCCCCAAAATAAGCCCGTAATCCAAGTTATCAAAAAAGGGTGGCCTTAGGAACATTATTGTTAATCCATCACTTTGATAACAGGACCCTTGGCAACTCAGTAATTTGGTGATTTTATTTAATGACTACCCGGTACTGCTGAAACTATTTTTGACATGGCTTTTACATTTATATCCTTATAACTGAAATGCTACTCACCATTTTTCTCGTGGATTTGCACCAATGATTTAAAGGACTGCTGAGCTCTGGCTAGACTATATTGGGCCTGGTAAAGAGAAAGTGTTATGTTAAGACTGGTTCGACAGCTTAGCCGTCATATATTGATAACGTTGGGCACTGTGTGAGTGATAAGAGCTACTACTGTATCGTCGCGATAAAGCGCCTGGTTTTGAAAGAGCGCCAATCTTGAATAAGCGCTGGGGGTATGGGGGCCTCCAAATATTTCTTAAGCACCAAGACCAGGACCTTGAATAAGCGCCTGTCTTGTCTAGGCCACACCAAAAAAAAAAGTTGGTCAATGGGTTTCACTTTTCAAAAAATGGTGCCAGCGAGCGAATTTTTTTTTTTTTTTTAAAGAATTTTTTTTTGTCAATGGATTTTGTCGGTGGAAAACTGGAGCAAGCGACAATTTTTGTTTTTTTTAACCAGCTTCAGACAAAAGTTCTTAGTGGACCCCTAACATAAAAATTGATTGGTTGATCTGGGGGAATTACTGGAAGAAAATTTGAAAAAAAAATGCAGCGAGCGAAATCCATTGACAATTTTTTTTTCAAAAAATAAATAAATTTCCATTTCCGAAAATAAGGTGCGCGAAATCCATTGACCAACTTTTTTTTTTGGTGTGGCCCTAAGTGCCGGGGGTAAGAGCCCCGCCGAATTGAAGAGCGCCCTGGCGCTGATACACGATATATGATGGATAGGGTTTATCCCCAGTTTTCTTATGGAAAATACTGTGCACAGTATCCTGTGATAGCTCTCATCAGTGCTTTTCATTGAGCTGTCATTAAGTACCATAAAACCCCACCTTTAAGACGATCCCACCTTTAAGACGACCCCCAATTTGAGAAAAAAAAAACGTCTTGTACAAAAAAACTTTTAAAACGGTTCTCACTATAATCCAATGTATAAAAACCCCACCTTTAAGACGATCCCCCAATCTTGGGAAAAAATGGGTCTTGTAGGAAAAAGAAATCACAATTAAAATCCGTCTTAAAGGCGGGGTTTTACGGTAATAGATATAAAGACATCTCATTAGAAGTACAGCCCCTTTACAAAGAATGATTAGTATTTCCCCCCATTTTTTTTAATCATAAAACTTTTAAACGTCAAGATATCACATGAATCTCAAGATATAACATAGAAATGCTGCACTTACTTTAGAAGTACCAAATTGAATGCGAGCTTTGCCTTTTACGAGCGTGGCGGCTATCTGCATAATGACCGACTCCAGGCTATAGGCACTGCTCCACCCCTGGAGGACAAAACACACATTACACATTAGGCCACTTAAAATTGATTACGGTATCAGCTTTGCGGACACTTTTTGGTAAAAATCGGTGAGGGAGGGAGGCTTTTTTTTTTATATACTTTTTCTTGGAGGTGCAGGAGGGCTTTTTTTCTGCATAAATTGATGGTCTGCACATATAATAAATAAGGTCTAAAATGCCCTTTAAACTTTGTTTCTACCCCTATTATGAGATATTGATATAATTGAGATAACATGTCTTCTGATATTTTTTAGATGCGCCCTTTTTGGCCTTTTTTTTCTTAAAAGGTGAAAAAAAGCACCAATGCAGCCCTTTTTAGAGGATGCGCGCAGTATCCGCAGAGCTGATAATCAATTTTAAGTGGCCTTAGGCCACTTATATCTTTAAGTTTATCTGTGGGTTAGGGAGTGGTCATTTTTAACAGGTGGGGTTTGGTGGATTTGTGGGGGGGGGGGGGGGGACCCAAAAGATTTCGACCCCTTGAAGGGGGGGGGGGGACCAAAAACATTGCACCCCTTTTACGCGAAAAAGCCTGCATATTACTATAACTCAAAGGGGTCGTATTTTTTTATAACTTGGATTACGGGCCACAGCATCAAATATTTTGGGGGGTGAGAGGGAAAAGAAAGCTACCCTGTACATGAGGCGCCGCCTAGTGAAGGGCGCGAGCACCGCTGGTAGTTCCGTTGTATAACATACCTGTTTAGTTAGAAGTTCCATACAGATGGCGCCACCTCCGAGCACGTAGCCGCCGGAGATGACAGGCGTGATGACTCGTACAAACGGCGGGTCGAATGGAAATGTGTCCTGTGGGGCGACAGTAAAGGAACGGTCAACAAGAGAGTACACATGAGGGTTTGTAACTTCCTGACGACATTTGGATCAAGATTGACCGTACCCAACCAGAGAGTCTGATCAAATTTGACTGGCCGGTCTGATAAAGTCGTGCACGCCAAACTCTTCCGACTGTCGGGTCAGATGTGGTCGGGTCTGATAGGGTCTGGCCACAACAGCCTAGTGTGGCCGGCCTTAATAACCCAATAGTTGAAAGGTCTCATGCTAATTCTAAAATCGCCTTCTTCTCCTGATATGTCAATAGTTATTTCGAATTTTTTTTAAAAAGGGGGGAAAAAAATAAATTTCCATCCCGGAAAGCAATTACCATAAAACCCCGGCTTTAAGACAGATTTACTTTGGAATATATTTTTCCTACACGACGGATTTTTATCTGAAAAAAGGGGGTCATCTTAAAGGTGGGGTTTTATCATATAGGATCAAAGAGGAAACAAATTTTAAGTCTTTTCATACAATGCGAATTTTCTTCTCAAAGTTCTTCTTAAAGGAGGGGTTTTACACTGGTACGAGTAATTCATGTGAATTACATTCAAACTAATCTACCGTATGTATAAAGTATGATACTATCAGTGCATGTATAAATCTAACTTATTCATTCGTAAATATAACATATACTTTTGGTTAGACTTTCGACATAAAACTTCAAAGAGCTCCTCTACTGGTTGCTGTTTTTACGGTTCACCAGAACCCGGTATCTGAATTATTGTCCATGTGGTATAAAATGCTTAGACTTGAGACACACTTTGGTATGAAATTCTTAATTTTGAGGCGGACTTACTTTGTATGTGAAATTTAATAGAATGTGATCTTTTCCTTCCTTCTCCTTGTAAGCCGTGAGATCCCCGTGTAACTGACTGTCCGGATCAACTCTGCGAAAAAAGAATCAAGTTTCATGTTTATTCTTTGTCTCTTTCGGTAACATTTACAGCAAAGTGCTTTAACCCTTTAAGCACGGGACGTCTCTAAAATATGACATTTGTCGTAATGATGCACCAATGCAGTACCGGTGAGGAACTTGCCAGGGCTGCTTCATGCCGACCCTCTGAGAGTGTCAGCCCAGTAGAGTCAGCATGATGCTTGAATGCAGCACTATTGAGTTACTCACCAGAGCTGCATTCATGCATCATGACGACCAAGGGCATGATGCAATAATGCATCATGACGACCCAAATGAGGATACCGGGAATATTGCATCATTGAGGCACCATTGTTTGATCTGGTTACTGGCGAGATAAGCACTGTACAGCAATCACAATGGGTACAAGCTGTTACATAATGCCCCTTAAGAATTCCGCAGTGAAGAGCAGGGAGTTATCTCATTGGTTGATAATTCAACCGGCTACACGCCTCTAGGCCTCTAACTGGTGTGAACTTGTTCCCGTGACCACTCTGTGTACACTGACACAGGCGATCATTTACTGTTTCGGTTCTGCTCTCGCCACTTAGCTTGTGACTTGCAAGCCAATATATGTACCGTAAATTCCGGCGTACTACCCATCTCAGCTTTCCTTTGAGACCAAACATGCCTACATACAGGGTGCGGGTTATACGAGGGTTTTTATTACTATATTACAGTACTAAAATAGAAATTTTCAAACCCAGAAACGGGTTATAGGATTCTCCTAAGTTGGGGGTGCGGTTATACGCGAGATGCAGGTTATACGCGGGAATTTACGGTACTAGGTGTCTGGTCACTGCCTAAGTCTCACGAGGAATCTCGAGCTTAGAACTAACATGGCCGCCCACACGGAGACAACTGAATCATTGCTATTTTTTGTATGAATTATGAATGATACCGTAAAACCTCGTGTATAAGCCTAACTCGCGTATAAGCCGCACCCCGACTTTGGGCCGATCCTATAAGCCGCACCAGCGATCTGGTTATGGTGACTTTAGTACTGCACTATTGGAGCAAAAACTCGCATATATTATAAGCCGCACCTGGACTCTGTGCCGATCCTATAAGCCGCACCAGCGATCTGATTCTCGTACTAGCCGCGGCTTATACGCGAGGTTTTATGGTAAATAAATGTATAAAAGATTTAAAAATAATATGAAAAAAAAGTGTACTCACTTCATGAGCCTGACATGCCATTCGTACAGACTATCATTGACTAGTTCCATATCGTAGGTGCCTGTTGGGGGAAAGAATGCATACATTCAACAGGTTTATCAAAGAGACAGTCTTGTCAAAAACCTACCGGACAGTGGCAATGTCCGCCTAAAATGTCTCTGGTCGAGCAGAATGGCTGGTGTTGCACGACCAGATGTCCTGTATAGTCTGACATTTCCAAAACTGACAAAATTTTTCAAATATTCCAACAAGAACTGAAGCCCTAGAGTAAACACTAATATTTTAGGCAAATTAAAGTTATTTCTTTGTTAAAAGATTTCGCAAAGGCTACTAGAAAAGACGACGTGCCAGCTAATATAGCAAGCCACCAGCTTCCTACCGGTAGTTACTTTTTCTCAATTACGCTAATTAGAACAGAATTGTGAGCTGATGGCAATTTCATGATTTTTACCGAGCTGACTCTTTAAGTATTTATCTACAAAATCAGTTTTTCTTTATAATTTTATTCTCTGGGTCGCTGGCAAAATGTGGCCAATCACTTTGATATTTTGGAACCCAATTTTTTTTGCGGAAAGTAAAGTATCTTAAACATATATTGCATTCAAAATGTTTGGCCAAGTAAATGACGGACGCAGGTAAGGCCAGACCAAAAAAAAGAAGTTGGTCAATGGATTTCGCGCACCTTATTTTCGGAAATGGAATTTTTTTATGAAAAAAAATTGCCAATGGGTTTCGCTCGTGTTTTTTTTTCTTCAAAATTGAGAATAAAAAAAAAAAAATCTTCTAGTAATTACTCCAGATCAGCACGACGCTCTAACCAACTGAGCTAACCGGCCACCTTAATTACTTCTGATCAACCCATTGTTATGTTAGGGGTCCACTTTTGTTGGAGGCTGGTTAAAAAAGAAAGAAATTGTCTCTCGCTCCACTTTTCCACTTCCCAAATCCATTGACAGAAAAAATTAAAATAATTCACTCGCTCGCACCATTTTTTGAAAAGTGAAATCCATTGACCAACTCTTTTTTTTTTTCTTTTTTTTTTGGTCTGGCCTAATGCTGATAAAAGAGAGTTGTACTAACCTTTCTTGAAACTATCCGACCTGTAGATCTCCCGTAGCTCCTTCATGAGTCGATCAGTGGCCTGCACGGATCCCGCTACTGAGCCCTGGGGGACGAACACAAACACAAACGTTAGTAGGAAATAGTGTACCGTAAAACCTCGCGTATAAGCCTAACGCGCGTATAAGCCGCACCCCGACTTTGGCGCCACCCTTTAAGCCGCAGAGGCCTGCTGAACAAACCTGGGATAAACTCGCATATTAGCCGCACCCCTAACTTTAGTCTACTTATTACTTTGGTCATTTTTAAAATCCAGTGTGTGGTGGGAGGGGCCGGGTATGCTACACTCCGAGGCTTTATGATAATGCTGAGGAATGCTCTCACACCTAGCGCGGAGGGGGGGGGGGACATGTACGCTTTACGGGCCTGCCTCATGTGAACACCAAGCCTAATCTGACTCGCGTACTAGCCGCGGCTTCTACGAGAGGTTTTACGGTACGTATAATGGATTCCATGGCATCTGGCCCCAGACACACATGGCCCCCGTACACATGGCCCCAAGGTACTTGACCCTCAGTACATTTGGCCCCACAACATACATGGCCCCAGGATTATTGGTCCCCCTCTCTTAATCGTTAATGGTGGCTGTTGTGCCTTTTCCTGCTCTCTCATGCTTTAAACATATCTTCATCATATGTTCGTCATTTTCTTTCGGATTGAAGTCCAAAAATATTTTTCATCACGTCCACTACCATCTCCTCACGTCCACTACCATCTCCTCACGTCCACTACCATCTCCTCACGTCCACTACCATCTCCTCACGTCCACTACCACCTCCTCACGTCCACTACCCTCTCCTCACGTCCACTACCACCTACTCACGTCCACTACCACCTACTCACGTCCACTACCATCGCTTCATGTCCACTACCACCTCCTCACGTCCACTACCACCTCCTCACGTCCACTACCACCTACTCACGTCCACTACCACCTCCTCACGTCCACTACCACCTCCTCACGTCCACTAACACCTACTCACGTCCACTACCACCTACTCACGTCCACTACCACCTCCTCACGTCCACTACCACCTCCTCACGTCCACTAACACCTACTCACGTCCACTACCACCTCCTCACGTCCACTACCATCTCCTCACGTCCACTACCATCTCCTCACGTCCACTACCATCTCCTCACGTCCACCACCATCTCCTCACGTCCACCACCATCTCCTCACGTCCACTACCATCTCCTCAAGTCCACTACCATCTCCTCACGTCCACTACCACCTCCTCACATCCAATACCATCCCCTGATCTCCAACATCATCTCCTCACGTCCACTACCACCTACTCACGTCCACTACCATCTCCTCAGGTCCACTACCATCTCCTCACGTCCACTACCATCTCCTCACGTCCACTACCATCTCCTCACGTCAACTACCATCTCCTCACGTCCACTACCACCTACTCACGTCCACTACCATCTCCTCACGTCCACTACCATCTCCTCACGTCCACTACCATCTCCTCACGTCCACTACCACCTCCTCACGTCCACTACCATCTCCTCACGTCCACTACCACCTACTCATGTCCACTACCATCTCCTCACGTCCACTACCATCTCCTCACGTCCACTACCATCTCCTCACGTCAACTACCATCTCCTCACGTCCACTACCACCTCCTCACGTCCACTACCACCTCCACTACCATCTCCTCACGTCCACTACCACCTCCTCACGTCCACTACCACCTCCTCACGTCCACTACCATCCCCTGATCTCCAACATCATCTCTTCACGTCCACTACCATCTCCTCATGTCCACTACCATCTCTTCACGTCCACTAGCATCTCCTCTTTGTCCACTACCTTCTCCTCTTTGTCCACTACCATCTCCTCACCTCCAGTAGCATCTCCTCACGGCCACTACCATCTCCTCATGTCCACTAGCATCTCCTCACGGCCACTACCATCTCCTCATGTCCACTACCATCTCCTCACGTCCACTACCATCTCCTCACGACCACTAGCATCTCCTCACGTCCACTAGCATCTCCTCACGGCCACTACCATCTCCTCATGTCCACTACCATCTCCTCACGTCCACTACCACCTCCTCACGTCCACTACCACCTCCTCACATCTCCTCTTTGTCCACTACCTTCTCCTCACCTCCACTACCAACTGACAATCATATGACGAACATATGATGAACATAATATGATGAACATATGATGAACATATCATGATGAACATATGACGAACATAATATGATGAACATATGATGAACATATGATGAACATTATGACGAACATATGATGAACATAATTATAATGAACATATGATGAACATATGATGAACATTATGACGACCATAATTTATGACGACCATATAATGAATGATGGCTAACTTAAGTGCAGGAACATGCTCCGCAATATACTATGGGGGCCAACTATCCTGGGGCCAAATGTGGTGAGGGGCCAAGTGCCCATGGGGCCATATTCCTGGGGCTATGTGTCCTGGGGCAATGGGTGTTTGGGGCTTTATAATGTAAAGTCACTACATTGGGTCAAAAAAAAGGGTGTGTTTCAGGTTACCCGACCCTACCTAGCAAAACAGGGCCAACCCTAGAAATTTTTATCCAATTTTGAAAAAAGAAAGTATATTTTAAGTAATTTTGGGGCTATTTCAGAGTAAATTTGATGGTCCACGAGTCGACGCCAGTGTTTGCGAGTCAGCGCTGAAGTTTACGAGTCAATTTTTAGGTACTTTTCATGCCATGGGATCAATCCGTCTTTATAAAACAATTATGGGGCTATTTCAGAGTCAATTTGATAGTCCACGAGTCAACGCCGTTGTCGACAAGTCAGCGCTGAAGTTTGCGAGTCAGTTTTTGGGTACTTTTCAGGCCAGAGTAAAAAAAAATCAAAAAAAAATCCGACCTACCCTACCTAGAGTGTCAGACTATGTAACATGAAACACACCTTTTGTTTTTTGGCCTTAGGACTAGCTTCATAATAACAGGTTATTTCTTCTTTTTTATTGAGGAATTTTGTCACTGAGGGTTTGGTTCGCGTATTACCCGCGGGAATTTACAGTAGTCGGTAGCCCTGATTTGTCGTTGGGTCTGCGGCTTATATGCAAGTTAGGCTTTTATATTAAAGGATTACCGTATTCAACGTTAAAAGCGCCCCCCCCCCCCCTTTTGAGGCATTTTTAGACGAGAATAAACGGTCAAAATTCGCGATTCCAGGGATATTTAAACGCTTAAGTACTAAAAACGTCATTAAAAATTATTTTATAAGCGACCTGGGCGCTTCTTACGTTGAATCCGGTAAAGAGTATCATATCGTTGCGTTTTGGCGCCTATTGTTTTCAGTACCCCTTTACCCCGGCGCTTATTTAAGGGAGGGGGTAATTGGTCAACATAAAAAAAAAACGTTTACTCTGCTACATCATGATCCTGGGATGAAAGTGACCAATCTAAAAAGTAAATTCAAAGGAGGCGCCTATTCAAGACCTGGCGCCAAAACGCGACGATACAGAAAATATATTGTATAATTCCCCTTTAAATCCTGCATCGCACATATTTCCCGCGGGTGATACGCAGGATTTTACAGTAGTCGGTAGCCCTGATTTGCTGTTGGGTTCGGGCTTATACGCGAGTTTTTATATTAAAGGATTTCGAGAGTAATTGACATGGCGGGTGACTCACCTTGAGATAGTCTGAGCGCTGGTTCTGCTTTAACCGCTCTAACGTGACCAAGTTCTCCATGTCTATGCCGTCGTACTCCTCCTTAGACTTACTCTCACTGTACAACAAACACAAATTTTTTTTTTAAATCCTCTTTTTTTTAAAAATTTAAAATTCATACCTTTAATTCCTTTATCATATAAAAGCTTTAGAACACAAACACAATCAGCATCGTATAGTATTTAGTTAGCTAGATTTTTTTCAAGGTTCCCATGAAAATTTCAGATTGAATTCCATGACATTTCCATGACAAAAATCTTAATTTTCCATGACATTCATAACATTCTTGTGGCAGTTCGGGGGATTGCCCCCCTGAGAAAATTTCTAAAATTTTGAAAGCAAATGATGCATTCTAAGAGATTTTGTAATATCAATTCTATAATTTTCATTTTCAAGACATTCCATGACACACGGCAATTTTCTTTTTTACAAAATTCCATGAATTTCCAGCCAACTGTCAAATTCCATTAGATTCCATGACACGTGGGAACCTGTTTTTTTTCCGTAGGTTTTAGAAGTGCCATATGTCAAGAACTAATCCTCTAAAACATGGCTTGATTGTTCATTTGCGTAGAGATTTACTTAACTGACAGGAAGTGTATGAATTTTTATTCAATTTAATTTTTTCGTAGTTCTTTTTTCGGCCAGATTCTGGTGCCATTTAAATTAAATGATATTCAAAATGCATGATGACATTGTGAACTTCACTTATTTGTTAGGAGACAAATCCATTTAGACACCTATCTCATTGACTGAAAAATTCAGTGTTGCCGAAATGACGCCGGCACGCCGGGAAAAGCCAGCGTAGAATCCTAATGGCCGGCGTAGGGCCTTAGCACGCAGGCCACAATGGCCTGCCATAATCTCAGCTTCCTAATGGTGAAAGAATTTTTCAAATCGGCCAATTAGAAGCGAAGATAGAGCCAAATGTGTATTTTTGTAAAATTGTATATTTTTTCAATTTCTTATAAGTTTTTGCATAGTATAAAACAAGTTATGATAAGTTTATGAAGGTACCTTTGAAATATCAAAAATCATATGGCCTGCATGAGAAGGAAATGGCCTGTGTAAGATGCCAAGATGCAGGCCACCTTGGCCTGCATTGAGAAAAAGTTTTCGGCAACACTGAAAATTGTAGCAAATTAGGAGTCTATAATTATGGTAATGGGTTTATATAGTTTTGCTGCTCACATTTGATCATCTTCCATTTCGTAGTGGAACTCCTCCTCGGCGTCCACATCTTCCTCCTCCTCATCTGAGCTGTCGCGAGCGGCGGCCCCCGCCTGCAACAGTCACATTGTTAGTAGGGATGTCATTGGTATCACAGGTATCGATATATCGCTATTTATTATATATTGGATAACTGAATCGACAATCAACGGGTATCGATACACCACCATCTTGGATTCTTTTTTGCCTTATGTCATTTTTTACTGTGTGTAAATCGGATCATTATTAAGGTATTTAGGTAGTAAAAAGTGCAAGACAAAATGTCATTCTAGATATTAAAACTATTCGTGTTATCTTTATAATATATATATATATATCAAAATTTTCTTTCATTTCATCATCTGTGCTGCATTTTTGTACGGTGTTTGTGAAAGAGCAACATGATATCTCCAAGAAATCTTTTGGGCCAGACCAAAAAAATAAGTTGGTCTACGGATTTCCCGCACCATTTTCTGAGAAATTTGTTTTTTTTTTGCTGGCATTTTTTTTGATCGATAGCCAGATTTGGGAGTTTGCAAAAAGATTTCCCTCAGAAAAAATTTAGATGTTGCCCATTTCACTTGATATAAGGTTAAGATCCGCAGACAAAAAAAAAAAATTGAGAAAAAAAAAATTCGCTCGCTCGCACCAAATTTTAGAAATGAAAATCCTTAGACCAACTTTTTTATTTGGTGTGGCCTTGCTTTGTTTTCTTGGCAATAATGGTGAGTGACTAAACAGACATGTATATGCCCCAACTGTCATTTAAGCATCACACATTGTGATGCACCTTAAGTCCCAGAACCAAGTATTGTTCATTATAGAATTATATATCAGCGCTTGAGATAAGTTTGTCGATTATTGTCTACTGTTGCCTTTTAATATGAAAGTCCTCGCCTATCTATTACACAACCACACTTCATATACATAGTTAATTTAAATCGACATGTATGTGTTTTTTCATAATTTCTTAGGTTTCACTGTGACCCTACTTGGAATTGTATTATGATACGGGCAGCTATGTGTACCAAAGTCCCAGCCCAGTGCCGGTAGTTAAGGCCAGACCAAAAAAAAGTTGGTCAATGCATTTCGCACACCATAGTTTCATAAATGGAAATTGTCAATGGATTTCGCTCACCTAATTTTTTTCAGAATTGAGAATTTTCAATAAAAAAAAAAATTCTGCCAGGAATTGTCACAGAAAAACGAATACTGTTTTTTTTTGTTGGGGTCCACTAAGAACTTGGAAAAAGGCTGAGCAAAAAAAGGGTCGCTCGCTCCATTTTTTCACCTACAAAATCCATTGACAAAAAAATAATTCTTAAAACTTTTATTTCCGCTCGCTCACACCATTTTTGAAAAGTGAAATCCATTGCCCAACTTTTTTTTTGGTCTAAGAGTGGAATTCTTTTGTGAGTGCCACTGAGTGGGCCTGATTCCCTCTTAATTAGTGGCTGTACACTTCACCTCAAAGATGACTGTGTATACACAAATGACGTTTACAGGTACCTAATAATGCAATATGACATTAACTTCAGATGGCGCCACTTGTGTGTCACTACACTAGTGGCGCCATCTTGTGTCACTACACTAGTGGCGCCATCTTCTGACGTCATCACAGGTTTGTTTCTATCATAGCCGACACAGTATGTTATTTGGCACTGGAAATTGTTCTAAAACCGATCGACTGAATATCTTTGGAACTGAGACGAAAAGAACTTCTAATCCAGATGGTTGTAATTTTGATTGAATTGGCCTACAATAAAATTTAGCGCACTTGCCATAATACCCCCCCCCCCCTTGTATTTCTTCTGGTTTTATTAACTAGGTAGAAACAACAACACCATTTTCATCATTTTTGAGGCAATTAAATTCTTACTTGGTATGTTCTGCTGTTAGAAGAAACTAAGCGTTCGTGTTCCAGCTAAAAGGTAAGGGGACAGAGGTCAACGGGAGTCAACGTAAGGATGGTATTATGCAGCAATTCATCATGCCCTTGGTCGTCATGATGCATGAATGCAGCCCTGGCGAGTGACTCGCCAGGGCTGCATTCATGCATCATGCCGACCCTACAGGGTTAAGACAATCCCGAAGGGTTAGCATGATGCACCAATGCAGAACCGGTGCATCATAACGACAAATGTCACCTTTTAGCGACGGGAGAGCATAGGTACACTGAAACACACTACAGAGCTGCCAAGGATAAACTTGAAAAATTCGTAAATTCCCCGACAATTTTTTTCCGTAAAATCGCCCACCCAATGTAACCAGGTTTGGGATATTTTCCTATACATGGGGGGGGGAGGTCAAAATAATTTAACCTGTTTTGAGCCAAAAAGCCCGCGCTTTACTATGCTTCGTTACTATATTCGGCCGTAAGGGGGGGGGGGGGGGGGGGGGAGGGTAAAAAATGTTGACCCCTCGACCGGGGGGGGGGGGGGGGGAAGAGGGATGTAAAAAACTTCGCGCGCTCTGCGCGGAAACCCAACACCCCCCCCCCCTGTTGTTAACAAATGATCACTCCCTAAGTAGGCCACAAAAAGTAGTTTAGTTGGCAGCTCTGCAAATTTACACATTGCTTCATGAAGAGAGGCCAGGGGGAACGAATACAAGTTGTAAACTGCTCTCAAGTGGGGCTATATTTCTCATTGGATCTGGACGAATCACAAGAATGACCAATTTGAAGTCCAAAAGACTTGAATTCAGATTTTAATCTAAAAAGTTACAGCACTGTTTCCTACAGAGTATAAGGTGTCATGGTACAAATAGCCGACAAAACTTTTGGTTCTGACCCTATTTTTCTCCTTCAGACGGGCAAAAGGTTCTTTTGAGTGAGCAGTAATAAATGACCCCTTTAATTAAAGCTTAAAACATATCTGATTTTTTTATTCGCATCCCGCATATAAAAGTGTGTTCCGATTTTGCGCTAGTTGCCATGGAAACTGACTTACCCAAACTGGAGAAATTTTACAAGTGCCAAGCAACCTTTAACCTTGACCGTTGACCCCTCCAAGCACCACCCAGGGCTACCATGGCAACGACCAACTTTTTACATTTTTTTTACCAAGGCTTTTGGGAACAATTTGGGCCACAGATTATGATTCTGTGACAAATGTAAGGCCTCCTAACACTGATTATATGCACAGTAGTACCGTTTTTCATTGGCACCAGCAGCTCCGCTGCCGGCGATAGTGGAGCGGGAAATTCGTGGTGCAGACAGCGTTCGTCTGACCTGGTACACTGCACTGTGGGAATGCCTTAGCCTATCGCAAATAGGCTCAGTAGTGTCGTGAAAAATCATTCTCCCAGCAGATGTTGGGACTGTAGTTTCCTATACTTGAAAGCAGAGAGTAGGATGGAGAGTGAGCAAACGAAATGCATTCTTGGGTAGGCTCCCGATTTCCCTGTTGTTGTTTAACTATTTACGACTACAACATTCTGGGGGCAAATTTGTACTGTGACACCATAAACCTTTCGTGTAGATTCAGGCCACCGGTGGGATGACCCAGTTAGTTAGGCAATGTTTGATATGTATAAACATCTGAGGATCTAACACATGTCATGACAAACAAGGATGGTCATGTTGGTTCTAGTGTATTTTCAATGAGGGAATGAAATCATGTACGATTTTATTTCAAATTGACCATATATTGGGCAATAAAATCAAATCTGAGCAAAATGGTAGGGAAAAAGGGGGAATGGAATAGATAGAAAGGTAAGTTTTTTATTTGTGAACATTCTGACTCATTTTTAATAAAAAAAATTATGAGCCCCAATCATTGGATGTACTAAAGAAAAAAAAAAGAAAGTTGTGTTCAGGTATCCCGACCGACCCTATTTGTTTGGCCCTACCCAAGTGATTTCTTCATTTTTTTGGAAGGTATCTTGGGGTTTTGCTACCAAAATAAAATATTTTGTAAACTGAAAATTCTGTTTTCCTGAAATTATGCGAAAAAGGGAGGAATTTCGTCTCACAATCCTTTTAAAAAAAGGTTTAAAAAAATTAATTTAAAAAATCGACCTGCCTACCTTGTGTTTTTTTGGTGTTTTTTTTTTTGGGGGGGGGGGGGGGAGAAGTTACCTAAACACAATTTTTTTGGGGCCTACCATAAAACCCCACCTAAAGGATGACCCTACTTATAAGACGATCCCCCAACTTGAGAAAAAAAAATCGTCCTATACAATATAGGTTTAAAAATCGTTTCCTCTTTATAATGTATCAAACCCCGACCTATAAGCCCAACCCCCAATTACAGAAAAAGATTCGGCTTATAGCAAATGAAAACGCCAAATAAAATTAGTCTTATAGTCGGGGTTTCACGGTAGTGGCATGGTCCGATTTTTTCAATATTATATATTTTACTTACATGAGTTCAAAATATTATTATTATATCATATTTGGCAGATGGGGCACCATAAGATAGCATTGATGGGCAATAAGGGCAATTAAGAGGGTCCCGTAAACACAGGTAAAGTCATTTACAGTGTATTTTTCATTAGCTAGGATTATAGCGTGCACTCCAAAAGTCTCAAATTGAGCATAAAACTGACAATAAGCTGAAATCTAAGCCATATTCTGAGGTATAATGGTTAATAAAGTAGGTAGGACATGAAGTATGGTCATTTTGAACATTCTGGTTCATTTTTAGCAAAATTCATTTTTGAGCCCTAATCATCTGACTATGCCACTTTAAGCCCGTTTGGTGCCACTCACCCTGTAGTTGCCGACGCGGGACATGATAAGGTCCTCGATGGCGGCTATCTCGTCAGGAGGCGGCACTTCATGTTGGTGACACAAGTCCTGCACCAGCAGCTCGATTTGTCGTAAAATCTGCAACAACACGAGTAACGTCAACTAGGGATGTCATTGGTATTATAGGTATCGATACATAGCTATTTTTTATGTAGCTGATAACCGAATCGACAAACAATGGGTATCGATACGCCACCATCTTGGATTCTTTTTTTGCTATATGTCAGTTTTTACGGCGTGTAAATCGGACCATTATTAAGGTATTTAGGTAGTAAAATGTGAAAGACAAAATGTTATTCTAAATATTACAAATTTTATTTTTATTTCTATGACAAGAAATAAGAATATTACGATTTCCTTTCATTTCATTGTCTCTACTATAATTTTTTACAGTGTCTGTAAGCCAAAATTGAGAAAATGTGGCCTAATCTACCTCTTCTTTTATATAATGAATAACTGATATGTTATCTAAATCGACACCAAAATAGTGAATAACTGATAACTCATAAAATTCGATACCAATGACATCCCTAACATCAACATCAAATTCTACACACTACCATAAAACACTGCCTTTAGGCCTGACCAAAAGAAAAGTTGGTCAATGGATTTTGCGCACCATATTTTCGGAAAAGGGAGTGGTCATTTTTTAACAGGGGGGGGGGGGGGGGTTGGTGGATTTTGGGGGGGGGGGGGGGACCAAGGTAATTTGGACCCCTTGAAGGGGGGGGGGACCAAAAAAATTTGGACTCCTTGAAGGGGGGGGATCAAAAAAATTACACCCTTTTTTAGCGAAAAAGATAGCGCGTTACTATAGGGGTCAGCCACGCTCATTTTCAACCTGCCTAGGGGGGGAACCGAAAAAATGTTGACGCTTCGCTTGTTGATTAAATAATGACCACTCCCTAACTAGGGGATCGTTGTAAAGGTGGGGTAGGCTTAAAGGCCGTGTTTTACGGTATTTTGTATTTGACTTCATAAGAGCACTATTAAAAGAGTCTGATTGACTGCGCGATCTACATCACAAATGAATCAGGGTCAGGGTGATTATGTGATTTAATTGATTAAAAGAAAGTTTGAAGGTGTAATTTATTGACGGACCCTGTATCAAGACAACAAAGTGTCCAGCACACCAAAGCACTGTCTTAATGGTAGGGATGTCATTGGTATAGAATTTTATGAGTTTTGTCTTGCACTTTTTACTACCTAAATACCTTAATAATGATCCGATTTACACACAGTAAAAAAAGACATAAGGCAAAAAAAGAATCCAAGATGGCGTTGTATCGATACCCGTTGATTGTCGATTCAGTTATCCAATATATAATAGATAGCGATATATCGATACCTGTGATACCAATGATATCCCTACTTAATGGTTTAAGAGAACGGTGCAAGTTTGTAATGCAGGCTCAACATAAAAATATACAAATAGTGGAAAAGGCCTGTTCCATCCTAAAACACTTCTGGAGGATGACAAACTTAGGCCCAAAGAAAAAGAAGTTGTATTCAGGTAACATGGCCCAAAAAATAATAGGGTACGTAGGTCGATTTTCTTTTTATTAAACCAAAATTATTTAAGGATTTTGAGACAAAATTCCTCCAATTTTCATATAATTTCAGTAAAAAAAGAAAGAAAGTAAACTCTTAAGTACTAAAAACACCACAAAAATAATTCTATAAGCGCCCTGGGCACTTATTATGTCGAATACGGTAGAAAAAAGAATTGCATAGGACCAAAACAAATAGGGTCGCTAGGGATACCGGAACACAGCTTCTCTTTTTTTGGCCTTATGTGAGAGAAGTGTAAACTTACATTGTAGTTGTCTGGAGTTGTATCACATAGTCTTTCTATGGCAGCGGAGACGCCGGGATCCTCTGACTCTGCGAACCAGATGGGAGCTGTGTGGGGATATGTCTCCTGAAATATATGAGAGATGGGATCAGATATCGATAACTCAAACAAAACGGCAGTCCTGTTAGGCCACTCCAATTAATGTACTTGTTTCTCATCACTGTGCGCATCTCCAAAATTATCAAATTTTATGTTAAAGATGGATAAATATGGGCAACTTTTTTTTAATCTGTTTACGTAAATATTATTGTATTTCTATTGTTGGATCATCCTTTCTATTATGGGTGGTCCTTTTATTATCCCTCCAACATTGAGATATCCAAACTTTCTGCACAGAAAATAAATTAAATGCCCAGAGGCTACAGAGATACATAGATCTATCAGTCTAGGGGGGTATCATTTTGTAGAGATGAATTTTGTGGAGGGGAAATCAAACAATTTTGTACCTCTCTGGGGTGAAGGGGGGGGGGGTTGACATGAAGGCCATTCAGAAGTATTGAACTTGATAAAGACACGTTGCCTTGGATTAACAACCTTTAGGCCACTTAAAATTGATTATCAGCTTTGCGGACACTTTTTGGAAAAAATCGGTGAGGGAGGGAGGCTTTTTTTTTTATTTGATGTACTTTTTTTTTGAGCTGCGGGAGGGCCTTTTTTCTTCTTTTGCATAAATTGATGGTCTGCACATATAAATAAGGTCTAAAATACCTTTTAAACTTCGTTTTTACCCCTATCATCAGCTGAGATATATATATTTTTGCAACATGTCTCCTGATTTTTTCTGGATGCGCCCCTTTTTGGCATTTTTTTTCTTAAAAGGTGAAAAAAAGGACCAATGCGGCCCTTTTTAGAGGATGCGCGCGGTGTCCACAAAGCTGATAATCAATTTTAAGTGGCCTTACCATAAATAAGTTGTTCAAATTCACCCCCAGCACTTTGGTATGCCGGGCAATTTTATTTCTTTTTGAATCAACTTTCATTTTGTCCTTGAACAATTTTTGTTTTCCTGGCTAAATGCTGTTCTAGATGACCAGCGAGATACCCCAAGAGATAACCAACAAACCTACCGGTAGTTAGCATCAGTCCTATGTCATACAGGGGAGTCGCAATCTTAGTATACTCCGGTACTATAGACTCATACTTTATAGACACAGCTCTCTGTAAATTATAGCCTACCGGTAGTTATTTTTAATTACTTGCTATAATAATAGCATTTTTCTTTTCTACAACTACATGTATAATATCAATAATCAGTCGTGGAGCATGGATCTACTTAGTATGTCTCAGCCTCGGCCAGCGCCTATCCTACCAGTTGGATAGCCTGGGAGCAGGCTCTTATCCTACCCAAATACACATCTTTCACTACCTCTGTCAAGTCTAGGTGTCAAATATACAGTAGCCCCCAGCTAATTTAATTACCCCTTTGATCTAGATAAGAATATCTCTGTACTTAGATGTGTATTGACCAATACACATCCAGTTGCACCATCAATTAAGCTGGCGCAAATAGGTAGCAAGTCAAAATAAGCTCTGCTCCCAGACCATACATAGCAGAGGGAACTGGAGCAATGTTAGGCTGGGAGTCCCAGTGTTGCCGAAAACTTTTTCTCAATGCAGGCCAATGTGGCCTGCGTCTTGGCATCTTACGCAGGCCATTTTATTCCCACGCAGGCCATATAAATTTTGAGATTTCAAAGTACCTTAATAAACTTCATTATAAATTGATTTATACTAGCAATAACTTAAAAGAAAGTGAAAAAAATATGTTAAAAAACAATTTGACAAATATGGACCTCTCTTCGCTTATAGTTGGCCGATTTGAAAAATTCTTTCACCATTAGAAAGCTGAGGTCATGGCAGGCCATTCTGGCCTGCGTCCTAAGGCCTTACGCCGGCCATTAAGATTCTACGCCGGCAAAAGCCGGCGTGCCGGCATCATTTCGGCAACACTGGAGTCCGAGACTGGCTATATCTCACAGACAGGACAGTCATAGCCCTAATATACCGGTATTAAAGAATTATAGATCTAGAATATAGATCTGTATATCTATATATATATATTATCACTGATAATAATATCTGACAGATAAAATAAAAGATAATTACTTAATAGACTAGATAGTCTATGTATTTGTTATTTTGTTTCTTGTATTTTTGTGTAATACCCGTAGTACTATTAGTAGATATCTAGTTTTATAAAAATGTAGATCTATTGAAGATGCGTTGTGTGTCAGATGAATTCGACCATGAATGATTTAACTAATTTAGAGAGGACTTTCTTTTTGTCGTCAATAAATAGACAAATGCCAATGCCCATTGATACTGTCTCTTATGTATTTCAGGAGTGGGGGCTGGGGCAGTATCCCACAAAGCTGCAGGCTGAGGGGGATGCGCCCCAGCCCCCACCAGTGAAATACATCAGAGCGGTATCAATGTAATTGGCATTTGTGTTTATTTTTTTATTTAAAGCCATTTAATGATGGAAAAATAACATTTTCTTAGCCCATTGAATACGGCCACATTGTATTCAATGGGGGCATTGAATACGGCCATCCAATGCTTAAGCATAGGAGATCTTGTATTTCCAAAAAATAATAAAAGCTAGGTCTACCGGTAGTATTAGGCTTTGCATTTATCATTTATATGATCCATTGGCATGATTGGGAATACACTTCCTGGAAATGAAGTTGAACTTCTATACCATACTGAGAGCGTGGTCAGTACAAAGCGTACCTGGCTTGAAGTAGAAATGTGTGACTCAGTCTACACTAACTTAACAAGGTGAGATCACGTTTGTGCCCGGCTGCACTAAACAGGTATGTTTTGACGTTTATAAACAATGCCCACATCCTGACTTGGTGACTAGGTTCTTACGTCTGCCCCAGTGATGGACTCAAAACAGAAACAGCAGACTCATTTCCATGAACATAGGTTTCAGTGAAGTAACTACGTCATACAAAGGCGTCATTCATTGAGTAATCATGGTGTGGATGGGTCATTTTGATGAAACAATCCGGCCGATATTGGACGGTAAATGGGACACTTGCTGGTGACAGTTGCCCCAAGTCGGGGTGAGACAACAGTCCTGGATCTGTGACAGTGACAGTCACTCAGTCAGGGGTCCAAGATGGCAAATAATCGCTCCAGTCCTGCGATGTTATTCTTTTGAGTTAGACATTAAAATGGCATATGTTTTTCAATTGGGTTATTTTCTTTAAGTGACGTAAATATGAATCATGAACGCTTAATAAATACGAGGAAAAACCTACCGTAATATTGGCATGTATTACGAATTTATCCCCATTCTTTCCAATGAATCGACATGCGACCTCATCCACTGACGCAGAAATTATCTGGAATCTATCATGTTTCTTTGTGAAAGTTCCTTCTAGAAATTTTATGTCTTCTTTGAGCCTCGTCAGACAAGCCATTATATCACCGCAGATGCATCGGAAGCCGCGGATAGTAACCAATTTTGCCGATTTCCTTTAGCACCTTAAAACAAAACACAGCACTTGTCTCAGTAAATTTCCAATATGGCGAATATCCATTCACGCATGCGCATTGTGGTGCTCATGAGTTCTCTGAATTGCCTCCAGGGGGCACCTTGTTTCGCGCCACGATCTCTGTCACCGGGGACGCTCGAGTCCAGAACATTCATCTATTTCAATGTTGATCCATGCTTGTTACACAAGGAATAGCAGGATACAGTACATATTCACATCAAGAGCAACGCCAAATTGGCTTATAATGTATATTGCATTCAGAGGAATAACCATTTCATTTCCATAACCAAAAAGCAAAACGTTATGTTTGGCTCCTTCCCCATAGGGCCTAACCTTGGGGGGGGGGGGGGGGGGTTACCAATAGGCATTGAATACTACTATTAGTATTAGGGCCTACTAGTGCTTGTGAGAACTCATACATATGAGGTCTCCTGACAAAGCAGATTTTGTAGGTGTCTTATTTTTTTTTCTCACAATAATTACCAGTTAAAACCATGTGTGGCCAAGTTTCATCTTTTATACAGGCTATTTATACAGTCAAATACCCCCTACAACCACCCAAAACCCCCACCACTAGGTGCTCTATAGGTTTGTGAGTAATAATCTTTAAGTAGGGTGTACTAATATGCCGGTGAAAATTGGCCACAGAGCTATTCCTGAAGCATGCATATTACCTCTGTAAAGCCCCTTTTCTTAGTCATTTTCATATGAAATTTGATAATTTCATGTGGAAATTGAAATCATGTTCTGAATGGAGGTTTCATAGGATCTAATTCTGAAAACATCTACTTCTTCCAGGAAATATCCTCTTAGGGAGTGCTCATTTTTTAACAACAGGGGGGGGGGGTGGTGGATTTGGGGGGGGGGGGTAAACAATTTGGAGCCCTTGACCGGGGGGGGGGGTAAAAAATTTAGACCCCTCTTGGGGGGGGGTGAAAAAAATTCAACCTGTTTTGAGGGAAAAAGCCCGCGCGTTACTATGCTACAAAGGGGCGCGAACGCGCGCGATTTTCGGCCTGCCGGGGGGGGGGTAAAAAATTTCGACCCCTCTAGCGGGGGGGTGATAAAAATTTCGCGCCCTCCGCGCGAAATCTCACCACCCCCCCCCCCCGTTGTTAAAAAATTAGCACTCCCTTAATGAGAGCAATATTCCTGTGGCACACGGCATGACCAGAACAGCAAAAACACTCTGGGATAGCCATGGCAGCGGTACACTGCAGTAGGGGTGGAGTGGGAGAAAGTTACAGGTGCTCACCACCAACATTTTATTTTCAAAAAATCATAGAAAATCACCCATCAATTATAATTGCATATGATTTGACTTCTGGATTCTACTTGATTCCCTGATCAAACTGTGTAGTACGTAATAAAATATAACAGTTTCCCAAAAATCCCTTGTGCCGCCTAGTACTAGTACTAGGCTGGGTACTAGGCTACTAGCCTAGGCCTACATGCAGGATTGAAATCAGATAAGAGTTTAGTTTATTATTACAGGGGGTGGTGGGTTGGGTTGGGGCCTAAAACAAGTCGATCCCACCTAGAGGGGCGTCAAAGATTATGCCCCTTTTTAACAAAAAAAGACCCCTGTATATTACTAGGCCCTATAGTTAAAAGGGGGGGGGGCAAAAATGTTCAGCGCCTTCTGTTTGGGGGTGGGGACACAACAAATTTAGTGTGCTCCTAGGGGGTAGGGGGGGGGGGCGTAAAAAGAATTTCGCCTCTGTGTGAGACTTCACCTAGGACTGTCATTGGTATCCAATTTATTTCGATTTCGATTATCACTATTTTAGTTTCGATTTTTCGATTATATCGATTTGTTTGATCCTAGATCAATGGTCAAAATATGCTTAAAAGTAAATGTGTTTAGTTCCTTAATTACAATGGCAGCCCATACTCAAGTGTAAAAGGATATGGGATATAGCCTATTCAAAACTTCTGTTTAAATTTGATCGACATTTGGAAGTTAATATAAAAAAAAGAAAAGTTTAAATATTAGGCATTTTAAGGGCAGCATTTTCAACCTAATAACTAAGCTAGTTCTAATTGGAATTTTCACACAATTCTTTCACTTTTGGAAAGATAAATTCCTGAACAACCTGTGTGACTATAGGCCTAGGTGTATCGATATAATGCTTTTGTCGATACGATAATCGCAATTCCGGAAATTTCGATGTATCGATATAGGGGGTATCGATGACAGTCCTAACTTCACCACCCCCTCCCCTGTAATTAATAAATGAACACCCCCTTAAATACAGTCAACTCCCTCCTTACGGCCACCCCTCCAATGCGGCCACCCCGCCATTAAGGCCATTTTTGGAAAGACCCAATCGTTTCCCTCTTATACAGCCACCCCGCGCTGCGGCCACTGTTTCTAGTCCCAAATAGTAGGTTTCTCCCTCTAATGCGACTGTTTGAATTTTATATGGAAACAGTTACAATCAACACCTATAATCTCTACACCTAATATTCTATTACCATTGACATCTGGTCCTGCAACACCTGTCATTCTGCCGGACCAAAGCCATTTTAGGCGAACATTGCCACTGTCCGGCACGTTTTGGCAAAGACTGTAGATAGTTCATTTTCTGCATATTTATAAAGGCTCTCCTAAGTGCAGTGTACTGGTAAGATATCAATCTAATTTGTGCCTTTCAACTGCACTAAATTCAAAGATATAGATCAGAAAAAATAGAATGCATCCATGGCAGCATTCTATCCGGCCCCCTTGAGCCAATGTTTTTGTCTCTGACCGGGTGCCGTCTCTGACCAGGTGCCGTCTCTGACCAGGTGCCGTCTCTGACCTGGTGTCAGAAAAACGTGTTTTTTAAATGTTAACCTATACTCATATATATAAGGATATGTAAAAACGTTATGGCAGCTGTTATGTAATTATTATTAGCCTCCTGCTGTTGGTAGAACATAACTAAACTCCCAAAGTGACATCCTGTCAGAGACGGCACCCGGTCAGAGACGGCACCTGGTCAGAGACGGCACCCGGTCAGAGACGGCACCCAGTCAGAGACGGCACCCAGTCAGAGACAAAAACATTGGCCCAAGGTCGTGAGACACAGCCTTAACTACATCAACAAGGCAGCGCCATCTGTAGTGTTACACCAGGTTATAGTAGACTCTGTTGGTAAGATCAGATCTTGTATAAACATGTAATTATAGGGGAACTATTGCCCAACATGTATGAGTATAAGTTGTATATAATGAGACTGATGTATACAGTCATAATTTACTAACAGTGGAACACCAAGAATCCACAAGGAAATGAAGTGAGTTACTGGCACTGACTAGTAGGAGTCCACTCAGTGCTGCCACCTGATGTCCCCTTTTAACACTAAATTCTCAAACCCCACCAGAATATAAATTATAGTTGGCATTGGAGTATTGCATTGCACATATCAAGAATCTCTTGTTAAAATAAATGACAGATTATAAGAGGGAAAGCGTTATACAATCATCTGAGATATAAACAAAGAATATGTAGGTTTCAGTGTGCCAAATGGTATAGCAGCTTTAATAAACTGTTTTGAGTCGACATGTTAAACTTTTTTTTAAAGGTCAACCACAATGCTTTTTCTGAGGTAATGGGGCGAAGGTACATTACCTAACTTACATACTTTTGAAAAATTGTTTCAGAATAATGATAAATCTATGAAATATGACCATTTTAGCCAGGAGCTGCCACTTGGCTCCAGTCCCTAACAGGAGAGCATGCTGGTGCTGCCCTCTTATGGATAGATGAGGCGTAAGGTACCCTATGATGTAACTTAGGTTCCCTATGACGTAACATGGATCCTAAGATTGTATGTGTGATATACATTTACAAATGACTCAAGGCAGGGTACCCAAGCTAGTACAGAGGCCTAGAGATATATACATACTAGCTCAAACTGATACTGTACACATATTGAATGATGTAGTAGGCAAGCAACTAGCTGTCAGCAGGGACTCAGGGATACAGGGAGTAGGAGAATATTGAAGTAACAGATGAGGTAGCCCTCACTGTATGCCATTTTAGTGTTGGTTCCACTCCTACTGGTTCCCTCCCAGTGTCTCATTATCCCCCCTCTGTTACACTGGTTCCTACACCTAATTCCTACTGGTTATTGCCTTGTCTCACTGGTTTCTACATTCAGCCCCAATGGTTCCTACCCCAAGTCCCACTGGTTCCTACACCCGGTTTCACTGGTTCCTACCCCAAGTCCCACTGCTTCCTATCTTGAGTCTTGTTGGTTCCTACCCCAGTCCAACTAGTTCCTACCCCCCAGTCCAACTAGTCCCTACTCCCAAGTCCCACTGGTTCCTACCCTCCAGTCCAACTAGTCCCTACTCCCCAGTCCCACTGGTTCCTACCCTGAGTCTTGCTGGTTCCTACACCCAGTTTCACTGGTTCCTTAACCCAGTCCCATTGGTTCCTACTCACAGTATCACTGGTTTCCACCCCTGTCCCATTGGTTGCTACACACAGGTCCTACTCCAACACATGCTGGTTCCTACTCCCTGTCTCACTGGTTCCTACCCACAGTCTAATTCATTCCTACTCTCAATCTCACAGGTTCCCACCCCTGTCCCACTGGTTACTACACACAGATCCTACTGCAACACACGCTGGTTCCTACTCCCAGTCTCTACTGGTTCTCACACTGGTGCAGTGGCAAAGCAAGTTACAGATCTGTAAACCCTCAGTAGAAGAGGAGGTCCAATACAATCTAGGTCAGGCCCATTACATAAACTAAAACAAAACAGGTAAGATCCTTAGTGCATACATATCCTTGAAAGAAAATGAAATTGTCCCAAAATGACTAGCCTGCCCTGGGATTGAACTCAGATGACCAGGTTTTGAAAGCCAGTGCTCTATGCATTTGGCCACCGAGTCAGATACAGCAGTGAGCCTTGACTAGATATTTATACTCTATTTGGATGTATGTAACTCAATATAGCAGGTTGGAGTCCCAGGTTTAATGCATAGTCCTCTGGCAATAGGGACCTTTAGCAACCACTAAAATCTCATTAAACGTATACATAGCCTATCCCTTTAGCACTACTACGTCTGCGTTTAATGAGCTACGTCAGGTTTGCTAAAGGTCCCTAATCAGATACATGGTGCAGTTAAAAAGTTGATCAATATGATCAAACACAGACATAAGGTATACTTTCAACACTGCTACATCTGCATTTAATGAGCTATGTTGGGTTTGCTAAAGGTCCCTATTATGTCCCTGTATTTAGTTAGATAAAAAGACTATCCTTCGGAAAACCTCACTGCTGCCTACAGGAGTCGAACCCGCGATAGCCCCATCCGTAGTCCCACGCCTTATCCATTATACCAGCTAGCTATATGCAGGGTTGAACAGCTACAGGTGTACTTTATCCTGTACTAAGACATTGAACATGATAGATGAGGTAAGATCTTTAGTGCATGGTTTTCTCCCTAGAGGGGAGGACTGTTACACTGCAAGCCCAGTTGTGAATCATTAGGGACCTTTAGCAACCACGTAAAAGCTCAATAAACGTAGACGCAGCCTATCCCTTTAGCACTACTACGTCTGCGTTTAATGAGCTACGTCGGGTTTGCTAAAGGTCCCTACTATGCTTGTAATAGTGGTTCAATTTTCTTAGCATATATCTGTTTTAAATGAGCTAGTTTGGGTTTGCTAAAGGTCCTCTATTGAGACTACAGCTTTTCTCATAGTGATTAGTTTATCATATGACAAGGTTTCTCAAAGACTGAGACTATTTACCAAACTATACATAACTTGGAGGCCTGTAATATATCGAAAGATCAGAGAGAGATGGAGACCTCCTATTTGATTTACTTATTACATTATTGATATGAGCCTCCTAATCAATTTCATCACCCTGTGCACATTATTAGGTGAGGTTTTCAAATTGAACCACTTTGTCAATCATTATGATTCACAACTGGGCTTGCAGTGTAACAGTCCTCCCCTCTAGGGAGAAAACCATGCACTAAAGATCTTACCTCATTTATCATGTTCAATGTCATGTTCAATGTCTTTACAGGATAAAGTACACCTGAAGGTGTTCAACCTTGCATATAGCTCGCTGGTATAATGGATAAGGCGTGGGACTACGGATGGGGCTATCGTGATTTCGACTCCTGTAGGCAGCAGTGAGATTTTCCGAAGGATAGTCTTTTTATCTAACTAAATACAGGGACATAATAGGGACCTTTAGCAAACCCAACATAGCTCATTAAATGCAGATGTAGCAGTGTTGAAAGTATACCTTATGTTTGTGTTTGATGAGCCACACCAGGTTTGCTAAAGGTCATATCAACTTTTTTACCTGCACCATGTATCTGATTGCCAGAGGACTATGCATTAAACCTGGGACTCCAACCTGCTATATTGAGTTACATACATCCAAATAGAGTATAAATATCTAGTCAAGGCTCACTGCTGTATCTGACTCGGTGGCCAAATGCATAGAGCACTGGCTTTCAAAACCTGGTCATCTGAGTTCAATCCCAGGGCAGGCTAGTCATTTTGGGACAATTTCATTTTCTTTCAAGGATATGTATGCACTAAGGATCTTACCTGTTTTGTTTTAGTTTATGTAATGGGCCTGACCTAGATTGTATTGGACCTCCTCTTCTACTGAGGGTTTACAGATCTGTAACTTGCTTTGCCACTGCACCAGTGTGAGAACCAGTAGAGACTGGGAGTAGGAACCAGCGTGTGTTGCAGTAGGATCTGTGTGTAGTAACCAGTGGGACAGGGGTGGGAACCTGTGAGATTGAGAGTAGGAATAAATTAGACTGTGGGTAGGAACCAGTGAGACAGGGAGTAGGAACCAGCATGTGTTGGAGTAGGACCTGTGTGTAGCAACCAATGGGACAGGGGTGGAAACCAGTGATACTGCAAACGGGAACCAGTGGGACTGGGTTAAGGAACCAGCAACACTGGGTGTAGGAACCAGCAAGACTCAGGGTAGGAACCATTGGGACTGGTGGTAGTAACTAGTGATACTGCAAGTAGGAATTAGTGGGACTAGGGACAGAAACCAAGAAGACAGCGCAATAACCAGTAGGAATTAGGTGTATGAACTAGTGTGACATAGACTAATGCCAATGACCATTGATACTGTCTCTGCTGTATTTCACCAGGGGGGGGGGGGTGTTGATAGACTGATGATCTTTGTATCTGGTTATTTGACTCATTACCAAAAGAGCTAATGTGACATGCAACTTCTAAAAAGTTTCCCTTTCAAGTCCCCCAACATAGTTTCTATAACTTAGGGAAGACCCTGAGTCAAAATACCCTGCCCTAGATGCCCCGATTGTGCTGCCCCCATGTGGCAAACAGGCAAAACGCTCCTTCTCTGGTAGTAAGTTGAGGAATAAAATGGGCTAGGGGGAAAAGATGCGATTATGATGTACATGGACATCTCCGTTTATGAAAAATGGTCAAATGGATGCTTAATATAATGTCAGACTACATGAAATTTATGTTATCACACTTTCCAACAAAAGGTTTGCTGTTCCCCTTTAAGTTACGCGCAAAGTTTTTAATTCCTGTTAACAGCCAGGTCAAAGTGTTATTAGCTTACCTGTTCACGGTTGCTCAGTATTATCTTTCAATGTGTTGAAAAGGAAAACAAGCCACTAGTATATGTGTCCATGGAAACCATCTTTATTACTAGACACTCAGAATGATTGGGGCATATTGTAAAATATGTCTTTATACTCTCCTAGGATGAGTCACTGATTGTCCAAAAATACACATTTATGATGGAAGTAGCTGCAATTAGAATAGCATCAAAACAAAAATAGACAGACTTCAAACTTCTGAATCTAAAGGGTTGGAAAATGTCTAATTAATTTAATTTTCATTAGTATTTCAGTCCTATAGGTAGTTTCCTGATACAAAATCATTTTTAGGAGGAGTATAAAAATATGCTACACTAAATTGAGCCATTTTGAGAGCTTTGAAAAAGTCCAAGATGGCTGCTGGGGCCGTTTTCGGCAGGTCAATCCAGAAGTTCGCGAGTCAATTGCTGGGTACTTTTCAGGCCAAAGTAAAAAAATATCCGACCCTATATTTTCACACCATGTAACCTAGAATAAACCTATTATTTTTTTTGGCCTTATACATATATCATTTCATCTAAGGCCACTCAAAAAATAAAATCAGGTTTTGAGGAAATCTTTTATTTTGCCAATTTTTTTAATGAAAAAACAGATAAAAATGGACAATCATATTAACAGTCATATTTGGTGCCAAATTAAAGCTAATAATGACAGCAATGCAGTGGTATAGAAATAACTTACATTTTCTCCACGTTTAAAGATCAATTTATTCTTAACCAACAAATTTTGATCACAAAAAACGTAAATTATCCTATACATTTTGGCCTGCAAGTAGGAAAAAAAGCCTCCCTCATCAGATTTCTCAGACCTTGGTGATAAGAAACCACTTTTTTGAGTGGCCTAAACTTGCTTATTGATTTCAGTCCACAGTTTGTATGTGTCATCTTTGTTCAATTAACTGTAATGAGTTCACACAGAGTGAGTGACAGTTCACTCTCGTTAGGCTGAAACAGTTTAACATACACATGGCAGGCCTCAGGACACATACAGGCAAATTTTGATCCTGTCATGAGTTTACATTTCAACAAGGGTCCAGCCAGCTGACAGCTTCTACCAGGGGAGCTGAGGTCTGTGGAGGTAAACACATGGATGATGTCATCTCTGAGATGCTTGAGATCCTCCGTGAGAGCAACTTTTGCTTCAAAATATCCCTGATACGTCAAGCTATTGGAGAGCGTCATGACTTGATTGGTTTTCTCTGCGGTGATGCATGTGTCATTGTCATTGTCTTGTATCGCTGATGTGTTGAGGTAGCCCAACCATGGCTCTAGTATGCTCCAATATCCTGTTGTTTGATAGAATAAGGGAGTGTTCATTTATTAGTTACAGGGGGGGGGGTGGTGGGTTTGGGGGGCGGGGGGGCGTAAAAATTTCTGACCCCTCCCGAGGGGGGGGCGTAAAAAATTCTAAGCCCTCTTGAGGGTGTGCTCAAAAATTTAAGCCCCTTTTTAGCAAAAAAGCTCGCGCATTACTATAGTTCAAAGGGGATGGGGCGAAAATTTTTCGCCACCTTCGGCGAGGAGGGCATGAAACATTCCACGCGCTCTCGAGGGGGGGCGTAAAAATTTTTTCGCCCCTCCGCGCGTAATCTCACCACCCCCCCTCTAAATAATAATTGAACACTCCCTAACATGTGATATGAAGTTTAAAGTTAGTACATCCGATGTGTGGGACAAAATGAGTCAGAATGTTCACAACAAATATATTTGACTTCCTATCTATTCAAATTCCCCTACTTTCCTCTGGTTTTGCTCTAATTAGATTTTATTGCCGAAAATATGGTCTTTTTGGAAGAAAAGCATGCATGCTTTTATTCCCCCCATTGAAAATACACTAGGCCATGTTTGCGGAGAATTGGATCCCATTGTGACCTATTAGCACCCAATGATGACATTTAATTGAACTCTAATCTCTAAATACTATACATTTAGAGTGTTTGGAATACATTCGAACAATATTTAGAATTTGAAGAAAAATCGGATATACCCACTTAAACATTGTATTTTAATGTTATTTAATCAAGGCTAATCAAGGCCACTCCAAATAATATCCTCGTTTCTCATCGCTAAGCCATGACAAATATGACAAGAGTGCTTTTTTCCCTTCTTTTTTTTTGTTGAAGACCAAATAGGTAGGGGGATCTAGGCTCTCAGCAAATGTTACATTCCCATTTTCATGAGGCCAAAAAAAAAAAAAGGTGTGTTTCAGGCAACATGGTCCAAAAATTTAGGGTAGGTAGGTCGGATTTTTTTTTCTTTTTTAAAATTTTTTTTTTTAATATTGGAGGTACCTTGAATGAGTCGCGGACTGCCATATCGACTCGCGGGTCATTAAGACGACTCACCGATTCTTACTATAACTAGGAATACCATGAAATTATTGGACATTCTTGTTAATAAGCAATTTCCTGAGGCTGGACAGTTAATTAGGCATTGAACTGTCCTTCCTGACCAAAAAATTGCTAAAATTTCCGAAAAATATTTTGCAAAAAAAAAGAAAAGAATTCTCCAAAATCGGAAAAAAATGCTAGGGTCGGCCCTTTTTTGAAACTAGGGTCGGGTTGCCTGAAACACACCTTTTATTTTTTTTGGCCTGATTAAGAAATTAATAATCTACAAATGCTTTAAATATGTATATTTCCGTTAGTCCATTGTATTTGTGCCACTGTAAGCTTCAATTTGATACCAAATATGCCCATATTTGTCTATTATTATTAACTTTTCCCTTAAAACACAGTTTTGGTGATGCGCGCGGTGATGAGAAAGAAGGATATTATTTGGAGTGCCCTTAGACCTGCCTTTTTCCAAATTACATCATGGGCAGTCATGGTTCAAGAATGAATATACTTATTTAGAGGAGTTCATATATATATATACATGTATATATATATATATGTGTGTGTGTGTGCAATATACATATTGTTATTATTGGGGACAAGTCCGGGGGCGGGGGGGCACTTAGTATATTTTACATACATGTGTCCGGCTGGCAAGGGTACTTTTTCAACAGAATTTCCCTAAGCAAGGGTCCACTTTTGAGAAGAATTTCCCTATGCAAGGGTCAACTTTTGCAAAATTTCCCGAAGCAAGGGTCAATTCCTCTGAATCGACACAATTTTTACCAAAATCTCCGCTCATTTTAAAAATACCCCTATAAAAACTTAAAGGTCCATTTTTACCAAAATCTCCCTAAGCAAGAGTTCACTTTCTCCCAAATCTCTCTAAGCAGAAAATAATTTTTGCCAAAATCTCCATAGGAACTGGTTCATTTTGAAATTCCTGGAAACAAGGCCAGTTTTTCCCCAAAATTTCCCTAAGCAAGGGTCCGGATACCCCTGTAAAAAAAGAGTTCCCCCCCCCCGTGGACAAGTATTATTAGGCCAAAAAAATAAGGTTTGTTTCAGGTAACATGGGAGGAAAAGGTAGAGTCGGTAGAATTTATTTTTTTAAACATGAAAGTATTAACCAACTTTTTTGAATACCCCAAAATTGAAATAAAAAGGGTAAAAATGCGAAGATTTCTTCAAAATTGCATAAAAAAAACGTAGGGTCGGCCCTGTTTTGATAGGGTTGGTCGGGTGACCTGGAACAAACCTTTTTTTTCCGTCCCTACCTTTAGGCCTACACCTACAGCCTTCTGCGGGATGGGTTGAATCTATGGCTGAACAGGTCCAGTTCTTTGATGTGAATCCATCTTCTGAGGTACAGCCATGATAGCATGTAACTGTTATTCCACCATTTGTGAGAAGGATCTCTGCATTCTGAAACAGAAAAACTAAGGGGAAAAGAGGAGGAATTGCAGTATTGACTAGGAGTTACTGAAATGCATGGCGATAGAAGCTGAATATGGGGTTGGACCTGAAATGGTCACAATAATAATAATCAGCCTGTTTATTAATAAGTAATAACGAGTAATGATGAGTGTAAATATCTTATATTAGGAAAAGAAAGAAAAGCCTAGGACCTTTCACCTGGTATGGTGGTCCTGGAGGCACTACCGTAAAACTCCTCCTTTAGGCCACTCAGAAAAAAAAAGTGGTTTCTTATCAACAAGGTTTGAAAAATTTGACGAGGGAGGATTTTCATTTTTATTTTTTTAAACTCGTGGGCTTAAATGTATAGGATAATGACATGGACTAATCAATTAGTACAACTATTAATCGACAGGGGGTGTTACCAGCTCTCCCGCCAGTGACGCCGTGACGTCACTGCCGGCCTGCTACACCTTCATCATGGACATTTAGAAAATTTCTGAGTGAATATTGCCTCTATATCGCCTCTATATCGCCTCTATATCGCCTCAAAATGACTATTTGTTTTTGTGGCCAGGAATATCATGGCAATCGGGCCAGTTGTCCGAAATGCCAAGCCCCAAATCCAGATAAGGGCACTCCTAAGAAGACCGTGCCGGCAGCACAAGACGACAATGGCGGCCCCCAGGGCCGGCAGGAGACCGGCAAAGACCCCCCAGCCCCGTCGGCACCCCCGAGCGGTACGGCCCGCCAACAACATGGTCAAGCCAGGCGGGAGAGCGGGCAGCCCGGGAAGGAGAGCACAGACCCGGATTTACTCCTCAAACAACAGTTAGCTAGGATAGAAGAACTTACCTTGCAGGAGAGAGAGAGGGAAGCCGTACTAAAACGGCAACAACGGCTGAAGGAAGCTGAGATAGAGCTGGCCGGCCTACGGGCGGCGAACAATTTGATTGAAAGAGACACAAATACGGCTGTCTCCGCCTTCCGGGGAGCCATGGCTGGCGTGGGAGCGTTCGAGGGTGAAAATACTACCGCGGTGAGCCACCAGAGCGCGGATTCGCGGCTGGTTGCCGGCGGACGATATGCGGACACGCGGGTACCAGCGACGACTTCTTCTCACCGGGGTGGAGACTCGAACGCGGCCGCGGAGGTAAACAAGCATGGCGGCGCCCACTCTCAAGCTTCCGGCGAGGCTTGGAGACAGTACCCACAGGGCGATTTTGATCGTTTTAAAGGCGATGAACAATGGCAGAGGTCAGGAGATGCCTCAAACGCCTTCAATTCAGCCCCCTTTACCACCGACGACCGCGCAGAGCGAGAGGTGGGCCGCGGAGAGCGATCGGACACCCGTGAGGAGCGAGGTCAGGTTGGTGGTGTGTACCCAAATGGCAATGCCGACACCTCATACCAGTCTTACCTGCTCTGGGTGCAGCAGCAGCAGCAACCCCAGCATCAACAAGTTCATCAGCAGCAGCAACAGCAGTATCAACAGTGGCAACAGCCATTTCAACAGCAGCATCAGCAGCAGAGGCTACAGCCTCTGTACCCATCCTCTGCTTCAGCCACCATCCAGGCAGGGCTACAGAGGGCTGGGCTATCACACCAGTCTCTGGGACTACTCTCCCCAGACTTTGATGCTGCTCTCCTGGGACCCCGTCAACCTCAAGGTTTGTCAGATATTCTCTGTGATGAGCTGAGGGGTTATGCTAGGGACAACAGGAGGAAGAGGTCTAGGGAAAAAATTAGGCCTGATTATCATCTGGAGGTGGACAAGGATTACAAGCAAATGTCCTACCGAGAGCTTGTGTATGGCATGACATGTGTGCACGAGTGTATCATTAAAGGTGAATTTCCCAGCCGCATAACGGCCAGGGGCTACTCTGCCCATATGAAGTTCATCACTATGAGGGGCTTGTCCAAGGCTTATGAGGCCGACACTCTTGCTAAGTATGAGTTCAAGGTCACCACCAAGGTCATAGAGGGTGATCTCACAGATTTTGTACACTGTGATGAGGATGCCCGCCACGACTGCCTGGGCGCGGATAACACTGGACCAGTCCTCAGAGCGCTGGCCCGGGAGGCGGCGCGCAGTGAGAGTCGGGGGGCCAACAGCGGGGGGCGGGGCTCCGGCAACAAAGGAGGTCTGTGCCCCCCGGATATCTGTGGGCAATGGAACTTCCGAGACCGATGCGACTATAACCCTTGCAACAAGAAACATATTTGCAGCAACTGCCGGGGGGCCCATAAAGGTAGATACTGCAGGAGCCAACCTAGCGGTTTCTATGGCAACCAGGCTCAGATGATGGGTAACCCCCCTCCAGGATATGGGAGTGGTTTCCCACCTCAAGGTCCCCCTCATGCCCAACAGGGCAACCCGGGTCATCATATGTGACCACATGATCTAGTCGTCAGCGCGGAGCCGAGCCGAGTGCACGCGCAGACATTAGCCGTCAGTGCGGAGCCGAGCCGAGAGCACGCGCAGACATGGGACGTCAGTGTAGATTGTGATGCTATTTGTGTATGTGCGAGTGTAGATGATTTGTGTAGCATGTACGCGGACTACCTCCCATTATGGGATGTCAAGGAGACCCACTTTGTGGGGGGTGTGCGATCACAGATGAATTTATGTGCATGGAGGGATATGCTGTCGGGACATGGTGTAGCCGCCCCCGACCCAGACGCACATTTTTTGTTGGACGGTTTAACCCACGGCTTTAAATTGGTTGACCCAGGCTCTGTGATTCACCCCTATTTGTGTACAAACTATAAATCTGCGACCGTCTCAGCCAAGGATGAGATTAGCGAGATTATTCTCGAGGAGTTGAGTAGCGGCAAGTTGTCGTTGGTGCCGAGTACCCCCCACTGCATCCATGCCCTCGGTGCCGTCGAGAAGAAAGGGGGCTCTTATAGGCCTATCACGGATGCTAGCCGCCCGCTAGGGGCATCCATCAATTCCTTCATGGAATCAACCTTCCAAACTTTCAAGTATAAAACCGTAGATATGGTTTCCGCAGCCATACAGCCGTACTGCTTTATGGCAGTCACAGACATTACCAGTGCGTATAGGTCAATTTTGATAAGAGAGAGTGACAGGAAGTTTCAAGGTTTGCAGTGGGACATAGACGGTACCCCGTGCTTCATAGAGGACAATTTCTTGGCCTTCGGGACCAGGATGTCTCCTAGCGTGTTCACTCGCATCACCGACGCGGTCTCGCGTCATATGGAGGGACAAGGTTTCTTTTGTGCCAATTACCTTGATGACTTTCTAGTGATGGGTCGCAATTTCAGCGAGTGCCAGACAGCCCAACTTTACCTCCATAGTGTATTGAGGAGGTTGGGTTTCTATATTTCATATAAAAAGGTCAAGTCGCCGGCCCAAATCCAGACCTATCTGGGAGTGGAGTTAGACTCCATCGAAATGAAGCTCCGTCTGCCCGACGAGAAAATAGCCAGCCTACACGAGGAAATAAACTTCTTCTCAGGTCGCCTGCGGGCGACGAGGAAGCAGCTGCAACGCCTATGTGGGGTTCTAGCCCACTGCAGCACGCTAGTTAGGGGCGGCAGGACCTTCAGTCATCGAGTCATCGAAATGCTTTCGCATTTTACCCCCGGCAAGCGATATGTTTCGCTATCGAAGTCATTCCGCCAGGACCTCCTGTGGTGGTCAGACTTCGCAGCGTGGTTTAACGGGGAGGCTAAGATCATCAAACCGGGCCCAATGAACACGGCAATCATTCACACCGATGCGGCAACCACGGTCGGGTGGGGGGCTGTGTACGGCGACGACTGGGCTGCCGGCTCGTGGTCTAAGAGTTGGAGGGACCCGAGAGATCTTCACAATCATTGTACTCCTAAACCGGATATGCACATTCCCTCTAACATTAACGTACAGGAGCTATATCCTATCCTCATGGCGTTGAGGAGATGGGGGGACGAGTGGCGCGACACACGCGTAGAATGCGTGACGGACAACACCCAGGTGGTGGCCGCGTTGAATACGGGCAAGAGTGACAATAGCAGGTCTATGGACATCCTCCGCCTCATTTTCTGGGACACTGTGATTTTTAATTGCCATCTAGTAGGGGTTTTCTTGCCGGGTTACAAGAATGTTGTTGCCGATGCAGTGTCCAGAGCCGAGTGCTTTAATGACATTCCTTTCCATTTATGTTGTAGAAACAAACCAGTTTGTCAGGGAGCTGGACATCAGGGCCGCGGAGTTGAGGTCGATGGCGTGGTCGGCCTCCACCTGGAAAACGAAAACTTCCCAGTGGAAAAAGTTCCTCGGGTTCTGTGCCCTAGCCGACGCCACCCCGGTACCCACCAAGCTTGACGTCATGTGCCGTTACGCGGTGTACCTGTCTAAATCCTTGAGATATTCTACAATCCAGAACTACATCAGCGCTGTGATCAGCCTTAACAATTATTTTAGCCATGATGTGCTATACCTCAGGTCTGAGTTTACTTTTGCGATGACAATGTCGGGTATCCGCCGGGCCTTGGGCGACCCAGAACCTCACCGCCCCACTTTATTCCTGGAGGACTTGCATTTGATGTTTAACAGCTTGGACCTTTCAAATCCAAACGAGATCACTATGTGGGCATGCATCGCTTTGGCCTTCAGAGGCCTCCTAAGGAAGAGTAATCTTGTCCCGGACTCCAGTGCCTTGCAGGGTCACTACCTGCGTAGAGGAGCCGTGGTCTTCAATGACTGGGGGCTGGAAATAAAAGTGTCCAGCTCCAAAACCATTCAGTACTGCCAAAAGGTCCACCGAGTCCCTGTCACTGTAGCTGTTGGTTCCCCAGTGTGCGCGGTGACTTGGGTCCGGAAACATTTCATGGATTTCCCAAGCTCAGATCCAAACAGCCCAGCCTTCATGCTGGTGGGATCTGGCACCCCTAAGCCTTTGACCTACAGCAAGCTGTTATCCTTTCTCAAGACCCTGCTAGACCGCTCGGGTCTGGAGTCTAAGAGGGTGGGTTGCCACTCCCTACGACGCGCAGGTGCCTTGTATATGTACAATCTGGGCCTCTCCTTGGAGGATATAAGACAATGTGGGGATTGGTCCAGCATGGCGGCATTGGTGTATCTCACCAAGCCTTTCACCAATCGAGTGGCGACAGACTCCCTAGTCTCCAAGGCCTTGTCGTCGTATGCGACGCACCATAAGGGTGCGCTCTATTGACTAAGCTATATTATCATGAGTGATTAAGTTTATTGTTCTATACTCATACTATATAATCATACTTTATTTTTTGGACTTTGGCCGTCTATCCAGCGGCGCGGATCCCAAACAGTTCCTGTGTCGCCTCACTTCCCTTGGATAGATTAATGACATGGACTAATCAATTAGTACAACTATTAATCGACAGGGGGTGTTACCAGCTCTCCCGCCAGTGACGCCGTGACGTCACTGCCGGCCTGCTACACCTTCATCATGGACATTTAGAAAATTTCTTTTTTTTTTCTTTTCTGTTTTATTCATTTAATCATGTTACTATGTTAATAAACAGGCCGTCTATCCAGCGGCGCGGATCCCAAACAGTTCCTGTGTCGCCTCACTTCCCTTGGATAGATTAATATACATTTTTCGTGACCAAAATTCACATTTTAGTAGTTAAGAATTTATTGATCTTTAAAAGTGGGGAAAATCTAAGTTATTTTTAACCCACTGCATTACTGGCAGTATTAGCTTTAATTTGGTACCAAATATGCCAATATTTGTACATTTTTATCATGTTTTTCATCCTAAATTAGTAAATAAAAAAAGAAGAAAAGTTTTCCTCAAAACCTGATTTTATGATGCGCGCGGTGATGAGAAACCATTTTATTTTTTGGAGTGGCCTTAAGACGACCCCACCTTTAAGACAACCCCCTAACTTTGAAAAACATTGCAGCCTGTTCCCCCGAAGCTATGGTGTGTGAGTGTCTGGTCACTGCCCAAGTCTCACGATAAATTGCGAGCACAGAACTAACATGGCCGCCCATACGGAGAAAACTGAGTCATCGCTATAGTCAACGTACTACCCGATTTTATCATGGCAGATCCACCAGTGTAGAACTTGCGGAAAACTTAGTCATTGGATCGGCCGGGAATCGAACCAGAGACCTCTCACACTTGTGACAAGCGTGCTAACTTTTACACTACCAACCCATGTCTAACTGTTCTCCGCTCCCCACGTTACTGGATCGGTTTGGGAGGGGAGCAGTGACTATCCGTGCAGTCCACCCCTGTTGGCCTACTACTCAGATACTGAGATATCGCTGATCCCCTACAACAGTTTGATATTTTATTTTTATTTTCACAGTGCATTTTCAATGGGAAGAATAAATGCATGAACACTTTATTCCACCAATTGACTATAATTGGCCAATAAGATCAAGTTTGAGGAGAATGATAATGCTGAGCATGAATAGAATAGGTAGGAAGGAAGTATGGTCTTAGGCAACTTCCTGGATCAATTTAAAGAACTTTAAGTCCCAACCATCTGATATAGATATTGGAGTGTTAAAGGTAGAGACCAGGTTCGGTCAATTCTGATCTACCCAATATTTCTCTGTATCACTGTGGATATATGATGATGTAGTAGAAGCAAAGAAAAAAGTTCTGTTGGACGCTGCGTTGCGAACTCCGTCCGAACCCTTCAGCCCGACGGCAGGTGGCAGCACCTGCTCCGGGTTTGGGGTATGGACAGAGGTCGCTATAGGCTTCCGGTCTGCGTGTGCGCCTGCAGGCTGGTCGCCTATATATAGCCAGCGTCCGATGGAACTCGTTGGTCACTCTGGATCCAATCTGGACAGAGGCCCTAGAGATCATATCGGCCACGAGCCTACTGACCCGTTCCAAACTCTATAGGGAGCTCGCATTGAAATAGCTACGCCTGTCTAGGTTCTTGAATAAACCTGAGATTTGCAACCTGTACACTTGATCCAAACTGTGTCGATCTTGTTCATTACTTAATAACATTACCAATATTATAAGGAACAAAGTCTTGTTTATTACACACATGTATTGACATTTGAAGATAGGACACCCTTAACTATGACAGCGTGTGGGTAAGATCCTATTGTTTCAATGTTTTTCAAATTTATGAAAGATTGACCCATAATATCTCAACCAAAGTGTTTTGAAGAGAGTTTAATTATTATGCAACATAATTAATCCATAAAAATGAGAAGTCATGGGTGAAACCAAAGAGCCATGACCAATTTAGGGGGGGAAAACACAAATTTAAAAAAATCAATTTTCTCTACATTTTGTTATGCAGAAAATAGAAAACTTTAGCCATCTGTACATAGGATCAAAAGATACATTTTACAACAAAAAAAGAAGTGATTCTTTGATAAATAAAGATAGCTCGGTATTTTTTTCAAATATTTTCTAGTCAGTCAATATACCTATGTTGCCAGGCTGGACACAGTGCTTCCTCTGTTGAGAAGTGTGGGAACTGCTCCTACCCAGGTGGCCTATGGCAGTGGAGCACCCTGGGGAGAGTCCTGAGGATTAACTGGGTCAATTGATACGGATATATATAGGGCTTTATACATTGAGAAAAATGTGCAGTATGCCATAGCGAGGCATTCAAAGGCTTGATGAAGGTGAGCTAGGTCATATGCAAAAGGGAGATATGCTTTTATCATGGCTTTAAGTAGTTAAATGTTAAGCCACCAGGTGCCGTATGTGTAGACCCTGGGCTATACCTTTAAGTAGGGTGGGAATAAGCTTCAGAGGTGGGAATAAGCTTCAGTAAAACTTAGCTGGGTGTTTGCGAGGGGTGGTCTGGGGGAGTAGGCAGGCTGGTAGATCTGGTCAATAAAAACCTGCTACTGAACTCACCTAGTGGCACGCGCACCAACTGACCTTTGTCTCCAAGCAGAGTCCTAGTCCTACCGTCAGGTAGGACAGTGTGGGCCACTCTGACTGCTACACTTGGCTACCTGTGCTACCTGTGTACAGACCCCTGTCCCTTCCTTGCTCCCCACAGTGTTGTAGGTATGCAGGCCATGTGCTTTAAGGACCGCAGCAATGTTGACACAAAGCAGAGGGGGGACGTTGCTAAATGTGGGTATATCTCCAGTTTAATGCAAAATTCTGTGTTCTGCATCCCAGTAATATTATTTATTATGCAAATCCATTAGATTATGGCATTTTAATGCATTCAAATCCATGCATTTTCACCAGAATGCTATGCTCAAAGCGGAGGGGGAACATAGAGTTGACTACCCTGTTTCTGTGAACAGAAACACCTGACCTCCCCCCCGAGGTTTAGCTCAGTGGTGGCCCGTGCCTAGTGGTGCGTGATAGGGCCTGAGTTTAGTAGTCTTATGTTCCTAATCAAGAGGGCATACTGGTACAGTGGAAACACCATATGTGACCTATTGATTGAGAAATGGCTGCATCTAAAACCTGTCAGAAGGTGCAGCAGGGTGAGGACATTTCAACCACATAGAGCTTAATTTTTTCTGAAATGAGAACATCAGGAATAAAAGTTAATATATAGATCTTGTATGTTAAGTAGTTTTTAAAAGATGGTCCGGCCACCCTACTTTCAGCAGTCCAATGTTTGCTTAAATGTTGGTGGATCTGAGTAGTATAGTATGTATCGGAACGGGACTATAGTTAAGTACTGTTTATTACTCAATCGACATGCAGCCAATCAGAGGCCTCCATTTGGTCACGTGACCCGTTGCCATGGTAACGTGACCTACTTAGGGCTCTCAGCCAATCAGAAGCCAGCATTCTGGGTGACCTACTGACCTACTTAGAAGCTCTCAGCCAATCAGAGGCCGGCATTCTGGTAACCATGGTAACGTGACCTACTTACGTCACGTGACCTACTTAGGCTCAGCCAATCAGAAGCCGGCATTCTGGTAACTAGGGTAACGTGACCTACTTAGGGTTTGTTTGTAAACAACACCACGTGGCTTTCTTGTTTGTAAACAACACCACGTGACACGTGACTGTTTGTAAACAAACAAACAAAAAAAAGTTATGTAACTTATATATAGAAATAAAAACACAACAAGATAATTTCTTTTCTTTTCATTTTATTCTTTATTTTTTCATTTTCAATCAGAAAAAACACACAAGTTTATGCTTTTTTAGCTTGCTTCTTCGATTTGCAGCAACTCAACAGGCCGCAAAGTCTCACGCCGCCGTCACTCGCACCACCACACCCCGGACGACTTTTCTCCAATAGACATTGCACGACTTTGGATAAATCCAACACCATTTCGGCAAGGCAGAGAATCTTTGCCTCCATGAAACGGCCGCCATCGCAACAACCCGTCACAACAGCATCATCGATAGCTTCTGACTCACGACCCGGTCGCTCAGCTTTGGGATTTTGCTCATGCGCATGACGCACTTCTTGGGGTTTCTTGTTCGACATGCTTCAATTAGGAAATGAACGCAATGAGGTCCACAGGTGTCAGCAGAAGTGTCTTGTAGTTGAATGCGGTTTCTTTGCCACTTGAACGGAGCAGAGCGTTCCACGAAAGACAAGAACTCCGCACTCAGCGGCGGTAAGCCGAAGGAATCAAAGTAGTACACTTCACCCGTGCTCGACACGTAAAACGCCACCCAATGCTGACCTGGTAAATGTTGCGGATCTGTGTTGCTCACGAAACAAGTGTCTTTGATAGGGTGCTTCGGAATAGTGTCACAAGAGAAAACGCCCAGGAAACGATGTTTTGTGTGAACGTTTTCCTTCAACACTCTGCTTATTTCAAGCGTGTTCATACGATACGCCAAGTACCGCCGTCTTGTCTTCAGTTCATGTGGTAGTCGGTGACGGGGTGTCGATCTCGGGTCAGCTCGACGACGTTGTCGTACACCAAGTAGAGTAGCACCGTTGTTGTCGCTTGTAGCGCCGAGCGGAAACTGACTTCCACCCTCAGCTGACCCGCTCTTATAAGGTTCACGCGACACCCGTCGTGCGATCTGTCTGGGGTTAAGTCGAGGGGGAACACCGTGTAACCGTTCAGGAATTGTTCGTATGAAATACCGCAGGATCGCGCGCCCTCGTACATCCCCGTTTCCGTGTGTAGCGCCAAGTACTCTCTCACGGCCGCTTTGGTCTTAAAGTCGGGCACGTAGGCGTCGTTCGGCACTTTCTGATCGTTCACTATCACTTGAAGCGAGCTGATGTCGTAATGCTTCATCTCGAACGGGTTCTTGGTGTAGCTACCGTTGAAGGCGTCGTGGTCAAGGAAGCAAATCATCATCGACTTGGGAAGCTGGCCTGTGTTGGAGTGCGTGTAGCTGTGATCTCTGTTACCTTGAGGGATGGCGTAGGTCGTCACCTCCACTCTGTTCACCGGGTAGTCGAAGGGCCCGTGTTCTATCACCGCTCTCTCGTGCGTTTCCGCTACAGCGTCCGCCACCAGCACGCGTCGCACGTAGAGCTTTGCTTTGTAGATCTTCAAGCTGTAGCCTCCGTCAGCGGCGCACATCAGATAGAAAGAGGGCGCCGCTTGTTTCAGAGTGAGATTGATTTCTGTCTCTCCAACGATGAGCTTCGGTTGATGAGCCAGGTCAAAGTGCAGTCGCGCCATCAGCGAAAAGCGCTTGTTGGAGATTAGCTTCTTGCGCGCTTTGTACCCCGCATTCGCGTCAGTCAACGTGTCAAACTGACCGGGCGTATCTTCATGCCACCCCTGGGCGCTCATGACGCCGTCCTTCACGTCTTTGTTGTAGTTGAGTAACCCTTCCAAGTAAGCTCGGTAAGGGTAGGTCTCGGTGTTGCCAGACACTTTGAAACCGCCGATGGAGACTTGGACGTCTTTGAAGAGCGAGTGAGCCAAGTTGTTCACCGGAGCTACCGCGTCGGTGTCCTCGATCGCCGCTCCGTCCTTTAGCACTTGACATTCCAGATGAAGGTAATTCTCGTTCAGGTCTGTGTACTCTTGCGACTTGTTGATGGTGAAATTTATGTTACCTCCATCCTCTAAAGAGTTTTTTGTTTCTATCCCCAGGAAAGACGACTTTAAGATAGTAGTCTGAGTCGGCGCTACGGTGTGCAGGTCGAGCTCAGAGAGCGCGCACTCGTTACTGCTCTCGTGTACGTAAGCCATTGTGTTCTCTCTTCATGCGGCCGACAGACTGACGCCGGCCGCCTCCAGTCTTTTTATTTATACCTGAACGCCTAGGCGCTTACCGGTTGAATACATCCCCTCTACGTCTCTTGCAAGAGCCACCGCCCGTCTGAGGAGAATGCCGGCGACGTTTCGACCCTTTCTTAGACGCGACAGGCGTCTTTCCTCCCGAGAACGCCGTACTCGCCAGTCTCTTCAGAGCGCCTGCGCCTCGGTCTTTCACGCTGCTCTTTAAAGTCCGACCCGCCAGCACATCTTTAGCTACGCCCACACCGGCGCGGAGCAGCGTTTTTCCCACCGACTTCAATAGCGGGGTAGCCGAGCGCATCAGACCTAACAGAGCGCCGCCTAAACCGTGCCCGCTCTGGAAAGAGCGCCCGCTGTACACGTTGACGCCGTTGCCCAGCTGCGCGTTGTAGTAATCGCTGTACCCTCTGCCGACGGTGCGCCTGGGTGGAAAGTACGGAACGCGTTGACGCATCATTTTTCTCTCTTTCAGCGCTCAATAGGTCTCAGATGAAGTGTCACGGTCACCTCGCCTCTACCGAATGGGATGGAATGACCGGATCGGTCTCTTAAATAGATGCCGACCTCGGTAAACCTCTTGGATTTCAAGGGGAAATAATCCAAATGGGGAAAACTGATAGCTTGCACGCCACCTCGACGCTTTCCGCCTCTGTCCACCGCCACGCAGCGCAACAGCGGCACTTGCATGTCGCCCACACGTCTCTCCTGGATCATGTCGGTGTATATGTACACAGAGTGCACGTCCCCGTAAACATCCATCGAGTAGGCGCCGGTAGTCGGCGACGCGAAACACGTCTTCTCTCCGAAGCCTAGAACGCATGCGAGATGCTGACTCAGCAGGACAGCACAGTGTCTCGGCAGTTTGATGGTGACGCGTTTCGTCTTGGCGTCGTACGATAAGATCCGCATCGGTTTGAGCAAGAAGCTGTCGCCCTCTAGTCTGTCATCTCGCAACGTCTCACTCAAGCGCTCGATTAGGGTGTGGTTGCTTCCGGTGAAAATAGGAGGTATCTCGAATATGTTTGGCATGAAACTGCGCACTCCCATGTCCTTCTCCATCTTTTCGATCATCTGTCTTGCTTGATGGCTGATCGTCTTCTTCTTCACCGCCGGGGACAAGAACTGCTTGTATACGGCATTCGTCTGTCTCAAGTCGACCTCTCTCTTGAACCTTTTTGTTTCCGGTTTCAATTGCTGCTCTTCCGACGTGTCTGATATCTCTTCCACCGTTACATAGCTCGCTTCCTTCCAGTTCAGCGGGAATTTTGAGCTGAACGTTAGCTTGCTCAGACCGTTCGCGTTTTTCATTCTCTTCCAGTCTACCTGTGGTTTTTTTCCTTCGGAGAATTTAGTTTCTTTTAAAACCTGGATCGCCTCCTCTAGCGAACCTTTGGTGCGCAGAGGAACAACGATGATCAAGTCGTCGTCGTGCACGTTAGTCCATTCTGTAGGGAGGATGATCTCAGTCAGAGCCGCTTCGTACGCTTCGGGCAGAAGGAGCGGCGAGTCGAAGTGAGTTCGGAAAGACGTCAAGCTGTTGTCAGGATAATACTCCATAGAGCTGTTGCTAGGTAGAGTGATGTTCATTTTTTTTTTTTTTTTTTTTTTCTACGTTATTTTTTTGACGGGGATCCACTCGTTGAACTTGTCGTCGTAACCTAACCAACGTACGAAAGCTAACTCTTTACCGTCGACGGTCTTGCGGCGCAACACCTCGTCTATCAGGTAGTTGTTGTCGTAACGACTCTTGTACACCTTCTGAACCTCTTCCGGGTAGAAGACGCCTTTTATCTCCTCGCCCTTGTCGTCTTTCAGCTCGAACCCTCTGCTTCCCAACGTCTTAGCAACGTCGACCACTTCCTCGCGCCAGTTTCCCTCGTACCCTTTGTCGAAGGCGCCTTTAGTTCTCAACATCCTCACTCTGTCACCCGGAGCGATGACGTCGACGGCGGACGTCTTTGTTTTTTTCTTCTTTTTCCATATTTCGTCGATTTGTTTGTTAGTTGGGAGATCTTGTCGGTAGAAAACTGTTTCGCTGTTTTCCGAGCTGACTTGAGCCGGCGCCATTTTCAACGTCTTGTGGTGAGTGCGATTGTAAGAAGACACTACATGGTGCAGTACGTCTACGTAGCGATACGTGCGCTTGTGTGTGAAATAACGCCACAGCTTCTCCTTCAGACTGCGGTTCAAGCGCTCCACTAGACTAGCTTTGATGTCGTCGTTCTCGCCAGTGAAGAACTCTATGCCCTCGCTCTTCAAGTGATCTTGAAAGATCTTGTTCAAAAACTCTTTCCCCTTGTCTGTCTGAACAGTGCGCGGTCGTCTCTCGCCAGTGCCTGTCATCTCTCGGAAGGCCTCGGTGACATCAGCGCCGCTCTTGAATTTAATGGGAACGGCCCACGCGTACCTAGAGAAAACGTCGATCGCCGTCACCACGTACCGGAAGCGGTCGTTGTGAGACGCCAAAGCTTGCATGTCCATCAGATCTATCTGCCACTGCTGATCGATTGCGCCGGTTATAGTCTTGTTCCTTGCGAATTTTCTCCGAATGGGTTTATGTTTAGTGTAGGCGTCCAGCGACACTAAAGCATCTCGGATGACGGCCGGGTTCAGGTGGCGAAAATGATGTTTCTGGAGTTTAGTCACGCTAGTGAAACTGGAGGGCGCTTTGACGTCGGTATATCTAGCTACTACGCGCTTCTTTTCTTTTTCCTTCTTGGTCAGTCTCTTCACTGGTTTGCCCATGGTGGGCTTGTTGAGGGCGTGAACGACGAGCTCGCCGCTAGGCGGTTGCGCCCTTTCCTTTTCTTACGCGGCACGCTCCTATAGGAAGTCGGAGTTTGGAAAAGTTCACGGTCGTCCTCCTCGTCTTCAGAGGATTGATCGTCCACCACCTGGAGAGAAGAGTCTGCTGCTGCTACTGCTGCTGCTGCTGCTGCTGCTTCTCCTTCTTCCGAGTCGAAGCTCGGTCGTTTCCGACCTCTGTCAGCAAGCCGTGTGTCCAAACTTTGGCCAGGTCCGCTCGCTTTATACAGATGGTTTCCGATCAAGGAGTCTGTGGGAACTGCTTCGCGCAGCGCTTTCGTGAACGGCGAGTAGCCCGCCGGTCTGGGCGCCGTCTTCCTGAACCTGGCGGCGTCGTTCAGTAAGTCCACTATGTTGATGCGACGCTCAGGTGGTATTCTCCGACCCGACATCTCGCGCACCGCACCGTCCTCGTTCCACTTGATCACACCGGATTTCTCCAATTGTTTGTACAGCGCCACGGTCCGAGTGCGATTCCTCTTGGGAACTTGGTTCACCAACCGCTCGAGTAGGGACGCGCTGGCCTCTTCAGCAGACTGACGGAGGTGAGCCGGGGGCGAAGAAGAGTAGGACGAAGAGATGTTGCTGTTGTGGGGATTCGCGAGAAAAAATTGCAATCTATTCAACAACCTTCGGTATTTCAACATTTTCTCGCGCGATTCCAAAGTGGGGTCGTTCAACACTAAATCCAAGTCCCTGTAGATAAACTGTAGCACCTGGTGCAAGGCCGCGTCGGGATGAAGGGACTGTTCTGCCTGCTTGTGGTAATAGGCCATGTCGGCAGGTAGGCGGGCGGCGGTGGCAGGAGCGGAACTCTCGTTCTTTTCAGTGCGCTCATCAGGAAGAGGAGGAAGGTTTGGAGCAGTAGAAGTACTAGCAGCAGCGACTGCAGTAGTAGCAGCGCTAGTAGTAGCAGCAGCAGCGGGCACATGATGAAGTAGACCTGCTCGTGATGATTTGTAGAGCGTCTCAGGATCCACGAGCGCTAAACGTTTGTAGTGTTGTTGCTGCTCTGAGTCCGTCATGGGGACGACGGTGGCAATGACGCTGGTGGTGGCGGTAGTGGTGGTGGTGGTGGTGGTGGTGGTGCTGTCGGCGAGTAGGTGTCGAATGAGGTGTCTCATATACGGAGAATGCTCTTTATAAGCGGTAAGGCCATCCCTATGAGAGCCGGAATGAGGAAACCTCCCTCTTGTACCAAGACGCGTCTCTTTTTTTTGATGGGCGTAGATTTTTTGCCGACCTCCCTCAACACGTCAGCCGATTCTCGAAGCTTGTCCAGTTGTTTGTCGCTGAGCGGGATGTTCCCTACCAGTAAATTGTGACAGATCTCACTTAACGCTGCGATCAGATCGTCGCTTCCAGAGTCTATTAGATGCGAGCAGTCCTTTGGCGAGCACTTAGCTAAGTGCTTGAGAGTACCAAAGTGTCTTTCGAGTAGATGAGAAGACATTTTTTTTTGCTACTGCTTTCTCTTGTTCTTTTTTTTGTCTAGCGGTACGAACACTAGCTGAGAGTGTATGGACGTCAAAGAGGAGCGTATTCTCAGATCGTCAGGTGTTGACTGCTTGAAGTCCAGAAGGAGGTATGAGTGAGGTCGCTTGAGTTCATGGGTAAATATACTAGAGAGGGCCGCCGCGTTGGACGGAAACACCTGGCGAGACAGACTAGCTATTTGCCCCATGTCGCGCGGGTTCTTGAAAACGATCATGTAGTGAGCGTTCAGACTCATAGTTCGAAAGTCGGGTGATTTCTGGAATAGGTTCTGAGTGATGTATATGACGCTCACGTTCCAGTGATGCGAGTATTTAGTAAAGATGTCGGCTACCACTTGCTGATTGGAACTGCTCATCAGATCGTCCAATATCAGTAGAGTGTGGGGTCGTAAAGCGTCTTCTGCTACTTCCACGTCTCCCGCTATAGACTCTTTGCTAGGAAGACCTTCTCTGAATTCCACACCGTACTGATTTTGCATTTTTTCAAACAGAGGTTGCCACTCGCCGTAATGGTAAAAAGTCTTTTCCACCGGCGGCGTGACCAAATTGTTCACGTCGCTCAGAAATTGATCCACCAAGCGCGATTTTCCACAACCCGACGGACCGCTAATGATACAACTAAAGGGTCCTTGTAGTCGAGCGTCGAAATGAATTTCTGTGAAGAGTTTGCTTTTACTACTGGACATTTTTTTTTGTTTTTTTTTCAGGACGCGTCAGAGAGCGGTTGTGTGTCTGACTGTCTGCTGTGTTTCTCACTCGAACGGTCGGTAGTGAATGGTTGTGGAGAAAAGTCAGCCGACCTTTTTATTGATACCGGCCGGTGTCACAGTAGCGGCGGCAGAAGTGACTGTTTTTTGCGATAAAATTCTATTTTCACTCAATAGTCATAAATGTTTGTATCAGACTCCAGAGGAGTCTGATACAAATATTTATTTGTTTTTAAAAAAAAGAAGAAGAGGAGGAGGAGGAAGAGGAGGAGGAGGAGGAGGAGGAGGAGGAGGAGATTAATTTTTTTTTTTTTTTTTTTTTTTTTTTTTTTTTTGATCATTTAGGCAAAGCTCGTCGCTTTGCCGTTTTTTTTTCTATTTCTGTGTTGTGACACGATCGTCTCGAAAAAGCAATAAGGCGTGTGAGCGCGGCGGTGACAAATACATATTGGAGCGTATGGTTTAAAATAGTGCGTCCCTATCTTCTTCAATTCGGCTGCGTTGCAATATGCGGGATAACAAGTGACGACGTCGAAACGTTTAGAGACCGTGTTCACGTCGGCCACAACGCGCGCCCACCGAGTGGGAGCTGCAGTCGCTCCCAAGAAACCGATCGGCTTGTCGAATCGTTTCATAGCACTTATTCTCACTTTATAAGAGGAGGCAGGGTGAGGAGAGTAGCGGCGCTCTTTCTTTTCATGAAACGCCCAACGAGTGGGGGCGCTGAGAGCAGCTGTTATGCAATAGTAGAGTAAATGCTGTTCTGAGAAGACGGCTCTCGGCCATGTCGCTACGTTTTCCTTTTCCGCTCTTGTATAACGACGATGGCGCTCAGCTTTGCATTTCTCGAGAATTCGGTACGCCTCAAGAGAAGCGTGAACCTCAACTACGTGACGCTCTCTCCTTTGAGATAAAAAAATAGCCGGGCAGTGGAGGAGAGCGCTTTGTTCGCGCGACCGTCTTTTAGAAACTCGCGCCCTCTGCAGCGCCATATTTCTTTCCTCCGAAACAAAAAAGACTGAGTGAAAATAAAAATTTAAGAAAACAAAAAGCTCAAAGAAAAAAAATAAGCAATAAGCAGACTCAGCTCGAAATTCCCTGCTGGCGTGATGGCGGTGACTGCAGGCGGTGGCGGCGGTCGGCTGGCCGGCGGTGGCGGTGTCGGCGGCGATGGTAGAAGGGTGTGTGGAAAGAGAGACGCATCTCAGTCTTTTATAGGAGCGGCGAGTCTGACATTTTCAGCTGTCGCATGCTGACCTGCTGCTATCATAAGAGAAACAAAAGCCCTAATCACACTTTTCAGCTGGATCCTTCCACCCCGCCAGACATGGATCCCAGATGGGAAGGCGGTTTAAAATTAAATCCGTGTACCGACTGTCATACAATAGGGTAATTAGTTGAACGCGTGTTACCTGTATAAAGGATTAACGGGTCATGGGCTCAGCGTGTGTATAGAAAAACAACTACAGGTAGCGTGAACAAAGCGACCCCCTCCCTTTCTGTCACTCTGTCTGTGACTAGAGGGTGCGCGTGTGGTAAGCGGCTTATATCTAAAGAAAAAAACAAATCACCCTCGCCTGTCATCAGCAGACAGCCGGCTGGCGGCTGGAAAATGCGATTAGAGGGATGATGAGCCACGTAGTAAGCGACTTAAGGCTGATCTAAAGACCTGCCGTGAAGGGGCAGCTGGCCGGTGGCTTGAAAAAAGGCGGGGCGTAAGGGTATATAAGGGGAGTGAAACCACATTCAGCATCGTCATCATCGTTCACGCTACTACTACTACTACTACTACTACTACTACTACTACTACCACCACCAGCACCGCGCCTCAATTTGCAGATCCTCGTGATGGAAAGTTGCTACCGTGACATGAAGCGGAATGACGAAGCGGCGCGCGAATGTGAAGCTGATGCTGTAGCCTCTGCTACTGCTGCTGCTAGTGCTGCTCAGCGTGCTACTGCTGCATTTACTGCGGCTGTTAGTGACGCGGGTCGTGATGACGTTGTTGTTGTTGCCGCTGCGGCTGTGACTGCTGCTGTTGCTGCCGCCGATGCAGCTACTCATGCCACCGATGCCGACGCTGCTGCTGCTGATGCTGTTGCGGCTGCCGATGACGCCGCTGATAACGCTACTAGTGCCCGCTCTGCCGCCCTTGCTACTGTCGCTGCTGCTGTTGTTGCTAATGCTCACGCTACTGCTGCTGCCGCTGCTGCTACTGCTGCTACCGCTGCTGCCGAGGCTGCTGCCGCTGCTGCCGATGCTGCTGCCGATGCTGCCGATGCTGCTGCCGATGCTGATGTTAGCAGTCGCGTCGACAAAGAATCGTCATTTGTCACTCTTAAAGCCGCTCCAGTGGAACGCGCGACGGGTAGTAGGGCTACCAACGCGACGGCCGGATGGTGCAAATGGTGTCGTCGCTTCTGCTCGTGCGCTTGCTTTTCTTCCGGTTCTACCTGCTGCTGCTACGGTATGATAGTGTTATAGTGTTTGAATGAGAACGCGCGTAGTTACACATAGACGCTGTTACAGATGTGCTTTTTTATTCGAAAATATAATTTTAACATAAGATGGAACTTGTTGTGTTTTTTTCTATATATACGTTGTTTGTTTACAAACAGTCACGTGTCACGTGGTGTTGTTTACAAACAAGAGAGCCACGTGGTGTTGTTTACAAACAAACCCTAAGTAGGTCACGTTACCCTAGTTACCAGAATGCCGGCTTCTGATTGGCTGAGCCTAAGTAGGTCACGTGACGTAAGTAGGTCACGTTACCATAGTTACCAGAATGCCAGCCTCTCATTGGCTGAGAGCTTCTAAGTAGGTCAGTAGGTCACCCAGAATGCTGGCTTCTGATTGGCTGAGAGCCCTAAGTAGGTCACGTTACCATGGCAACGGGTCACGTGACCAAATGGAGGCCTCTGATTGGCTGCATGTCGATTGAGTAATAAACAGTACTTAACTATAGTCCCGTTCCGATACATACTATACTACTGATCTGCCATGATGAATCGGGTAGTACATTGATTATACGGTTCGAGCATTCCAACTTGCTGGGGATTGGCCACCTGCTGGCGGTTGGTAGTTGGAGGAGCAGGTTGGGAAGAGTTGGTCCCCAGTACGGGCAGTTGGAGTTAAGCATGGAGTCTGGTCAATGATGTGCTGGATGGAGACGGTGAAAGGTTACACTGAAGCTGACGGGGTGTGGTGTAGGGGATCAATTCATGCAGTGATAGTGAGGCCAAAAAAAAGTGTGTTTGAGGTTACCCGATCTGTTTTACCCTACCTAGATTTTCAGACTATGAAACACCTTTTATTTTTTTGGCCTGAATGCTATGTGTCTTATTACTTACCACCGGATTCTGTCACAGGACGAAACACGTCATTGACAACGTGACATGCGCGGAGGTCCGCCTTTGACCGAGCTAATTCAGAATCTGGAAAAAAATGGAATACAGAGAATGGAAACGTCTCTTAATGAAGATAAGGGTAGATGAGTCAAAGGGACCATGCCAAGCCAGGCAATTCAGATATTCCCCACAGAAAATGGATATAATAGACACACAGATAAGACAGCTGTTGAAACTGGGTATAATAGAACCCAGTAACAGCGCGTGGTATGTTTCATATTGCTTTAGTTACTGCTCCTTTAAAATTGTAATATATATAAATATCATGCACTGCAACAATTTTTGTTTATTTGAATCAGAATTAAAATAAATTTTAACTGCAAGTCCATTTGATTCATTATTATTCAACCGGGAGGTGGTAAAATATTTAGATCCCCCTTTGGTGGGGGGGGGGGGGGGGTCAAAATTCAAATTCAAATTCCGCCTGTTTTGAGCGAAAAAGCCTGTGCGTTACTAAGGCCGCTGGGGGTCAAAATATTTCGTCTGCTGAAGGGGTTGTAAAATTTTCGCACCTTCCATGCAAAATTTCACACCACTCTTTAAGATCCCTGTTTAGGCCACTTCTTTTTGATAGCTTGCATTACAGGCTTTTACAGAAAAAAATTTGGGGGGCATAGGGGAGGGGGGCAAAAATAGAGAAAGCATCTTACAGGGGAAGTAGGGTGCCAAAAATTCCCAGGAGGCAGAGGCAAAAAAAATGCATGAAAAATCTCTCTTTTGGGCTATCAATTGAAGATGAATTGAGAAATATTCCCAAATTGAAAGGCCATTAGGGAGGGTTCATTTACGCCCCCCCCTCCTGAGGGGGGGGGGGCATAACAAATTCTGACCCCTCTTGCGGGGGGGCGTAAAAATTTCCGACTCTCCTGAGGGGGGGCATAAAAAATTCTAACCCCTCTTGAGGGGGGGCGTACAAATTTAAGTCCCTTTTGAGCAAAAAAGCCCCCGCTCTACCATAGTTCAAAGGGGGGCGAAAAATGTTTGGCGCCTTCGGAGGCCCCTCCGTGCAAAATCTCATCACCCCCCCCTGTAATTAGTAAATGAACACTCCCTTAGTTATCAGAATAAAACTGCCTAACCCTGGTCCACTTCACACGTAAACTGCCAGGTGTAGGTGCAGCCGTAGTCAGCCAGGCGGTTGGTCGGGTGGATGTAGCCGCAGTTGAGGTTGAGGTCGTTAGGCTGCCCGGACAGCCACATGCTGGAGTCCAGCGCTAGAAGACTACCGTCCAACCAGCGGTAATGTGTGTTAGTACCGTCGTAGTCGTACAGGCCACACCACATATTGCTAGAAGGCAGCAACCAACTAGCCCTGCAAATCGGGTAAGGTATGGTGTTATTTTGTATCCCAAAATTAAATAGACATATCCCAATACTATGGTGGTCCAGGAGGGTCTTTCTTTTTTTTTTCAAAGTGAAGTTGTTTTTTTCAAAGTGGAGTTGTTTTTTCCAAGTGATGTTTTTTTTCAAAGATTTTTTTTTCTTTTGTCTTCAGAAAAAATTAAACTTTTTTCAAAATGAAAAACTCACTGTCGCTGTCAAGCTGATGGATGCCAACTTGTGACAGCTATCATTTAGCACTGGGATGCAATACATGTGGCAATTTATAGGGTCCTGTGTGGAAATTGACACTGGGTAAGTGGCCCGCATGATAACTGGCCTTGGGATAAAGACATCCTTGCCCATTGGCCCCTGTAAAGTGACCCTTTCCCAAGAAATTAGCCCTTTGGCCCGGTAAAAATGTATGACAGGTATCCTTTAACATTGAGACTCAACATATTATAGCATTGTTAAATAGAATGCTAGGGGATAGCTGCCTGTTGAGCGGTCAATTGGCCTGTTGAGTGGCCATTTGGCCCCTGTGACCACAATTATTTTTTAAGTGACCCTCCTGGGCCACCATACTACACCCATTCAGGGGTAGATACTAACTTCCTTAGCTGTGGACCACCCGGGCTCGTAGGTCCAAAAATCCATGGGCCCGGACTTTTAGCTGTGGGCCAGGGAATACATTTTACTTTCTTCAAAGAGAAAATCATATATATATATTTTGCTTAATCAGCCAGCGTTAGTGTCTACCCATGCCCATTGATTCCGTCTCTGATGTATTTTACTCGTGGGGGCTGTAGCTTCATGGAATACGGCCCGAGCCCCCATGAGTGAAATCTGTCAGAGACAGTATCAATGAGCATAGGCATTTGTGTTTATCTTTTGATTTGAAGCAATATAATGAAGGAAAGACAACATTTTCTTAGGCATGCATTGGGGGCATCGGATACGGTGCTTCCAGTACTTGAGCATAGTAAATTGTGTATCTAAAAAAAAATCTATAACCAGATCCTAAACTACTTAGGTCATTTTATAACTTGGATTACGAATCCGCAGATGGTTTACGGATCCAACGATTTTTTTTAAACCCTGCCCGATGAGATGTTTTAATAATTGGCCCCATAAAAAGTATATGCTGACAAGCAAAATAGCAACATGGCCTTTCAATTTGGGGACAATTTTTAATTTATCTTCATTTGATAGCCCTAAAAAGGTATTTTTCATGCTCCCCTCACCCCCAAAATATTTTCTGTAAAAGCCTGTAATCCAAGTTACCAAAAAGAAGTGGCCTTATAGCGACCGAGTAAAACCATTAAACGTATGAGACAATAATATATATAAGGCAGAAGACAATAATTTGGATACTAACTTTACATTTGTACTTGTTATGTACGTCAGCTCATTCATGTCGTCCAGTTTTAGAAGAACGCCCCCGATTTTCTCACAGCCCAGTTTCGCCTCGTTCCATGTGGTTGAGTAACGAGAGAAGTAGTACGTCGACTCACCCTGCACACAACCTGTATACAGCATAGACATATTAGGGCATGGGGGCAGCCATATTAGGGCATTAGACACATTAGGGCATGGGGGCAGCCATATTGGGGCATGGGGGCAGCCATATTGGGGCATGGGGCAGCCATATTGGGGCATGGGGGCAGCCATATTGGGGCATGGGGGCAGCCATATTGGGGTATGGGGGCAGCCATATTGGGGCATGGGGCAGCCATATTAGGGCATGGGGGCAGCCATATTGGGGCATGGGGGCAGCCGTATTGGGGCATGGGGCAGCCATATTAGGGCATGGGGGCAGCCATATTAGGGCATGGGGGTAGCCATATTAGGGCATGGGGGCAGCCATATTGGGGCATGGGGGCAGCCATATTAGGGCATGGGGGCAGCCATATTGGGGCATGGGGGCAGCCATATTGGGGCATGGGGGCAGCCATATTGGGGCATGGGGGCAGCCATATTGGGGCATGGGGGCAGCCATATTGGGGCATGGGGGCAGCCATATTGGGGCATGGGGGCAGCCATATTGGGGCATGGGGGCAGCCATATTGGGGCATGGGGGCAGCCATATTGGGGCATGGGGGCTCTCCAGATACGCTTGAGCTGCCCCGAGTGATACCTGCCCGCTACAGTATCATTGATCCGTTCCTCCTCTTCAGCTGGGATTCCGCTAGCCACTCGCCAAATTGGCAAATTGTGGTTATGGGACTGTAGGAGATTGTGGAGAATGGGGTTGGATATCCAAGGGAGAAGTGTAATTTTTCTGACCCCACTTTACCCAGACTGAAATGTTAGAAGTTAGATGACTGATACTGCTAGTTAGTAGTAGGGTCAGTAACCTGAATCCCCTGTTAATTCTCAATGGTCAAACCCCCAATTTAGGTTTTAATGGTGTCTCATTGAACATACTCTATATTTTTATCTTAGTTTTCGCCAACAATGTAATCAAACTGTCTGATTCATGTATTTAATCCACAACATAGCTCAATACATATAGCCTAAATGTTGGGAATATATGTGAGTTTATTTCACATTAAAAATGTTTGGCTAATTGATATTCAATTTGGCTAATCGAAATTGATACAAATTCGCCAAATTGGCTAATAGAAAATAAGTCCTAGCGGAATCCCAGCTTCAGTTTATCACTGGATAGCAGCATATCTTGTATGTATATTGAATCTGAATGAAAATGGTTAAAACAAACAAAACAATCTCGTACCTCAATTGAAAGTGGGGGTAAATATTAATCTGCATTTCTGGGACTGGCATGGAAAGCTAGTCTCTATACCAATGCTTTTGTTTTATACCTGGGCAGAATTGAACTCAAAATTGTTGCCAAATGTGTTTGGGTGTATGCTTTATTACTAATGCGTATATTCTATGCAAGGCTCATAAATTATAGCTGAATCGGCTGTAGCTTTCCATATAGGCACTAAAGGCTCATCGTAAATTCATAACCAAAGGTTGATCTTGCCTTTGAGGGCCGCATAGTGCTTTAGCCCCCCCCCCCAAAATGAAGCAATGACCTCCCCATAAATGATGAAAAACAGGTGGGGATATGGCAGCGTTTCTAATGAAGAATATCATATTATCATAACAGTATTTTCATCCTCAGAGAAAAGTGGACTTACCTATATAAACAGTCATGAAGACAATAAAGAAGATTTGAAGAGTTTTACTTCTTTCCATGCTGTGAATGAACATTTTAAAACAATATAGTAGGTACAATTGAACAACATGCTGGGCACCTGTAAAATTTCTCCAGTTTGGGTAAGTCAGCTTCCATGGCAACTAGCGCAAAATCGGAACACACTTTTTTATGCGGGATGCAAATAAAAAAATCAGATATGTGTTAAGCTTTAATTTAAGGGGTCATTCATTACTGCACACTCAAAAGAACCCAACCTTTTGCCCGTCTGAAGGAGAAAAATTGGGTCAGAACCAGAAATTTTGTCGGCTATTTGTACCGTGACACCTTAAAAGAGAGGGTGGTTAAGTCTATATTTTGGTCTCTGGTAGGGATTTTATGGCTTTTTCATGGATCTTCCGCACCAATATAGATAGAATGGGTGCAGCAGAAGCCAATTTTACCTTGGGTCTTTTGTCTTTAATGGAAAATTTGCCTCTAAGCCCGGAAATTTGAGCCCGGAGGGAGGTTGAGGCTAATTGCCACAGAAACTGCTCCCAAGAATTCTTTTCATATTCAAGTTCAAAGGGCCTAAAAATTGTGAAAAATACCTTAAATTATACTTATTTTATGGCAAACATATGGAACATTCCTTTGAAAACAAGATCAAAGTCCCATCTCAGAATTTTTGATTGTGTCGTTAAGCGTTGCCATGGTAAATATAGACCCTATGTCCCAAAAAACCCTAATTTTGGCCCTAAAACTGCAAATTTGGGCCTAAATCCCGGGACATTGGGCCCTTATTGACTGCCTTGGTGATTTCTGTTTTGAGTGTAGGCCTTAACCAGTTATAGGATATTATTCCCAGTGTGTTAGGGCATCTTATAAGGGTGGCCCGACATAGGATAGTGTGTTCCGATTTTTCACTAGAGGTCGCGGAAAAGAGGTACCTCTATTTCTGGCAAAATCTGCAAAAAAATAGCTCCCAAGGCACCCGGTAGGCATACTTTAAATGGCTTTTTGGTCACAATGTCTTGAAATTTTCAAAAAATAACTTCAAATCCATGTTAGTGGAGGAAATATCTTTATTCTGTAGCAAAAGAAACTTTGTCAGAAAAAATTCACAGTACAAATTCGCCCCCAGAATGTTGTACTTGTAAATAGTGCCAATGAAAAACGATACTACTGTGCATATAATCAGTGGTAGGAGGCCTTAAATTTGTCACAGAAACATAATCTGCGGCCCAAATTGTTCCCAAAGGCCTTGGCAAAAAAAAAAAAAAGTTGGTTGTTGCCATGGTAACCCTGGGTGGTGATTGGAGGGGTCAAAGGTCAAGGTCAAAGGTCGCTGGGCACCTGTAAAATTTCTCCAGTTTGGGTAAGTCAGTTTCCATGGCAACTAGCGCAAAATCGGAACACACTTTTTTATGCGGGATGCAAATAAAAAAATCAGATATGTGTTAAGCTTTAATTTAAGGGGTCATTCATTACTGCACACTCAAAAGAACCCAACCTTTTGCCCGTCGGAAGGAGAAAAATAGGGTCAGAACCAGAAATTTTGTCGGCTATTTGTACCGTGACACCTTGGACCCTGCAGGAGAGAAAGTCAGGCAATGCGGGACTCACATTGGTATAAAAGTGAGGTAATGCTGGACCCTCTTTACAGTCAAAAGTTCACAAGTAGGTGGTTTGGGCAACACTTGCCTGACTGTGGTATGTGAGTCCAGATGACCCTTATTTTTTTCTCTCTGCAGTCTTTTATATATGAAAACTGGAATCTGACTGAAATCCCAGTCAACATTGCCTAATGGGTGTTTTTACCTGTGCAAACTGATTTGCCCACCCTTGGTTTTGGTCCTTTTTGTCCAGGTCTAACAGTGGGAACCCAGATGGGTCAGCCCAGATTCATAGCCCTTGCCCGGATTTAGCAAACACTATAAAAATATACAATAAATAGTAATTTCTGGAGGGAAATCAGATCTCAGTATGTTTCAAAATATTTACATTGTATTTATGGAAAAAAAGTTTTTGAGGGCTGACACATCTGGGCTTCCACTGGTATCCCTGGACAAAAAGGATCATGATCCAGATATGGGCAAGCCTAGCTGGCCCAAGTAAAACACATATGGACCCCAGGGACCAAAGCTAACTGGGATGTTACAGCTCAGACATGTATCAACTGTAGTTTCATTACACAGTAAATCCTACCTGTGAATTAAAGTTGATTTTGAAGTGACACATTGTTTGTTAGATGTTCATCTAGTTGTCAGCTGGCTGTGTGTGTGCAGAGCTCTTGCTGTAACTTCACTAGTAGTATAGTATGTATCGGAACGGGACTATAGTTAAGTACTGTTTATTACTCAATCGACATGCAGCCAATCAGAGGCCTCCATTTGGTCACGTGACCGGAAGTGACCTACTTAGGGGATTAGTGGTGACGTCACGTGACCTAGTTAGCCAATCAGAGGCCGCCATTGGGTCACGTGACCGGAAGTGACCTACTTAGGGGATTAGCGGTGCATTCTGGGTAACCCTGCAGCCAATCAGAGGCCTCCATTGGGTGACCGGAAGTGACCTACTTAGGGGATGGTGCATTCTGGGTAACCTACTGACCTACTTAGGGGACCGGAAGTGACGTCACATGACCTAATGGCCAACCGGAAGTGACCTCATTGAGGATCACGTGACCGGAAGTGACCTGATTGATCACGTGACCGGAAGAAGAAGAAGAAGAAGAAGAAGAAGAAGAAGAAGAAGAAGAAGAAGAAGTGACGTCACGCGACTTAATGAAGAGATGAGCGTCTTTAAGGGGTCACGGGCTTTAAAATGTGATATCTTTTTTTTTTGGAGGAGGAGGCGAGTCTCTTATTTTTTTTTGGTAAACTAATAAAAAACACCACGATATAAGTTTTTTTTTCATTTTTTATTGTTTTACGAGCGACTGGAAGTGACTTATTGAACTAGGTAGAAGCGTTCTTTAGAGTGTATAAGGGGGAAGGAGGGGAAGGAGGGGAGGGGAGGGGGGGGAGGGGGGCCCTTTTAACATGCATGGGGAGGGGGGCGCTTTTAGGATGCATGGGGCGAGTGGGGGAGGGGGGGAGGGGGGGGAGGGGGGCACTCTAGGGGGGGGCACTCTAAGGGGCGCGTTTGTCTCTTTTAAGAAAGAAAAAGATTTTCAATCGAGAGACACGCTTCTTCCTCTCGAGAGGAAGAAGCGTGTCTCTTCGTGTTTTTTTTTTGTTTATCACGTGCTGCGATGAGGCGATCAGCTGCGACTGGAGGAAGTGACACTTTAAGAGATCGCGCGTCTTAATTGTTATGATATATATATATATATTTTTTTTTTTACTTACTAATAAAGAAGACGTATGAAAATAAAACACAACAATTCACATGTCCGTCGTTCTCGTTGTTTCTTGCTTGATAAAGTCAAGTAATATCGCGATGCCGAGGCCAAACTTTCCCATGTCCTCAGTCAACACTCGAAGGAGTTCAAAAGGCGTACCGCCGGCGCCGTCAGCTTCATCTTGCCACATTTTCAACACTCGGAAGGCCCACTCAGCGGGACTTCCTCCGTATTCGCATTCTTCAGCGATCTTATCTAACCTCTCAGGCGACAATTTTAAATGGTCCCCCACCTCTTTCCACCTGCTACCCAGACGTCTGCCGAGGGTGCCCAAGTGCTTATGCATCGCGCGCGAGTCGGGGTTTTCGAAATCCAACCCCTGTCTGTGGAGAAGGGCCATCCACTGAGCCAACAGTTCCATGCGTCTAATGCGGGTGAAGACGCGACCGAGCTCGCCCCATCTATGACGATGCGGGGTTTCACCCCACCACACTCGGAACATCGCCGTACACAGCTCCTCCGGTGTCTTGACACTGCGCTCTACTAGAGCATCCATACGGGCGGCGCTGACTTTTAAGCTACTGCCCAACTCTCTCCAACAGCCGCTCAACTCTTTACCTAGTTGACGAAGCAAGGCGTCGCTATAGGCTAACCGCCGCTGTCCTACCTGTCGGGTCTCCCCATCATCGGTCTGCTGCCTCGCGCCGCGTCTCACGTCGTCAAGCTGCATTAACTTTTTTTCAGGCGCACCGGGCGGTGAAGGCGAGCTTGAAAGTGGAATAGCTTGAGCCATCTTGTCTGGTCTTGGCGGCGGCGGCAGCGGCGGCGGCGGCGGCGGCGGCGGTGGCGGCGGTGGTGGTGGTGGCGGTGGTGGTGGTAGTAGCCGTTACTGGGGTCAGAGGCGATATGTTTTTTTTCCAACAGAAATGAGAGCTTTTTATACAGAGGGAGTTTAATCCCATTTCCAACAGCGCTCCAGCTGTCTAGCGCCCTGTCCGCATGACGCTTTTTCAGCCGCTCCGCTCCTTAAGAGCTTAGATGACGAGGGGGTGTGGCATCGCTATCCGTGGAGACCAGCTGAAAACGGTGTTTTTTCCTCACTCATAGCCTTAATACCTCCTACCCCCTACCCGAGGACGTCTCCCTCCCTCTGACATTCATTGTAACAAACGTCAGAGGTCAGGTGAAAATCGGATTTTTTTTCATGCACAGCCTTAGGCAGCTGTCACCCCTCCCTATTGAACTAGCCGGCCGCCCGCCCGCCTGGCCGGCCCGGTCTACTCACCACGGCAGGAGGTGGCGATTTTTGTCTTACACTTAAGTCGCTCACCACATGCACACGCCTCTACTCACAGACAGACACGTTCATCTTAGGGGGGTCCTGCTTCACGCCACACGCCTCCTGTAGTTTTTTTTTGTATACACACTGTAAGCTCATCACCGTTACCGTTAATCCTTTATACAGCTAACGCGCGCTGAATGGCTGAACAGGGTGGTAAGCGGCTTAGCTCACCACAGTGGATCCCTCAAAAAGGGATCCAGCTGAAAACGTCATACCTTATGTCTTTGTGAATGGCCGCCGCCGGTCAGTCGACGGCAGGCAGCAACCGCTTAACCCTTTATACAGCTAATGCGCGTTGAATTGCTGAACAGGGTGGTAAGCGGCTTAGCTCATCATCACAGTCGATCTCTCAAAAGAGGGGGGGGAAAGGGATCCAGCTGAAAACGTCATGCCTTATGTCTTTTTGTTTCTCTTTGTGAATGGCCGCCGGCCAGCCGGCGGCAGCTGAACAGGGTCGGTAAGTAGCTTAGCTCTAGAAGCGAGAAGGCGTATATAAGGGGCTTGGAAACCTCCATTCACTCACTCATTCTTTTTTGCTGCTCTCTACAGTCACCACCATGAGCAAAAGACAACAGCTAGCGGCGTTCAAGAACAAGAAGACTACGCGGAACAGCGTTCGTTTAGCGTCAGTGCCTGCTCTTGCTACTGAACATGAGACTACCGCCGCAGCCGGTTGGTCTTATCACCCTCCTGCTGTAGCGAGCGCTCGCGGCAGTAGTAGTAGTAGTAGTAGCAGTAGCACTAGTAGTAGCAGTAGTAGTAGTAGTGGTAGTAGTACTAGTAGTACTACTGGTAGCAGTCGTCGTGCTAGCGACGTTGTTACACTCGCGACGGTACACGTTGCTGCTAAGCCCGCTGCCGCTGCTACCGCCGTCCCGCCTGCCGCTGCTGCTGCTGCTGCTGCTGCTGCTGCGCCTGCTACTGCTGCGCCTGCTACGGCTGCGCCTGCTGAGGCTGCTGCTGCGCCTGCTACTGTTGCGTCTGCTGCGGCTGCTGCTGCGGCTGCTTCTGCTGCACCTGCTGCTACTGCTACTACTACTGACGACAACGCTCCTGGCACAGCGCAGTACTGGCAACCGGGTTTTTACCTCCCCACTACTGTTGATGACTTTGATGACCTGCCGCACGTTGCACAGCCCCTCTCCTCCACCACTACATCGACGGACGCCCTCGACGCCGCTCGCGCTGAGAGTTACAGCTATTCGGACACTCAGCCCCTGAACCGAGAAGAAGAGGAGGAGGAGGAGCAGCAACAGGGTGAGACAGAGAACGACGCTGACGACGAGGCGTACGAAGAACCCGAAGGGCAAGGGGTGAGCGGTACGTTTTTCGGCTTCCCTCTTCGACCTTTCGACCTCACTTCCTCCACTGCTAGCGCCCCCCGTCCGGTCTGTGGCGACTGCCCTCACCGCCACCTTACGAGGGCGGCGGCGGCGCTTCATCTTCTACCGCTACACACAGCACGGACGGCGTGTGGCTGCGCTGTTCCAACAACGAGACCTCCGATACCACCAGCGCTGACGCTGCTCCTGCTATCGGTTCTGCTGCTGATTCAGCTCACGCTGATGGTGTTACTCATCCTGCGGGTGTGAAACGTTCTAAGGTGAGTTCCAGAACAACAAGGCCCACTAAGAAGAGAAAAATACAAGAAAAAGAAGGAGATGGACGAGAAGAAGCAGAGAAAACACTCGGGTTAGAGTTCTGCTTAGACGGAGCTTTGACGCTGGAGATCTGGGAGGACGTGGCTAGACTGTCTAGGAGGCCGCGCTACACAAAAGACGGCCAGGTGAAAGAGGCGTCTCTGACCAGAAGCAAGCGAGTGCACTTCACGGCCGACGCGCTGCGCGAGCTCATAGCACGCATCGCCGATATCCGCGCAGTGGTGCGCATACGCGACACAGCGGCCGCGCAAGGAAAACCTAATCACACCCCCTGGTTCGCAGTGCTGGATGAGGCGGGCGAAGTGTACGCAGCTGTGAGCTACTACAGCGGTAAGAACCTCGTCCACGTGCGCAAGTACGAAGGTCCTGACAAAAAACCCACACAGCAGGGGGTGACGCTGTCCGCCAGAGCGCTCAAAGAGTTGGATGACAAAACAGAGATCATTCTGAAATATCTCGGCATAGATTCGGAATGAGAGACGCTCAACGCTCACGCGCGCACACACACACAGCGTTTGACGTACGCTGTATGAGACAGACAGACAGACAGACAGACGGATACACAGACAGCAGACAGAAAGATAGTTACATAGACGACAGATTGATAGATGGCTAGATAGATAGATAGATAGTTAGACGGCTAAGTAGTTGGTAACCGAGTGAAAAAAAACATGACACAGTACGTATGTGAAAAGTGTTTCAAAATGTTTAAAAGAGCGTACAACCACGAGAGACACGTAGAAAATTGTAGAGTAGTAGCTAAGTTTTGCCCTCTATGCGGCGAAGGGGATTGCCGAAAGAGCGCTTGTCGACGCGAATCTCTGGACGGGGTGACCGTCCCTCCGCGCATATGTGCTGTACCGAACGGGGAGGAAACGTTCACGGCGAATTGGCCTGCGATACAAACGGGCGTCAGGATGCACGGGACTCGCGTGAGTGTAACAAACTTCAGGCTACCAACCGGCGAGTTGAGTGACGCTGTAGATACTATGCGTCGCATTCACTTGACACAAAGATTCAGATACAAAGTGGGTTTCTCGGTAGGCTTACTGTTACAACACAGAGAAGACAAGAGCAAACTGCGCTACTTCCACGCCTCCCAGAACAACGCAACTCTCATACAACCGCTCCCTACTGTAACTAATTCAGAAACTTTGGAAGAGCTCCTCTCAAAGATGCAAAACACCGTCGCTTGCGAGGAGGTACGGAAACTTTGCGACGCTGACACCAAGTGGCACGTTCTTTTTCCTACCAATTTGAACATCTGCGTTTACATGGGACCGGGGGAATTCCCCATAGGCGGTAGGATCACTCAGGCCGGTCGAGTTGGAAAGAGAAGCGGCGTGTTAGATTTTCCCAACAAGGACAACCTCTGCATCTTCCGCTGCATTTCCTTTCACTTATACAACACCAGCAAGCGCGCTTCAGATTTGTTACGTCAGTTCTGTCCCGCTGCCACACCTGAATCCTTTCCGGGTCTGAACATCCGCGACTTACCCGCGTTAGAGAACTTGTTTGACGTACAAATAGCGGTTTACACCGCGTCGCGTCAAGTGCCGGGGCGGAAGTTGAGAAGACGCGTTACTCTGATCAGACCGCCTTCCAGAACTGTGGCCGCCCGAGGTAAAGTCAACCTACACCTGACGGCGAAAGGCGGTTTGCACGTCTCTCTCGTCACGGACTTCAACGCGTACGCGGGCATATACGAATGTTGCAAGTGTAAGGCGGCGTTCACCACCGAGTTCTTGCTGAAGCGACACAGGAACCAGCTTTCCTCTTGCCGACAAGTCAAGTTGCGCTACGTAGGTGGCATCTACCAAAATTCGAGAACGATTTTCGAAGCGCTAGCAGACTTCTCCATTTTTCCCCCCGACGGACATTCCGGAATCTACCCTTACAAGATCGCCTTCGATTTCGAGGCTTTCTTCAGACCGTGCAAAGAACCGTCGACGGAGCACGTGTCCCTGCTGTGGGATCACGTCCCTTTGTCGGCTAGCGTCGCATCCGACTTTCCGGGGTGGGAGGGGCCCGTCTGCTTCGTCAGAGCGTCCGACGCAGATTCCGACCCCTTGTTGGACCGAGTTTTAAATCACATAAACGAGAACGCCAAAGCGATCGGGGAAGCTGTGCTAGAACTTTACCGACCGACGTTAGCGAAGTTAGATGCGGCGATAGGTGAAGCTCTCCTGCTGGAGGAGGCGACGTTCACCACCCCTTCTCCAGGCGGCTTCGCTGCGGCTCAGACCAGACACCCGTTAGTTCAACTGAAGAAGCGTCTTCTGAGATACATCCGTCAAGCTCCAGTGGTGGGCTTCAACTCGGGGCGTTACGACTTGAACCTGATCAAAATACGCCTTCACTCGTTCTTCGCCTCCGGAGACCGAAGAAACCAAGAATTCAGCGTCATAAAGAGAAGCAATCAATACTTGGCGGTTTACACACAGCACACGGTTTTCTTGGACGTAGTCAACTATTTGGCACCCGGTTACAACTACGCGACCTATTTGCGAGCTTTCACCAGGAACGAAGAGAAAGGTCACTTTCCTTACGAATGGATGACGTCTACCAGGAAACTGGCAAACAGAACGCTGCCGCCGAGATCGGCTTTCGACAGCGAGCTGACGGGCGTCAAAATGTCCGAATCCGACTACGCCGCATGTCAGAAAGTTTGGTCCGACGAGAAGATGCAAACTATGGAAGACTACTTGATCCACTACAACAACAAAGACGTGAAACCTTTCATAGAAGCTCTGAAAAATCACGCTAAATTTTTCCAAGATCGCGGCATCGACATGTTGAAAGACGGAGTTTCTCTCGCCGGTTTGACTTTACGCTTCCTCTTCCAAAACCTAGAAGACGCGTTCACAACGTTTCCCCAGTTCGACGCCGTCCTCCACGCTCTGATCAAAGAGAATCTAGTCGGCGGTCCTTCCATCATCTTCCATAGATTTCACGAGAAGGGCACCACGCGGATAAGGGAGCACAAGTACGGCGAAGAAGCGAGACCGTGCCAACACATCCTAGGACTAGACGCTAACTCTCTGTACTTGCGCTGCATGAGCGAAGCGCACTGCACGGGCTATTACGCGGTGAGACGGCCCGAGACCGAGTTCAAGCCCGAAATCAGGCAAAGAAACTCTCACAGCGCTTTGGAGTGGTTACGCTTCGTAGAGCACGACCGCGACGTGAAACTGCGCCACGCTCTGAACGGCGGCGAGATGGCGGTAGGCTGTCGGAGAATTCGCGTGGACGGATTTCACGCGGCCTCTAATACGGTTTTCCAGTTTCACGGGTGTTGGTTCCACGCTCACGAGTGCATACCGTCGCACCGATATCAGTGCGCTTCACTGAGAGAGGAGAGACGCGACAGAACGACCAGAGTAAGCGCTTACTTGAAAGCGTTAGGTTACAAGCTGGTCGTCGTGTGGGAGTGCGAATGGCGAGAGATGAAGCGTCGAGATGAGCGGGTCAAGGCCTCCCAACAACGCTGGAAGGTTGACGCTTTGAAAGTGTCTCGAAACGCGATGAGCGAGAGCGACATCCTTTCCGCTGTGAAAGAGGAGAAAATGTTCGGTTTAGTTCAAGTGGACATCACTACGCCGCCTCACCTACGAGAGTACTTCGAAGAAATGACCCCCGTTTTCAAGAACGCGACCGTTTCAAAATCGGACATAGGCCCTCACATGTCAGACTTTGCGCAGGAAGAAAAGCTGTTGAACACGCCTCAGAGATGTCTGATAGGGAGTTACCACGGAAAAAATATTCTCTTGGGAACGCCGCTTCTCAAGTGGTATTTAGAGCACGGTTTGATAGTCACCAAAGTGCAGCTGGTGGTAGAATACCTACCTAAACGCTCCTTTGCCGGTTTCGCGGACGAAGTGACGGCGGCGCGAAGACGTGGCGACGTGAACGAGAACGAGAAAATTCTGTCAGACTGTTACAAGTTAATGGGAAACGCTACGTACGGTAAAACAATCTGCAACAAAGAAAAACACACGGCGGTGAGATACACTGACAGTCGGAAGTTCGAACTATTGGCCAATTCGTGGCGCTTCAAAAAGGCGTCCGAGTTGACTTCCGATCTGTTTGAAGTCGAACTACAACCGAAAACGGTCAAGAACAACCTCCCTATTCAGATAGGGTTCATGGTATACCAGTACGCGAAGTTGAAAATGTTAGAGTTCACATACGACTTCTTGGATAGATTCGTCGATCGGCGCGATTATGCCCTTTGTCAAATGGACACCGACAGTCTTTACATGGCTCTCAGCGGTGCCACGTTGGATGACCTAGTGAAACCTCGCCTGAGAGAGACGTACTTCAGAGAGAAACGAAAGTGGCTTCCGACAGCGGTGTGCGACGAGCACTTAGAGCTTTTCGTGAAGACAAAAACGGAAAGAGTGCGAGAATGGTGTGCGCCGCCCGGCGGATGTTGTGAGAGACGGTACCTTCACGATCTGAGAACTTCGGGGCTCATGAAAGCGGAGTGGGAAGGTGACGGGATCCTAAGTCTCAACCCTAAGACTTACATTTGCTACGATCGAGTCAGCGACACTGGTGAAAGAAAATCCAAAAAATGGAGTGCAAAAGGCGTACAGAAGAAACAAAACCCCCAGGAACCAGACGCCTTCTTGGATGTTCTTCGCCAACGAAAAACTCTCATTGCTGTAAATAGAAATTTCAAAGTGGTGCGAAACAAAATGGTCACCTACACCATAGAGAAAGACGGCGTGCGCTACTTGTATTATAAGCGTCGCGTGCATTCTGACGGTGTGACAACGAGTCCTTTAGAGATATGAAAAAAAAAAAAAAAAAAAATAAGCGTGTGCATCTTTTCAAAAATAGAGTGTTTATCAAGATTGAAAAAAAAATAAATAAAAAAAAATTAAAAGAAAATATTGTTGTGTTTTTATTATCATACGGCTTCTTTTACTAGTAAGTCGCGCAGTCTCTTAAAGCGTCACTCATGTGACGACGTCGCTTCCAGTCACGGGATCCTAAACAAAAAAAAAACTTCTTCTTCTTCCGGTCACGTGATCAATCAGGTCGCTTCCGGTTGGCCATTAAGTCGTGTGACGTCACTTCCGGTCACGTGACTCATCAGGTCACTTCCGATCACGTGATCCTAAATTAGGTCATATGACGTCACTTCCGGTCCCCTAAGTAGGTCAGTAGGTTACCCAGAATGCACCATCCCCTAAGTAGGTCACTTCCGGTCACCCAATGGAGGCCTCTGATTGGCTGCAGGGTTACCCAGAATGCACCGCTAATCCCCTAAGTAGGTCACTTCCGGTCACGTGACCAAATGGAGGCCTCTGATTGGCTAACTAGGTCACGTGACGTCACCACTAATCCCCTAAGTAGGTCACTTCCGGTCACGTGACCAAATGGAGGCCTCTGATTGGCTGCATGTCGATTGAGTAATAAACAGTACTTAACTATAGTCCCGTTCCGATACATACTATACTACTTTCACTCTCCCAGCACAGTCTCAAATAACACTCTGCCAAAAGGTCCAGACTCTTGGAACTCTTCTGTGGAAAAAGGGGTGGAAACATTACTATTTATCTGCTTTCCTATCCGCATAACACACTTCAGAATCCCTACATAAAAGATAGCTCCCAGGGATATGGCCAATTTCCCACATAAAACATGATCAATAGTTCTGTAATTTTAAACAATTGTTGTCCACACCTTCTTTGAGATAATTGAATAGAAACATAGTTGTAAAATGCATATTTCAAAAGCATGGTGTCGGTAAGTTTCCAGGGAAATCTGCCGCCTTTGGGTAGAGAAGGAAGTAGTGCCGGTAGGAACGGATGAAACAATCTGTTGGGAGATTACTGTAACTACTGAGGCAGTTGGCTGGTTACTGTTATGACAGTGCATGCATGTAACCAATGCCATATGAACATTTAATATGTAGGCTACCTCTAGGAAGCAAGTTACTTATTAATGATTGTTCAGGTTGATATATTTTGTGTGAATAATGAAGACCACACCTTTGTCATGTTGTTTTCGTGTCTATGTAAATGTGTGCATTAACATGTGTATATTGGGTAAGTTAAAGCTTGACTGTCATGGTTGAAGTGAGGCCAAAAGCACTTTTGAATATAGTTCAATTTTGATTCACAAGGGGGCTTTTAAGGGCTGGGAGCTCAGCTCTTACAGGCACAAGATAGGGTGAATATGTTGTAGCTGGACAATGCTCATGGGCCCCTGTCCAAATACTGCTGCCCTCTGGTGGAACTGTTATTTTAGTCCATGTATCAAAAATGCGAACTTATTCCCTGACGGCCCAGCTTTAATTCCCCACCCTGCAGTAGCCGCTGCTGCTGGCAGGGGGAGCTGGTATAGTTAGTGTTGTTACTACACACCAGGGGGTGGGCGAGCTCACAGCCGCCTGCGCTGACGCCCGCACAGTTGCGTTTTTGAATTTACCTTACTGTTGCACTTACTCGTATGAACTTCAGTTTCTGTTGTTGTTTAATAAAGAGGACAGGTTTAGCCAGCCATACGCGTAAGGACCATTATATATATTGTGTTTATTATATGTCCACATTATGATATCCTCTATAATATATAGCTTGTCAATAGAACGTTAGCATCAATATATGCTAAATCAGGGAAAGGTAGTGGAGCAAGACCGGCAGACGAGGAATCAAACCCTAAAGTGAATGATCATATTACAACTACAAGTTCCATTAATATTTCAACCCTTTAAACCTTGTGCTGTTGTATATAAAGGGTTGAGTACCTGTCATACCTTAATTCACTCCAATAGGCTCTGAATAAAATATGCCGTTTTCTTCCATGTCGATCATAGATTGCACCCGGTCATAGATTGCACCCGGTCATAGACTTTCAACTTATATCGATTTGGTGAGACAGTGCCTTAGGTACAACAATAGCATGGATGAGCACAGTGTTGTGGTGGATTTAGGGGGGAGGGTGTATTTGGCCAAAGTTTGCGTTTTTTAAATGTAAAATTTGACCCAAAGCTTGGTTCAAAATCGTGGATCCACCACTGATTAAGATGAGCTTAACCCTTTCAGGACGGCATATTGCATTAATATATCATGTCTTTTGTTGTCACGATGCATGAATGCAGCCCCGGCGAGTAACTCACCAGTGCTGCATTCAAGTATCGTAATCGGGTTGGACGGGCTGCCCACTATGGGCTCAGATTGGGCTTTGGACGTGTTGGACAATTTGATGCCATAGCACACAGCCCACATCGAGCAGCCCGCTTTGAAAATGATCTGAGCCCAAAACGGAGAGCCCAATTGGGGCCACACCTCAGCCCAGCCATCTGCCCAACATGAATCCCAGCTCAGTTTTGCCCAACTTCAAACAGCCAATCCGAGCTAAAACCAAATTGGCCGAGTGTGGGCTTGTTACTAGGCAGTTACTTGGGTATGGATTGGGTAGAGGCACCCTGACTCGAACAGCTACCTTGAGGCGGACATCATTTGCATTCAATTACATCCAAAAAATTTGAAAATATACCCAATAAAGCGCTGGTGACTGTACTCAACGGGTTCTGGATCCAAATGGTCTGACCAACCCGAACAAGGCGGAAGTCCTTAGTTTGCGCATGCGCGCTACACAACGTTACCCGGTGGTTCCCGCCACTCTCTCGTGTAGAGATTATATCCAATAAACCTTGGACCGTTTCCTGGCACATTATGGCTCAGTCTCACGACTTTGTAACAATTGGATAGTCTTTGACCGGGTGACGTCTTTGAACGGGTGACGTCTTTGAACGGGTGACGTCTTTGAACGGGTGACGTCCTAAATGACGTCCTAAATTGGCAATATAAACTGGTAGATATACAATACGTTTTTGTCCACTAAAGTGGGCTGTTACAGCATTGGCATCTACGTTCAATCAATACACTAATGAGAAAGGCATTAGGGAGTGGTTTTATTGACACACCATAATGGTGGGGTGGTCAATGGGCAGACATTAGTCAGTCCCTTTGTCTGTCTCTGACTTATTTGTTTTGTATTTACAGTAATTGGGTGGTCATTAACCAATAACTATAGACCTATGCAGGAAGAAAGGGTGACTTTTCCGAAAAATTGTTGATAAAGTTTTTGAACATTTCTGAAGTGTGACCAACAAATTCATAGATCTATGTAACCTCAAAATCCTGAATTATAATATATACCATTTGAAAAATAACTGTCCTGTGAATCCCCTGGTATGAGATGTTTGCAAACAAAGTCATTACCTGGTACAAACAATTTTATGAGGGTTCTGCTAAAACTAATGTATATACACTGCACGTTATAGTTTACATGTGCTTATACACACTACATAGCCAACATGTTTATAACTTTATAACTATATGCGGTAATTCTTTATTACTGTCTGTACTACTATATTTCAGTGATTGATATTATTATGTTACCTCCTGATTGCCCATACGTGATCAGTCTGATTGTGTATCATTCTCATATACTCCTGGCTGTAGTATGTACACATGCATTCAACATCATAAGGCGCACTGCCTATTGAATTGTATCGTCTTCTTTAGACAATCACTTTGTGGAATAAAGATACTTTATAAACTCAAATGTAAACACAACTTCATTATGAAAAAATTCACCCTTTCTTGCTGCATTTGTTAATAGAGGGGTTGTGAAATTCTGTGTGGAATAGTGGAAACATATTTTTTGCCCCGCCCTCCCTCTACAATTTGGGAACATTTTGCAACCTCTCTGCCAAAAATGTTCTCTTTACTTTCTTTCCTCTCTTTTGTTTAGCTATGAAAGGAGCAACATATATATATATATATATATATATATATATATATATATATATATATATATATATATATATATATATATAAATTTTTATATGCTTAAGTATGGAATAAATACCCGTGAATTTGCAGATTTTCACTCATCAGTAAAATTTTAAACTGTGAAAATAAGTACTTTCACAGTGTATATATATATATATATATATATATATATATATATATATATATATATATATATATATATATATATACATATATATATATATATATATATATATATATATATATATATATATACATGTATATATATATATATATATATATATATATATATATATACATACTGTCCACAACAACCAGCATGCTGTGCCACTAGATACATAAATCTATATTATTGATTAGGCATGTGTCTGATGGACACTAACATGCTATATAACAAGCATCATGGGCGTCACACTGGATAAAGGTATGGCAGTTAGTCCGGGCTGTCAGCCATTGTCCACATTCTCCACATCCAACCCCCAATATGCCACTTACAGGAAGTCACACAGCCTAGCCCAGGTCCAGGCCTGTTGCTACAAAGAGTGCAAAGTCAAATGAGAATTGGGTGCCTTTCAGAATGGAACTTTTGTTTTGTTCACCATTATTCTCTTATTGGCTTTCCCACACTGAAAAAGTAAACTTGTCTCCAGACTGTTCTAAGTGACTGTCAAAAATAAACGAGTTAAAGGTTGTCTAACCTATCAGGTTACCATCCCACAAACCCGTCTCTAGACTCGTCTAAGTCACAGGGAAGCGGGTCTTCTAGCTGGAGTTGTCAGATAGCACACCCACTTGGCATGTGCCAGCCCAAAGGTCGACATTTGCTAGCTCTAGATTCTATTTATCAAATGCTAACCTGAGAGGTAATTTAGAAGAGTCTGGAGACAAATTTACTTTTTCAGTGCAGATCTAAACCTCATAACCTGCAGTGTGTGACTCCGCAGCCAGCATTGCCTCCCAGTGGGCACAAAACCTTGATTCAACGTTGACAACTAGTTAGATATAGGGTTGTAGGGTAGATCAACCTGTTTTCAACATTGATGCAATGTTGCAATTTCAACGTTGTCAACCAACACCTGTTTCAACATTGATGCAATGTTTGGATATCAACCTTGAATCAACCATGGGGTTTCCCACCTTTCCCACTAGGTGCCTCCACAACCTACTCCTTAGCATTTCTATGTCCATGCTACATCAATTTTCCCTAATTGTAAGCTCTTATTTTCTCATCAATGTATACAATTGATCAAAATGCCATTCATTTTCATTGACAATTATGGTGTGTGCATTTGGTTGACATTTGGAATTAAATGACAAGAATACATGCATGGTTTCAGTAAGACACCCTTTATGTTGCTAAGAATAATAGATAAAGCATCAGTCATGACCAGGTCAGTTTGAAATGGATGTGAACGCCTCTTAGTGTGATCATCAGAGGTCATTCATGTACCCCTTCCCTGGATGGTGCTAGAATGAGCATTTAATCTTGGAGAAATGGAGGATGGGAGATGTTGTAATGAAAATATATAAATTGAAGGAATGAGTCTACATAAGAATACTGTATCTGATATACTGAATCTCAAATTATGCATCAGCAGTGAATATCAAATCAATGTGAATCATTTTATTATGTTTATTTGTTGTTGATTCACAATGGCCATATCAATGTTGAATCACTGATGAATGATCAACGTTGATGACCTCATCAATATCAACAAAATGACAACCGTGAATCAACTGTTGATATCATGTCACTACACACATTGAATCAACATTGAATCAACTGAAGTTTGCCCACTGGGCTAGTGGGACCCATATGTGTTTTTACGTGGGCAAGCTAATTTGCCCATATCTGGGTTATGGTCCGTTTTGTCCAGGGCTACCAGTGGGATTCAAGATGGGCCAGCCCAGATTTAAAGTGCCCAGCTCAAGCCCAGATTAAATATAAACTATAAAAATGTACAATAAATGGTGGTTTCGGGAGGAAAATCAGATGTCAGCATGTTTTGAAATATTTACAATGTACTTATTGGGAAAAAGGTTTTCCTGGGCTGGCCCATCTGGACTCCCACTGGATAAAAAGGACCATAACCCAGATATGGGCAAGCCCAGTTGGCCTAAGTAAAACACATATGGGCCCCAGGGACCAATACTGGCTGGGTGGTGAACTACTACTCACAGACCCCACTAAGTACATACAGGCACTTATTAACCCTTTAAAGGCTGCATAGTGCTTTAATGTACTGTGTCCTCATTATGGATGAATGCAGCCCTGATGAGTAACTAGGCATTGCTGCATTCATGCATCATACCAATCCTACACTAGGGTGTTGATATACCCCAGACGGCTCATCAAGATGCATGAATGCTGCACTCTTGAGTTACTAACCAGGGCTGCATTTATGCATTAGGCCAAATAAAAAAAGGTTTGTATGGGCAGAAAGTCTAGGGTTGGTAGGTCGGATTTTTTTTACAGCACCTCTACGATACCCTTAAATTAAACAAAAAAAACCACTAAAATTAACCTCCAAAAAGTGTGAAAATAAAAAAAATTCTTCAATTGCATAAAAAAGTAGGTTCGGCCTGTCTTGATAGGGTCAGTCAGGTGACCTGAAACACACCTTTTTTTTTGGCCTATGGTCATAAAAGACATAATACATGATGCGGCCCTTAAAGGGTTAAAGGTACCGATCTGTGGAGTTGGTTACTTAACTACCTGCTGCCACAGCCAGTGGGGGTTCACTCCCCTTACACCATACACCTTATAAAGAAGTTAGTCAGGAGGTCTGGAAGATTAGGGTAAGATTATACCTGGAGGACTAACAGGCTTAAACTCCAGACAGAAACTGATCGGCCGCTACAGGCTTATACCCCAGATGGAGACTGATCGGCTGCTACAGGCTTATACCCAGGAGAGAAACTGACCGGCTGGACAGAAACTGTTCGGCTGCTACAGGCTTATAGCCCAGACAGAAACTGACCGGCTGCTACAGGCTTATACCCCAGACAGAAACTGACCGGCTCCTACAGACTTTTACCCCAGACAGAAACTGACCGGTCCCTACAGGCTGATACCCCAAACGGAGACTGACCTGCTGCTACAGGCTTATACCCCAGACAGAAACTGACCGGCTCCTACAGACTTTTACCCCAGACAGAAACTGACCGGTCCCTACAGGCTGATACCCCAAACGGAGACTGACCTGCTGCTACAGGCTTATACCCCAGAGAGAAACTGACCGGCTGCTACAGGCTTATACCCCGGAGAGAAACTGACTGGATGCTACAGGCTTATACACTGGAGAGAAACTGACTGGATGCTACAGGCTTATACCCCGGAGAGAAACTGACCGGCTGCTACAGGCTTATACCCCGGAGAGAAACTGACTGGATGGGGGGTCTAGATGGGGGGGCCCCCATGTCGCATGTCGAATTTAAGAAATGGCCATGTCATGTCACTTAAAATTCCCATGTACCATGTCGCCCCTAAGAACCTGCCATGTCCGATGTCGATTTTAAGAAATACCCTATGTCATGTCACTAAAATTTTCCCTCATGTCACTAAGCTCTATGTCGCATGTCGATTTTAAGAAATGGCCATGTCGCCATGTCGATTTTAGCCATCTACCCCCATTGGATGCTACAGGCTTATATCCCGGAAACTGATCAGCTGCTACAGGCTTCTACCCCAGACAGAAACTGACCGGCCGCTACAGGCTTTTACCCCAGACAGAAACTGATCGGCAGCTACACGCTTATACCCCAGACAGAAACTGACTGACGGTTACAAGCTTATACCCCAGACAGAAACTGACCGGCTGCTACAGGCTTTTACCCCAGACAGAAACTGATCGGCTGCTACAGGCTTATACCCCAGACAGAGACTGACTGACGGCTACAAGCTTATACCCCAGACAGAAACTGACCGGCCGCTACAGGTTTATACCCCAGAGAGAAACTGACCGGCTGCTACAGGCTTATACCCCAGACAGAGACTGATCGGCCACTACTAGTGGGAGGTGGCGAGACTGAAGCTGCGAGCAGCAGGCCCAGGTGAGTTTACAGACAGAGGTCCATGATGATCTCTCTGAACAACAGGTTTCGCCACGAGTGGTGCTTGGGATCATATCACACATAGGAGGCTTCCATAAATTATGTACGCACACAATGGGTTTATTTTCGGAAAATCTTTGCTTACATAAACCCTTTATTTTAATGCGTACAAGAACTTTAGTGAGGGTAGGGGGGGGTCAATTTTTGGTAAAGAAAAACGTGCATACCTTATGAAAGCTCCCATAGCAGAGCCAAGTGTGATGAGATTCAAGGCACCATGAGTGAAGAAACAGCAGTTCAGATTGATTAGGGTGGATCTCTGTGTTAATCTCATGTGATTCATTGATGTGCCTCTACATGAGTAGAAATCGACACGGGCGACACGGCGACACGGCCGTTTTAGGCACTTTAAAAAATCGACGGACACAGGAAAATCAGGGGTAAAAACCGACCCACAGGTTTTTTTCTCTAAGTTCTTATATACCTAAAAATCGACACAATGACACAGCTTTTCTGCTAAAAATCGACACAGCGACATGGTCAAAATTGTGGGTACCCATGTAGAGGCACATTGATTGCTCTATCAAACTTTGCATTAAAAGAAAACACCACTGTATTTTTATGATAGCATCTATCTATGGTCTTGGCATTAATAAACAATAATTTGACATGCTTAGTCACTATTGGGGAAAATACCTCCCAGTAGTGTTTGTATAGCACTGTTAGCCTAAACCTAGATGGCCCTTGTAGATTTCTTTTGCCATTGCATATATATTTCCCTTCACATGTGCATGTACCACTAGATAGTCCTACCTAGTTTTCCTATATAATATCATGACGTTGTACATTTCATTTTTCTAATTAATACACCATGAAAGTCGTTATGTCCTCCAAGCTTGAACAATGCTGAAGCTGGTGCATTTGGCAATGTCACAGGCCGCAGTAGAAATGTCTACTATTCTACCTTATAATTTCATATGTTTTAATAAACATGTCAGCATATTGTTAACTAATACCGAGACTATCATTAGAAGCCATCATAAAAATTGAGCGGTGTTTTCTTTTAAAAGATTTGTTTCATAGGTATTATGATTATGTCAGAGTGGAGAATGGAGCCATGGAGAACAAGATACAGTTTCTCCACAGGGGGGTTGAAAATGACCCTTCCATACAAAACTATGGTGTTGTTTCTCCACGCAAAATACAATTCAGATTATACCAAGCATACCCTTTATTATATAATTTATTAGCTTTGTGACTGTATGGTACATCCCAATAGCCTGTAAACTGCAATATAACTGATAACGGCCCTCAGGAGCCAGGAGTATATAGGCACCGCCAATTTATATAAGGAGCCTAACCTGTTTTTCTCCTGATCAAAAATTATTTAAAAAAAAAGAAAAAAAGGATATATACTCCCTATAATGTGGCCACCCTTGGGATGAAAAAGCGTCTGCATTGGTGGAGTGGCTGGATTAGAGGGAGTCATTATCTACTGTAAACGTACTTTATTTCGCGCTGTACATATTTTCGCGATTTTCGCAGATTTTAAAAATCGCGAAAATATGTCCAGAGCGAATATTTATCCAGTATAGGCATACAACTACTATACTGCAAAATGTGCGAATTTAAATACACGTGAAAGTGCACTTTGTAGTCAATGCGCGAAAATATTAATGCGCGAAAATATGCACTTTTACAGTATATGTCAGGCGCAGAATAGGAACCAGCTCAGTTCCGGAATTGCCCATGTACAATTCCAGAACTGCGCAGGGCAATTCCGGAATTGCTCCCTACTTACATTGGGCAGTTTCAGAATTCCTAACTGTTCTACATATAAAACATTTAGATATTTTTGTCAATGCTGTTTGAGTATGATGCCCATCCCCTTTGAGGTGTAATAACAGTCAGTAGGAAGTCCCTATGCATACCACACCTCACTGTAGGTGTGAATAAGGTGTGACAGTAATGTCTCTTGTGTGATAAAACAATGGAAGTTCAGTTACCTGTATCCCAACAAAGAGCTAACTAATACAGTAAACTGTCTTTGCAAATACTTTTTTGATCCTACCTTTCTGTTTGTGTAGCACACAAACTTATTTTAAAAGACTTGTTATTGAGATGTAAAGTTTCGATATTGCGCAAATGCCGATATTGCGCGTGACATATACATTGTGGTATGTCTGGGACTATAGAAAGTGTTGAGTTAGACAGATTGGCTGCACTAGAGGGGTGGCTGTTATGAGGGAGCTGACTGTAATATGATTTACTATGGACCAAAGCAGCAAGAAAAGTTATTGATAACGTTTTTGAACATTTCTGAAGTGTGACTGACAAATACATGAATCTATCCTCAAAATCCTGCACTCTAATACATATGATTGGAAAGATAATTGTCTTGTGATTCTTCTGATGTATGAGATTTCTGCAAATATAGCAATTGCGGACAACGTTACATGCATTCTGCTGAAAACAAAATGAACACAACTTTATCTTAAAAAGTCACCCTTTTTTGCTGCATTGGTCTATAGGAGAACAATAGAGGACTGTGTCTCATGAGATTGGGCCAATGCTTTTGTCTTTGACCGGGTGCCAGCTTTGACTGGGTGCCAGCTTTGACTGTATAAAAAGCAAATGTTAAAAATAGGGGGGAAGCCTATGTAAATATGGGTATAAAGTGATTCATTAATTGAAAGCATGCAATAAGACAATAATTTCCTTTTTAAGTGCAAATTGTTGTGCTTGTATACCCTATTTATTGGATAATATATGTTAAAATCCATTGGAAATGAACGACACGTTTGTGGCAAGTAAAAAAAGACTACTACATATACTGTAACAGGCAGCGGAAAACGTGACAGCGCCATGGGGAATCGAACCCCGGCCCCTCCGCTCCGGAGTTGAGAATGCTACCGGTTCACCACCGCTCTGCTACGGTACTTGAGCTACCACAGGCGGGCAATGCGCTCTCCACGCATGCTCGGGCTGCCCTGAGCGATACGTGCCCGCTACATTACTCCCCTTCAGACTTTTGCAAGGTTTGACCGTGCAGCTAGTCGGCCCAGCAGAAGCTGAAATCGCTCAAGTACCCAACCAAGGTTCAGACCATCATGGTCAAGGCACCAGTGTAACAGGCAGTGGAAAATGTGACAGCCCCACGGGGAGTCGAACCCGGCCCCTCCGCTCCGGAGTTGAGAATGCTACCGCTACACCACAGGGCTAGCTGCTTCTCCACCGCTCTGCTCCGGTACTTGAGCTAACACAGGCGGGCAATGCGCTCTCCACGCATGCTCGGGCTGCCCCGAGCTATACGTGCCCGCTACATTACCGTGTATATTATTCTGATATTAAAAGTCATATTAATACTATATATATAAAAGTATTAAGACAAAAAAAACACCCAAAGATTCCCCTCATACCCCTAAAAATCAAGCTTCTTTGATACCCGGTCAAAGCTTGCACCCGGTCAAAGCTGGTACCCAGTCAAAACTGGCACCAGGTCAAAGACGTTCATAATGGCCTGATCTCATGAGACAGAGCCAGAGATTTACTGTCGGTATATGACAAACAAATCCATCACTATACACGTCCCAGCTGTTTCATGAGGCTAAGTTGACCCTTGGCATGTATGGCCAGTATATGCATATATGTCAACAGACAGGAATTGACCTGAATGTATACACCATATAATGTGCAGAGAGGGTCAATATGCACTAGAGCAGGATGTGATCAATAAAGGTATGCTTCTGCTCAACAAAGTGGTTACAACCTATTACTAGGCAGTTCGGCGACCAGGCACTTTGCTCGCTCCCTATCTGCCACAGTGCTAACCCTCTAAACACATGTACGTAGGTTGGATGTAGATTTACCTTTTTGGGGAGTATAAACTACGTAATTTTACAAGGTTTGTGAATGTCAAAACGTTAAGATTTAGTTACGTTCAGTGGATGTAATTTACGTTATTCTACATTATTCAGACGTAAATAAACCTACAAATATACACAACTTATCATCTAATTCTATCTAAAAATGCTGAATGCAGGCATAGATTTGTTTCCTTGATGATTTTGCAGATAGATTTGCATTTCACAAACGTGATTTATAGAGTAACTACTATAGTTTTAAAACTCACTTCATTCTATATAAAATGTTATATGTCATATCTATGTACAATTAGGTGCTGCCATGCAATTTAACCAGTTATTAGTTAAGTCAAAATCTCAACTAAGTTTATAGATATAATTCCGTATGAGGTTAAATAACTGCAGTAACTTGATAACTGATTTTCTGTATAACTTGTGTGATTTAAATGGCCAGCATTGACAAGCCTAAGAGACATTTGGCTATGTTAATGAACATGGGTGTTTATACCTCAGGCCTAGCACATATGAACTGTAGTAATGCATTGCATACATAGAGGAGATATTTAATAAATATATTACCGATTAGAACGTGGACACTTTAAGTTATATTCATAGAATAAGCTACTGTTATATTTATGAAAATCGTGATTTGGGGAAAACTTTTTTAAACATTTTTTTAAAGAAGATTTTTGATGAAAAATATGTGAAAAGTGGGTCAATATTGGCATATTTGGTATCAAATTAATGCTTGCACTGTCAGTAATGCAGTGAGCTAGGAATCACTTACAATATAACAATTTTTGTGGATCAATAAACTCCTAACTACTAAAATGTGAAAATCAGTCGTGAAAAATCTAAATTTCCCTATACATTTTTAGCCCTGAGTAACAAAATGGCCGCCGATTCTGTGCAGAGCCCCCCCCCGACTCAGGGAATACGAACAAAGTTTAAGTATATGTTTTTACTAGACACTTCCATACAAAGGCTTTTGCTGAAGTGCCACTACATTTGGTGGTCTTTAGAAATTGGCTGTGATTATATGAGTATTATCTTACACCATACATGACCCTACCAGTGTATTCTTAGAAAGGTTTGCCAAATGTCAAGGGGCATAACTACAACTTACAGGCTAAATATTGGTACAGTGATTATAGCCCAGACTCCACTAGGGCAACACATGTACCTGCGAAACGAGGCGATCTTTTTCTATGTTTTGATTTGCACATTTTGCTTTATTTCGCCCCATTTCGCCTCATTTCGCTTCATTTCGCGGCAGTGTCGCCCCAAGGAACGCCAATAGGAGGGCAAAGTCAGGGCGAAATCAGGGCCAAATGGGGCGAAATGCAGCGAAATGCAGCGAAATGCAGCGAAATGCAGAATAAAACATAAAAAAAGGATCGCAACGTTTCGCAGACACCAGTGTCGCCCTAGTGGAGTCAGGGCTTATGGTGTGAGGTCCACAGGGAAAGGAGTTAGTGATGTAGTGAGATATGTCAGGTTACTGACTGTGAAGGTTGCAATGTGACGATCACTCCAGTCAACATAACATTGCTTAGCCTTTGTGTGGCCCATATGACTGTGTCTCACGACCTTGGGCCAATGTTTTTGTCTCTGACCGGGTGCCGTCTCTGACCGGGTGCCGTCTCTGACCGGGTGCCGTCTCTGACTGGGTGCCGTCTCTGACCTGGTGTCAGAAGGAAGTGTTTTTTTATTTTTTAACATATACTTATATATATTAAGATTTGTAAAAACGTTATGGCAGTTGATATGTAACTATAATAAGCCTCCTGCTGTTGGTAGAAGATAGCTAAACTCCCAAATGGCATCGGTCAGAGACGGCACCCGGTCAGAGACAGCACCCGGTCAGAGACGGCACCTGGTCAGAGACAAAAACCCAATCAGAGACAAAAACATTGGCCCAAGGTCGTGAGACACAGCCAGATGTGTTTTTACCTGGGCAAGCTGATTTGCCCACATCTGGGTTATGATCCTTTTTGTCCAGGGCTATAGCAGGTGGGAGCCCCGATGGATCAGCCCAGCTTGAGCCCAGATTTATTCCACTTTAGCACAAACTATAGGAATGTACACTAAATGTACACTAATGTACACTAAATTTCTGGTGGTCCATCTGGGTTTCCACTTATAGCCCTGGATAAAAAGGACCATAGTCCAGATATGAGCGTGCCCAGCTGGCCCAAGTAAAATATATATGGTCCCCAGGGACCAATGCTGACTGGGACATTGGCCTGAGTTTGTGAGACACAGCCTTATTTTTTTTTTCTGCTGAGCTTAAGGCAGTGTTTCAATGTTTCCAAACTGGACTGGAGGATTATAAGCTTAGGGAGTGTTCATTTATTAGTTACAGGAGGGGGAGTGGTGGGTTTGGTGAGGAGGGGGGCCGTAAAAAATTCAGACCCTTGCTAAGGGGGTGGGGCGTAAAAAATTCTGACCCCTCTTGAGTAAAAAAATCAGCACAAAACATTCTACGCGCTCTAGCGAGGGGGGGGGCATAAAAAAAAAGTCGCACCTCAATGCGAAACCTGACCACCACCCTGTAATAAATAATTGAACATTCCCTTATATGTTTCTAACAGGGTAAGTCTTCAACATGTCAAGTAAAAAGACCCCCGTGGTTGCCTGGTCCACTTCTGTTGACCACTCCATGTCGGCCGACAAGGCCCAGATAAAATCTGAGGAGGAGCAGCGACTTCAGGTCGACGCCGAGAGGAAAAGCTCTTTCATGTCCTTGCTGACAGAATGGGCTGAGAACACATCATGGGGAGGAGTGCCGTACATCGTCAAAAAGGCCAGCTACATCTTTAAGGCTATGTGGCTGGCACTTGTACTCGCAGGGTTAGGTGAGTATGCATGAATGCATACAAGGGGGGGGGCAGCATTGGGGTCCGCACCCCCCCTCCCTTGTGTTTTTTTCTAAAACGTATTTCTAATGATTTTTCGACCTGGGTGACACTTTTCAGTACTTTGGTGTTCAGTACAAGACCATCCCCGTCCCCAACACCACACTTCCCTTGTTTCAAATTCCTGCCCAGTCAGCATTGCTTAATGGGGCCCATATGTGTTTTTACCTGGGCAAGCTGATTTGCCCACCCTGGGTTTTGGTCCTTTTTGTCCAGGGCTACCAGTGGGAGCCCAGATGGGTCAGCCCAGATTCAAAGTGCCCAGCCCTAGCCCAGATTTAGCACACACTATTAAACACATAATAAATCGTAATTCTGGAGGGAAATGAGATGTCAGTATGTTTCAAATTGTTTACTTGTAGCCCTGGACAAAAAGGACCATAACCCAGATATGGGCAAGCCCAGATGGCCCAAGTAAAACACATATGGGTCCCAGGGACCAATGCTGGCTGGGACCTATGCCCCTGATAGTATACAGAGCTTCACAACATCCAAAACTGACTTTTGACATGAAATCAAACTAATATTCATCATTTCTATAATCACCGGGCTTTAAGCCAGTATTCATCATTTTTGTCAAGGAATTAATCTAGTGTTGATCAAGGTTCAGCATTCACATAAAATCATGAAAATGATGTAACCAAGTTGAAACAAAAAATAAAGATGATTTTCTCCCCCAGGCGTGACATTGTATCAAATTTGGCAAGTCTTTGACCGCTTCAACAAATTCCCGGTTAACGTCAACGTGAACATAACGCACGTGAGTAAACTCACCTTCCCGGCTGTCACCATCTGCAATCTGAACATCATGAGGTAAGTGCATTGCAAACAAAATCTTAAAGATACATTACCACCTAAATCGACCCAAATCAAGTTATGAAATAAACCCAATATAGACTTCCATTGTTATTTCATCATCAACTGACAGGCCCCCTTATCATAGGAAAGCCATTTGCTATGAAATCCAGATGAAATCCTAATTAGAGGGCTCTCTGGTAGACCTAGCAATTCACTGTGAGAGCCTATGTGTTTTGATTGTTTATAACTGCCCCACTGCATGCTTCATTTCTGGTGGCTCGCAGTTATATCTTTTGCATGCTATCATGGCCATGTTCACAGGTTAAAAGAAAAATAACAGACTCCAGATTTCTCATCTAGACTTACAGGCACTTGATATATGGAAACATAATGAAAATGAAAAATTGCCCAAAATTAGCTGGTAATGTATCTTTAAGGGGAACTCGTGCCATTCTTGTGTCATAACTTGAGATTTTTAGAATGTTTCTGGAGCATTTTGCAAACATTCTCTTGTGACATGTCTCCCTCTGCCAATATCAATAGAATACAATCTACATTGGCAGTAGTTTGATCATAAATGAGTATCTATTCACACAAATGAATTTACATAGAAGATGAAACTTGAATAACTTTTTGCCTGGAATGTATGATGTGTTATTTTTGTTTCTATAGAATAATTATTAATGGGAGAACCAGGATATTAACACGAATACACCGTTTCTGCAGGGGCGGATCCAGGGGGGGTGCAAGGGGCGCGCGCCCCCCTATTTTTTGGTAAATTTTAATTTAGATGGTTCAATACCCCCAATGCTGTAGGTATTACGGCGCCCCCCCCCTTTCCCAAATTCCTGGATCCGCCCCTGTTCTGTGGTCGCTATATCTATTCAAATCCCATAGACTGACCATGAGCTGAGATCACATCTTGGCCACTGTGCTAGGATCAATGTGCTAAGTCTCTCCAGGAATATTGGTGATGTCTACAGGAATAACCCATGGCCGTATTTTACATTCAAACAGCGTAGAAAAAAACTGTAACTGTTGACCCTCGGACTGCATTTCACTCGGCCTATGGCCTTGTGAAATACGGCCCGAGAGTCAACTCGTGATATAATCCCCCAATAGCCCACAAAATTGTGCACCTTTGTCTATGTATTGATCATAGTCGTTAATAACAATTACGTCTTTCTCTTGCTGCAGGAAGTCTTCTGTGCCGCTGATTCCTCAAAAATACTCTCCACTATTTTCTTTCTTTGACGAACGGGTAAGTTAGTTTTGATAATTAATTAGACTATTATTGAGGATCCTTACTTAAAAATGTTATATCCTAATGGCTCCTCCCATATTCGGACCAGTTGGCCACTGTATACAATCAGTCTGTAGATGTGCTATGGAATAAGCCTCTTAAGGCCAGACCAAAAAAAAAAGGTCTACGGATTTCCCGCACCACCTTTTTTTAAAGTGCTCAGTGGCACTTTTTTGGAAGTTTGCAAAAAGCACCTACTCCACTTGATTTAACTCTTCCTTTACCGTACACGCATTATTGCGAGTTTACAGTACAGGACCGTACACGCATTATTGCGAGTTACTTGCCGATTTTCGGCCGATTTTAGCCGACTTTTGACACCCTGTGGTTTGCCTGAAAATTGGTAGAATCCAATGATTTTTTCTGACAATAGTCTATGGCATATTGTCTCTGCATATCAAAATCTATTTACACATACATCCAATACTTTAGAAATGCTGGGCATCTGAACTTGGATGATATCTAACTCATTTACAATATGACTTGAGCAATATTAAAGGCAAAAAACGTGAAAAATGTCAAATGATAATTATTTTTTTTTGGGGGGGGGGGGGTGAAAAATGGTTTTGTTCAATTTTTCATGTTGATAAAGATGGTATCAAAATTAATACACTAATATAAGCTTATTTTAATTTCAAATAGGGCTATATCTCCCTAATTGAAACACTTAGGGCAATTTGGATAGCTTACTTTCTGGTTATTTAATGTTGTTCACTTTTGACATAGATGTACTTCTAGTTGGAATATTTACAAAATTCTTTCTAAAAGGTGAGGCCATCCCCTAAATCCGAATATCCCATTTGAATTTCATCTGAAAAAATCTGGTCTTAGGAGGCGTGTCTTTATGTGAAGTGTGGTAAAAGAAGAGTTAAGGTTAAAATCTGCAGACAAAAAAGAAATATTGGGGAAATTTTTTTGCTCGCTCGCACCATATTTTTAAAATGAAAATCCATAGACCAACTTTTTTATTTGGTGTGGCCTAAGCTGACATTAATTGAAAAGGTTAATTTGCCAATATCAAATAGTTTTTTTTGATAGTAAAATACTGGTTTCAATTTGGGACAGTTTATTATTTTCCAGCCAGCATTGGTTTTCCCGATGGGCCCACACTGGGATTTGGTCCTTTCTGTCCAGAGCTACCAGTAGGAGCCCATTAAAGCTTGCCCGGATCCAGCCCAGATTTAACCCACATTGACAGAACACGCAAAATTGTACTTTGAATTGTCATTTCTGAGGATTATCACAGATGAGTCTGTTTTGAAGTATTTGCAATGTATTTTGAATAATGGGGTCTGTGGCCTAAGCCCATCTGAGCTCCCACTTGTAGCTCTGGAAAATAATGACCAAAACCCAGATATTGGCAAACCCAGCTTGTCCAAGTAAAACACACATATAGATGCCCCAGGGACCAATGTTATCGGGTTCAGTTCATCTTTTCTTTAATGCAAAAACTTTTCTCCCATTACAGCTTATGGTAAGGGTGAATCAGATATACTTGGTGTTTGTGTTTGTGTATCTTGACCTCCAAAGGAGCATAACCTTCAAATTGTCCTTGGAATTCATGAAATCTATCCCGGTCCCCGCACTGCTGAGTCTTCTAGACACCATACTCATTTGAGAAAATGCATATAATCGATCATTTTTATATAATTGTGCCTGTCAGCGTTTTTCGAAAAAAAAGGTTTTTTTTCATGGGGAGTTTGGGTGCTTCCACAGTATTAACTTAATATCAGTCAGCCATAAATATCCTGTGAATATCTCCTTGGCATTAAATTTGTGCATGTTTATATATATATATATATATATATATATATATATATATATATATATATATATATATATTGGTTAAAGGAAATTCTGGAGATTAAATAAAGCACAATACGTTATATGGACTTGGGCTGGATTTTACCTGCCTCTTTATTATAATATATATTGACTCGACACAAAGCCAATGAGAAAAAAATAAATAAAGCTAGCTAACCACAATATATATGACAAATGAAAGCGAGCAGCGAGCTGTCCCACCTCTCTGGGCGGCGCTCTGGCATAAACAAAGGCGGTAACCAACGTACACACGCAGCCTAGCGACAGAACATAGGGGGCGCCCCTTACTGGGTAACATGGATTGGCGCGCGCGAATAACCTGACCAATAGCGGAGACAAGGGACTCGTATCCAACCATATATATATACCCTAGTAGCAAGCCCGCACGGGGCCAATTTGGTTTTAGCTCAGATTGGCTGTTTGAAGTCGGGCAAAACTGAGCTGGGTTTCATGTTGGGCAGATGGCTGGGCTGAAGTGTGGCCCCGATCGGGCTGCCCATTTTGGGCTCAGATCAGTTTCAAAGCGGGCTGCCCGATTTGGGCTCAGATCAGTTTCAAAGAGGGCTACCCGCTTTGGGTTTATGTTGGCCAGAAGACAGGAAACCTGTCCAAAACCCGTTCTGAGCCCAATTTGGGCAGCCCGCTTGGGGCCACACCAAAACCCAGTGCCCTAAACCAACGGGCGCCCGTCGGTTAGCCCACTCCGGGCCGATGAGGGCTGAGGTTGGGTTTGGACAGGGCAACTGGTCTAATAGTTCTGATGATTGACACCAGATGTCACAAATATACAATATCTAGAGTTTTCCAACAAAGCCAGATGAAATTGACATTATATGATAATACAATAAAATGTTAAAGTGATGTAGAATAGGAAACAATAAATAGATGTTCTCACAGTTTAGAAATAAGATAGAATATATATTTGAATGATGAAAAGGAGGTTCTCTAAGCAGCTATCCAGTGTAAACACTATTTCTGTGGCATTACAATCTTAATACAAGACTCATGTGCCCCATGTAGGGATGAACTATGGCTTTGAAGGCCAATGTGCACCATAGACACTTGTCCATGCTGCATGTGGCTCAAACCTGATGATAATAAGCCTGCTTGATACTTCCATTATTGGGTAGGAAGAGTATGATCATGCCTTGGGTTGATTAGCAGGATATCTGGTTCAACAAATACAAGAAATCAATGGAGAATGATTAAATAGATTCTAAAAACCCATAACTATCCGATCTTAGCCCGCTTTCAACCCGACCAAAAACCGATCTAAGCCCGCTTTCAACCGTCCAAAAACCGATCTGAACCCAATTTCAGCCCGTCCAAAAACCAATCTGAGCCCAAAGTGGGAAGCCCGTCCAAAAACTGATCTGAGCCCAAAGTGGGCTTCCCGTCCAAAACCCGATCTGCGCCCAACATGGGAAGCCCGCACGGGGCCAGACCAAAGCCCACTTGCAAACACAGTCTGGCCCCGTCCGGGGCCACAGTGTGTTTGCTACTAGGGTATATATATATATATATATATATATATATATATATATATATATATATATATATATATATATATATATATATATATATATATATATATTTGTTTTTTATTATCAGGGGAAAGAAGTCTGCCTTTTTTTGTAAAATAAAAGGAAGTACTCTTGGGGCTCTAAAAATCAGTGATTTTACTACAAAAAGGGTGGAAACGGGGTCTATTTGAAAGCTATTAGCGAGGATGGTGTCAGGTTTGTACTGGGTGTGTGGGGACCAGGAAATCTATATTATAGTCCTGATGTCCTGATGTCTAAATGGCTGTTGTTGTGGTTGTTGTTACCGGTAATCTTAAAGGACCATATTTCCTATTCTCAAAAAGTAAACTTGTCTCCAGGCTCTTCAATGTGACGGTCATAAAACAAAAGAGTCAAAAACTTGTCTAAGTGACAAGGAAGCGGGTCTTCTAGCTTGAGATAAAAGACCCACTTGGCATGTGCTAGCCCAAAACCCGACAATTGCCAGCTCCAGATTCTATTTGTGGGATGGTAACCTGATTTAGAAGAGTCTGGAGACAACTTTTGACTTGTTTATTTATTTTATGATAGTCACTTCAACGAGTCTGGAGACAAGTTTACTTTTCAGTGTGTAGTCTTAATCAGTTTCCAGGTTTTAATCTCTAGATTACACCATTGTAAGTGATATTTCCATATTTCTTGTAGTCTGAATCTTCACATTCTTTAGAATTGACACAACATTTAAACTAAAGGTAAATGGGTTGAGTAATACTGAAATAAGGTTGTAACTTGAACTCGTGAAATAGCCCAGTCAACAGACCAAAAATCGTGAACTTTCTCTTTGGATGTGTGTGATTTATTGTGTTGTTTATAGTACTAGCTGTCTATGGCAACGTTCTCTACTGTGGCATCGTCAAAATAGTTATGGTCCTTTGAACTTTTATTTGAATAAAGAAAATGCTTGGATTGCCAGGGCCAAAAGGTGTGTTTCAGGCAAGCTGATCAAAGCTGGTCAAAATAGATCTGACACTTACTTTTTCCAATTTTTAGGATCTTTTTCCTTTTTTCCTTTAGATTATCATATTAAACAAGTTCTTAATCAAGAAGAAAAAGCTACCATTGACCTCAGTGGCTCAAATGATTGTCTGCTTTCAGAAAATTGCTTTTTAACAGTAATTAATACTCAATAATTCTATGATATTCCTACTCTTGAGGAAGCAGTGAATCATCCTGATGACCCGCAGGTGGATGTGGTGATTTTTTATTACTACCGTACCGTCGCGATTAAGCGCCGGGGCGCTCTTCAATTTGACGGGGCTCTTCCCCAGGCGCTTATACAAGACAGGCGCTTATTCAAGGTCACGATTTTAGTGCTTAAGAAGCATTTGGAAGCCCCTATACCCCGGCGCTTATTCAAGACCGGCGCTTATTCAAGACCAGGCGCTTTATCGCGCCGGTACGGTAGCTGGGGAGGGCTTGGTGGTTTTTCCCAAAACTGCAATTTTTTTCCGCCCCCCCCCACCAATTGGGCAAAAGTTATCTCGACCCCCCTCCCCCCACTGCGTTCAGATTTTGAGAAATGATCCCTCCAAAATTGCATGTGCCTGTGGAATCAAACGTGGTCGCGAGTATCTAAATGGACCATATTTTATTATGACCCCCCCTCAACATGAAGGCTTTTCCAGTTTTGGCCCCCCACCGAGTGCCTGTTTTTTTTAATGACCCCCCCCAATATCCACCACTCCTCACCCCCCAGCTGGCAATAAATGACTTGGCCCTAAAAGAAGAAAAAAAAAATCAAACCTATCTACCCTAATTCCTTGACCCATGTTGCCTGAAACACATCTCTTTTTTGACCTAGGAGAAAATATTAGATAATCTTACGCATTGGGGTCTGCCTTAATGGAAGCAATGATCAATAGCGGTATTGACTGAGTGGTAGTTCATATAGCAGTGCATGGGCACCACTTAAAGTTAATATCCCAAATGGGGTGGCTAGAACTGACCTCTCTCAATAATTACCTGAAAGTCCTGAATATAAACTTCTCTTCTGAAATGGGAGCATAATTCTGGTTACTAAGAGTCTTAAAGGCTTTTATATAAAGTGTGTAATAACATCCAGATTTACAGCTTTCATGGAGAAAACTAAATATTGGCAAACAATCTGAGATATGATGCCACCTGTGCAGATGTCAATGCACAAATGTGTTCATGAATGGGAATGGGCTTCTGGGTTGGCAATGGGAATATCTTCTACACACTATAAATAGTTATATTAATATTATTATATGGACATCATTCAAGTTCTCATTTTATTCTAATGCTTACTCTTGCCTGAGTCCCTATTCACTTAAAGTCCAAATACCTGATTGACTTTGCTGGTTTCTGACTCACCACCCACTCGCCACATTATATGATGCACAAGACTCACCCATAAACCGCTGATTGACTCAGTTTACGTTACACTCCCCATGTGAAGTGACCTGGTCACTAGAACACTATCCAATAAAAACAAATCAACCTCAACCTCTATACACAGTTGCCACCTTGTGGTTTAGACTGATCAGTGGAAATTTGTTTTTTGTATCGTGTGCGGATTTCTATATGGAAATAGTTCTCATAAAGCTTTAATACTTTCACAAATGTCTTACGACATCATCATGATAATCCCCACGCAACAGTTGGGATACTAACTTTAAACATGAGGTTACCTGATGGTTTCTTACCACTATCCTACACATGCAGTTACACACAAGCAAGGCATGAATTTATTGACCCATATACCAAAAGGAATAGTTTAGGGAGTGGTCATTTTATTAACAACAGGAGGTTGATAAAAGCTTTGGACCTCCTGAAGGAGGGGGGACCAAAAAATGTAGACCCCTCTTGAGGTGGGGTTACCAAAAAAATAGACCCCTTTTTAGCGAAAAAGCCAGCATGTTATTGTAGTTCAAAGGGGTTGACCGCACTCATTTTCAACCTGCAGAGGGGAACCGAAAAAATTGGGGGGGGGGGGGCATACAAATTTAGAAAAACGAAAAAAACCCACCAACCCCCCACCTGTTGTTAAAAAAATCACCACTCCCTTAGTTCATCATAACTGCAGGTATTACTGTTTAGATAAATATGTGTTCAATATTCACATATGGGGGAATGATTGCGATGGTGTATATTTAAGATAAACCAAATATACCTGCAACAAATGGGAGTGGACTATAGTCTAGTTCACCCTCCATTACTATATATAGTCCAAGAATTTTAGCTTAGAATAGGACCTAAGGTTAAACTAAATCTTAACAAACCAGTTTTTGGACCGGAGGGGACCAGGTAGACTTCAAACTGCCCTATGGAAAGTCTAAATTGAAAAAAAATGAGGGAAATAGTGCATATTGCCCATCCTGGACGCCATCTTGAATTCCCGAGCGAGCACAAGGAGGATGTTTGAGGACTTTTAGTATGTATTGCAGTACCCTTCTGGTCATCTCCTGTGCAAACATTGGCTTGTTCTGATTTTGTTTAACCTTAAAGTCTATAACTCTTGGACTAATAGGGCCTCCTTTCTCCCTCTCTTGTAATCAAACTAAGTATACAGTCTCTTAATGCCTTAGGAAGTGGTTGGATCTTTTCTGGGTGATGAATAAATTCACCACTATTTTAGTAATTGAGATTTTATCAAAAGCATATTTTAGAGGAATTATCTTTTAAGTATTTTGCTAACAGGAAAATATTTGTGTGAAGACCATAGTACAATCTTTTATTGTTCTTAATCGACCATTTTTCATCTACAGTACACCAAAAGTGCAGAGCGACTGAGGGCGACTGAGCTATTTCAACAAGCTTACAATTCAATGGATCTCAAAACAAGATTAGCTGTATCTCACCAAAAAGAAGACATGATACTTGACTGTGTCTACAATGGTCAACAGTGCACTGCCGAGTGAGTATATGTTGTATGTGATACACTGTAAAACTTGGATTTTAAGATGCTCCCCTCAACTTGAGAAAAAAAATCAGTTTTGTGCTTACTGTGAAAATACTTTATTTCGCTGGGTATATATTTTTCGCGATTTCAGCGGAAATGAAAAATCCGCGAAATTTTTATATGCTTAAGTGTGGAATAAATACCCTTCCGCGAAAATTTACACCCGTGAAAATAAGTACTTTCACAGTAATTAGTATGACAATTTGGTAAACTCCACCTTCGAGACAACCTCCAACTTTGGGGGTCCAGCCCAACCCCAGACCCGCTGTATCATTTTTCATGAATTTATTATAGCCTGTAGTACAATACAATTCAAATACTATTTTCTCTCTTTTTCAGGCATTTAAAAAAAAGAGAAAAATTGCAATAAAAAGGCTGAAACCCCGTATTTAAGACAACCCTAGATTTTTGGGGAAATCAAATCTTTGTACAAAATAAACGTTCCAACTAAAATCTTAAAGCCGGGTTTTTACAGGAGGCTGTTTTCTGCCTTAGACATGTAGAAAAAGACATATAGGCTGTATATAAATCATCATACTTCTGCATATTTCTGGATGTTTCCCAAACTGCATAACATAAAACTGATAGACGTTAGGCCAGATATCACCAAGGGCTGAGAAATATAACGAGGGATTTTTTTTAAATTTCTTTACTCACAGGCTAAAATGGAATTTTTTCCATGTTAAAAAATTAGCAAAAAGAAAAAAAGTTTTCTTCAAAAGCTTGGATGCGCTTGGTGATGAGAAACAATTAAAACTTTTTTTTATTGGCCTTATCTGTACTTTTCTCGGCATTGTCAGGCCGTAATTATGTCAGGTACAACACAGAAGAGGAATGGCTTTAAAATGTCATTGGTTTTGTATAAGAGCTCAATTATGTTAAAATGACATCTATATTTTCCATTATTAAAGGTGCATTCTATATTCTTGTTCGGGGATGGTGGGTAGGAAATTTCTTTGCTTGTTTGCAGCTGGTGTGTGACTGCCTGACCATTTCTTATACCCCTCCCCTGGGCTGCCCCTGCCCTAGTCTCTCGCCGTCAGACCCGCCCACCCGTCTCCACCCGGCCGAGCCGGGTCTGACCCAGTGCCTTATCAGCCTTGGGGACGGCGTTGGCTTAGCAGTACCTTCTCCAAGCAGATATTGGTGTATACCCTATCATAAGATAAGATCTGCTGGAGAGTGATGCGCATGAGCCATAACTGGGCTGGCTACACTCGCCAAGCATATACTTAGTCAAAGTTATGCTTGGAGAGTGTGGGTCCGCACGGCTGCACCTCCCCAGTCTGTACTATACAGGCGGGGGCCCCTGCCCAGGTAGTGAGTGTACTGATGTGCGTGCCTGTGACTGGTCTATGCGCCGACTGGGACGCTCATGGCAATGTGTAAATTAATAATAATATACATACATACAATGGCCGGCAAGATGGCCGCCTACAGACCTGGCGGGACAATATTTCACAATGAGGACATCAAGTAGACATATTTAGGATTACAAAAAAGTAAGTTAGAAAAATACATCATGGGGGTGCATGGGAAGCACCCCTTCCTACTAGACTCAAAGATCCTATTGTATATTTCAGTAACTGGCATGTGTGGGAGGGGGAGGGGACACCACATAGTTGCCACGTAGTGACAGAATTATGAACTAGCCTGTCAAACCATGGATATTGGCCCAGCTGCAGTGGAAAACTGTCTCAGGGGTGCCATCTAATGAGTACTAGGGGGAGTGGTCAAATAGGAACAGTACTGATTGCACTTGTGAACTATGTCATTTAGTAGTTGTTGAAAACCTTTTGTTCACCCACAAGGACAGGGTCTCCAGTGTTCTCTAGGGGATATATCATGTATCATGACCCATTATGTTTATTAGTTATAACAGATTCAATAGACCTCAACACAACAATGTGTATCAACTGCTCAAAGTTAGATAATTACTGATCTCACTGACACAATGTCAACTGAACCGGTTAAATTCTCCTTTCTCATGCATAGACATTCCTCTAGAATGTATCAGACACAAAGAGGAGAGTGCATTTAATGTTGTTGTAACATTGATTGATAGCCACTTGCTCTAATATTACCATAATTTGGATTTCCCCAAGGTATGCTGAGCTGGTGACCAAGACTTGTGCTTTTTAGTTCATAATTTCACCACCAGGTGTCCTTGTCACGGCGTTTCCCCCCTTTATGTGTAGAATCATGCTGTTGTATATTCCAGTAACTGGTATCTGTGGAACGATCCTGTTCGCGGTAACTGTTTCGTTTTCAACTCTGGTTATATTGTGAATTACACAACATTGACCGAACATCCAGTTCCCCGTTTGGACTCCCATAGGACCGGTCCTAATTATGGTAAGGTTTAAAAGACACCAAAAGATGCCTGATACCCTAAGTCTGCAGGAATGATTTATATCCTGTTTATCAGCCCTCTACCACGCCTTTTTTGCAGCCATGCCGCCTCTGTCCACATGCGAAACTGGCGCAAAATTTGAGTGGAAGAGAGGCGATTTCATTTTAACACAGAATATAACTAGTTTTATTCCCTTAATAATGACCAAATCTCAGATTAGGCAACCCCAGCTTGCCCAAGTAAAACACATATGGGCCGCATATTTTTACCTTTCAATCATTAAAGATGAAGGTTATCTACAATTTCTTTGCTTTACTTTTGTTTTCAGGGCTGTCTGTAGAATTGTACATCCAGGAAGAGGAATACATCCAAGAATTAACGGACACTGTTGGGGCCCAAGTCATTGTACATGACCAGAGGAATGCCCCGTTTCCAGCAGACCACGGGTTGTACCTGCATCCCGCCACCTACAGCTCTATTGTCCTCACCAAGGTATATTATATTTTTGAATTTATAAAGTATTTTATTCACAAAGTGATCTTCAAAATACAGTACTCGAAGGGGAGATATAATACACAGATGGTAATGTATGTAATATGAATTGGATGTTACATTCAATCTCATCAATGATTGCTCACAATATAATTATCATCATACAATTAACATACAGGTTAATTGGGGAATCCTTATATCCAGCTTACAATCGTTTGGTACATTTGATTTGATAATTTGTATAAATTGTAGTAGAATTTCATAGGTTTACATATTATTAATGACATTTTTTCCCAGTGCTCCATATTAAATAATTTTAACACAGGAAGTTGATAAGTGTAACCATTTTTAACACGTATGCAACCTGGAACAAAATGAAAATAGTCCCTTGAAAAAAGCATATATATAATGTGTTGTTTTAGGCACATACCTCATAGTCTTAACACATAGACAGAGGTCCATGATAATCTGTCTGAATGACAGGTTTCTCCACGAGTGGTGCATTGGATCTTATCACACAAGGCGGAGCCGAGTGTGATACAAGTGTCATTCAGACAGATTATCGTGGATCTCTTTATTTATTTCAAGTAAATATTGATTAATTTCATCAAAATATACATTTATAGATGGTTTCATAGCTATTTTGTTGATGTCATCATGGAGAAACAGTTTATGGAGAATGCGCATCTGTTTCTCCAGGGGTGTGTGGAGAACGGCCATTTTTTTAGTTCTTAAGCATAGTAACTTCGTTTCTCCACATGAAATAATATCTTCCCAATAAAGGGTTAGTAGAGAAGTAGCTGGTGTGGGTTCAATTATAGTTATAAATGTTATCAGTTAACAAAGGAAAACGTTTGAGGTTCGATGTATGGCAAGTACCCCTTCTATTGGGAGTGATTGTGTTGCTATCTAGAGGTATAGAACAGCCTTAAGATTATACAGTATGAAAGACTATATGGTATTCATTTTTTATGAAATACTGCAGTGCCATAGATTTAACCAAAGACCGCCGTATCTCACACCCCCTGTGAAATAACCCATAACCATATTTCACGGCCCTGTGACGTCATCAAAATGGCGGTTTGTTTACATTTGAACGGTGAGGAAAAAAGCCAGTTTAAGCCCTTCACCCCCCTAGAGGCCCTAATAATTTAATTTGAATCGAAAAATAAAAATAAACACAAAGATACACTTGTTTTTGGTCTAATGGAGGGTTATTTCACGAGTTGACCCTTGGGCTGCATTTCACTCGGCGTCAGGCCTCATGAAATACGACCCAAGGGTCAACTCGGCCTGCGGCCTCGTGAAATACGACCCAAGGGTCAACTCGTGAAATAACACTCCAACAGACCAAAAACTTGTGCACCTATTAAAAATAGAATTTTTTATTGAGTACATACCCAGCTAACAGCAAAATGTTATTTTATGTCAAAATAACGTTTTAAAACTTTATATAACGTTATACCAAAGTAAGAAGCCTTAAGGGGTGTCTCCATCAGAGACCGTCCACCCGTCCGTCCATGAAAACCGTCCTAAAAAGCAGGGACTTGGACCTTTTTCATGGACGGACGGACAGTTTCCGTGTCCACCAACGTCGGTCCGTCCAGTCCGTCCGTCACATGGACGGACAAAATGGACGGACGGATCCTATTCCTGTTCCGTCCGTCCGTCCATCCGTCCATCCGTCCATCCATCCGTCCATTCCGTCCATCACAGAGTGACCAATCAGGACGGAAAATGTCAGTTTTCTGATGAAAAAATGGACGGCGACCATATCCAACTCTTTGGATATGGCCGTCCGTCAATGTTTGCCACTCTGTGATGGACGGAATGGACGGACGGATGGACAGACTGGACGGACGGATGGACAGAATGGACGGACGGATGGACAGAATGGATGGACGGGTGGACGGACGGACATTGGTGGAGAAACAAACTGTCCGTCCGTCCATGAAAAACGTCCATGTGACGGACGGACTGGACGGACGGACGTTGGTGGAGACGCAAACTGTCCGTCCGTCCATGAAAAAGGTCCAAATCCCTACTTTTTTGGACGGTTTTCATGGATGGATGGGTGGACGGTCTCTGATGGAGACACCCCTTTAGAGAGACGTTATTTAATGTTATAAAATGTTGTATAACGTTTTTTGTTCACTGGGTATTGCATTTGGCCCGGCTTATACAATACTAACTCACCTTTTGCCCAGGCTTATACAAAGGACAGGCTTCTACACGGGCCGCAGCTTCTACACAGGGAAATACAGTATTATCTCCCATATTGCCTGTATGTGATATATATTGTTTGAGACAATCATGTAATGAGTGATGTGCAGGTTCGGTCAGTATGGGCCCTGTGGACCTGCTGACCAGGCTTCGGCTGTGTTGGTTTTGAAACTATATGTAAAGAATGAAATATTTCACACCATACCTGTGGGCCTTGAGCCCTTTAGAATGTATCGTACTTTGAAATTGACTAAGTCTTATAAATATGTTATAAAATTGTAAAAAACTGATATTCTTTTCCAGACGAGCATCTTACATCAGCCCTACCCATATCCAAGTAACTGTGTCACTATAAACAACATGGAGGTAGCCATCAAGATGGATGCATACGTGGAATATCTTGGTACCTCGTACGATCTTGTGGTAAGTAAATTTAATGCAATTAGATGCAAAGTTATGACCATTGACCTGATGATTTTTGATTCCTGACCCTGGCTTATATTTGGGCGCTGTGCCCTTTTTGACCTTGCTTATAAATGGGGCAGGCTTATATTCGGGGCCAGGCTTATAATCAGGGAAATAGGCTAGTCTACATTTATGCTTAGCCAAACTAGACTATTTAATAGACCATGAGGGACCGGATGTTGACTCTAGGTAATTTAGCAAAAAAGCGGGAAATTTTTTTTTTGGCCGGCCTCAATGGGTTAAAGGGTTAAAGCTTTGTAATACCTCCTGCTAGAAATAATGAGTCACGAGTCTCACTTTCTGCAACATTGCCATTACGTATACTTCAATATGTTTCTTACAATTCTACATTGTCATGTTCAATTATGAATCCACAGAAGTGACGCAACAGGGGAAAACGTACCATTACAGGGATTTAGTGTCATAAACGGACACTAGCTGACCATGCAACCATATGACATCCCAGCTAACAATAAAACGTTATTTTAAGTCAAAACAACATTCTTAACGTTATAAAACGTTTTGCAATGTTAAGGAGCCATAGAGAAACGTTAGATAAGGTTGTATAACAGTTTTGCTCACTGGGATTACCCTACTGAATTATCATGAAACTTTTGGCCATTTCCCAGTAAACAAATAACGTTATGCCCCATTTTATAACGTTATATAACGTTATATGTCAACGTTTTTCTGACGCTCTTTAGTATAACATAACGTAAAGTAAAGCCTTTCTTAACAAAAAATATGAACCTGTCTATTTGTTAAGCACTATCAGTTCTAGGCTGTGTCTCACGACCTTGGGCCAATGTTTTTGTTTCTGACCGGGTGCCAGCTCTGACCGGGTTATTTAGGGCAGATGGAGATAGAATTCGGCTGAAAAGGTTAATGGATGTTATAACTCTCTAAACTAGTCATTAGTTGTCCATTTTTATCATCATCTGCCCTAAATAACCCGTTTTTATTCAGACCGGTCAGAGCTGGCACCCGGTCAGAGCTGGGACCCAGTCAGAGACAAAAACATTGGCCCAAGGTCGTGAGACACAGCCTCTAGTGCTACTGAGTGGAAACTCAGAATATTCTCTATAACACTACATCTTATTCTGTAAGAAAGCAGTTTTTTCTTGTCAAGATGAGATGATCACACAAATACATGTTGATATTTGTTGGGAAGAAAAGGTCATGGTGATTATTTTGAGATGATGATAGTGGATTAAGGTACCACAAACACTTGCAGAATTATGAAATATACTCACATTTTGGGCTTTTTGATATTGTAACTTTTCTATCAAAACAAAACAAAACAATATGAAAAGGCTCTCAGCTTTGGTAGCCCATTACTGATTTGTCTGGTTATCAAAAACCTTGGAATACAGAAATGTAAAAGTACCTCACACATCATTCCAGGGGTGTTTGAAGTCATGCTACCAGTCGTATGTGATCCGGGATTGCGGCTGTGGGGACCCCAAACTCCCGATCAACACGATAGCGACAAGAACCCTCGCTACCAACCAGACTGCCATCTACAGCCCTTGTAATGACATGGTTAAACGTGAGCACATCACTCTTATCTTCTCTTCTTGGACTCCACATATACCATACCGTCGGGATTAAGAGCCGGGGTGCTCTTCAATTTGGAGGGGCCATTAAACCCAAGATAGGCGCTTATTCAATATCCTATTTTAGTGCTTAAGGAATATTTCAACACCCCTGTACCCCCAGCGCATATATAAGACTGGCGCTCTTTCGAAACCAGCGCTTTATCGCGGCGGTACGGTAGATGGATCTACTTCATGTACCGTATTCAACATAATAACCGCACAGTAATTTTGAACTTAAAAAATAAGAACAGAATCTAATTGTAACAAGCGTAAAGCCCCCGTCCACTTTTTCCCCAATTGTTTTTGTGTTACAGTACCATATTCGACATAATAATCCCACAATGGGCTCATCCAATTGTTCAAATGCGTCTCTAGTAATAACGACTTTCTTTAGGCTCTTTAGGGGTATTATTGTCTAAAATCAGCCCAAAATATCGAGCCCAACTGTTGGATAAGCCACCCCTAACTTGGGAGAATCCAAGTCGCAAAGGGGGTCATATTATGGCAACCTTAGCACTGAGTATACATCTAAAAACCCATGTATAAGCCACACCCTGACTTTGGGCCAATCCTACGAAAGCAGTACAGCAATCTGACTTGCATACTAGTCGCAGTTTTGCCGCAAGAATTTACAGTATACTTAAATTCATAAACAATTTAACAAAATATGAAAGAATACTGCACCCTGCTAAAAGAAAAGGAAAATTTTCACGTAAAATAATGTATTTTTGTTAGGTGGGAGGGAGTCAGGGACCTTGACTCTGATTTAAAAGAGATTCAGATGGCTTCTGAAAAATTGTGTACTGTAAAACCTCGCGTATAAGCCGCGGCTAGTACGCGAATCAGATCGGAGGTGCGGCTTATAGGATCGGCCCAGGCTCAGGGTGCGGCTTGTACGCGAGTTGATGCCACTATGGTACAGTACTAGAAGTCACCATAATCAGATTGGCGGTGCGACTTATAGGATCGGCCCAAACTCCGGGTGCGGCTTATACGCGAGTTAGGCTTATACGCGAGGTTTTACGGTAGATGGCATTACAGTCATTTTTACTGTAGTGCCATCTATTGTGTTACCTATTTCTGTCGTATACACTTACTTCTGTGACTCTCTTAGTCCAAGCCACCATTTACTTACCTAAGCTGACCTGAACCAAGCTGACCTTCATCTAATTGAAAGGGGGTTAGAGCCATTAGAAAGAGAGGTATGTCTCTCTTTTCACAGCCAGGACTCCCCTTGTGACTTGGTTTCTTCTCTCCGTGATGGTTCTTGTTTATTTACAGTGGCGTGTCAGTACAATGTATCCCAGCTGTTTGCTGGGGACTTACTCGACTGTGCCCACTGTCGGGTGGCTTGCTCGTGAGTACTAATTATCATCATCTTAAGTATTAACCCTTTAAGGATGGTATGTTGCTAAAAGATGACATTTGTCATCTCGATCTCCAAATGCAGCTCCAGCTAATAACTTGGCGGGGCTGCATTGGTGTATCTTACTGACCCATTGGGAATGTCTCAACCCTGTTGAGGGGGCATGATGCTTGAATGCAGCTCTGGTGAGTTACTCGCCAGGGCTGCATTCATGCATCATGACAACAGAGAGCATGATGCATTAAGGCATCAAGCCTTCCTAAATGTTTAGCAGTATGATAGCATCATGTTCTCTCATGTCAGCATTCAGGCCTAAAATAGACTTGAGAACTCAACCTGCAAACCATGTGATTGACTGTAGAATAAAATAAAAACATGGCTCAATTTAATTTTTCAAAATTGAATATAAATCATTTTAAATTGGTTTGAATTGAGAACGTTAGGCCTGTTGATATATTTTTTACTCTTCCAGAAGCACCGTTTACGGCCACTCCCTATCTACTGCCAAGTGGCCGAACAAGGCATTTATGGTAACGCTAATGTTTTTGTTTCAAGATATAAGCAAGTGCAGTGATATAGATTTATCTATATATCAAAGGTAAAATGCTAAAGGCAAATGAATCTATCGGAAACAAACACTAAGAATGGCTAGTATTCATAGGATGAAACCAAAGCACCCATTTATACTCTCAGTGAGGCCACTCAAAAACATTCTGATTTCTCATTGAAACTTTGGACAAATATTGGGATATCTGGTGTCAATTTAGAGCTTACACTGTCAATAATGTAGTGAGCTAGGAATAACTTCCATTATTGCGATACATTAAACTACTTAACTACATAAATGTTTGTTTGCAAATCAATATATATTTTGCAATAAACATGGTCCCTCGGTAAAGAACTAAGAAATTAGGGAAAAAATGCCCTTGTCATATTTTTCAGTGCTTGGTAATGAGAAACTGTTCCTTTGAGTGGCTGAACTCTCATGCATGTTTTACAGGAAATAATCATCTCCCTTTCTTTTCAGAAAACAAAACTTGATAGTATAGCTTCAGTCAATTCAGCTTTCGCAAAGTACATGGTAAATGAAACAACACCACAGTAAGTATGGCTCCATTTTAGTCCTGATTTGCCATGAATACTGTTTTCAGCTTAGGAGTGCTCATTTTTTTACTGGGGGTGGCAGGTGGACTTTCTCATCAAGTGCATCAATGATCAAGGGGTCAAAACTTTTTATCCCAACACCCTCCTCCATGGGCCGAAAATCGTGGAGTATGAGAGTGTGAGCAAAGTATCATTCTGGCTTATTTGCTTGAAACAGGTGAATTTACCCCCCCCCAAAAGGGTACAAAATGCTTACCCCTCAATCAACCCCCCTTGATATAGGCAGAAACTCAAACTACTGACAGATACTGATGAGGAATTTTAACACAGTGTGAATTATACAAAGGCCCCTAAACTAAAATTCTTTTTGTTGAAAAACAACCAAAATACAATCAATATTTCAATTCTAAAATATTCCTTTACTATATGACAGGGATAACATCCTCAAGTTCAACATACATTTTGAAGAGCTCAATTACGAGTCGGTCTATGAGATACCGGTTTACACGGTATGTATTTCTTGTCTTGATGAGTTCACGCAAAAACGTTCATTAATAGATTATGTGGTCTATGAGCGCCCTGCCTACATGGTGTGTCTAAGGGGCTCTGTGGAAGTCTTGCCTGCAGAGTTGGTACATGCTCTTTTTGGTGTCCTGTAAACGTATAATATTTTGTGCTGTACATATTTTCACGGATTTCGCTGATTTTAAAATCCACAAAAATATGTACAGAGCGAAAATTTATCCTCTATAGTTGTAGGTATACCATATGTCCAAATCCGCAAATTTAAATCCCAGCGAAATGGTACATATTAGCCAATCAGCGAAAATTTATACCAGCAAAAGTATCATCGTTTACAGTAGATAATTTATCAATTTTGATTGATTGATTGATTGATTTATTGCACAAATTGTTCTGTACTGGAATGTTTTTCTGCACACATAAAGTATCAACTTTCTCCTGCAGCCTGACTCCATCTATGGCAACATTGGCGGTGTGATGGGGCTGTGGCTGGGGCTGTCGTTCATTGCTGTCTTTGAGCTGATCCAGTTAATGATAGACGCTGTGGTCCTGAGCTTCACTGTGCTGACCACAAAGACAAAAAAGACCAAGAAGATTCAGGGCAAGAATTTGAAAACTTAAAGCTGCCATGCAGGTTTAGATGATGTGTACTTATAATTATTTTCTGGGATATAACATGGCTTGATATTGCTTGATTGTTTCATGCCCCTCTACAATTATGACATCCGTTTTGAATGTACCCTAGGTGCCCTTAGATATATAATACAGCTATTAGGCTATTACACATAGGACATTCAACAAACTTTATCTGATAATCATTAAAAAAACCAAGATTTTCTGACCAGGCTTCTACAGTTCCTCGTTTGCACATGTTAAAGGGTTCAGTCACATTGAGAACTGCTCGATCAACACTGATTCAATAGATATGTATTTTAAACGTGGATTTCTTGGATCTAATAACTAGCTGGGGTGCATTGCCTTTCTGCCGCCAGCACCCTATCTATACATTTTCTTTGACAGTCTTACAATATTAAATACTATTGACTATGACATCCAAATATACAATTCATTTATGTGATCGAATATTTAAAAAAACTAAATTACACTTATAATGGGTAGCATTGAATAATAATGATGATGAGATGAAGGCTGAGTCTCACGACCTTGGGCCAATGTTTTTGTCTCTGACCGGGTGCCGTCTCGGACCAGGTGCCGTCTCTGACCGGGTGCCGTCTCTGACCGAACATCACTTTGGGAGTTTAGTTACCTTCTACCAACTGCAGGAGGCTAATTGTAATTACATAACAACTGCCATTACGTTTTTGCAAATCCTTATATATGTGAGTGTAGGTTTAAATTAAAAAACACTTTTCTCTGACACAAGGTCAGAGACGGCACCCGGTCAGAGACGGCACCCGGTCAGAGACGGCACCCGGTCAGAGACGGCACCCAGTCACACTGATATTCCTAGGCTCCCTATACGCCCAACCTCTCAGTCACTAGTGCCTAACCTAGATAGTCATTTTTTGGCTCCCTATACGACCAACCTAGGTCAGTTATTATTGTCAGGTTGGTCAGTACTGACCAACCCACCTTAGTCTTTTTATTTCCAGGGGGAGCCATTGAGTGGTCATGACAGGTGGCCCCAACTAGTGGTATACAAATACACAACAAACCAATGATGAACCTAGGTTAGCCACTACTGACTGACCCCTTGGTCATTTTTGAATATAACTTTGCCATAATGACTTACACTCATATGACCAACCTAGGATAGTCTGTACTGACTAACCCTTTCAATCTATGGATTTTCAGTGCAGAGACGGCACCCGATCAGAGACAAAAACATTGGCCCAAGGTCGTGAGACACAGTCTGAATGAGAATATCGTAGTATGTCTGATAATGCTCTCTTTTAATTAACATTCATAAAGCATCTAGGATAGTCTCGTTCAATGGCCATCTTAAACTTCCAAAGGCTCTCTATCATAGTGTACATAGGTTTCAGATCATTCCTACGCGAGATTCCTCTATACAAAATAAAATAAATGTTCTTGGTGCCTATTACGTGTGACCAACTATTGCCTTTGGCACTGGCACCCTCCTACAGTGTTAATAATGGACCTAATAATGGAGCATTGAGTCTTCCAACAATGAAAATTACGCAACAGAAATATTGCCCTCCCCCCCTTTCTGTTCATTGTTATTGTGTCAGGTCCTTGGTGGGCCCATGGTTGGATCTGTTCCTGTCTACCCCTGGTTAATATAATGCTGTGCATCAGATTTAAGACCTGTCTGTGGTATCGAGTTATTAGAAATAATGAACCACAATTTTACTAGAGTTGTTTAAAGTGTTGGTTGCATTGTTTTGACAGCACTTTGTTGTGATAATTTAGTTAGGGGAATAACCAAGTGAACAATAAATACTCTTATAAACTCACCATGTCTACTATTATTTTGTATAGAATCATACAAAAATAGAATCAACATAACAAAAAGAGTCAACAGAAAAAACGCCATGAAATTAAAGAATCAAGGATGATTCATTATTGTTGGCCACAGCATACCCAGCTAACATAAAAACGTTATTTTACGTCAAAATAACGTTTTAAAACGTTATATATAACGTTATGCCACAGTAAGGAGCCTTAGAGAAACGTTATATAACGTTATAAAATGTTATATAACGTTTTTTGTTTACCCTTGTTGACCCTTAGGCCGCATTTCACCCGGCCTGCGGCCTCGTGAAATATGGCCCAAGGTCAACTCGTGAAATAACCCAGCCAACAGACTTAAAGGAGTGCACCTTTGTCTATATATTTTGTATAAATTAGATTAATGTTTTCCCCATTACATGGTCTTTAATTAGATAAACTTACAGCAATGTGAATATTTCAAATCTTAGAGAAATAGAGCATTAACACCTCTGTGGGTGACCACATGTCAGTCAGTCAGAGTGTAATTAATGCATTGTCTCTCAATCAGGCTAAGTCACTCACTTCACACCTGAGACAATGGGGAGGTGATTAAGGTGATTAAGATAGGGGAGGGATGCCACAAATCAGTCTTGTCTGTGGCCATTGTACCTATGTGTGAACAGTGGCTGATAACAGATTTACCCACAATGCACTGCTCTGAGTCACGGTACAGAAAGAAAATAGCGGCTCTCATGCCATGTAGGCTATCCTCGATAAAGGACATGTTTTGAAGCTTGCAGCATTGTTGACACAAACCAGAGGGGCACTTTGCTAAAAGTGGGTCCATCTCCAGTTTACTGCAAAATTGTGTGTTCTGGAATACCAACAATATTATTTATTATGCATTATCATGCGCTTGGCATTTCAATACAACCAAATGCTTTTTTTTTTTTTTTTTTTACCAGAATGCGATGTTTAAAGGAGAGGGGGTACTTTGAGTTGCATACCCTGTTTCTAAAATTAGGAACACTTGATGTTTCCCCCGAGGCTTAGATATCATTCTGGCTCATGCATGGAAAGGTATTCTGAAAAAAGATACGAGTCTAATTCATACTGCAGCAATAGTAAAGGAATAAGAAGTTGCCCAGTGGCGGAGCCATATGTCGGGGTTGGTGCCAAAAAGTTTCATGCATTCTGATGCTGTTAGATAAGTAGTAAAATGATGACTTTTATTTGCCTACAAATAACCTGAAAGGTGGAATTGAAATTGGAGTAGTTATACTATCTTATTCAGAACCCTTGAAACTATGGATTCCCGTAGTGAAACTGAATTTTTTTCTTTTTAAGGTTTGAAGGTTTTTATTGCCATATCAAAACATAAGCAGAAGAAGTGGTAGCATGACAACAGGTGATCCTTAGTCAATTACATTTTTCGCCACATTTGTTAACACATAAGACTAATGATTATATGAAGGAATGTACAATGATGATATGACAAATAACATAATACATATTACAAGGAATAAATAATACACAGCATTATATACAAAAATAGCAGGTTTGTCCACAGAGCACAAAATACCAATTTTCAAGTGGTTTGAGGGGCACAATTTGAGCTAGTAAGACTAAGGGATGTTTGCATTGGTATCCAACAAATTATCAATAATAGGTTCCTACGGACTTTATAGATTTTGAGCTATTAGGAACTCAGGACAGGCTCCAGGACTATGGTAGTCATTAAACAAGAAACAAGAAGGGGCAGTCATTATAACAGCTCCCTCAATACGACATGGGAAAGGCGACTCCTCACAGAAGTTGGACATCACAAAGGTTCGGTCACTAGGACAGATCCCTGGTGTCCAGACTCCTGCAAGAGGTGACCCATTCAACAAGACGCATAATCTTCATTTCGCCAGCACATTGAATATTATTAGCATTAATATTATTTTTATTACCCTTCATCCTCCTCCTCTTTTGGATTCATAGTCACTTTTGACAGAGCAGGAATTTTTGACAATCTTTTCTTAAAAGTTAACTTATCTTTGCTTTGTTGGAACCATGACCCTAAGTTGTCCCACAACTCAGCTCCCCTGAATAGAGGCGAATTGTGTAGTCCATTGTTTCTGCCCCGCGGCAGCTTAAATTTAATCTTCTCTTCAGATCTAAGTCCTGGTCGTCTCTCCCGATCATCTACCCATGCGGGATTCAATGATAATTTTAGCATGTAGCTTAAAAGCAGTTCCTGCCTTCTACGCGCCAATCTTGGGATACCCGAGAGTCTGTACATAGTGTCTTCTGACATGTACTTCCCTCTGTAACAAATTTTCAGACCACGTTTCTGCAGGCGATCAAGTTTGACAACACTATCCTTGTTGGCTCCGTAATGTACAAAACTAGCATAGTCAAACAAACTGAGAACAGTGGATTTGTAAACTTCAATGGTTGTGTGTTCAGACATATTATGTCTCAAATTACCCAATCTAAATAGTCGGTGGTTAGCTTTACAAGACAGATCCCTTATAGCAGGCTCAAAACTCAAACAATCATCTATCTTTAAACCAAGGTAACTATAGCAATCAACTGTTTCTAAAATATTACTCTGAAGGATGAAATCCTTGTTTTTCGTGTTAGCCACCTTTTGGCGGGTCCCAAACCAGGCTATTTTTGTTTTGTCAGTATTTACTGTTAAACGTTTGTCTATACACCATGTACCGATAGCATTCAGGGAGTCTTGTAACCTTTGGACTACTAGGTCAACTCTATTATTCGAAGTATAAACCACAAGATCATCCGCATATAAATAAAATTTACAATTCTCAATTACGGTTTCCAAGTTATTTACATATAGGATAAACAGTAGTGGTCCCAAAACAGATCTTTGTGGGACTTCATATGATACATGACTACTGACTCCTGCCGGTGAGATAGCTCATCAACCAATTTAGAGACGTGTCGTGTAAACCCAAATCACCCAGCACTTCTATGAGGTACAAGTGGTGGACACTATCGAATGCCTCTTTTAGGTCTAAAAAGCAGGCTCCAGTCAGATGCCCTCTATCTCTATTTTCATAGATATCATTGAGAAATGAGAATATTGCATCACCAGTTCCTCTACCTTGCCTGTAGCCAAATTGGCGGTCAGAGAGAACACCACCATTTCAGTTAAACACCCCAAAATTAAGTTATAAAATAACATTACAATTTCTTTCGTTAACCATGTTCCTTGTGTGTGCCATCATTCTTTATGGTATGATTGTTCTCCTTATTTTGATTTGCAGGTAGTAGTAGTTTTTGTGTTGTGATTGCAGGCTTAATTCAATGGTGTTATGATGCAATGGTGTCTGATTTCTGCGAACCGATATTCTGCGAACCGATATTCATTTGTGACAATATATTGTAGTTTTTGTATGCCAAAACAATGAATGAATGCCTTTCAACTTTCCATAATTGCATGCAACCATATGTAATTAACCGAAAATGGGAGAATCAACTAAAATTAGCTGACATGGCAGCTAGCTTTAAATAGGCTGGGGTGATTGAACAGGCTCTACTTAAACAGGCTCTACTGAAACAGGCTCTACTTGAGTGGGCTCTACTTGAGTGGGCTCTATTTAAACAGGCTCTACTTGAACAGGCTCTACTTGAACAGGCTCTACCTGAAAAGGCTCTTCTTGAAAAGGCTCTACTTGAGTAGGCTCTACTTGAGTTGTCTCTACTTGAACTGGCTCTACTTGAGTAGTCTCTACTTGAATGGGCTCTACTTGAGTAGTCTCTACTTGAACAGGCTCTACTTGAGTAGTCTCTACTTGAAAAGGCTCTACTTGAACATGCTCTACTTGAAGACGCTCTACTTGAGTTGTCTCTACTTGAACAGGCTCTATTTAAACAGGCTCTACTTGAACAGGCTCTACTTGAATGGGCTCTATTTAAACAGGCTCTACTTGAACAGGCTCTACTTGAACCGGCTCTACTTGAACAGGCTCTTCTTGAACAGGCTCTTCTTGAAAAGGCTCTACTTGAGTAGGCTCAACTTGAGTAGGCTCTACTTGAGTTGTCTCTACTTGAACTGGCTCTACTTGAACAGGCTCTTCTTGAACAGTCTCTACTTGAACAGGCTCCACTTGAACAGGCTCTACTTGAATACAGGATGGTCCTCCACTTGTTAAGGTAGAGCTATCTCCGACTTTGTTTGATCTGCAAGTAGACAAGAGTATGGGTAGAGAGTTACATAGGTTGCACAGCCGTGTACCCAGAGGGCAGCACTGTGTGAGCAGGCTGTGTGTGGCACGTAGAGTGTCAATTAGGCACTAGCGAGATACTGCTGCTGCCACCAGGTGTTGCTCTGGTACCAGGTGTATCCCCCTTGTCACCAGCAACCAGCTCAGCCAAATCTCAGGTCCGAGACTAGGGTACAAACAAGGTGTGAGTTTTGTCAGTGGGTTGTACCTGAGCATTCCTTATGTCACCTGTCCCTCATAGAGTAATGGTTAGCATGGTGGATTCATGATGCAGAGAGCCTAAGCTCAAATCCCTGTCAAGTCATATCTTGGTGACCATACCATGAATTTACATTCTTATATATCAAATATATTTTGCTTTGATAGGTAGAAGTGAGTAACAACATTGAAATGATATCAAAGAAATATCATTAGTCTTTGAACAAATTTTTTATTCCTATATCTTCAAAGGAACTACTGTACTCGACTTAATAAGCGCACACCCCCTAATAAGCGCACACACCCCCTTTTTTGGCCGAAATTTATGCTACAAATAACCAAAAATATCTCAATTTTTGACCCCAATTAAACTCTTAACTACTTAAAGGTGTCCATAATCTTTTTTTAAATGCACTGTGCGCTTATTATGTCGAATACGGTATATGTATATAAGTAAGAAAAGGTACCCAGCTAGCAAAACTCGTATGAATCACGTTATCTCTACGTCTTTTCTCAACAGATATTTACTACATTTGGTTACGTCAGAAAGTGGCGCCCATTACATACTATGTGCAAATCTTTAAGACGTGCTTTTGACTATGTAATATCCATGTAAAAAAATCATGTGTATCTTACGTAAATAAGTTACATGATGTAGACATCATCATCAATTATATATATGATATAAATACACAATGTAATTTAGATGGTCATGGGTGACATTAATCTGATCTCAGCATAATTTTGTTTTTGAAATAAATCCCTATGTTTCGTATACACAGACAGCATAACTATGTTAAAAACATGTCAAACCAAAACATTATTTGCACCTATTTTCTCTGTGTGTGGTACTCCATCAGAAGCAAGTAACATCCAGGCAATCAACATAAGAAAGGGTTTCTTGCCTGTAGACATCACCAATAGTCCTACAGAGACATAGCACATTGATCCTAGCAAATTGGCCAAGATATGATGCCAGCTCATGGTCAGTATTTTCATTTGAATAGTTGTAGCAACCAAAGAAAAGGTGTGCTCATACTAATCTCCTGGTTTTCCCTTAAACAATCATTCTACAGGAACAAAAATGACATATCATACATTGCAGACAAAAGTTGGTCAAATTTCATCTTCTTAGGAAATTCTTTGTGTTAGACAAATACTCATTTATGGTCAAAGTATTGCCAATGTAGATTGGATTCTATCGATATTGGTTAAGGGAGACATCTTGTGTTAAAAGAGTGAACCACTTGAAAGGTAAAGTACAGATGTGTTATAGACATCAAAATCTGACCAGATAAGAATGTACCACATGTATAAAGTATACGTAATATTGATGTCAAATCTATCACATCATTTTAGTATGCACCTTAAGTCATGAATTTGACACCAATGTTTTACGTGTATAGTTTCTCAAAAAAAAGATGTAATATTCTGATCAAGATTTTACCACTCGTTATGTCAAATAGTGACCACATTCTAACGTATGGATGATATCAAGTGACTAATGTCTTTTTCTCATGGCCATTTAGATGTAAATAATACGTAAGTTTCCTGTCAAACTACTATGTGAATTGATTTACTCCCTCATGATGTAATTATGGGGTCATTTTTACGTATCAACGTGAATATGACCAGTAAAAGACGTACTTTTTACATAAGGTGCTAGCTGGGTAATTACTACTCTATGAGGGACAGGTGACATAAATAATGTCCAGGTACAACCCACTCACAATATTCACACCCTGTTTGTACCCTAATTTCTGACCAGAGATTTGGCTGAGCTGGTTGCTGGAGGTTACACTGGTTACACTGGTACCAATCAACATGGCGCTGTACACAGGACATCTTGCTAATACGGAATAGGAGCAGTATGCACCACCTCAGTCAATGTGATGTCAGGAGGAGAATATGTATTCCACAGTAAAACAAACAGTGCAGGATCATTCTAAAGATATTGGGGCATATCCCACTGAATGAACTCTTTTAATATTACCAATGGTTAAATATATTTAGCAATATACCCTGATATAGTGTGTTAAATGAGGAACAGACATGTTGTGGGACATTTAATAGTTCACCCTGCACTGAGGCCCCTCTTCGCATATCACATAACAATACAAAATGTTGATAATACTAATAAACTAAGTCAGGGGGTGACTGAACAAAAGTGTAAAATGTATTTGATTGAAGGATCAACAATAAGGTAAACATGATTTGCAATTTTTCATTTCAAACAAATGTCAGGAGGTAGTTCTTACTTTTTCACAATGAGGGCAGTCACTAAGGCCAGCAGGCCCACAGCTATGAGCACGCCAACCACGGCCACCGGTATCAACCATCCCGGGCGGCCAAAGTCCCCGTTAGAATCCTGCACAAACACAACACATAGTTTGACTTCGTCAGAGATGAGGCATTTATTTCTGGCTGTGTATATTGAGTTGGGGGTGCTAATAATTTTTAAAAAGTAAGTAAAAAAGTATAAAAAAGTAACGAAATATGGTCTAGTTATGTCCTTGCTACCCTGCAACATAACCCAGCTAGCAAAACTCGTAGTTAATCACGTCATCTCTACATCTTTTCTCAATAGATATTTACTACATTTGGTTAGGTCGTATTCTTAGCCTCATTACGTCCTATATGCAAATGGTTTAGACATCATTCTGCAAACATCTTTTCAATGTAACATAATGATATCAATATGACCTGCTTTGAAAGACATCAGGAAGTTGCGATACAAATGTAAGTAAGTGGAATAATTGTAACATTGTGTGAGATGGGTATATTCCAAAATCATTTTAATTGTGGTATAAATTTATTTCATAAATAAGATGCCAGATGCAAACACATTTTAGACATCATGAAAAGACATGTATCTAACGTCTACCCTACACCTAGAGTAGGACTTCTCCGTCAAAAGTAGGTAACATTGAAGGCAATTGATTTAATCAGGTATTTTGCCTGTAGACATCACCAATATTTCTGGAGAGACTTTGCACATTGGTCCTAGCACAGTGGCCAAGATGTGATATCAGCTCATGGTCAGTCTATGTGATTTGAATAGATTTAGCGACGACAGAAAAGGTGTGCTTGTGTTAATCTCCTGGTTCTCCCTTTAATAATTATTCTATAGAAACAAAAATAACAGATCATACATGCCAGGCAAAAAGTTTTTCAAGTTTCATTTTCTATGTAAATTCATTGTGTTGGATAGATACTAATTTATGGTCAAACTACTGCCAATGTAGATTGTATTCTATTGATATTGGCAGAGGGAGACATCTTGTGTCAAAAGTGTGAACTATTTGAGCGCTAAAGAACAAATGTCTCAATTCGTCATAATCTGACAAGATAAAGATGTGCTACATATGTAAAGTATGCGTAATGTTGATGTCAAATCTATTATGTCATTTTAACATGCACCTTAAGGCATGAATTTGACATAAATGTTTTATGTGTATAATTTCTTGAAAAAAGATGTGATATTCTGATCCAGATTTAATCACTTGTTACATCAAATAATGACCACATAGATATGTATGGATGATATCAAATGGTTATGTCTCTTTCGATTTGCCATTTAGATGTAAACAGTACATCAGTTTCCTGTCAAACTGCTATGTACGAGGATTTACTCCCTTGAGACGTCATGATCAGGTCATTTTGACGTATCAATGTGAATATGACCAGTAAAAGACATGCTTTTTACATAATGTGCTAGCTGGGAAGCAACTTATGTTATGAAAAATTATCGCTATCTTTTATAACAGCCCCCTGGAGCAGTACTTACTTCTAACAGTCTGACAGCCTGTGGTAGGCTGACATTAAACTCGTGCCCGGGGAACATGCTCTCCAGCGCAGACTCCAAAGTGGAAATGCTGTTGGGAGGAAGGAGAATTAGGTACTAGATGTCATGTTTTGCTCATGTATTCTCCCGATTTTTAACAGTATATAGAGAAAGGTGCACGGGTAGAGTTCCTCCGTGGGGAACTCTACTAGTGCTCCTTTGTGTTCATTTCATGTCATTATTAATAATATTTGTCAAAATTCCACTTAATTGCTCTGAGCAAGCTAATTTATAGTGGTTATATCAACAATTAGGATGATTTGAGACGCTGTGAAATACGGGCGAGGGTTATTTCAGGGGGGGGTATTAAATAGGTCCAGCTTGGTTAAGTCAATAGGAGTGCCGTATTCATCATGAAATAAACAATAAGCTTTTTTCCCCGAAATGATTGGAAAATGCACAGCTATGAATTTAAATATTCACTATACGCATCATGACAACAAAGGGCACAGCATATCAACGGTTTATGCAGCCCTTAAAAGGTAAGGAAATTCTACGTGATGTCATACTCACAACGCATGTGTGTCCATAATATCTATCAGTGCTTCTAGTGGTAGATACGTTAGGGCCGCGCCTGCATATACAAGATTCAAGATCTCAGATAGGCTATATTGACAAAGGCGACATATTAATACCATATTGGTTACATTTGTCTACTTAATACGAAAAAAAGTAAATGTTAATTTATGATACAAAATATAATTTCATATAAAGATCAGTCTGTTGACATTTTACTTTGTGATAAAATACTCAAAAACGTTCTTTTAGTTTTTTTTTCGGGCTTAACCCAGTGGGCACAACATCATGTTCAATGTTGAATCAACGTTGAATCAACATTGAATCAATGTTGACAACCATTTATCAATGTTGATTCAATGTTCTGTGCCCACTGGGAAGACTTTTATATCAAGTGACCTTGTTCTAAAAGTCTACTAATGTAATTGTGTCAATCAGATACGTAATATCATAATATGCAAAATTTGTTTCTTACTAGGCTACATATTGGTCTTGGAATTAAAATGTAGGATTTTTCTTATTTCTTTAATTTGCGTCTCTATGCTCAAACTGATCAAACAGGATCCTAGTCTTGCTGCATATTAATTGGAGAACATATGTACACAGCCAAAAATAATTATCTCATTTCAAGAAAGTAAGTAGATTAAACTCGTCTGGCGGACATGGCACTTGTTTTAAGAAAACATATTTTCTGAGATAATTATTCTTGGCTTTGTACAACCGTGATCTGCAGTAACTAAGGTGATCTGCATTATATTAGTGCAGATAACGGCAGACCATCCAACTGTGATCTGCATCTGATGCCATCAAATCAACGTGATCTGCATCAATCTTGCAACCATTGGCTTCGTGAAAATATGGGTGGAGCATTGTCATATCCAAAATCGCGATGGGTTCTAAGTCTCTTCCCAGCTAACAAAACTCGTAGTAAATGGCATCTTTTCTACATAATTCTGTGATGGGTGATGACATCATTTAATGATGTCGGTTTTGGTCACCAGGATGTCTTATATGCAAATGGTTTTTACGTGGTTTCTGGCATGGTGTTTTCATGTGTGTATTTTACATCAAAATATTTACATAAAAAAGACATGCTCAGCAGTGATACCTTTTAACGTAACAATGTGACATATATATGACCAGCTGTAAAAGATGTCTAAAACATATACATTTACACATATCAGAAAGACGTGATATGTAGATATCTACAGGACATCTAGGGGAGCATGTTGTATGGGTGACATTTATACCAGTTTTGACTATACCTGCCCACAGTAGTGACTGTAGATCAGCTAGCATAATTAGTTTATCTCTGAGAGACATTTTAGACATCATAAAATGATGTCTATTTTATGTCAAATATAAATATATGTGCTATTGTTACGTTAAAATGTATCACTGATTAGTAAGTCTTTTTCATGTAAACATGTTGACGTAAAATACACACAAATATTCTCACATGGGAAACCCACACCAAAACCACGTAAAAACCATTTGCATATAAGACATCTTGGTAACCAAAACCGACGTAAAAAAATTATATGCGAGTTTTAAGTAAGGTGTTAGCTGGGTTTCCGAGACATGTCTATCGAATCAACATATTTATGACGGATAGAAAATGATCATGAAATGGACTGGCGATAATGCCTATAGAAAACCACCATTGCCCAATAAAAGAGCTGGGTACTGTGAACTAACCTCCAGAAACCCCCTAGATCTAGATGCCACATATATGCCCCTCTGCATAATGTAAAGTTCTATTGATGCAGATAACAGCCCTTTGAATCACATAAATTTATACAGATCACATTATTTTGATGCAGATCACGGTTTGGTGGCTCCCGTTATCTGCACTGCTGCAGATCACGTTAGTTACCGCAGATCGCGGTTGTACAACATACCTGACAGTGATACTTTACAGTTGGGGTCCGTGAGTCGTACCAGGACCCGCTCAGCAAGCCGGGAGCTGCTCTGGGGAACCGTGTACACCGGACCAAACACCACCGCCTCCCGAGCGATGGACCATGTCGAGATGTTACCACTATGACGGGAGAAACATATGATTAGGCCAAAAAAAAAAAAGGTGTGTTTCAGGTTACCCGACCCTACCTAGCAAAACAGGGCCGACCCTAGAAATTGTTATCCAATTTTGAAAAACTTAAGTAATGTTAGGGCTATGTCAGAGTCAATTTGATAGCCTGCGAGTGGACGCCATTGTCGGTGAGTCAACGCTGAAGTTTGCTGGTCAATTTTTGGGTACTTTTCAGGCCATGAGATCAATCTGTCTTTATAAAACAATTTTGGGGCTATTTCAGAGTCAATTTGGTAGTCCACGAATCAACGCCTTTGTCGGCGAGTCAGCGCTGAAGTTTGCAAATCAATTTTTGGAGACTTTTTCAGGCCCAAGTAAAAAAAAAAATTTGAAAAAAAAAAAATCCGACCTACCCTACCTAGATTTTTAGACTATGTAACCTGAAACACACCTTTTTTTCCTTTTGGCCTTAAACAGGAAAGGAAGGTATGATGTTGAAAGGGACTGTATTGGTGCCCAATATGGACACTTTGGGCATTCATGCGGCACTTACTGGTGATACATTCATGCATCATGACAGCATAGGGCACAGTGCATTAAGGTTCAATCATGTATCTCATAATCGCATATAAACCCCTTGAGACTTATCACAGGTCAATTACAACATATAATCAATGCTCAACCCAAATATGATAGTGATATACCAAGCCATATTGAAGCCATATTGACTACATCTTTCCACAGATCTCTAGATTGAAAATGACAGCAGTCTGTTCTAATGACATTACTATAGACTCCTCACAAGACTTAGTCATAGGTTAGGGACATATCCATACTCTAACATATCAAAATATTTAAGTTGGTTATCGTTATAATTGCGATGATAACTTAGGAAATAAATAGCCAACATCATCCAAGTGGAACATTCTTAACTATAGTCATGAACCATTGACTATCTTATCAATAGACCATACTGACACTTGGTTGGATAGCTCAGTCAGTGGAGTGCCTGCCTCTGGATGCTATAGGGTCGACGGTTTGAGGCTCTCTTGGGAAAATTTACTAAAATGTTTTCTAAAATTAGCCCGTGAGTTCCTAAAGGTTCTGAACATCTCCATAGGGTCCTGCCACTAGTTTGTCAAAGTTATCCTTTGTATACGGTAATCATGCATTGGAATTACCGTGAAGATTCACACACAGGACACCTTGCCTCATATGTCTCACCACAGTCTGCCTTTATAGCCCACTATAGAACAATGCAGCAAGAAAGTGTGACTTTTCAGAAAAGTTGTTGATAAAGTTTTTGAACATTTCTAAGGTGTGACTGTCAAATACATGAATCTATCCCCAAAATCTTGCACTCTAAAACATATGATTTGAAAGATAATTGTCTTGTGATTTTTCTGATATATGAGATTTCTGCAAATATAGCTATTACAAACAATGTTGCATGCATTCTACTGAAAAACACAAATTTATTTCAAAAAGTCACTCTTTCTTGCTGCATTGGTCTATAGGGTGAAAAGTTCATTTTGGAGCCGGCTGTTCTTCATGTGTTCATTGTTCCTCTATTACTTCGCCGGTTTTAACCTGCCATTTCTTTATTTATTTGTTTAAATGTCTACTCTGATGTCAATAAACATGGCCTCTTAGAATTAGAAGGGCAAAGTTATATTCATCATTCCATGTTGTTGATTCATCGGAATATATAGTGATATGATGTTCGTATCTATGGTGACTTTTCATGCCAATAGTTTTACATTTAAGTATTGACCTATATCAGCAATTTCATGCAGAGATGAAATACTAAGATCACCCGTAACTTTGTCTGAGATTATTGCATTCAAAACCTTCTTAATACTATAATAACATCAGAATCGGGAGATATCTGTGAAGTTACATTTTCAAAGGCCATTGTAACTTTAACCCTGAGAAAAGTTCAAAGGCTTTATCAATAGCCAGTATTGTATGATGGGTTCATCTGCCTTATGAAGGCAGATGTACCTCTGTTTGGTACGGGACATGCGTGAACCTGGCATACAATACAAGCTTTATTACACGACCAGAAGACAATTTTCCAGCCCTCCTACCTCTTAATTGTTGTTTACACTGTAAATTTAGTTGTTTATATCGTTAATTTGCAACGTTCACATCGTCGTCTGCTTTGTTTACATCGCCTCCATTGCCGGATCACATGACCAACATGCTGGCTTCTGATTGGTCTAGAGCCCCAAAAAGCGTACCACACATAGGGGTGGTACGGGGAAACGTACCACACCCCCGGGTGGTACGATTTTCCTTCTTTGTTCTTATACAGGATCGTACTTATAATGTTAGGTCGTGTAATAAACAATAGTATAGGCCTAGTAGGTAAACTATGTTTCATACATACCTGTGGTGTGGACAGCAGGCGATAATGTCTGTGCGGCAGTAGTTATCTACACTTTCCACTAGGAACGCGGTCATCACATCATCCACTGCCCCTTCCTGCATCCGGTACTGCAGGGGCAGAAAAAGTACCATAGGGCCAAAAAAAAAAGAAGGTGTGTTTCAGGTCACATGGTCTGAAAATCTAGGGTATGTAGGTCGGATTATTTTTTTTTTTTAATTTTTTTTTTTTACTTTAGCCTGAAAAGTATCCAGAAATCGACTCGCGAACTACGATGCCGACTCGCCAACGACCGCCCTGATTTGTGAACTATCAGATCGACCCAAAATGACCCAAAATATAAATTTTTTCTCAAAATTGCATAAAAATTTCTAGGGTCGGCCCTGTTTTGCTAGGTAGGGTCGGGTAACCTGAAACACACCTTTTTTTTATTTGGCCTAGGCTGGATATTAACCCTTTAAAGTGACATGGTCCGATTTTTTCGATATTTTAAATCCTACTTAAATGTGTTCCAAATGTTAGTACAATATCATATTTGGAGGATAGGGAACAATACAATGTCATCTATGGCCAATAGGAGCCCATTTAGAGGGTCCAACATCGCTCAGGTGCAGTACTTTACAATGTTTTTTCAATGGGGGAATTGTAGTGTGCACTCCAAAAGTCTTAAATTGAGCATAAAACTGACAACCGACTGAATTCTAAGCTGAATTATGGGCAATAATGTTAAATAAAATAGATAGGACATGTAGTATGGCCATTTTAAACATTTTTGTTCATATTTAACAAAATTGATTTTTGAGCCCTAATCATTGGACCATGCCATACATCAAGGTTATAAGATATGTTAATCTCTCATCATGATTCAGTGCAGGTCAGTCATTCACTATTATTGCTGCATTGGTACATCTTGCTATAGACCAATGTACCAAGAAAGAGTGACTTTCCATAATAAAGTTGTGTTTACTTTGGTTTTAGGAGAATCATCATTACATTGTCTTTAATAGCTATGTTTGCCAGAAGCTTCTCAGGACAATCATCCTTCTAAACGTATATATTAGAATGCAGAACTTTGAGGTTATATCTATGTATTTGTCTATCAGACAAATATTCAAAAAACGTTATCAACAACTTTTCTGGAAAGTTACTCTTTCTTGCTGCATTGGTTTACTGCTGCATCTCACAACGCATGCAATACTATACTGCCCTCAAAGTGTTCTAAATCATGCGTCAGAGTATCAAATATGCAATATTTCAATGCAGAAATATGCATTCAGTGGATTGTTTTCTTAGCAGAAGAAATCAATGGTGTCTACCAAGCATCCCTCACTCTATTAAAACACACCAGGTGGCACCTGTGTGCTTTGTCTACACAGTTAACTGAAACCTCATACCCTCAAGGCTTTTTACTTCTATACAATAATACATGGGAGCACATATCATGTGTCTAACCAGGCTCTGGTTCTCTCTGGTAAAGCTGTAAGATGCTAGCTGTAAAATATATAATAGCAAGAACCCTCTAGCATGGATATCTTGAGCTCTAAAGAGAATTCATAACTGAGTTAATCAATGGCTACTTACTGCTTTTAGTGTAATGTTGGTCTCAATCCAAATAATTACTCTAGAATATTCCTCTTCTGTCAACACTGGAAAGGTAGAGAGGTTATTAACTGTCATACATGTCAGTAAAAGAGACAAAACACAGAATTTCGAATTCCTCTCTCCTCTCAAGGATAATATAAATAATTTACAATGCTTGATACACCCACAAGGTGATTTATACTGGAAACCTTCTGTGGTTTGAAATTACAATAGGCAGACATCTAATTTATGTCGATAACGATAATTGACATATAGTTGTCGATATATCAATGTATTGCAATATAATATTCAAGCTATTAGGTACATCTAAAACATTGTTTATTGCCTTGATAAAGTGAGAAAAGTAATCAGAACAATTGATTGATTATAGTTGAATAACATTTCTATGATTTTCCGAAAATTTCACTTAAATGTCACTAACATGATATGCAAAACTCAACCGGTCTTGAAAGGCGCACTGAGTCGGTGACCTAACCCTGCCGAGTTTTGCACACAAATGACGTTGTGGGTTCAATGCGCCTTTGAATACTGCGAGGTCAAAATCTGACCTAAGGCCAGTCGAAAGGATATCTACCCTGACTGCAAGCTCAACTGTTAGACTAAAACATTATGTCCATTAAAGGGGCATTCTCACCACTCACACTTACCACATAACAGACCAGAACGGTACTAGAATTGTGAGTGGGAAACGCTCGGTGAGAATGCCACTTTAACTTCCTTCTTCCCTTACTGCACATACAGTGGAGAACTATCTCTCTGAGAATGCACTCAACCTATGTGTTATTTAAGTCTGCATGACATGGCATATCCCACCAAAAAAGGAAATCTGTCCCTAAGGGGGCTTCCATAAAGTATGTACGCACATTTTCTCCAGAAATTGAACCCCCCACCCCCTAAAGTTCTTGTACACATGAAAATAAAGGGTTTATGTACGCAAATACTTTCAGAAAATAGACCCCCCCCCCCCACGCCTCCTCCCCTTTCATGCGTGCATACTTTATGGAAGCCCCTAAAGTCGGGTGAAAAGTTGATACAGCAACAACTTACCAGCAACCTGAGTAGAGTCAACCTCCACCGTCAGACCAGGGGCCACCAGTTGGGCTGCAGTAAGGTTGAACATGTCTATAAGGTCCTCTGAGTACAGCTGGTTCTGTTTGCCCAAGATGACTGCAGGTTGTGTGATATCCAGCACCAAGTCTGCTATCACACTCCCATTGCTGAAATTCGCTCTGCAGCTAGTTAATGTTAGACTCACCAGTCCTGCATCACCCTGATAGAAGATGAGATGGTAGAATAAGGGGTAAATTAAAGTTTTATTTTTACACATTTTCCTTAGGATGATTTCTATGAATGTGAAAGTAGGCCAAATAGGAGGATATGTTTGGTTAGGCCTAAGCCAAAAAGAATAACACCAAGGTTAGGAAATTTGCACTTACCATATTACAAGCCACTCGTTGCGTGGTGTTATATTCGGCACTTGAATGGTTCAAAAGCTCTGATGTGAAGTTGATTCCAAAGATATGAAGTCTGAGTTCTTCAGAGCTGGTGGTTACTTCTGAAGTCACGAGTATTAGGATTATCAGTAGTATAAAGGGGTATATTCAGTGCGTAGAACAGTATCACATTGTTTATCTTGCTGACCGGAAATGACGTTTAGGGGCCAATCAAAAGCCTATATTTGACAGATAGCAAAGCCATTGACCTTATTCTGGGGTCATGACTTATGATCGGTAACTGGATATGACTGATTTGGATCTCTTTTAGATTCACAACGACCAATTAAAGGGGGGACATCAATTTAATGATCTTCACATGAGCAAAGATTGAGCCCCTATTGGGCCATTTCTTCTTAATTCTAGCTAGGAAAAACGGCAGTTATGAGCCAAAGAAAAAAGGCAAATTACCAGTACAAGTCACCCCATCGCCATCGTAGCCAGTATTACAAGCACAGGTAAAGCTGCCATCGGTATTTGTGCAAACTGCATTTTGGTGACAGTTGTCTGCTCCAGTTGTGCATTCATCAATATCTGAATAGAAGCAATAATGTCACCATTAAAGTTACAGGTAAGGTAAGAGAAAGGATGGGTAGAGTGAAACTCCTCCTTTCTCCAGTAAGGGTGGGTAGTAGTAGATATACCCATACTTTGTTACTAAAACCTGGATAGGTATTGTAACATATATAACAGGATAAAGTAGTAGCTATACCCATCCGTTGTACTACCCATCCTTACTCTAGTTAATCCCCGTGTAAGAGACTAAGACCAGGAATAAGGCCCTTATCCCAGGTTTGGTGTACCTTAACCCAGGTTTAGGGCCCTTATCCTAGATTAAGGGCCTTGCACCTGGATTAAGGGCTCTAAATTCGGGATAAGGGGCTTTAACCTGGGTTAAGGTGTCTAAACTCGCGATAAGGGTCCTTAACTCGAGTTAAGGGCCCATGAAGTGGGTCTAAGGGAAGTTTACCCATTAAGCTTGCCATAGGAGGCACACGTTTTCACCCTGATAGTTACCTTCTTGACACTCTTTGGAATTCAAGAAGACTCAATATCGGGGCACATGAATTTCTCAATCCTCATGTCAACAAAGATACGGCCCACATTGGGCCATTCCTCTTCATTTTAGGTAGGAAAACTGCGTAATGAGAAAAAGGAAATGGGCAAAGGCTGATAGTTACCAGTACAAAGCACCCCATTGCCATCGTAGCCAGAATTACAAGCACAGGTAAAGTTGCCACCGGTATTTGTGCAAGCTGCATTTTGGTGACAGTTGTCTGCTCCAGTTGTGCATTCATTGATATCTGAATAGAAGCAATAATCTCACCATTAAAGTTGCTATCTCTGCTGGGGTGTCTATGATCTGCCATGCTTACATGAAAGAAATGAATTTATGACCAAGGTAGCCAATGTAAACTCATATGTGAAAATATTGATATTTGAAATTTCGTTCATTCAAACAGCTGACTGTCTTGGATCAACAGAGCCATTTAAGTTTTGCAATATGCTGTTTATTTGCTGAACTCTGAAGCAAGATGTTACAATGACCACATTTCATCATGCTGATAGTTACCTTCTTGACACTCTTTGGAATTTAGCAAGACTCAATACCCAGCTAGCACCTTATGTAAAAAGCATGTCCTTTACTAGTCATATCGACGTTAATACAAAAAAAACGACCCAATAATGATGTCTTGAGGGAGTAAATCAATTTACATAGTAGTTTGACAGGAAACATACATGTTTTTACTTGGCTACTGGATCAGAATACTACGTCTTTTTTTGGAGAAATTATGCACGTAATACATTGATGTCAAATTCATGCCTTAAGGTGCATGCTAAAATGATGTGATAGATTTGACATCAACATTACGTATACTTTACATATGTAGTACATCTTTATCTGCTCAGATTATGGCGCCAATAATGCCAGTGCATTCTTGGAATATATTCCCCCAGTAGCGCGTAAGCCAATCTGGCTGAAAGTGACCACGACTGCCAAACTGAGGGTTTGGTTGCCACCATGATTTTTAGATAGGCATATATATATAGGATATCAGAAAATATGAGGTGGCCTTGCCTCAGGAGTAGCTTAAGGTCAGGGCAGGGCTTCAAGGTCAGAGAAGTCTAGAAAAATCTGAAAATTATTGATTCACATATGCAACTTAAAAGTCACTTGAAAATAGAATTTCCCAACAAATGAAATATCTATGGCATACTACTCATTCAGGGCAACACGAAAAAGAAAAAAAAAAAATTTTGCTCAAGGTCAACATGATTTTATTCAAGGTCAATCTCAGAAAAGTGACTTTTCTATTAAAACGGTTACCTTTCAACTCTAATAGATTCCTCAAAAATATCCAGACATTCGCCATAATGCATAAGGGAATACCTACATAGTTAGGGATCATGGAAAAATGAGGTGGACTTCCATATCACATGGCTTTTGGCAAGGCACGGCCTCATTCCTCACTGATGCTGTAAAATAGCAGGGTCCACAACAACGCACTTAAAGGGCCAGAACCTGACAATAACTTTGTCTTTTCATTCATGTTAAACACCTAAAATATGCTATGTTGTGGGGCCAACCCAAACGACCTTTTGATTTTTATTTTTTAAAGGTCAAGGTCACTTAAATCAAAGTCAAATGTGTAAAATCACAGGTTAGACAAAATTCAACATTGGATGGTAATAAAGTTAACAAAAATGTTTATATCCACATCAATATCTGTCTGTGCATAGCATCAAATACATACAGTTTAAGAAAAAATGTGTTTGAAATCCATGTTATACAGTAAAGAGTAGGTTTAGGCCTCTTGTCACTATTACTATAAGATAGAAACTGCATATAAACATATTGGTCTCAAATTGTGATAGAATTTCATAAGCAGTCTATCAAATTTAATTAACCCTTTAGGGCCTGGCATTGACTATATAAAATGCCATGGCTGCCTGGGCATGGTCTATATTTTATGCCGTTGCATATAGGCCTACTATCTACCACCGAGATAGCCCCTGAGCTGAACTCTTGCCGCAGCTTGTCCGAGACCGCACTCAATTCACCCTCAGTCATTTGAGAGACATATTCCCCAATTTCATAATGTAGGTCACAATCTAGGTCAATTACGTTGTAAAAACAACCCAGCTAACAAAAAAACTTTATTTTACGTCAAAATAACGTTATAAAATTTCATTTAACTTTATGCAATAGTAAGGAGCCTTAGAGAAACGTTATTTAACGTTATATAACGTTATAAAATGTTGCATAACGTTTTTTGTTTACTGGGAAGGCTCCAAACACTAAATAGGCCCAGTCTGGATCCGTGTCTTCCCTTAGGAGGCATTGCACATCACAGCGATTAATCATATGATTACACACACATGTTCCCTGTATACAAGTTTCATAAATACTCAGACTAATCTCCTTAGAGTTGTGTATACAGTCCTTGGCGGTTATCCTGTATAGCTCCTTAAGGCCCCGCTGCGTGCTGCTCTCCATGTAAAACCAGCCTCCCCGGCGGCAGGTGGCGTCTCTCAACTGTCTCGCTTCGTGGATTTTCTCATAACCGAAATGGTTGTTCCCGGCAAAGGCAGAGGGGGTCCCTTCCAGTCGGCGGACCCCCTTACCTCTTTGTCAAACTGTATTATTGCTTCCGGAACGTATATATCTGGGACAGTTTTCATGGCTAGGTATCCGAGGTGCGACATATAACCCCGGACTTCCTCCACTGATTGCCAGTCATAATCCAAGCCTCATTTTATGGACGCCCCGATAAATTCCGGGAATGAAGCGTCCTCTCTCGGTAAGTGTACAGACAAATCAAACTTACTCCTCCTCTTGCTCTTTTTAGCTCCATCTTCACCGACAGCTTCCTTGCCCGCAGAAGCTCTGCTTGCAGCTGTGCTTGTAGCTTTAGTTCCTCGGCATCTGGAGGTGGTAGCTCCACCTTGCTCTCTGCTTCCTGCTCCTTGCCGGCCATGTCGGGCCAGCCCAAGTCCTGTGAGCTCGTACTCCTCGTAATCCTGTCAGGATCTCATCCTTTCCTCCTGCAACCCTTTCCTGTGGGTTCAGTATTCACTCCGCATTTAATGCAGTATTTGGTCATTTCTTGGACATAATGCTTGTTGCTCAGTCAACAGCGTGTCCGCTCTTTTCAAGAAAAAATTGTCACTTGAATATATGTAAACACAAGCGCCCCGGCAACCCCGGCGGCGGCGTTCCTGGTTACTAGGGACTGGTGGCGTCCCCGGCGGCAGGATTTGGAATCAGTCCTTCCTGCGTGAGGCAGGCGGGTAATTAATAGGTGCATAACCGGGGCTTATACTGTCCAGCAACAAATATTTAGATTAGACTTTATGCAATAGCCTATCGCAGGAGTTGTTTAGATCAATGCAATCCTTTTCTTAAATGAATCATACAGATCAATGTTTTGAACCTCATGGTCCAAGCTGGACCAGAGCACGTTCCCTCTGTAGAGTGGACTGGGACGGTACGATTCAAGGACAGGTCTACTAACTTTTAGTTTAATTTTAGAGTTTCCTCTCAGCAGCCCAACTGGTAATACAATATTATCCGGCATTCTAGCCCATAGATACATGAAACATCTGATACGCTAAATATGTCTATTCAAAAGCTTATTAACACCAGTTAAAATATGTAATGCTGTAGTCCTGATGTCTCTAGGACTCGAAAAGCCTTTGCAAAGATGCAGAATTTTTTGTTTTAAATGACCTGGAGTTTTCACACTACAGTTACAGGTGCACTGTCTATAATATGATCACAGTAGTCAAATACCGGTAGTGACATTGTTTTGTATATTAATAACTTTCCATAGCTTACACAGTTGTAAGTAACGGGAAAAGGCCATCACTTTTTTACACTGTTGGCCAAAATCAAGATTATGATCAATTATGACACCTAGATAATTAAAGTGCGACACTCTCTAGACAGCAGTGCCACCAAGATTAATATCACAGTAGGACAAGTCGGGGGATATCTTACAGGGTAGCACCATAATATCTTAGTTTTAGCTACATTCACAATGAACATATGGGAATAACACCAGCTTTATATTGTCATGGTCAGACTGTAGAAACCATTGCATTATAGCTATGTCTTTGCCGCTAATCACAACTGCTAAATCATCAGTGTATAGGAAAAACATGGAATTCATTACACAGTCAAGTATGTCATTAATATGAATAATAAATAGGAGGGGCCCTAGGACCGAGCCTTGGGGGACCCCACAGGTTATAGGCTTACAACCATTGGCATTAGTGATTTGGTACCACTCAGTAAGATAGTCGTGTGACCAGGAGATGGAACTAACAGAACAACCTATTTTGGAGAGTTTATCCAATAAAATATCGTGGTTGACGGTATCGAAAGCCTTTTTTTAATCTAAGAACATTATAACAGAATATTCGCTTCTATTTCTAGCCTCAAACAGCAATTGTATTAATCTGAAAGGTGCATCTGTGGTGGAGCGACCAGGTATGAAACCAAATTGGTTCGGACTAATAACATCAGTGTTCTTTCTTTGTTAACATAACATAATTATGCTATGGATATTACATGGTCAATACCACATCTTAAAGATTGACATATAGTATGTAATGGGTCCAACAATATGATGTAACCAAATGCAGTAAATATCTGTTGAGAAAAGATGTAGAGTTAACGCGATTTATACAAGTTTTGCTAGCTGGGTATTGGGGCACATGTATGCATTTTTCAATCCTCATGTCAACAAAGATTGGGCCCCAATTGGAGCATTACTTTTCACTCCATTGTCTTCGTAGCCAGTATCACAAGCACAGGTAAAGCTACCATTGGTATTTGTGCAAGAAAAATGATTCTGCAATCTGGCTTGCAAATTTGTGCCTCATGGGTGAAAATATTGATCTTTGATTTTATATTTTCTCCTAAAACTGACTGTCTTGGTTCCAAAGAGCCATTTTAACAGTGGGACGTCAATTTATCAATCCGCATATGATAAAACTGAATAATTCATTGAATCTTGAGGCATTACAAGTACCTCTGGTAAAACATTTTATGTTGTTGTATTCTGGCTGTGAAGTTAGGGGAAATGCTGTGTAAACAGAAAGAAAACGTAAAAGGCCTCATGGTTACCTGAACAACTCGTCCCATCTCCAGTGTAGCCAGTATTACAAGCACAGGTATAGCTACCATCGGTGTTTGTGCAAGTTGCCAGCGTTTCATGACATTTGTCTGTCCCCTGTGTGCATTCGTCAACATCTGGAAATTTAAACCCAATCATGTCACCACTAAAGTTGCTATCTCTATTTGGGTGACACAATTTGAATGATATGCCATGTATTGCTGAGAAAAATGATTCTGTGACCCGGCTGGAAAATTTGTACCTCATGGGTGAAAATATTGATATTTAAATTTTAGTTTTCTCCTAAAACTGACTGTCTTGGTTCTACAAAGCCATTTTAACAGTGGATCATCAATTTTTCAATCCGCATATGAACAAAAATTGGAACTATAATTGACCATTCCTATTTATTTTATCTAGGCCCCAGCCATTACAGCATTGAAGTGTATTATGTGTCCGTCATGGTTGTGTATATGTGTCTGTCATGGTTGTGTATATGTGTCCGTCATGGTTGTGTATATGTGTCCGTCATGGTTGTGTATATGTGTCCGTCATTGTTGTGTATGTTTGTCCGTCATGGTTGTGTATATGTGTCCGTCATGGTTGTGTATGTTTGTCCGTCATGGTTGTGTATATGTGTCCGTCATGGTTGTGTATGTTTGTCCGTCATGGTTGTGTATATGTGTCCGTCATGGTTGTGTATATGTGTCCGCCAAGGTTGCATGTGTATATGTGACTTATAGTTTATCGTCCACCAAGCTCTGTTGGCCAACTAGGTGGTGGATTGGGGCTCCAACTTGGTCAAAATTAGTCAGGTCGGGGCTCTAATCGGCCACCAAGTCGGCCGACCATAGGCTATAAGGGCACAAGATGGATGCACTCGGACGGGGACAGACCCCCTTTAAAGGGTTCTGATTTGTCGATGGAATTACATCATACTTTTGTAATGAGGTCATGGCAACCTAAAATAAGATGACAAAATGCTATTTTACTATAGGGAAATACTACAAGCATATGCTGCAAAAGAGACAAAAGACATATTACCCATTTGAATTTCATTCACACATTTTCATACAATTGTTCCATGTGCAGACAGAGACTATGCCCATATGCAACAACTTAGACTGTTTGAATTCAAATAACAACAGGCATAGAAAGTAGGAGCAGTTTGTTTCTCACTCCTGGAGTCCTGGTGTATTCAGGGTTTGGCTTTGAAACTCACTTTATATCAGACATGCTTAAGAACTAACTAAAAAGAATTGAATGTAGGAGAAATAAGGGAAATTTATACATCAGGTGTGACAAGTAAAATGTGGCTTTGACCAACCCCGCTCACATTTTTCTTGCATATGCCATGTCGCAATATAATGTTCCGCTGGCCGAACCATAAAATATATCATGTCTGAGACGTGTGTTCATGTCTAAATGTGAACAGTGATTACACCTTCACGTTTGGGACGAAGGGCCGACATGACAGTCTCGTTTGAATAGCAGAATGTTGTCTATAATGCATACTTTCTATATGAATTGTACCAAGAGACGTCCAAGTCATTCCATAGTGTATGTACATCAATTGTTTGGATGAGAATGAATACTTGTAACAATTACATTTTAATTAAAAAGTGACGAAGATGTGGGAAAACACTCCCCACATATAAAACATAAGCAAAACGTTTCATTTTAACTAGGAAGGGAAAGGAGCAAAGGCTAGGAAAACCGCAGGGATGAGTAAGAGAAAATAAGCAAAGGCTGATAGTTACCAGTACAAAGCACCCCATTGCCATCGTAGCCAGTATTACAAGCACAGGTAAAGCTGCCATCGGTATCTGTGCAAACTGCATTTTCGTCACAGTTGTCTGCCCCTGTTGTGCATTCATCGATATCTGAATGGAAGCAATATCACCATTAAAGTTTCTATCTCTGTTGGGGTGTCCAAAATTAAATGATATGCCAAGCGTGCATCAAAGAAATGAATATGTGAGCAAGGAAGCTAAAAGGTTGACTTGCGTGTGAAGACATTGATTCTTTTATTTTGGTATATTTTAAACCTCTGACAGTATTGGATCAACAACGCTAATTTAGTTTTGAAATGGGCTGTTTATTTGCTGATCTCAGAAGGAAGATGTTCCAAGGGCCACATGTTTTTGCCCTGATAGTTCCCTCCTTAAAACCCTTTGGGATTCAAAAAAACTTAATACATGGCAAATTGGATCCCTCAATCCTCATGGCCACAAAGATTGGGCCCCAATTGGACCATTTCTTTTCATCTTAGCTAGGAAAACTGCAGGGATGAGTAAGAGAAAATAGGCAAAGGCTGATAGTTACCAGTACAAAGCACCCCATTGCCATCGTAGCCAGTATTACAAGCACAGGTAAAGCTGCCATCGGTATCTGTGCAAACTGCATTTTCGTCACAGTTGTCTGCCCCTGTTGTGCATTCATCGATATCTGAATAGAAGCAATGTCACCATTAAAGTTGCTATCTCTGGGTGTCAGAAATTGGACCGTGTCTTTTTCTGTTAGCTAGAAAAAAAACCAGTGATGAGGAAAAGAAAATAAGCAAAGGCTGATAGTTACCAGTACAAAGCACCCCATTGCCATCGTAGCCAGTATTACAAGCACAGGTAAAGCTGCCATCGGTATCTGTGCAAACTGCATTTTCGTCACAGTTGTCTGCCCCTGTTGTGCATTCATCGATATCTGAATGGAAGCAATATCACCATTAAAGTTTCTATCTCTGTTGGGGTGTCCAAAATTAAATGATATGCCAAGCGTGCATCAAAGAAATGAATATGTGAGCAAGGAAGCTAAAAGGTTGACTTGCGTGTGAAGACATTGATTCTTTTATTTTGGTATATTTTAAACCTCTGACAGTATTGGATCAACAACGCTAATTTAGTTTTGAAATGGGCTGTTTATTTGCTGATCTCAGAAGGAAGATGTTCCAAAGGCCACATGTTTTTGCCCTGATAGTTCCCTCCTTAAAACCCTTTGGGATTCAAAAAAACTTAATACATGGCAAATTGGATTCCTCAATCCTCATGGCCACAAAGATTGGGCCCCAATTGGACCATTTCTTTTCATCTTAGCTAGGAAAACTGCAGGGATGAGTAAGAGAAAATAGGCAAAGGCTGATAGTTACCAGTACAAAGCACCCCATTGCCATCGTAGCCAGTATTACAAGCACAGGTAAAGCTGCCATCGGTGTCTGTGCAAACTGCATTTTCGTTACAGTTGTCTGCCCCTGTTGTGCATTCATCGATATCTGAATGGAAGCAATATCACCATTAAAGTTTCTATCTCTGTTGGGGTGTCCAAAATTAAATGATATGCCAAGCGTGCATCAAAGAAATGAATATGTGAGCAAGGAAGCTAAAAGGTTGACTTGCGTGTGAAGACATTGATTCTTTTATTTTGGTATATTTTAAACCTCTGACAGTATTGGATCAACAACGCTAATTTAGTTTTGAAATGGGCTGTTTATTTGCTGATCTCAGAAGGAAGATGTTCCAAGGGCCACATGTTTTTGCCCTGATAGTTCCCTTCTTAAAACCCATTGGGATTCAAAAAAACTTAATACATGGCAAATTGGATCCCTCAATCCTCATGGCCACAAAGATTGGGCCCCAATTGGACCATTTCTTTTCATCTTAGCTAGGAAAACTGCAGGGATGAGTAAGAGAAAATAGGCAAAGGCTGATAGTTACCAGTACAAAGCACCCCATTGCCATCGTAGCCAGTATTACAAGCACAGGTAAAGCTGCCATCGGTGTCTGTGCAAACTGCATTTTCGTTACAGTTGTCTGCCCCTGTTGTGCATTCATCGATATCTGAATGGAAGCAATATCACCATTAAAGTTTCTATCTCTGTTGGGGTGTCCAAAATTAAATGATATGCCAAGCGTGCATCAAAGAAATGAATATGTGAGCAAGGAAGCTAAAAGGTTGACTTGCGTGTGAAGACATTGATTCTTTTATTTTGGTATATTTTAAACCTCTGACAGTATTGGATCAACAACGCTAATTTAGTTTTGAAATGGGCTGTTTATTTGCTGATCTCAGAAGGAAGATGTTCCAAGGGCCACATGTTTTTGCCCTGATAGTTCCCTTCTTAAAACCCTTTGGGATTCAAAAAAAATTTAATACATGGCAAATTGGATCCCTCAATCCTCATGGCCACAAAGATTGGGCCCCAATTGGACCATTTCTTTTCATCTTAGCTAGGAAAACTGCAGGGATGAGTAAGAGAAAATAGGCAAAGGCTGATAGTTACCAGTACAAAGCACCCCATTGCCATCGTAGCCAGTATTACAAGCACAGGTAAAGCTGCCATCGGTATCTGTGCAAACTGCATTTTCGTCACAGTTGTCTGCCCCTGTTGTGCATTCATCGATATCTGAATAGAAGCAATGTCACCATTAAAGTTGCTATCTCTGGGTGTCAGAAATTGGACCGTGTCTTTTTCTGTTAGCTAGAAAAAAAACCAGTGATGAGGAAAAGAAAATAAGCAAAGGCTGATAGTTACCAGTACAAAGCACCCCATAGCCATCGTAGCCAGTATTACAAGCACAGGTAAAGCTGCCATCGGTATCTGTGCAAACTGCATTTTCGTCACAGTTGTCTGCCCCTGTTGTGCATTCATCGATATCTGAATGGAAGCAATATCACCATTAAAGTTTCTATCTCTGTTGGGGTGTCCAAAATTAAATGATATGCCAAGCGTGCATCAAAGAAATGAATATGTGAGCAAGGAAGCTAAAAGGTTGACTTGCGTGTGAAGACATTGATTCTTTTATTTTGGTATATTTTAAACCTCTGACAGTATTGGATCAACAACGCTAATTTAGTTTTGAAATGGGCTGTTTATTTGCTGATCTCAGAAGGAAGATGTTCCAAGGGCCACATGTTTTTGCCCTGATAGTTCCCTTCTTAAAACCCATTGGGATTCAAAAAAACTTAATACATGGCAAATTGGATCCCTCAATCCTCATGGCCACAAAGATTGGGCCCCAATTGGACCATTTCTTTTCATCTTAGCTAGGAAAACTGCAGGGATGAGTAAGAGAAAATAGGCAAAGGCTGATAGTTACCAGTACAAAGCACCCCATTGCCATCGTAGCCAGTATTACAAGCACAGGTAAAGCTGCCATCGGTGTCTGTGCAAACTGCATTTTCGTTACAGTTGTCTGCCCCTGTTGTGCATTCATCGATATCTGAATGGAAGCAATATCACCATTAAAGTTTCTATCTCTGTTGGGGTGTCCAAAATTAAATGATATGCCAAGCGTGCATCAAAGAAATGAATATGTGAGCAAGGAAGCTAAAAGGTTGACTTGCGTGTGAAGACATTGATTCTTTTATTTTGGTATATTTTAAACCTCTGACAGTATTGGATCAACAACGCTAATTTAGTTTTGAAATGGGCTGTTTATTTGCTGATCTCAGAAGGAAGATGTTCCAAGGGCCACATGTTTTTGCCCTGATAGTTCCCTTCTTAAAACCCTTTGGGATTCAAAAAAAATTTAATACATGGCAAATTGGATCCCTCAATCCTCATGGCCACAAAGATTGGGCCCCAATTGGACCATTTCTTTTCATCTTAGCTAGGAAAACTGCAGGGATGAGTAAGAGAAAATAGGCAAAGGCTGATAGTTACCAGTACAAAGCACCCCATTGCCATCGTAGCCAGTATTACAAGCACAGGTAAAGCTGCCATCGGTATCTGTGCAAACTGCATTTTCGTCACAGTTGTCTGCCCCTGTTGTGCATTCATCGATATCTGAATAGAAGCAATGTCACCATTAAAGTTGCTATCTCTGGGTGTCAGAAATTGGACCGTGTCTTTTTCTGTTAGCTAGAAAAAAAACCAGTGATGAGGAAAAGAAAATAAGCAAAGGCTGATAGTTACCAGTACAAAGCACCCCATAGCCATCGTAGCCAGTATTACAAGCACAGGTAAAGCTGCCATCGGTATCTGTGCAAACTGCATTTTCGTCACAGTTGTCTGCCCCTGTTGTGCATTCATCGATATCTGAATGGAAGCAATATCACCATTAAAGTTTCTATCTCTGTTGGGGTGTCCAAAATTAAATGATATGCCAAGCGTGCATCAAAGAAATGAATATGTGAGCAAGGAAGCTAAAAGGTTGACTTGCGTGTGAAGACATTGATTCTTTTATTTTGGTATATTTTAAACCTCTGACAGTATTGGATCAACAACGCTAATTTAGTTTTGAAATGGGCTGTTTATTTGCTGATCTCAGAAGGAAGATGTTCCAAAGGCCACATGTTTTTGCCCTGATAGTTCCCTCCTTAAAACCCTTTGGGATTCAAAAAAACTTAATACATGGCAAATTGGATTCCTCAATCCTCATGGCCACAAAGATTGGGCCCCAATTGGACCATTTCTTTTCATCTTAGCTAGGAAAACTGCAGGGATGAGTAAGAGAAAATAGGCAAAGGCTGATAGTTACCAGTACAAAGCACCCCATTGCCATCGTAGCCAGTATTACAAGCACAGGTAAAGCTGCCATCGGTGTCTGTGCAAACTGCATTTTCGTTACAGTTGTCTGCCCCTGTTGTGCATTCATCGATATCTGAATGGAAGCAATATCACCATTAAAGTTTCTATCTCTGTTGGGGTGTCCAAAATTAAATGATATGCCAAGCGTGCATCAAAGAAATGAATATGTGAGCAAGGAAGCTAAAAGGTTGACTTGCGTGTGAAGACATTGATTCTTTTATTTTGGTATATTTTAAACCTCTGACAGTATTGGATCAACAACGCTAATTTAGTTTTGAAATGGGCTGTTTATTTGCTGATCTCAGAAGGAAGATGTTCCAAGGGCCACATGTTTTTGCCCTGATAGTTCCCTTCTTAAAACCCATTGGGATTCAAAAAAACTTAATACATGGCAAATTGGATCCCTCAATCCTCATGGCCACAAAGATTGGGCCCCAATTGGACCATTTCTTTTCATCTTAGCTAGGAAAACTGCAGGGATGAGTAAGAGAAAATAGGCAAAGGCTGATAGTTACCAGTACAAAGCACCCCATTGCCATCGTAGCCAGTATTACAAGCACAGGTAAAGCTGCCATCGGTGTCTGTGCAAACTGCATTTTCGTTACAGTTGTCTGCCCCTGTTGTGCATTCATCGATATCTGAATGGAAGCAATATCACCATTAAAGTTTCTATCTCTGTTGGGGTGTCCAAAATTAAATGATATGCCAAGCGTGCATCAAAGAAATGAATATGTGAGCAAGGAAGCTAAAAGGTTGACTTGCGTGTGAAGACATTGATTCTTTTATTTTGGTATATTTTAAACCTCTGACAGTATTGGATCAACAACGCTAATTTAGTTTTGAAATGGGCTGTTTATTTGCTGATCTCAGAAGGAAGATGTTCCAAGGGCCACATGTTTTTGCCCTGATAGTTCCCTTCTTAAAACCCTTTGGGATTCAAAAAAAATTTAATACATGGCAAATTGGATCCCTCAATCCTCATGGCCACAAAGATTGGGCCCCAATTGGACCATTTCTTTTCATCTTAGCTAGGAAAACTGCAGGGATGAGTAAGAGAAAATAGGCAAAGGCTGATAGTTACCAGTACAAAGCACCCCATTGCCATCGTAGCCAGTATTACAAGCACAGGTAAAGCTGCCATCGGTATCTGTGCAAACTGCATTTTCGTCACAGTTGTCTGCCCCTGTTGTGCATTCATCGATATCTGAATAGAAGCAATGTCACCATTAAAGTTGCTATCTCTGGGTGTCAGAAATTGGACCGTGTCTTTTTCTGTTAGCTAGAAAAAAAACCAGTGATGAGGAAAAGAAAATAAGCAAAGGCTGATAGTTACCAGTACAAAGCACCCCATAGCCATCGTAGCCAGTATTACAAGCACAGGTAAAGCTGCCATCGGTATCTGTGCAAACTGCATTTTCGTCACAGTTGTCTGCCCCTGTTGTGCATTCATCGATATCTGAATGGAAGCAATATCACCATTAAAGTTTCTATCTCTGTTGGGGTGTCCAAAATTAAATGATATGCCAAGCGTGCATCAAAGAAATGAATATGTGAGCAAGGAAGCTAAAAGGTTGACTTGCGTGTGAAGACATTGATTCTTTTATTTTGGTATATTTTAAACCTCTGACAGTATTGGATCAACAACGCTAATTTAGTTTTGAAATGGGCTGTTTATTTGCTGATCTCAGAAGGAAGATGTTCCAAAGGCCACATGTTTTTGCCCTGATAGTTCCCTCCTTAAAACCCTTTGGGATTCAAAAAAACTTAATACATGGCAAATTGGATTCCTCAATCCTCATGGCCACAAAGATTGGGCCCCAATTGGACCATTTCTTTTCATCTTAGCTAGGAAAACTGCAGGGATGAGTAAGAGAAAATAGGCAAAGGCTGATAGTTACCAGTACAAAGCACCCCATTGCCATCGTAGCCAGTATTACAAGCACAGGTAAAGCTGCCATCGGTGTCTGTGCAAACTGCATTTTCGTTACAGTTAGTCTGCCCCTGTTGTGCATTCATCGATATCTGAATGGAAGCAATATCACCATTAAAGTTTCTATCTCTGTTGGGGTGTCCAAAATTAAATGATATGCCAAGCGTGCATCAAAGAAATGAATATGTGAGCAAGGAAGCTAAAAGGTTGACTTGCGTGTGAAGACATTGATTCTTTTATTTTGGTATATTTTAAACCTCTGACAGTATTGGATCAACAACGCTAATTTAGTTTTGAAATGGGCTGTTTATTTGCTGATCTCAGAAGGAAGATGTTCCAAGGGCCACATGTTTTTGCCCTGATAGTTCCCTTCTTAAAACCCATTGGGATTCAAAAAAACTTAATACATGGCAAATTGGATCCCTCAATCCTCATGGCCACAAAGATTGGGCCCCAATTGGACCATTTCTTTTCATCTTAGCTAGGAAAACTGCAGGGATGAGTAAGAGAAAATAGGCAAAGGCTGATAGTTACCAGTACAAAGCACCCCATTGCCATCGTAGCCAGTATTACAAGCACAGGTAAAGCTGCCATCGGTGTCTGTGCAAACTGCATTTTCGTTACAGTTGTCTGCCCCTGTTGTGCATTCATCGATATCTGAATGGAAGCAATATCACCATTAAAGTTTCTATCTCTGTTGGGGTGTCCAAAATTAAATGATATGCCAAGCGTGCATCAAAGAAATGAATATGTGAGCAAGGAAGCTAAAAGGTTGACTTGCGTGTGAAGACATTGATTCTTTTATTTTGGTATATTTTAAACCTCTGACAGTATTGGATCAACAACGCTAATTTAGTTTTGAAATGGGCTGTTTATTTGCTGATCTCAGAAGGAAGATGTTCCAAGGGCCACATGTTTTTGCCCTGATAGTTCCCTTCTTAAAACCCTTTGGGATTCAAAAAAACTTAATACATGGCAAATTGGATCCCTCAATCCTCATGGCCACAAAGATTGGGCCCCAATTGGACCATTTCTTTTCATCTTAGCTAGGAAAACTGCAGGGATGAGTAAGAGAAAATAGGCAAAGGCTGATAGTTACCAGTACAAAGCACCCCATTGCCATCGTAGCCAGTATTACAAGCACAGGTAAAGCTGCCATCGGTGTCTGTGCAAACTGCATTTTCGTTACAGTTGTCTGCCCCTGTTGTGCATTCATCGATATCTGAATGGAAGCAATATCACCATTAAAGTTTCTATCTCTGTTGGGGTGTCCAAAATTAAATGATATGCCAAGCGTGCATCAAAGAAATGAATATGTGAGCAAGGAAGCTAAAAGGTTGACTTGCGTGTGAAGACATTGATTCTTTTATTTTGGTATATTTTAAACCTCTGACAGTATTGGATCAACAACGCTAATTTAGTTTTGAAATGGGCTGTTTATTTGCTGATCTCAGAAGGAAGATGTTCCAAGGGCCACATGTTTTTGCCCTGATAGTTCCCTTCTTAAAACCCTTTGGGATTCAAAAAAACTTAATACATGGCAAATTGGATCCCTCAATCCTCATGGCCACAAAGATTGGACCCCAATTGGACCATTTCTTTTCATCTTAGCTAGGAAAACTGCAGGGATGAGTAAGAGAAAATAGGCAAAGGCTGATAGTTACCAGTACAAAGCACCCCATTGCCATCGTAGCCAGTATTACAAGCACAGGTAAAGCTGCCATCGGTGTCTGTGCAAACTGCATTTTCGTTACAGTTGTCTGCCCCTGTTGTGCATTCATCGATATCTGAATGGAAGCAATATCACCATTAAAGTTTCTATCTCTGTTGGGGTGTCCAAAATTAAATGATATGCCAAGCGTGCATCAAAGAAATGAATATGTGAGCAAGGAAGCTAAAAGGTTGACTTGCGTGTGAAGACATTGATTCTTTTATTTTGGTATATTTTAAACCTCTGACAGTATTGGATCAACAACGCTAATTTAGTTTTGAAATGGGCTGTTTATTTGCTGATCTCAGAAGGAAGATGTTCCAAGGGCCACATGTTTTTGCCCTGATAGTTCCCTTCTTAAAACCCTTTGGGATTCAAAAAAACTTAATACATGGCAAATTGGATCCCTCAATCCTCATGGCCACAAAGATTGGGCCCCAATTGGACCATTTCTTTTCATCTTAGCTAGGAAAACTGCAGGGATGAGTAAGAGAAAATAGGCAAAGGCTGATAGTTACCAGTACAAAGCACCCCATTGCCATCGTAGCCAGTATTACAAGCACAGGTAAAGCTGCCATCGGTATCTGTGCAAACTGCATTTTCGTCACAGTTGTCTGCCCCTGTTGTGCATTCATCGATATCTGAATAGAAGCAATGTCACCATTAAAGTTGCTATCTCTGGGTGTCAGAAATTGGACCGTGTCTTTTTCTGTTAGCTAGAAAAAAAACCAGTGATGAGGAAAAGAAAATAAGCAAAGGCTGATAGTTACCAGTACAAAGCACCCCATCGCCATCGTAGCCAGTATTACAAGCACAGGTAAAGCTGCCATCGGTATCTGTGCAAACTGCATTTTCGTCACAGTTGTCTGCCCCTGTTGTGCATTCATCGATATCTGAATGGAAGCAATATCACCATTCAAGTTTCTATCTCTGTTGGGGTGTCCAAAATTAAATGATATGCCAAGCGTGCATCAAAGAAATGAATATGTGAGCAAGGAAGCTAAAAGGTTGACTTGCGTGTGAAGACATTGATTCTTTTATTTTGGTATATTTTAAACCTCTGACAGTATTGGATCAACAACGCTAATTTAGTTTTGAAATGGGCTGTTTATTTGCTGATCTCAGAAGGAAGATGTTCCAAAGGCCACAAGTTTTTGCCCTGATAGTTCCCTCCTTAAAACCCTTTTAAATTCAAAAAAACTTAATACATGGCAAATTGGATCCCTCAATCCTCATGGCCACAAAGATTGGGCCCCAATTGGACGATTTCTTTTCATCTTAGCTAGGAAAACTGCAGGGATGAGTAAGAGAAAATAGGCAAAGGCTGGTAGTTACCAGTACAAAGCACCCCATTGCCATCGTAGCCAGTATTACAAGCACAGGTAAAGCTGCCATCGGTATCTGTGCAAACTGCATTTTCGTCACAGTTGTCTGCCCCTGTTGTGCATTCATCGATATCTGAATAGAAGCAATGTCACCATTAAAGTTGCTATCTCTGGGTGTCAGAAATTGGACCGTGTCTTTTTCTGTTAGCTAGAAAAAAAACCAGTGATGAGGAAAAGAAAATAAGCAAAGGCTGATAGTTACCAGTACAAAGCACCCCATCGCCATCGTAGCCAGTATTACAAGCACAGGTAAAGCTGCCATCGGTATCTGTGCAAACTGCATTTTTGTTACAGTTGTCTGCCCCTGTTGTGCATTCATCGATATCTGAATGGAAGCAATATCACCATTAAAGTTTCTATCTCTTTTGGGGTGTCCAAAATTAAATGATATGCCAAGCGTGCATCAAAGAAATGAATATGTGAGCAAGGAAGCTAAAAGGTTGACTTGCGTGTGAAGACATTGATTCTTTTATTTTGGTATATTTTAAACCTCTGACAGTATTGGATCAACAACGCTAATTTAGTTTTGAAATGGGCTGTTTATTTGCTGATCTCAGAAGGAAGATGTTCCAAAGGCCACATGTTTTTGCCCTGATAGTTCCCTCCTTAAAACCCTTTGGGATTCAAAAAAACTTAATACATGGCAAATTGGATTCCTCAATCCTCATGGCCACAAAGATTGGGCCCCAATTGGACCATTTCTTTTCATCTTAGCTAGGAAAACTGCAGGGATGAGTAAGAGAAAATAGGCAAAGGCTGATAGTTACCAGTACAAAGCACCCCATTGCCATCGTAGCCAGTATTACAAGCACAGGTAAAGCTGCCATCGGTGTCTGTGCAAACTGCATTTTCGTTACAGTTGTCTGCCCCTGTTGTGCATTCATCGATATCTGAATGGAAGCAATATCACCATTAAAGTTTCTATCTCTGTTGGGGTGTCCAAAATTAAATGATATGCCAAGCGTGCATCAAAGAAATGAATATGTGAGCAAGGAAGCTAAAAGGTTGACTTGCGTGTGAAGACATTGATTCTTTTATTTTGGTATATTTTAAACCTCTGACAGTATTGGATCAACAACGCTAATTTAGTTTTGAAATGGGCTGTTTATTTGCTGATCTCAGAAGGAAGATGTTCCAAGGGCCACATGTTTTTGCCCTGATAGTTCCCTTCTTAAAACCCTTTGGGATTCAAAAAAACTTAATACATGGCAAATTGGATCCCTCAATCCTCATGGCCACAAAGATTGGGCCCCAATTGGACCATTTCTTTTCATCTTAGCTAGGAAAACTGCAGGGATGAGGAAAAGAAAATAAGCAAAGGCTGATAGTTACCAGTACAAAGCACCCCATCGCCATCGTAGCCAGTATTACAAGCACAGGTAAAGCTGCCATCGGTATCTGTGCAAACTGCATTTTCGTCACAGTTGTCTGCCCCTGTTGTGCATTCATCGATATCTGAATGGAAGCAATATCACCATTAAAGTTTCTATCTCTGTTGGGGTGTCCAAAATTAAATGATATGCCAAGCGTGCATCAAAGAAATGAATATGTGAGCAAGGAAGCTAAAAGGTTGACTTGCGTGTGAAGACATTGATTCTTTTATTTTGGTATATTTTAAACCTCTGACAGTATTGGATCAACAACGCTAATTTAGTTTTGAAATGGGCTGTTTATTTGCTGATCTCAGAAGGAAGATGTTCCAAAGGCCACATGTTTTTGCCCTGATAGTTCCCTCCTTAAAACCCTTTGGGATTCAAAAAAACTCAATACATGGCAAATTGGATTCCTCAATCCTCATGGCCACAAAGATTGGGCCCCAATTGGACCATTTCTTTTCATCTTAGCTAGGAAAACTGCAGGGATGAGTAAGAGAAAATAGGCAAAGGCTGATAGTTACCAGTACAAAGCACCCCATTGCCATCGTAGCCAGTATTACAAGCACAGGTAAAGCTGCCATCGGTGTGTGTGCAAACTGCATTTTCGTTACAGTTGTCTGCCCCTGTTGTGCATTCATCGATATCTGAATGGAAGCAATATCACCATTAAAGTTTCTATCTCTTTTGGGGTGTCCAAAATTAAATGATATGCCAAGCGTGCATCAAAGAAATGAATATGTGAGCAAGGAAGCTAAAAGGTTGACTTGCGTGTGAAGACATTGATTCTTTTATTTTGGTATATTTTAAACCTCTGACAGTATTGGATCAACAACGCTAATTTAGTTTTAAAATGGGCTGTTTATTTGCTGATCTCAGAAGGAAGATGTTCCAAGGGCCACATGTTTTTGCCCTGATAGTTCCCTTCTTAAAACCCTTTGGGATTCAAAAAAACTTAATACATGGCAAATTGGATCCCTCAATCCTCATGGCCACAAAGATTGGGCCCAAATTGGACCATTTCTTTTCATCTTAGCTAGGAAAACTGCAGGGATGAGTAAGAGAAAATAGGCAAAGGCTGATAGTTACCAGTACAAAGCACCCCATTGCCATCGTAGCCAGTATTACAAGCACAGGTAAAGCTGCCATCGGTATCTGTGCAAACTGCATTTTCGTCACAGTTGTCTGCCCCTGTTGTGCATTCATCGATATCTGAATAGAAGCAATGTCACCATTAAAGTTGCTATCCCTGGGTGTCAGAAATTGGACCGTGTCTTTTTCTGTTAGCTAGAAAAAAAACCAGTGATGAGGAAAAGAAAATAAGCAAAGGCTGATAGTTACCAGTACAAAGCACCCCATCGCCATCGTAGCCAGTATTACAAGCACAGGTAAAGCTGCCATCGGTATCTGTGCAAACTGCATTTTCGTCACAGTTGTCTGCCCCTGTTGTGCATTCATCGATATCTGAATGGAATCAATATCACCATTAAAGTTTCTATCTCTGTTGGGGTGTCCAAAATTAAATGATATGCCAAGCGTGCATCAAAGAAATGAATATGTGAGCAAGGAAGCTAAAAGGTTGACTTGGGTGTGAAGACATTGATTCTTTTATTTTGGTATATTTTAAACCTCTGACAGTATTGGATCAACAACGCTAATTTAGTTTTGAAATGGGCTGTTTATTTGCTGATCTCAGAAGGAAGATGTTCCAAGGGCCACATGTTTTTGCCCTGATAGTTCCCTTCTTAAAACCCTTTGGGATTCAAAAAAACTTAATACATGGCAAATTGGATCCCTCAATCCTCATGGCCACAAAGATTGGGCCCCAATTGGACCATTTCTTTTCATCTTAGCTAGGAAAACTGCAGGGATGAGTAAGAGAAAATAGGCAAAGGCTGATAGTTACCAGTACAAAGCACCCCATTGCCATCGTAGCCAGTATTACAAGCACAGGTAAAGCTGCCATCGGTATCTGTGCAAACTGCATTTTCGTCACAGTTGTCTGCCCCTGTTGTGCATTCATCGATATCTGAATAGAAGCAATGTCACCATTAAAGTTGCTATCTCTGGGTGTCAGAAATTGGACCGTGTCTTTTTCTGTTAGCTAGAAAAAAAACCAGTGATGAGGAAAAGAAAATAAGCAAAGGCTGATAGTTACCAGTACAAAGCACCCCATCGCCATCGTAGCCAGTATTACAAGCACAGGTAAAGCTGCCATCGGTATCTGTGCAAACTGCATTTTCGTCACAGTTGTCTGCCCCTGTTGTGCATTCATCGATATCTAAATGGAAGCAATATCACCATTAAAGTTTCTATCTCTTTTGGGGTGTCCAAAATTAAATGATATGCCAAGCGTGCATCAAAGAAATGAATATGTGAGCAAGGAAGCTAAAAGGTTGACTTGCGTGTGAAGACATTGATTCTTTTATTTTGGTATATTTTAAACCTCTGACAGTATTGGATCAACAACGCTAATTTAGTTTTGAAATGGGCTGTTTATTTGCTGATCTCAGAAGGAAGATGTTCCAAGGGCCACATGTTTTTGCCCTGAAAGTTCGCTTCTTAAAACCCTTTGGGATTCAAAAAAACTTAATACATGGCAAATTGGATCCCTCAATGCTCATGGCCACAAAGATTGGGCCCCAATTGGACCATTTCTTTTCATCTTAGCTAGGAAAACTGCAGGGATGAGTAAGAGAAAATAGGCAAAGGCTGATAGTTACCAGTACAAAGCACCCCATTGCCATCGTAGCCAGTATTACAAGCACAGGTAAAGCTGCCATCGGTATCTGTGCAAACTGCATTTTCGTCACAGTTGTCTGCCCCTGTTGTGCATTCATCGATATCTGAATGGAAGCAATATCACCATTAAAGTTTCTATCTCTGTTGGGGTGTCCAAAATTAAATGATATGCCAAGCGTGCATCAAAGAAATGAATATGTGAGCAAGGAAGCTAAAAGGTTGACTTGCGTGTGAAGACATTGATTCTTTTATTTTGGTATATTTTAAACCTCTGACAGTATTGGATCAACAACGCTAATTTAGTTTTGAAATGGGCTGTTTATTTGCTGATCTCAGAAGGAAGATGTTCCAAAGGCCACATGTTTTTGCCCTGATAGTTCCCTCCTTAAAACCCTTTGGGATTCAAAAAAACTCAATACATGGCAAATTGGATTCCTCAATCCTCATGGCCACAAAGATTGGGCCCCAATTGGACCATTTCTTTTCATCTTAGCTAGGAAAACTGCAGGGATGAGTAAGAGAAAATAGGCAAAGGCTGATAGTTACCAGTACAAAGCACCCCATTGCCATCGTAGCCAGTATTACAAGCACAGGTAAAGCTGCCATCGGTGTGTGTGCAAACTGCATTTTCGTTACAGTTGTCTGCCCCTGTTGTGCATTCATCGATATCTGAATGGAAGCAATATCACCATTAAAGTTTCTATCTCTTTTGGGGTGTCCAAAATTAAATGATATGCCAAGCGTGCATCAAAGAAATGAATATGTGAGCAAGGAAGCTAAAAGGTTGACTTGCGTGTGAAGACATTGATTCTTTTATTTTGGTATATTTTAAACCTCTGACAGTATTGGATCAACAACGCTAATTTAGTTTTAAAATGGGCTGTTTATTTGCTGATCTCAGAAGGAAGATGTTCCAAGGGCCACATGTTTTTGCCCTGATAGTTCCCTTCTTAAAACCCTTTGGGATTCAAAAAAACTTAATACATGGCAAATTGGATTCCTCAATCCTCATGGCCACAAAGATTGGGCCCCAATTGGACCATTTCTTTTCATCTTAGCTAGGAAAACTGCAGGGATGAGTAAGAGAAAATAGGCAAAGGCTGATAGTTACCAGTACAAAGCACCCCATTGCCATCGTAGCCAGTATTACAAGCACAGGTAAAGCTGCCATCGGTATCTGTGCAAACTGCATTTTCGTCACAGTTGTCTGCCCCTGTTGTGCATTCATCGATATCTGAATAGAAGCAATGTCACCATTAAAGTTGCTATCTCTGGGTGTCAGAAATTGGACCGTGTCTTTTTCTGTTAGCTAGAAAAAAAACCAGTGATGAGGAAAAGAAAATAAGCAAAGGCTGATAGTTACCAGTACAAAGCACCCCATCGCCATCGTAGCCAGTATTACAAGCACAGGTAAAGCTGCCATCGGTATCTGTGCAAACTGCATTTTCGTCACAGTTGTCTGCCCCTGTTGTGCATTCATCGATATCTAAATGGAAGCAATATCACCATTAAAGTTTCTATCTCTTTTGGGGTGTCCAAAATTAAATGATATGCCAAGCGTGCATCAAAGAAATGAATATGTGAGCAAGGAAGCTAAAAGGTTGACTTGCGTGTGAAGACATTGATTCTTTTATTTTGGTATATTTTAAACCTCTGACAGTATTGGATCAACAACGCTAATTTAGTTTTGAAATGGGCTGTTTATTTGCTGATCTCAGAAGGAAGATGTTCCAAGGGCCACATGTTTTTGCCCTGAAAGTTCCCTTCTTAAAACCCTTTGGGATTCAAAAAAACTTAATACATGGCAAATTGGATCCCTCAATGCTCATGGCCACAAAGATTGGGCCCCAATTGGACCATTTCTTTTCATCTTAGCTAGGAAAACTGCAGGGATGAGTAAGAGAAAATAGGCAAAGGCTGATAGTTACCAGTACAAAGCACCCCATTGCCATCGTAGCCAGTATTACAAGCACAGGTAAAGCTGCCATCGGTATCTGTGCAAACTGCATTTTCGTCACAGTTGTCTGCCCCTGTTGTGCATTCATCGATATCTGAATAGAAGCAATGTCACCATTAAAGTTGCTATCTCTGGGTGTCAGAAATTGGACCGTGTCTTTTTCTGTTAGCTAGAAAAAAAACCAGTGATGAGGAAAAGAAAATAAGCAAAGGCTGATAGTTACCAGTACAAAGCACCCCATCGCCATCGTAGCCAGTATTACAAGCACAGGTAAAGCTGCCATCGGTATCTGTGCAAACTGCATTTTCGTCACAGTTGTCTGCCCCTGTTGTGCATTCATCGATATCTGAATGGAAGCAATATCACCATTAAAGTTTCTATCTCTGTTGGGGTGTCCAAAATTAAATGATATGCCAAGCGTGCATCAAAGAAATGAATATGTGAGCAAGGAAGCTAAAAGGTTGACTTGCGTGTGAAGACATTGATTCTTTTATTTTGGTATATTTTAAACCTCTGACAGTATTGGATCAACAACGCTAACTTAGTTTTGAAAGGGGCTGTTTATTTGCTGATCTCAGAAGGAAGATGTTCCAAAGGCCACATGTTTTTGCCCTGATAGTTCCCTCCTTAAAACCCTTTGGGATTCAAAAAAACTTAATACATGGCAAATTGGATTCCTCAATCCTCATGGCCACAAAGATTGGGCCCCAATTGGACCATTTCTTTTCATCTTAGCTAGGAAAACTGCAGGGATGAGTAAGAGAAAATAGGCAAAAGCTGATAGTTACCAGTACAAAGCACCCCATTGCCATCGTAGCCAGTATTACAAGCACAGGTAAAGCTGCCATCGGTGTCTGTGCAAACTGCATTTTCGTTACAGTTGTCTGCCCCTGTTGTGCATTCATCGATATCTGAATGGAAGCAATATCACCATTAAAGTTTCTATCTCTGTTGGGGTGTCCAAAATTAAATGATATGCCAAGCGTGCATCAAAGAAATGAATATGTGAGCAAGGAAGCTAAAAGGTTGACTTGCGTGTGAAGACATTGATTCTTTTATTTTGGTATATTTTAAACCTCTGACAGTATTGGATCAACAACGCTAATTTAGTTTTGAAATGGGCTGTTTATTTGCTGATCTCAGAAGGAAGATGTTCCAAGGGCCACATGTTTTTGCCCTGATAGTTCCCTTCTTAAAACCCTTTGGGATTCAAAAAAACTTAATACATGGCAAATTGGATCCCTCAATCCTCATGGCCACAAAGATTGGGCCCCAATTGGACCATTTCTTTTCATCTTAGCTAGGAAAACTGCAGGGATGAGTAAGAGAAAATAGGCAAAGGCTGATAGTTACCAGTACAAAGCACCCCATTGCCATCGTAGCCAGTATTACAAGCACAGGTAAAGCTGCCATCGGTATCTGTGCAAACTGCATTTTCGTCACAGTTGTCTGCCCCTGTTGTGCATTCATCGATATCTGAATAGAAGCAATGTCACCATTAAAGTTGCTATCTCTGGGTGTCAGAAATTGGACCGTGTCTTTTTCTGTTAGCTAGAAAAAAAACCAGTGATGAGGAAAAGAAAATAAGCAAAGGCTGATAGTTACCAGTACAAAGCACCCCATCGCCATCGTAGCCAGTATTACAAGCACAGGTAAAGCTGCCATCGGTATCTGTGCAAACTGCATTTTCGTCACAGTTGTCTGCCCCTGTTGTGCATTCATCGATATCTGAATGGAAGCAATATCACCATTAAAGTTTCTATCTCTGTTGGGGTGTCCAAAATTAAATGATATGCCAAGCGTGCATCAAAGAAATGAATATGTGAGCAAGGAAGCTAAAAGGTTGACTTGCGTGTGAAGACATTGATTCTTTTATTTTGGTATATTTTAAACCTCTGACAGTATTGGATCAACAACGCTAATTTAGTTTTGAAATGGGCTGTTTATTTGCTGATCTCAGAAGGAAGATGTTCCAAGGGGCCACAAGTTTTTGCCTTGATAAATTCCTTCTTGAAACTCTTTCGGATTCCAATGGACTTAATACATGGCAAAATGGATTCCTCAATCCTCATTGCCACAAAGATTGGGCCCCAATTGGACCATTTCTTTTCATCTTAGCTAGGAAAACCGCAGGGATGAAAATAAGCAAAGGCTGATAGTTACCAGTACAAAGCACCCCATCGCCATCGTAGCCAGTATTACAAGCACAGGTAAAGCTGCCATCTGTATCTGTGCAAACTGCATTTTCGTGACAGTTGTCTGCCCCTGTTGTGCATTCATCGATATCTGAATAGAAGCAATGTCACCATTAAAGTTGCCATCTCTGGGTGTCCGAAATTGGACCGTGTCTTTTCCTGTTAGCTAGAAAAAAAACCAGTGATGAGGATAAGAAAATAAGCAAAGGCTGATAGTTACCAGTACAAAGCACCCCATCGCCATCGTAGCCAGTATTACAAGCACAGGTAAAGCTGCCATCGGTGTCTGTGCAAACTGCATTTTCGTAACAGTTGTCTGCCCCTGTTGTGCATTCATCGATATCTGAATGGAAGCAATATCACCATTAAAGTTTCTATCTCTGTTGGGGTGTCCAAAATTAAATGATATGCCAAGCGTGCATCGAAGAAATGAATATGTGAGCAAGGAAGCTAAAAGGTTGACTTGCGTGTGAAGACATTGATTCTTGAATTTTGGTATATTTTAAACTTCTGACAGTATTGGATCAACAGCACTAATTTAGTTTTGAAATGGGCTGTTTATTTGCTGATCTCAGAAGGAAGATGTTCCAAGGGGCCACAAATTTTTGCCCTGATAAATCCCTTCTTGAAACTCTTTGGGATTCCAATAGACTTAATACATGGCAAAATGGATTCCTCAATCCTCATTGCCACAAAGATTGGGCCCCAATTGGACCATTTCTTTTCATCTTAGCTAGGAAAACCGCAGTGATGAGTAAGAGAAAATAAGCAAAGGCTGATAGTTACCAGTACAAAGCACCCCATCGCCATTGTAGCCAGTATTACAAGCACAGGTAAAGCTGCCATCTGTATCTGTGCAAACTGCATTTTCGTTACAGTTGTCTGCCCCTGTTGTGCATTCATCGATATCTGAATAGAAGCAATGTCACCATTAAAGTTGCCATCTCTGGGTGTCCGAAATTGGACCGTGTCTTTTCCTGTTAGCTAGAAAAAAAACCAGTGATGAGGAAAAAAAAATAAGCAAAGGCTGATAGTTACCAGTACAAAGCACCCCATCGCCATCGTAGCCAGTATTACAAGCACAGGTAAAGCTGCCATCGGTGTCTGTGCAAACTGCATTTTCGTTACAGTTGTCTGCCCCTGTTGTGCATTCATCGATATCTGAATGGAAGCAATATCACCATTAAAGTTTCTATCTCTGTTGGGGTGTTCAAAATTAAATGATATGCCAAGCGTGCATCGACAAAATGAATATGTGAGCAAGGAAGCTAAAAGGTTGACTTGCGTGTGAAGACATTGCTTCTTGAATTTTGGTATATTTTAAACCTCTGACAGTATTGGATCAACAGCACTAATTTAGTTTTGAAATGGGCTGTTTATTTGCTGATCTCAGAAGGAAGATGTTCCAAGGGGCCACAAGTTTTTGCCCTGATAAATCCCTTCTTGAAACTCTTTGGGATTCCAATAGACTTAATACATGGCAAAATGGATTCCTCAATCCTCATTGCCACAAATATTGGGCCCCAATTGGACCATTTCTTTTCATCTTAGCTAGGAAAACCGCAGTGATGAGTAAGAGAAAATAAGCAAAGGCTGATAGTTACCAGTACAAAGCACCCCATCGCCATCGTAGCCAGTATTACAAGCACAGGTAAAGCTGCCATCTGTATCTGTGCAAACTGCATTTTCGTCACAGTCGTCTGCCCCTGTTGTGCATTCATCAATATCTGAATAGAAGCAATGTCACCATTAAAGTTGCCATCTCTGGGTGTCCGAAATTGGACAGTGTCTTTTCCTGTTAGCTAGAAAAAAAAACCAGTTATGAGGAAAAGAAAATAAGCAAAGGCTGATAGTTACCAGTACAAAGCACCCCATCGCCATCGTAGCCAGTATTACAAGCACAGGTAAAGCTGCCATCGGTGTCTGTGCAAACTGCATTTTCGTTACAGTTGTCTGCCCCTGTTGTGCATTCATCGATATCTGAATGGAAGCAATATCACCATTAAAGTTTCTATCTCTGTTGGGGTGTCCAAAATTAAATGATATGCCAAGCGTGCATCGAAGAAATGAATATGTGAGCAAGGAAGCTAAAAGGTTGACTTGCGTGTGAAGACATTGATTCTTGAATTTTGGTATATTTTAAACCTCTGACAGTATTGGATCAACAGCACTAATTTAGTTTTGAAATGGGCTGTTTATTTGCTGATCTCAGAAGGAAGATGTTCCAAGGGGCCACAAGTTTTTGCCCTGATAAATCCCTTCTTGAAACTCTTTGGGATTCCAATAGACTTAATACATGGCAAAATGGATTCCTCAATCCTCATTGCCACAAAGATTGGCCCCAATTGGACCATTTCTTTTCATCTTAGCTAGGAAAACCGCAGTGATGAGTAAGAGAAAATAAGCAAAGGCTGATAGTTACCAGTACAAAGCACCCCATCGCCATTGTAGCCAGTATTACAAGCACAGGTAAAGCTGCCATCAGTATCTGTGCAAACTGCATTTTCGTCACAGTCGTCTGCCCCTGTTGTGCATTCATCGATATCTGAATAGAAGCAATGTCACCATTAAAGTTGCCATCTCTGGGTGTCCGAAATTGGACAGTGTCTTTTCCTGTTAGCTAGAAAAAAAACCAGTGATGAGGAAAAGAAAATAAGCAAAGGCTGATAGTTACCAGTACAAAGCACCCCATCGCCATCGTAGCCAGTATTACAAGCACAGGTAAAGCTGCCATCTGTATCTGTGCAAACTGCATTTTCGTTACAGTCGTCTGCCCCTGTTGTGCATTCATCGATATCTGAATGGAAGCAATATCACCATTAAAGTTTCTATCTCTGTTGGGGTGTCCAAAATTAAATGATATGCCAAGCGTGCATCGAAGAAATGAATATGTGAGCAAGGAAGCTAAAAGGTTGACTTGCGTGTGAAGACATTGATTCTTGAATTTTGGTATATTTTAAACCTCTGACAGTATTGGATCAACAGCACTAATTTAGTTTTGAAATGGGCTGTTTATTTGCTGATCTCAGAAGGAAGATGTTCCAAGGGGCCACAAGTTTTTGCCCTGATAAATCCCTTCCTGAAACTCTTTGGGATTCCAATAGACTTAATACATGGCAAAATGGATTCCTCAATCCTCATTGCCACAAAGATTAGGCCCCAATTGGACCATTTCTTTTCATCTAAGCTAGGAAAACCGCAGTGATGAGTAAGAGAAAATAAGCAAAGGCTGATAGTTACCAGTACAAAGCACCCCATCGCCATCATAGCCAGTATTACAAGCACAGGTAAAGCTGCCATCAGTATCTGTGCAAACTGCATTTTCGTCACAGTCGTCTGCCCCTGTTGTGCATTCATCGATATCTGAATAGAAGCAATGCACCATTAAAGTTGCCATCTCTGGGTGTCCGAAATTGGACAGTGTCTTTTTCTGTTAGCTAGAAAAAAAACCAGTGATGAGGAAAAGAAAATAAGCAAAGGCTGATAGTTACCAGTACAAAGCACGCCATCGCCATCGTAGCCAGTATTACAAGCACAGGTAAAGCTGCCATCGGTGTCTGTGCAAACTGCATTTTCGTTACAGTTGTCTGCCCCTGTTGTGCATTCATCGATATCTGAATGGAAGCAATATCACATCAAAGTTTCTATCACTGTTGGGGTGTCCAAAATTAAATGATATGCCAAGCGTGCATCCAAGAAATGAATATGTGAGCAAGGAAGCTAAAAGGTTGACTTGCGTGTGAAGACATTGATTCTTGAATTTTGGTATATTTTAAACTTCTGACAGTATTGGATCAACAGCACTAATTTAGTTTTGAAATGGGCTGTTTATTTGCTGATCTCAGAAGGAAGATGTTCCAAGGGGCCACAAGTTTTTGCCCTGATAAATCCCTTCTTGAAACTCTTTGGGATTCCAATAGACTTAATACATGGCAAAATGGATTCCTCAATCCTCATTGCCACAAAGATTGGGCCCCAATTGGACCATTTCTTTTCATCTTAGCTAGGAAAACCGCAGTGATGAGTAAGAGAAAATAAGCAAAGGCTGATAGTTACCAGTACAAAGCATCCCATCGCCATCGTAGCCAGTATTACAAGCACAGGTAAAGCTGCCATCTGTATCTGTGCAAACTGCATTTTCGTCACAGTCGTCTGCCCCTGTTGTGCATTCATCGATATCTGAATAGAAGCAATGCACCTTTAAAGTTGCCATCTCTGGGTGTCCGAATTTGGACAGTGTCTTTTCCTGTTAGCTAGAAAAAAAACCAGTGATGAGGAAAAGAAAATAAGCAAAGGCTGATAGTTACCAGTACAAAGCACCCCATCGCCATCGTAGCCAGTATTACAAGCACAGGTAAAGCTGCCATCGGTGTCTGTGCAAACTGCATTTTCGTTACAGTTGTCTGCCCCTGTTGTGCATTCATCGATATCTGAATGGAAGCAATATCACCATTAAAGTTTCTATCTCTGTTGGGGTGTCCAAAATTGAATGATATGCCGAGCGTGCATCGAAGAAATGAATATGTGAGCAAGGAAGCTAAAAGGTTGACTTGCGTGTGAAGACATTGATTCTTGAATTTTGGTATATTTTAAACTTCTGACAGTATTGGATCAACAGCACTAATTTAGTTTTGAAATGGGCTGTTTATTTGCTGATCTCAGAAGGAAGATGTTCCAAGGGGCCACAAGGTTTTTGCCCTGATAAATCCCTTCTTGAACCTCTTTGGGATTCCAATAGACTTAATACATGGCAAAATGGATTCCTCAATCCTCATTGCCACAAAGGTTGGGCCCCAATTGGACCATTTCTTTTCATCTTAGCTAGGAAAACCGCAGTGATGAGTAAGAGAAAATAAGCAAAGGCTGATAGTTACCAGTACAAAGCACCCCATCGCCATCGTAGCCAGTATTACAAGCACAGGTAAAGCTGCCATCTGTATCTGTGCAAACTGCATTTTCGTCACAGTCGTCTGCCCCTGTTGTGCATTCATCGATATCTGAATAGAAGCAATGTCACCATTAAAGTTGCCATCTCTGGGTGTCCGAAATTGGACAGTGTCTTTTCCTGTTAGCTAGAAAAAAAACCAGTGATGAGGAAAAGAAAATAAGCAAAGGCTGATAGTTACCAGTACAAAGCACCCCATCGCCATCGTAGCCAGTATTACAAGCACAGGTAAAGCTGCCATCGGTGTCTGTGCAAACTGCATTTTCGTTACAGTTGTCTGCCCCTGTTGTGCATTCATCGATATCTGAATGGAAGCAATATCACCATTAAAGTTTCTATCTCTGTTGGGGTGTCCAAAATTGAATGATATGCCAAGCGTGCATCGAAGAAATGAATATGTGAGCAAGGAAGCTAAAAGGTTGACTTGCGTGTGAAGACATTGATTCTTGAATTTTGGTATATTTTAGACTTCTGACAGTATTGGATCAACAGCACTAATTTAGTTTTGAAATGGGCTGTTTATTTGCTGATCTCAGAAGGAAGATGTTCCAAGGGGCCACAAGTTTTTGCCCTGATAAATCCCTTCTTGAAACTCTTTGGGATTCCAATAGACTTAATACATGGCAAAATGGATTCCTCAATCCTCATTGCCACAAAGATTGGGCCCCAATTGGACCATTTCTTTTCATCTTAGCTAGGAAAACCGCAGTGATGAGTAAGAGAAAATAAGCAAAGGCTGATAGTTACCAGTACAAAGCACCCCATCGCCATCGTAGCCAGTATTACAAGCACAGGTAAAGCTGCCATCTGTATCTGTGCAAACTGCATTTTCGTCACAGTTGTCTGCCCCTGTTGTGCATTCATCGATATCTGAATAGAAGCAATGTCACCATTAAAGTTGCCATCTCTGGGTGTCTGAAATTGGACAGTGTTAGCTAGAAAAAAAACCAGTGATGAGGAAAAGAAAATAAGCAAAGGCTGATAGTTACCAGTACAAAGCACCCCATCGCCATCGTAGCCAGTATTACAAGCACAGGTAAAGCTGCCATCGGTATCTGTGCAAACTGCATTTTCGTTACAGTTGTCTGCCCCTGTTGTGCATTCATCGATATCTGAATGGAAGCAATATCACCATTAAAGTTTCTATATCTGTTGGGGTGTCCAAAATTAAATGATATGCCAAGCGTGCATCGAAGAAATGAATATGTGAGCAAGGAAGCTAAAAGGTTGACTTGCGTGTGAAGACATTGGTTCTTGAATTTTGGTATATTTTAAACCTCTGACAGTATTGGATCAACAACACTAATTTAGTTTTGAAATGGGTTGTTTATTTGCTGATCTCAGAAGGAAGATGTTCCAAGGGGCCACAAGTTTTTTCCCTGATAAATCCCTTCTTAAAACTCTTTGGGATTCCAATCGACTTAATACATGGCAAAATGGATTCCTTAATCCTCATTGCCACAAAGATTGGGCCCCAATTGGACCATTTCTTTTCATCTTAGCTAGGAAAACCGCAGTGATGAGTAAAAGAAAATAAGCAAAGGCTGATAGTTACCAGTACAAAGCACCCCATCGCCATCGTAGCCAGTATTACAAGCACAGGTAAAGCTGCCATCTGTATCTGTGCAAACTGCATTTTCGTCACAGTCGTCTGCCCCTGTTGTGCATTCATCGATATCTGAATAGAAGCAATGTCACCATTAAAGTTGCCATCTCTGGGTGTCCGAAATTGGACCGTGTCTTTTCCTGTTAGCTTGAAAAAAAACCAGTGATGAGGAAAAGAAAATAAGCAAAGGCTGATAGTTACCAGTACAAAGCACCCCATCGCCATCGTAGCCAGTATTACAAGCACAGGTAAAGCTGCCATCGGTGTCTGTGCAAACTGCATTTTCGTTACAGTTGTCTGCCCCTGTTGTGCATTCATCGATATCTGAATGGAAGCAATATCACCATTAAAGTTTCTATCTCTGTTGGGGTGTCCAAAATTAAATGATATGCCAAGCGTGCATCGAAGAAATGAATATGTGAGCAAGGAAGCTAAAAGGTTGACTTGCGTGTGAAGACATTGGTTCTTGAATTTTGGTATATTTCAAACCTCTGACAGTATTGGATCAACAACACTAATTTAGTTTTGAAATGGGTTGTTTATTTGCTGATCTCAGAAGGAAGATGTTCCAAGGGGCCACAAGTTTTTGCCCTGATAAATCCCTTCTTGAAACTCTTTGGGATTCCAATAGACTCAATACATGGCAAAATGGATTCCTCAATCCTCATTGCCACAAAGATTGGGCCCCAATTGGACCATTTCTTTTCATCTTAGCTAGGAAAACCGCAGTGATGAGGAAAAGAAAATAAGCAAAGGCTGATAGTTACCAGTACAAAGCACCCCATCGCCATCGTAGCCAGTATTACAAGCACAGGTAAAGCTGCCATCGGTATCTGTGCAAACTGCATTTTCGTCACAGTCGTCTGCCCCTGTTGTGCATTCATCGATATCTGAATAGAAGCAATGTCACCATTAAAGTTGCCATCTCTGGGTGTCCGAAATTGGACCGTGTCTTTTCCTGTTAGCTAGAAAAAAAACCAGTGATGAGGAAAAGAAAATAAGCAAAGGCTGATAGTTACCAGTACAAAGCACCCCATCGCCATCGTAGCCAGTATTACAAGCACAGGTAAAGCTGCCATCGGTGTCTGTGCAAACTGCATTTTCGTTACAGTCGTCTGCCCCTGTTGTGCATTCATCGATATCTGAATGGAAGCAATATCACCATTAAAGTTTCTATCTCTGTTGGGGTGTCCAAAATTAATTGATATGCCAAGCGTGCATCAAAGATATGAATATGTGAGCAAGGAAGCTAAAAGGTTGACTTGCGTGTGAAGACATTGGTTCTTGAATTTTGGTATATTTTAAACCTCTGACAGTATTGGATCAACAACACTAATTTAGTTTTGAAATGGGTTGTTTATTTGCTGATCTCAGAAGGAAGATGTTCCAAGGGGCCACATGTTTTTGCCCTGATAAATCCCTTCTTGAAACTCTTTGGGATTCCAATAGACTTAATACATGGCAAAATGGATTACTCAATCCTCATTGCCACAAAGATTGGGCCCCAATTGGACCATTTCTTTTCATCTTAGCTAGGAAAACCGCAGTGATGAGTAAGAGAAAATAAGCAAAGGCTGATAGTTACCAGTACAAAGCATCCCATCGCCAGCGTAGCCAGTATTACAAGCACAGGTAAAGCTGCCATCAGTATCTGTGCAAACTGCATTTTCGTCACAGTTGTCTGCCCCTGTTGTGCATTCATCGATATCTGAATAGAAGCAATGTCACCATTAAAGTTGCCATCTCTGGGTGTCCGAAATTGGACAGTGTCTTTTCCTGTTAGCTAGAAAAAAAACCAGTGATGAGGAAAAGAAAATAAGCAAAGGCTGATAGTTACCAGTACAAAGCACCCCATCACCATCGTAGCCAGTATTACAAGCACAGGTAAAGCTGCCATCGGTGTCTGTGCAAACTGCATTTTCGTTACAGTTGTCTGCCCCTGTTGTGCATTCATCGATATCTGAATGGAAGCAATATCACCATAAAAGTTTCTATCTCTGTTGGGGTGTCCAAAATTAAATGATATGCCAAGCGTGCATCAAAGAAATGAATATGTGAGCAAGGAAGCTAAAAGGTTGACTTGCGTGTGAAGACATTGATTCTTGAATTTTGGTATATTTTAAACCTCTGACAGTATTGGATCAACAACACTAATTTAGTTTTGAAATGGGCTGTTTATTTGCTGATCTCAGAAGGAAGATGTTCCAAGGGGCCACAAGTTTTTTCCCTGATAAATCCCTTCTTGAAACTCTTTGGGATTCCAATAGACTTAATACATGGCAAAATGGATTCCTCAATCCTCATTGCCACAAAGATTGGGCCCCAATTGGACCATTTCTTTTCATCATAGCTAGGAAAACCGCAGTGATGAGTAAGAGAAAATAAGCAAAGGCTGATAGTTACCAGTACAAAGCACCCCATCGCCATCGTAGCCAGTATTACAAGCACAGGTAAAGCTGCCATCTGTATCTGTGCAAACTGCATTTTCGTCACAGTCGTCTGCCCCTGTTGTGCATTCATCGATATCTGAATAGAAGCAATGCACCATTGAAGTTACCATCTCTGGGTGTCCGAAATTGGACAGTGTCTTTTCCTGTTAGCTAGAAAAAAAACCAGTGATGAGGAAAAGAAAATAAGCAAAGGCTGATAGTTACCAGTACAAAGCACCCCATCGCCATCGTAGCCAGTATTACAAGCACAGGTAAAGCTGCCATCGGTGTCTGTGCAAACTGCATTTTCGTTACAGTTGTCTGCCCCTGTTGTGCATTCATCGATATCTGAATGGAAGCAATATCACATCAAAGTTTCTATCACTGTTGGGGTGTCCAAAATTAAATGATATGCCAAGCGTGCATCCAAGAAATGAATATGTGAGCAAGGAAGCTAAAAGGTTGACTTGCGTGTGAAGACATTGATTCTTGAATTTTGGTATATTTTAAACTTCTGACAGTATTGGATCAACAGCACTAATTTAGTTTTGAAATGGGCTGTTTATTTGCTGATCTCAGAAGGAAGATGTTCCAAGGGGCCACAAGTTTTTGCCCTGATAAATCCCTTCTTGAAACTCTTTGGGATTCCAATAGACTTAATACATGGCAAAATGGATTCCTCAATCCTCATTGCCACAAAGATTGGGCCCCAATTGGACCATTTCTTTTCATCTTAGCTAGGAAAACCGCAGTGATGAGTAAGAGAAAATAAGCAAAGGCTGATAGTTACCAGCACAAAGCAACCCATCGCCATCGTAGCCAGTATTACAAGCACAGGTAAAGCTGCCATCTGTATCTGTGCAAACTGCATTTTCGTCACAGTCGTCTGCCCCTGTTGTGCATTCATCGATATCTGAATAGAAGCAATGTCACCATTAAAGTTGCCATCTCTGGGTGTCCGAAATTGGACAGTGTCTTTTCCTGTTAGCTAGAAAAAGAAACCAGTGATGAGGAAAAGAAAATAAGCAAAGGCTGATAATTACCAGTACAAAACACCCCATCGCCATCGTAGCCAGTATTACAAGCACAGGTAAAGCTGCCATCAGTATCTGTGCAAACTGCATTTTCGTCACATTTGTCTGCCCCTGTTGTGCATTCATCGATATCTGAATGGAGGCAATATCACCATTAAAGTTGCTATCTCTGCTGGGTCGTCAGAAATTAAATGATGTGCCAAGCGTGCCACAAAAAAATGAATATGTGACCAAGGAAGCTAAAAGGTTGACTTGCGTGTGAATACATTGATTCTTGAATTTTGGTATATTTTAAACCTCTGACAGTATTGGATCAAGAACGCTATTTTAGTTTTGAAATGGGCTTTTTATTTGCTGATTTCAGAAGGAACATGTTCCAAGGGGCCACATGTTTTTGCCCTGATAGTTCCCTTCTTGAAACTCTTTGGGATTCATAAAAAACTTAATACATGGCAAAATAGTTTCCACAATCCTCATTGCCACAAAGATTGGGCCCCAATTGGACCATTTCTTTTCATCTTAGCTAGAAAAACCGCAGGGATGTCTGCCTCTGTTGTGCATTCATCGAAATCTGAATAGAAGCAATGTCACCATTAAAGTTGCTATCTCTGGGTGCCCGAAATTGAACCGTGTCTTTTCCTGTTAGCTAGAAAAAAAACCAGTGATGAGAAAAAGAAAATAAGCAAAGGCTGATAGTTACCAGTACAAAGCACCCCATCGCCATCGTAGCCAGTATTACAAGCACAGGTAAAGCTGCCATCTGTATCTGTGCAAACTGCATTTTCGTCACAGTCGTCTGCCCCTGTTGTGCATTCATCGATATCTGAATAGAAGCAATGTCACCATTAAAGTTGCCATCTCTGGGTGTCCGAAATTGGACCGTGTCTTTTCCTCTTAGCTAGAAAAAAAACCAGTGATGAGGAAAATAAAATAAGCAAAGGCTGATAGTTACCAGTACAAAGCACCCCATCGCCATCGTAGCCAGTATTACAAGCACAGGTAAAGCTGCCATCGGTGTCTGTGCAAACTGCATTTTCGTTACAGTTGTCTGCCCCTGTTGTGCATTCATCGATATCTGAATGGAAGCAATATCACCATTAAAGTTTCTATCTCTGTTGGGATGTCCAAAATTAAATGATATGCCGAGCTTGCATCGAAAAAATGAATATGTGAGCAAGGAAGCTAAAAGGTTGACTTGCGTGTGAAGACATTGATTCTTGAATTTTGGTATATTTTAAACCTCTGACAGTATTGGATCAACAACACTAATTTAGTTTTGAAATGGGCTGTTTATTTGCTGATCTCAGAAGGAAGATGTTCCAAGGGGCCACAAGTTTTTGCCTTGATAAATTCCTTCTTGAAACTCTTTCGGATTCCAATGGACTTAATACATGGCAAAATGGATTCCTCAATCCTCATTGCCACAAAGATTGGGCCCCAATTGGACCATTTCTTTTCATCATAGCTAGGAAAACCGCAGGGATGAAAATAAGCAAAGGCTGATAGTTACCAGTACAAAGCACCCCATCGCCATCGTAGCCAGTATTACAAGCACAGGTAAAGCTGCCATCGGTATCTGTGCAAACTGCATTTTCGTCACAGTCGTCTGCCCCTGTTGTGCATTCATCGATATCTGAATAGAAGCAATGTCACCATTAAAGTTGCCATCTCTGGGTGTCCGAAATTGGACCGTGTCTTTTCCTGTTAGCTAGAAAAAAAACCAGTGATGAGGAAAAGAAAATAAGCAAAGGCTGATAGTTACCAGTACAAAGCACCCCATCGCCATCGTAGCCAGTATTACAAGCACAGGTAAAGCTGCCATCGGTGTCTGTGCAAACTGCATTTTCGTTACAGTTGTCTGCCCCTGTTGTGCATTCATCGATATCTGAATGGAAGCAATATCACCATTAAAGATTCTATCTCTGTTGGGGTGTCCAAAATTAAATGATATGCCAAGCGTGCATCGAAGAAATGAATATGTGAGCAAGGAAGCTAAAAGGTTGACTTGCGTGTGAAAACATTGGTTCTTGAATTTTGGTATATTTTAAACCTCTGACAGTATTGGATCAACAACACTAATTTAGTTTTGAAATGGGTTGTTTATTTGCTGATCTCAGAAGGAAGATGTTCCAAGGGGCCACAAGTTTTTGCCCTGATAAATCCCTTCTTGAAACTCTTTGGGATTCCAATAGACTTAATACATGGCAAAATGGATTCCTCAATCCTCATTGCCACAAAGATTGGGCCCCAATTGGACCATTTCTTTTCATCATAGCTAGGAAAACTGCAGTGATGAGTAAGAGAAAATAAGCAAAGGCTGATAGTTACCAGTACAAAGCACCCCATCGCCATCGTAGCCAGTATTACAAGCACAAGTAAAGCTGCCATCTGTATCTGTGCAAACTGCATTTTCGTCACAGTCGTCTGCCCCTGTTGTGCATTCATCGATATCTGAATAGAAGCAATGTCACCATTAAAGTTGCCATCTCTGGGTGTCCGAAATTGGACCTTGTCTTTTCCTCTTAGCTAGAAAAAAAACCAGTGATGAGGAAAAGAAAATAAGCAAAGGCTGATAGTTACCAGTACAAAGCACCCCATCGCCATCGTAGCCAGTGTAATAAACGATACTTTGTATCTTTATGATATTGGTAGAGTATCAATTAAAGAACAAAGTCGACACAGTTCGGATCAAGTGTTACAGGTTGCAATATCAGGTTTATTCAGAAAACCTAGACAAGCAGTCACTAAGTGTGCGAACTCCCTAATAGAGTTCGGAACGGGTCAGTAGGCTAAGCAGCCGATATGATCACAGGGTCTCCTCTGCCAGCGTGGCTCAGAGTAACCGACGAGTACCGTCAGATGCCGGGTATATATAGGCAGCCAGCCTGCGTGCGCACACGCAGACCGGAAGCCTATAGCGACCTCTGTCCATACCCCAAGCCCGGGGTAGGTGTCGCCACCTACCGTCGGACTGAAGGGTTCGGACTGAGCTCGCAACACAGCATCCAACAGCACTCGTCATATAACAACCCCGTATAACCCTAGCCCCTACACTACCCCCTACCAGATAATAACCGGGAGGTAAATAATTAAGGTTATAGTCCGAAAACACTTCGGACTGGCATTATCTTATAAATACCACCTTAGGGGTTTATTAAAGTTATACCTTACAAACAATATGACGTTACTGTTGAACACAAAAAGGTATTAATTACACACATATCTACATATATAGACCGTAATTAAAATTACGCCCCATTCCCTAGGATAGATGGAGTTAATCTATACATATAGTATACACAACACTTGAAAAAGTACAATATCACAGTAAAAAAAAATTTCGTCCCTTCAGGACCTCGAGCTAATTACACTCGTAATGAATAATACTTATAAGTGATAAACACTATCACTTCTTTTAAGGTTTTAGAAACATATTAAAGTATTATTACAAAAAGACATCATACGTGATTTTATAGCGAAGATCCGGATCCTCTGTTGATGATGTTGCATTCCGCCCGGCTTTCAGAACCTACTTCATTCAGCTCCTACTCACCGGAACGAGAAAGTTCATAGCTCATGCTCGGGAGCTTATAGTAGTATATAAAAAAAAAAATTCCAAGTCCTGCCTCCAGGCGATCTTCGGACTTATAACTAGGAGCACTCGGTCCTGATATATATAGTTTATATAAAAAAACATCTCGTATCGGATCCATGGTGGTAGCGTACTCCTGTCCCGAGCTTTGATCTCTCTCCGGATCTCCTCGTCCTCCTCCGTCCGTTCTGCCTGGCAGACTGCCTCCTTGCGTAGCCAGCCTGCCGCTTCTTTTCGTCCGGATACTTGTACACCCTATAGCAGGGTGTTTTTAGCCTGTAGGGGTGGTATACTTAAAATACCCCCCCCTTCTTCTTGATCGGATCCTAAGATAGGATAATCCTATCCGGACTCCGAGTCGTCTTTAGGGCTCGACTTGGCCGCAGCCTCCTCGTCCTCAGAGTCTGACTCAGCTTCCGCCAGAGTCAGCTCCTGGAGCCAGAGCTCGATTTGAGCCCGAGTCCCATCCCATTCGTGCATCTCGTGCGCGAAACAGTCTCTGAACCTTTGACGTTCGTGGTCCAGTTTTTCCTCGGCGTTCTTGACTGCCAGCTTCTGCTTTTTCCTTTCGGATTTAGCAGCAACTCGCTCAGTCCGAGCATTTTCACGCTCCTCCTGAACCGACTCCATGGCCGCTGCTTTCTGAGTAGCGACTTCACTCCGGTGGAGATGATGCACCGTGTCCAGGGACAACATCGCCACCTCCTGACTTAGGCCAGTAAGCAATCGGTGGAAGTTATCCTGCCACCGGTCGAAGGCCTCCTGTCCGGCTTCGTAGGACTTGAAGTCGGCGGGAGGAAACGTGGGAGGGCCCCTTAGTCGCAAGACTAAGTGCCCCTCCTCCGGAGTCTCCTGTGGGGGATCCGGAGTCTGTTTTGGCTTCGGCTTTTGCTTCACCGAAGCCTTGTCCTTCCCGGTCTGGGTGAGAGTCTGTGACTCCCCTCCCGGAACCAAATCCAGATTGGGGAATTCGTCAACGAACGACCCCCCCGTACTGGAGTTCGGATCCTCCAGACTAGGCCGAGGTGGCCTGCCCTGGGGGCCCGACTTCCAGTCGGTCGTGCGAGAGGTAAATGCCGGTCCTTTGTACCCCGGATCTGCCTTCTCCATAACGGATCGCCTTTCATCCGTTTTCTGTTTCTTCGGGTCGGTGGGCTCCGAGGACCCGTCGGGTCGTTTCGGAGCTCGCCGCTTCCGCGTACTGGTACGCTGCTGGTACTCTTCGAATTCATCGTAGAGTTCGCCCTCCGGAATATGGAGATACGTGCGATCCGGGTTTACTTTGTAGAAGACCCGCACCTTCCCTTTCTCGTTGGTGCCAAAATCCACCTCGAGGTTGTCATTCTTGTCTACTAGGGTCCCAAAATGGGAGTAGACTTCTGCGTGAGCGGTCTGAATGCGTTCCGCTGCGGTCTCCAGAGCCAAGCTATGGAACTTGGCAAGGTGTCGAATGATGTCTGCTCTGGTGTAGAACAGACCACCATTCGGACAACCCTTGCTGCCCTTCGAACCCACACTCAGGCAGTCATATCGCATGAAATGACGTACATGATGGCGGGTAACATGCCTTGCATACCGAACCTTGGTAGGCCAAGTTCGGGGTTTCTCCAGGGTCTCATCGATGTCTCGACAAGCTTTGAATGGGCACTTACTAAATGAATGCCATCTAGACATTGCCCATGCCAACTTTGTCTTTTGAAGGAGCGAATGGTATTTGGTGCTACCAGTTCGGACCTTCTCCAGCAATTCGAAGTGGTACAGCTGCACCGACTTGTCTAGAGGATCAGGTTTGATCCATTCTTCGTCGTCAGAGAGACCGTCAGGACCCACTTCCTCCAGAAGCTTTGATGACCGCTTATCTTTAACACAGTCATTTACACACATGGGTTTAAAGAACTGAAACCCACTAGCGGCATTGGCTCGGAGTGCAGTCCGGACCAATTCCTGCAGTTTGTTGTCCGGGATTGTGTTCTTGTCCAATCCCTTCAGAACTTCATCTACCTCTTCAGGGGATTGACCCGCATTCAGAGATGTCAACCGGATGGTCTCCCGTAGGTATTGATGCCTACGACTGGCCTTCTCCATCCGACTAGTGTCAGCAGTCCTAGTCGCAGCTGTACTCTGTTGGACAATCTCTTCCTCCAGAGTATCATTAAGAATAGACTCGTTAGTCTTTTTCTCCATGTTCCGGGCCAGCCTCATGGCGGGCGTCAGATGTCGCCTTTTCTCCCTCCTATTATGCACGACCTTGAATTCGTCTGCGAGTAGCATGTCGTATTCAAGGGCCGCGATAAGTTCGGGGCGTCCTTCTGTCTCAGCAACCAAGCGGGCGTTAGCCGCCGATTCACTGAGGCCTTGCATTGCAGCCGTCACGTGGGCCGGGAACCAGGTCGGAAACCGGTCGGACAGAATGTCCAGCCCCCGGAAGGTTCTCATCTGGACCAAGTCAAACGACCTGATCTCCTCCTTGCTCATCTGTGCGAGGATGGCTCCTCGTAGCAGGGATGGGACGTCGGCGTCCTCTTTATCCCATACTTCATGTTGGACTGGGGGGATTATCGGTACCCCCGATCCACCTGAACCACCGCCTGCAGCTTGGTCCAGTTTACCGGCCTCATCCGAAGTATCCATATGGGATGGCTCCAGACGGGGCTCGGCAGGCTGGTGAGGAGTCTCCACTCGGACGGGGGTTGCTCCTGCAGGAGGCCTCTCCACCCGAACGGGTACTTCTCTTCTTTGCTCCACTGGAGCCGGTAGCTGGAAGGTGATGCCGGACAGCACCTCCTGCACAACTTTGACCGTATGAGCTGCGGATGATGTATCCATAGTCTCCTCGGTCCTAGTTTCAGTTGGGTGAGTTGTCGTTTTCGGACGAGCTCCCCCGTGCCCGGACGTACCAGCCATGGCTGCGGCCGTAGCGGCCACTGCAGAGCTGTTGTCCAACTCTCGCGAGAAGGACAACACATCCACGGCTGACGTCGGAGCAGCTGACGTTCCAGCTGTTTTACTGGTATCCTTTTCCTTGCTAGGGATCGGGATGTTTGACTTGGTAGGGCCCGGAGTCTTGACAGCCTGAGTACTGCCGGACGTCTGTCCCTTCTTCTTCTGGTCCTTAGCCGCTGGCTTCGGATCAGTTTTCTTTTGATCCTTTGGCACCTTTGGAGTCGGAGCCTTGGGAGTGACCGTCTTCGGATCCTTGGTTACCGTGGCAGTGGCAACCTTCGGATCCGCTTTCTTAGTACCCTGGGTACTAGGCTTCTTCGGATCGGGCTTTTTAGGCTCGTCCTTTCCCGGAGGCTTCTTTCCAACACCTACGTGTTTAAGAGCCTTGGTACTAACCTTACCATCGGCCGACCGGGACCGATCTCGGGTAGCACCCTTACCACCGCGCGTCCTCGGACGTGAAGTGTCGGAGTCGCTGTCGCCTCCCATAGACAGTTTCCGTGTAACTGTCTTCTTGAGGCTGGGCGAGATGCTCAGACTGCACATCCGAGAGAGATGTCCAGTCGACTCGGAGGGGTTCGACTCTACTGCACTGTAGGCGATCCCTCGCAACATTCCGGAGTCCTCGCTGCCCTCGGGTGACGGAGACTTCCGAATCGGTGACACGATCGGATCCACACGTAGTTCCGACAGAGTCTGGCTAAGCTCATCACCACTGGGGCTCTGAGCATCCATGTGCTCCTCGGTGGCGGATGCCACCTCGGAGTGACCGGAGAGTTCGGACTGGCGGAGCTGCTGCTCGGCCATCCTCACTTCTTCAAGTGTCTTGCGACGGGAGTTTGACGGGGAAAACACTTAGTTCCCCGTCTCCCTCTTTGTCTTAGACGGACCAGGAAAGAGTACTCACAGTTCCTACTCTTTTTATGCCTCTTCTACTCCTCTAGCTGCCCAAAAACACCGACCTCTCCGCTGCCGACACACGCACGATTGATCCGGGAGAGCCCCAAAATCAATATGGCGTTTCCCTCGCTTTTGTTTTTAAAACAAAGCGCATGCGCAGCGTCTCGCGTGATTGGACGCGATCCCGTTACCCGGTGTGACCCAATTATCGCTTAATCAGGTCACGACCTTTCCCGCCCGCAGCTCGGGCTCGGGGGATCACACTGCCACGTAGGCGGCTCGCAAAAGTCAAAATATACTTCGAATAAAGAGTTCGTCAGGAGTATTAGTGGATTAATATGGGAAATCGAAGATTACCCCACCGGATTATCCGTCCACCACCCTCGGGGAGCACTCCAACATTCTTTTCTATTTGACTCTGAGCGCCCCTGTTGGTAGCACACATACAACATATAAAACAACACAGGACACCACACTCGTTGTGTAAACAAGCTAGGTTACCGCCCCTCTGGCCACCAGCCTTGGGCTTCGCCGAACGGGTTTCCCGTTCACCTCTCGTAACCTGGCCAAAGGACTCTCGTTCTTAACTAAAACTCCAGCCTTGATTTTAGTTTTCCGTGCCCTTCTTCCTTCGCCTGCCGAGACTTTCTTTTTCACGGTCTTCTGGGGCTTCTTTCGTACCACTCTCTTAGGGGTATCCGCTGACACCCCTTCCAAAGGTACAAATTTAGCCTCCGAAGTTCCCTTTTCCACCTCCGTTTCCGGGGTGAGCTCCCTTCCAGCCCAAGCACGCAACCGAGCCACATGGCTCGTCCGGATGCGCCCTGCTTCGGACTGAATCAACACAGTCGTCTGACTGATACATTTAACCACGGTGTGTGGTCCATCCCAGTTATTCGCCAGCTTGACGTTGCAGAGCGGTTCGTGTAGGCGGATCACTCTATCCCCCACTACGAAACGTCGCAACTTCAATCCGGTGTCATAACCTACCTTCTGCCAATTCGCAGCTTTGAGCAAATGAGCCCTAACTGTTTCGTAGGCAAATTTGAACCTCTCTCGTAGAGATTCTACAAATAGCACCGTACATGGTGCTTCTGGACTGATCCCTACCACCCCGAATACTAAATCCGCCGGCATGATCAAGTCCTCTCCGAACACCAAGAGGTTTGGTGTGCAATTCGTCGAAGTGTGGACCGTATTGTTATACGCATGTACCACAAATTCGCACTGATCATCCCAATCATCCATATGGGAGTTCACTAATGGCTTCAAAACCTGGATCAAGGTCCGATTGAACCGCTCCACCTGCCCGTCGGACTGTGGTCGGTACGGATTGGTCCGAGTTTTGCATATAGCCAACTGATGACACATAGCTGCCCAAAGTTTGGACTCAAATTCTCTCCCTTGATCGCTATGTAACATCAAGGGAGCCCCCAGATGGAGGATCCACCCCTTTACTAGTGCTTCCGCACAAGTAGCAGCAGTATGATCCTCTAGTGGGTACACTCGGGTGTATTTTGTATAGTAGTCCGAGACCACCATCATACACGTATTACCCTTAGGAGTGGGTTTCACTCCACTGATAATATCCACGGCTATTCGAGCAAATCTCACCCCGAATAATTCCTGCTGCAGTGGCAATTTTCCTAATCCAGGACCAGGTTTGCCTAAACAACATGCCGGACATGTCTCGATCCACCTCAAAAGGTCGCCAGACATTCCGGGCCAGTAATATCTCCGACTCAGCCGTTCCAAAGAGCGTTTCTTTCCGAAATGCCCACTAGTGGAATGGCCGTGGCAGTAGTACAGGATGTCTTTCCTCATAGCAGCAGGGATTACCATTTGTAATACCCTCCGCTTTCCTGGACAAGTCTTCCACCTGCACAACAACGAGTCTCGGACCTCCAGTTCATGGAACTGTGCCAAGAAACGTCGCATTTCACGGTTTTCCAGCGATATTTCGGGTCTCACTGGACAGACCCCAGTAGGGACAAGCTCCCTCAGTCGTGCTATGGTAGGATCGGCCATCTGGTACGTCCTTATAGTGTCGGTGGACCAATCCAACAGGTTTTGCAACAACCCATCATAAGGCAAACGCACACTCGCTACCACAGCATTGTGAGCACCACAATCCCCACATTCCGGACGCACACAACGGCGTACCGGACGTCTACTTAGGCAGTCAGCATTGATATGCTTTGTGCCCGCTCGGTGCTGGATATGAGAGTTCTCCAGTCCGAACTCGCTGAGGTGATTCAACCATCGGCCAATCATTCCCTCCGCATCCTTAAAGTTAAGGAGCCACCTGAGGGCCGAATGATCAGTGCGAAGTGTGAAATTCCCTCCATATAAGAAGTGCCGAAACTTCTTCGTGTATACCACCACTGCGAGCAACTCTCGCTTGGTAGTACAATAATTTCTCTGTACCTTGTTCATACTGTTACTAGCGAACGCCAACGGGACCTCTACTCCGTCCTGGATTTGGGACAATGCGGCCCCGATGCTCTCATTGCTCGCATCAGTGTCAAGGATGAAATGCCCCTTCTCCGTAGGATATCTCAGCACAGGGGTGGTCCGGAACAACGCCTTAATCTCTTTGAAGGCTTCATTCTGTTCCATCCCCCATGGGAAGGGTTCCTTTTTCCTCCCCGGAGTCCAATGGCTCAACCGTTGTAATGGCTGAGACACCCTAGAGAATCCGGGGATGAAGTCCCTGTAATAGGAACAGAACCCTAGAAAGGATCTGATATCCTTTGGTCCTTTTGGAACTTCCCAAGTCTCCACAGTCTCCAGTTTAGCCGGATCAGCCTGCACACCCTCGGTGGAGATGATCCGGCCCAAATAGACCATGGACTTCCGAAAAAGTTCACACTTCTTTGGCTTTAATGTCAAGCCATTGGACCGAATTCGTTCCAACACCTCTCCGAGGTTCAACGCACACTCTTCAAAAGTCTTGCCGAAGACAATGACATCATCCAAGTATACCAAGCACTTGCGCCACAATAGATCACTCAACAGAGTTTCCATCATAGCTTTAAATGTGGCCGGGGCGTTGCATAACCCGAAAGGCATCAGTTCAAACTGATACAGTCCAATGTGACTCGTAAAAGCCGTCTTCTCTTTATCCTCCTCCTTCATCCCGATCTGCCAATACCCGGACTGCAGATCAAGGGTGCAGAACCATTGGTTCCCACCCAACGAGTCCAGAGTCTCATCAATTCGGGGGAGAGGATATGCATTTTTCTTGGTTACTCCATTCAGGCGCCTATAATCGATACAAAATCGGATAGACCCGTCCTTTTTAGTAACCATCTGAACCGGACTGGACCAGGGACTAGTGCTAGGCACTATCACCTTCTGTTCCAGCATGGTTTTCACTTGTTCTTCAACAACAGCTTTCTTACCCAACGGCAAACGTCGGTAAGGCATTTTGAAAGGCTGTGCATCTCCAGTATTGATAGAATGCAACACTTTGTCGGTTCGGCCTAACGGCTCCCCCTCCACTTGCCATGCATCCTGATACTTCACTACCAGCCTCCTTAGAGAGTCGAGATCCATCCGTCAGATCCGTTTCGGATATCATTTTCTCGAGTCCCGCACTCAAAGTGGTCGGAGAAGGGTCACCCTTCATGCTCACCTGTCCAGCGGACACTACGGCCTCACTGGTGAACACCTTCCCCAACACTGTATCTTTCTTAAGATACTGTGGTTCCAACCCGGGGTTGGAAACCGGCACTACGGTCCAAGCACCATCCCCCACCAGGGTATCCATGCCTGTCAGACCGATGCTTCCCAACATGGCCACATCCGGTTCCACAACTGCTTCTTCCTCTCTCCTAAGCCCCTTGCTTCGGACCAGCACGTCACACGTCTGTCCGGGAGGAATCTTAACAGTTTGGACCACCGTTGCCACTGTCGATACTTGTCGGAGCACACATTGCTCCACCGCACGGTACGGGTGCTCTATTCGGAGTACCCCTGTACCAGGATTCAGGACCGCGTCATACAACGCCGAAAAATCCAACCCCAGTATACCGTCGTCTGCAATATCCGCAATGGTGGGAGAAGCCACATACTCCTTCCCTCCAATTCGGACCGGTATGAACGCGCGCCCATACGTCTGCATACTTGACCCATCGGCTGAACAGGCGTTTACCCTCGTTTTGAAGTTATCACGACTGTCCGGCATAAGAGCATAGAATTTGGAGGAGATAAAGGAGTGGCTAGCTCCCGTATCTACTAAAAATTCACCCGCCCTACCGGCCACAGTAACAGACACATACCACCGCCTCCCCCCCAGCGGAGACGGGTTTACAGTGAAGCGTTTGAAATCCTTCGGAGCAGCCAGATCAAGGCCATGTTTCTTCAAATGGTCGAAACATGGATGATCCGGGGAAAGCTGGGTACTCCCTACCCACACGGTGTCTGTGACAGCCGCAACTTCCTCGTTCCTATCCGTAATGGGCCTCCCTGCCTCATTGCCGGGCAACTGATGGACTGGAATGTTAATCAGGCCGGCATCCGAGCCCCTCAAGCTCGAAGCTACCCCTGATTCCCTTCCTGTCTTCTGAATTCCACTAGGCTCTACCTCTCTGGTATGTTGGCGTACTTCATCTCCAGGGGTTGTCCGCTCGCCTTCTCGGACTACCCCCTCTAGTTTCCCTCCTTTCCGGGAACTTTCGGACTCGGAGCTGTACACTCCGCGGCAAAGTGACCGATCTCTAAGCACCTATAGCACTTAGCGGTCCTCCGATTGATCTTCCTTCTGTTAGGCTGTGTAGCCCCCTGAATGGAAGTCGTCATCTTCTCAAACAGCGCTGTGAAAAACGCTGCGTCCATCACCGGAGCCTTCGGCTCTGATGACTCCCTTTTTGGAGGGGGGTTTCCACCCCCTTCCGGCTTCTTACTCTTCCACGGCGGTTTAGAGGAATTTCCATTCCTCTTGAACTGAGCCGCTGAAGCTATCGCCCCCTCCTCATCACTGCCCGAACCATCAGACTGTTCCGGAGAACATTCTATAATGGCCGAGGCCCGGGTAGGCATCCGGTCCCCTAACAGTGACTTTTTGAGAGCATGTATGTCGATGGCCTTAAAAAGGTCATCTAGTGACGTATCTGCTCTCCACGTGTCATACACCGTTTGTTGTATGTCTGGGTCTCTCAGTCCGGCAACGAACTGAGAGAACAATTCCTTAGAAAATAAGGCATCATGGATTCCTGAAGCAGGGTGTACCTTCTTCAGGAGTCTCATCAATGCAAGTCCGAAAACCCTTGGAGCTTCGTTCTTGCCTTGCACACGCTTCTTAAAAGCGACCATCGGATCGATCCGTGCGGAATCTCCGTACAGGATGGTTCCGATTTCAACGAGCTGTTTGAAAGTTCCGCGGGGTCCGCATTCCTCTTTCCACTGCTCAACTGCCATGAGACCATCTCCCATGCGTAATCCCTTACAAACGTACGGGATTGCATCCTGTTGGTCCCACCCGCTAAGGTTTATATCCTCAACGGTGGCTCCCAACCAATCTTCCCAAGAATTCTTCTGCCAGTAGGGAAATGGCTCGCTAGCTATGCGTCTAGCAGCATTGGACGAACCTCTAATTTTAGAGGTTATCGCCAGACATTTAGAAATGGATGCTGACGCGTCCTTTTCCGCACCTACATTGTGCAATCCGATCCCCGCTATTGCGGGATTCGTATCGTACAATTCTTGCAATTCTGTACTCAGCATTGTTCTTCTGGGAGCCTTCCTCGGACTCTTCGTACCTGGAGTCGCCCCCGGAGTAGCGCCCGTGGTTGGCACGCTATTCTGTCTGTCCAGAAAAGCCTGGTAGGTCCCATACGACACTATGTCCGTAGTGGGGTCCACGCCTTGTCCGAACCACCAATTCTTCTCCTGATCAGTCATATACTGACACTGCTGGGCCAGAGCAAGCAATCGTTGATGCTCTGACTTCTCTTTTTCCAATTCCTTGGCCTGCTTCTCAGCCTCCTCCTCCTGCTGAGCTTTTTCCAGTTTAGCTTTAGCAGCCTCTCCGGCAGCTCGGAGCCCTTCCTTTCGAGCCCTCAGAACCGCCGCTTCCTGCTCCGCTAACTCCTCTGCGAGAGCAGCGTTCTCCTTCATTCGTTTCTGTTGCTGCTCTAAAGCAGCCTGCTGTTTGCGATACACGTCTCGCCTTTCCATTTCCAAGTTTTTCTGTTCCTGGAACAATATGTTTGCTTGGCATTCTCGCCATTGCAACAAACTTGAAGGAGTCAGGTCGGTTTTCGCCGCCTTATCCTGTTCGGCCGCTTTCTTCAAGCGTACCGCGTCTAGTTCTTGCTCGTCCACTCTCAACTGCGATCGTGGACTCCGAACCAACTCCGACAATGGTCTTCCCCTGCCTACTGAGGCTAGACCGGTCGGGGCTGCAAATACCTGCTTTGGTATCGGACGGATACCACTGATCCCTACCCTCGGTGAGGAATCACTTCCCCTGCCTCTGTCCCTGGATCGTCCCACTCGGAGTGGTCGTCCCGGTGTCGAGGTTGACAAGGCAGGTTCAATGGTTACTCCACGTCCCATAGGCTGATTGGGAGTGTCTGTAAAGCTCATGTAATGGAGGCCTTCCGGACTACCATTATCCGCAGATGCAAATGAGGTACTGCTGTCTTGCATACTTTCTCGCGTCTCTGATAAAAACTGCTGTAAAGCAGTTCTTTTTGCTTTCAGAATGTCGCACTCCGTCACTAGACTTCGGCGGACCTCCTGTAAGTCCTCTGTGTCCCTAACAATGGCTGATCGGGCCCCTTCTGCTTCGTGGATTACAGCGTCTCGGGCTGCGCAAATCTGGTTCAGCTCCGTGTTTGCCTCGGCAAACTCGGACCGGATCCCTCGTAGGTCCGCTTCTTTCTGATCGTATTCCGAACGGACTCTGCTGAGGGACTGTACCAGTTTTTCATTCTCCTCCAACAAGGTAGACAGCCTTGCGTCCTTTTCCTTGATTTTGGAAGCTCGGTGTGTGACTGCACCTTCCAATGCAATCAAACTGCTTTTCCATTCATTGGATTGCTTCTGAATGGTCAACAATTCCATTTGAGCCATCTGTACACGTTCCTGCACTCGGGCCTCTCTCATGTCGTCAAAGCGACGCTCCTCCAACAGGGTAAACCTCCTCGGAGTCGGCGCGGCTGACCTCGACCCACCAACGTTGAACAAGGACAAGTTCATTTCTTCCCTGGGTCCTCGTGCTGCGTCTGTTCCGGATGGAACATTCGCCCTACTGTGGGTATCTGCCTCATAACTGGCATCTAGCCCCTCCGGTGACAAGGCTGCTGCCTCATCAGGAGACCTCGCTGCTCCGTCCAGAGCCCGAGGTCTGTGCTACTGCACAGGCTAACCTGCGTTTCACTCAGAACTGGTCACGGCACCAGTGTAATAAACGATACTTTGTATCTTTATGATATTGGTAGAGTATCAATTAAAGAACAAAGTCGACACAGTTCGGATCAAGTGTTACAGGTTGCAATATCAGGTTTATTCAGAAAACCTAGACAAGCAGTCACTAAGTGTGCGAACTCCCTATAGAGTTCGGAACGGGTCAGTAGGCTAAGCAGCCGATATGATCACAGGGTCTCCTCTGCCAGCGTGGCTCAGAGTAACCGACGAGTACCGTCAGATGCCGGGTATATATAGGCAGCCAGCCTGCGTGCGCACACGCAGACCGGAAGCCTATAGCGACCTCTGTCCATACCCCAAGCCCGGGGTAGGTGTCGCCACCTACCGTCGGACTGAAGGGTTCGGACTGAGCTCGCAACACAGCATCCAACAGCACTCGTCATATAACAACCCCGTATAACCCTAGCCCCTACACCAGTATTACAAGCACAGGTAAAGCTGCCATCTGTATCTGTGCAAACTGCATTTTCGTTACAGTTGTCTGCCCCTGTTGTGCATTCATCGATATCTGAATGGAAGCAATATCACCATTAAAGTTTCTATCTCTGTTGGGGTGTTCAAAATTAAATGATATGCCAAGCGTGCATCGACAAAATGAATATGTGAGCAAGGAAGCTAAAAGGTTGACTTGCGTGTGAAGACATTGCTTCTTGAATTTTGGTATATTTTAAACCTCTGACAGTATTGGATCAACAGCACTAATTTAGTTTTGAAATGGGCTGTTTATTTGCTGATCTCAGAAGGAAGATGTTCCAAGGGGCCACAAGTTTTTGCCCTGATAAATCCCTTCTTGAAACTCTTTGGGATTCCAATAGACTTAATACATGGCAAAATGGATTACTCAATCCTCATTGCCACAATGATTGGGCCCCAATTGGACCATTTCTTTTCATCTTAGCTAGGAAAACCGCAGTGATGAGTAAGAGAAAATAAGCAAAGGCTGATAGTTACCAGTACAAAGCACCCCATCGCCATCGTAGCCAGTATTACAAGCACAGGTAAAGCTGCCATCTGTATCTGTGCAAACTGCATTTTCGTCACAGTCGTCTGCCCCTGTTGTGCATTCATCGATATCTGAATAGAAGCAATGTCACCATTAAAGTTGCCATCTCTGGGTGTCCGAAATTGGACCGTGTCTTTTCCTGTTAGCTAGAAAAAAAACCAGTGATGAGGAAAAGAAAATAAGCAAAGGCTGATAGTTACCAGTACAAAGCACCCCATCGCCATCGTAGCCAGTATTACAAGCACAGGTAAAGCTGCCATCTGTATCTGTGCAAACTGCATTTTCGTTACAGTTGTCTGCCCCTGTTGTGCATTCATCGATATCTGAATGGAAGCAATATCACCATTAAAGTTTCTATCTCTGTTGGGGTGTCCAAAATTAAATGATATGCCAAGCGTGCATCGAAGAAATGAATATGTGAGCAAGGAAGCTAAAAGGTTGACTTGCGTGTGAAGACATTGCTTCTTGAATTTTGGTATATTTTAAACCTCTGACAGTATTGGATCAACAGCACTAATTTAGTTTTGAAATGGGCTGTTTATTTGCTGATCTCAGAAGGAAGATGTTCCAAGGGGCCACAAGTTTTTGCCCTGATAAATCCCTTCTTGAAACTCTTTTGGATTCCAATAGACTTAATACATGGCAAAATGGATTCCTCAATCCTCATTGCCACAAAGATTGGGCCCCAATTGGACCATTTCTTTTCATCATAGCTAGGAAAACCGCAGTGATGAGTAAGAGAAAATAAGCAAAGGCTGATAGTTACCAGTACAAAGCACCCCATCGCCATCATAGCCAGTATTACAAGCACAGGTAAAGCTGCCATCTGTATCCGTGCAAACTGCACTTTTGTCACAGTCGTCTACCCCTGTTGTGCATTCATCGATATCTGAATAGAAGCAATGTCACCATTAAAGTTGCCATTTCTGGGTGTCCGAAATTGGACAGTGTCTTTTTCTGTTAGCTAGAAAAAAAAAACAGTGATGAGGAAAAGAAAATAAGCAAAGGCTGATAGTTACCAGTACAAAGCACCCCATCGCCATCGTAGCCGGTATTACAAGCACAGGTAAAGCTGCCATCGGTGTCTGTGCAAACTGCATTTTCGTCACAGTTGTCTGCCCCTGTTGTGCATTCATCGATATCTGAATGGAGGCAATATCACCATTAAAGTTGCTATCTCTGCTGGGTCGTCCAGAATTAAATGATATGCCAAGCGTGCATCGAAGAAATGAATATGTGAGCAAGGAAGCTAAAAGGTTGACTTGCGTGTGAAGACATTGATTCTTGAATTTTGGTATATTTTAAACCTCTGACAGTATTGGATCAACAACACTAATTTAGTTTTGAAATGGGCTGTTTATTTGCTTATCTCAGAAGGAAGATGTTCCAAGGGGCCACAATTTTTTCCCTGATAAATCCCTTCTTGAAACTCTTTGGGATTCCAATAAACTTAATACATGGCAAAATGGATTCCTCAATCCTCATTGCCACAAAGATTGGGCCCCAATTGGACCATTTCTTTTCATCTTAGCTAGGAAAACCGCAGTGATGAGTAAGAGAAAATAAGCAAAGGCTGATAATTACCAGTACAAAGCACCCCATCGCCATCGTAGCCAGTATTACAAGCACAGGTAAAGCTGCCATCTGTATCTGTGCAAACTGCATTTTCGTCACAGTCGTCTGCCCCTGTTGTGCATTCATCGATATCTGAATAGAAGCAATGTCACCATTAAAGTTGCCATCTCTGGGTGTCCGAAATTGGACCGTGTCTTTTCCTGTTAGCTAGAAAAAAAAACAGTGATGAGGAAAAGAAAATAAGCAAAGGCTGATAGTTACCAGTACAAAGCACCCCATCGCCATCGTAGCCAGTATTACAAGCACAGGTAAAGCTGCCATCGGTGTCTGTGCAAACTGCATTTTCGTTACAGTTGTCTGCCCCTGTTGTGCATTCATCGATATCTGAATGGAAGCAATATCACCATTAAAGTTTCTATCTCTGTTGGGGTGTTCAAAATTAAATGATATGCAAAGCGTGCATCAAAGAAATGAATATGTGAGCAAGGAAGCTAAAAGGTTGACTTGCGTGTGAAGACATTGCTTCTTGAATTTTGGTATATTTTAAACCTCTGACAGTATTGGATCAACAGCACTAATTTAGTTTTGAAATGGGCTGTTTATTTGCTGATCTCAGAAGGAAGATGTTCCAAGGGGCCACAAGTTTTTGCCCTGATAAATCCCTTCTTGAAACTCTTTGGGATTCCAATAGACTTAATACATGGCAAAATGGATTACTCAATCCTCATTGCCACAAAGATTGGGCCCCAATTGGACCATTTCTTTTCATCTTAGCTAGGAAAACCGCAGTGATGAGTAAGAGAAAATAAGCAAAGGCTGATAGTTACCAGTACAAAGCACCCCATCGCCATCGTAGCCAGTATTACAAGCACAGGTAAAGCTGCCATCGGTGTCTGTGCAAACTGCATTTTCGTTACAGTTGTCTGCCCCTGTTGTGCATTCATCGATATCTGAATGGAAGCAATATCACCATTAAAGTTTCTATCTCTGTTGGGATGTCCAAAATTAAAAAATATGCCAAGCGTGCATCGAAGAAATGAATATGTGAGCAAGGAAGCTAAAAGGTTGACTTGCGTGTGAAGGCATTGGTTCTTGAATTTTGGTATATTTTAAACCTCTGACAGTATTGGATCAACAACACTAATTTAGTTTTGAAATGGGCTGTTTATTTGCTGATCTCAGAAGGAAGATGTTCCAAGGGGCCACAAGTTTTTGCCCTGATAAATCCCTTCTTGAAACTCTTTGGGATTCCAATAGACTTAATACATGGCAAAATGGATTCCTCAATCTTCAGTGCCACAAAGATTGGGCCCCAATTGGACCATTTCTTTTCATCTTAGCTAGGAAAACCGCAGTGATGAGGAAAAGAAAATAAGCAAAGGCTGATAGTTACCAGTACAAAGCACCCCATCGCCATCGTAGCCAGTATTACAAGCACAGGTAAAGCTGCCATCGGTGTCTGTGCAAACTGCATTTTCGTTACAGTCGTCTGCCCCTGTTGTGCATTCATCGATATCTGAATGGAAGCAATATCACCATTAAAGTTTCTATCTCTGTTGGGGTGTCCAAAATTAAATGATATGCCACGCGTGCATCAAAGAAATGAATATGTGAGCAAGGAAGCTAAAAGGTTGACTTGCGTGTGAAGACATTGATTCTTGAATTTTGGTAAATTTTAAACTTCTGACAGTATTGGATCAACAGCACTAATTTAGTTTTGAAATGGGCTGTTTATTTGCTGATCTCAGAAGGAAGATGTTCCAAGGGGCCACAAGTTTTTTCCCTGATAAATCCCTTCTTGAAACTCTTTGGGATTCCAATGAACTTAATACATGGCAAAATGGATTCCTCAATCCTCATTGCCACAAAGATTGGGCCCCAATTGGACCATTTCTTTTCATCTTAGCTAGGAAAACCGCAGTGATGAGGAAAAGAAAATAAGCAAAGGCTGATAGTTACCAGTACAAAGCACCCCATCGCCATCGTAGCCAGTATTACAAGCACAGGTAAAGCTGCCATCTGTATCTGTGCAAACTGCATTTTCGTCACAGTCGTCTGCCCCTGTTGTGCATTCATCGATATCTGAATAGAAGCAATGTCACCATTAAAGTTGCCATCTCTGGGTGTCCGAAATTGGACAGTGTCTTTTCCTGTTAGCTAGAAAAAAAACCAGTGATGAGGAAAAGAAAATAAGCAAAGGCTGATAGTTACCAGTACAAAGCACCCCATCGCCATCGTAGCCAGTATTACAAGCACAGGTAAAGCTGCCATCGGTGTCTGTGCAAACTGCATTTTCGTTACAGTTGTCTGCCCCTGCTGTGCATTCATCGATATCTGAATGGAAGCAATATCAACATTAAAGTTTCTATCTCTGTTGGGGTGTCCAAAATTAAATGATATGCCGAGCGTGCATCGAAGAAATGAATATGTGAGCAAAGAAGCTAAAAGGTTGACTTGCGTGTGAAGACATTGATTCTTGAATTTTGGTATATTTTAAACTTCTGACAGTATTGGATCAACAACACTAATTTAGTTTTGAAATGGGCTGTTTATTTGCTGATCTCAGAAGGAAGATGTTCCAAGGGGCCACAAGTTTTTTCCCTGATAAATCCCTTCTTGAACCTCTTTGGGATTCCAATAGACTTAATACATGGCAAAATGGATTCCTCAATCCTCATTGCCACAAAGATGGGCCCCAATTGGACCATTTCTTTTCATCTTAGCTAGGAAAACCGCAGTGATGAGTAAGAGAAAATAAGCAAAGGCTGATAGTTACCAGTACAAAGCACCCCATCGCCATCGTAGCCAGTATTACAAGCACAGGTAAAGCTGCCATCTGTATCTGTGCAAACTGCATTTTCGTCACAGTCGTCTGCCCCTGTTGTGCATTCATCGATATCTGAATAGAAGCAATGCACCATTGAAGTTACCATCTCTGGGTGTCCGAAATTGGACAGTGTCTTTTCCTGTTAGCTAGAAAAAAAACCAGTGATGAGGAAAAGAAAATAAGCAAAGGCTGATAGTTACCAGTACAAAGCACCCCATCGCCATCGTAGCCAGTATTACAAGCACAGGTAAAGCTGCCGTCGGTGTCTGTGCAAACTGCATTTTCGTTACAGTTGTCTGCCCCTGTTGTGCATTCATCGATATCTGAATGGAAGCAATATCACCATTAAAGTTTCTATCTCTGTTGGGGTGTCCAAAATTAAATGATATGCCACGCGTGCATCGAAGAAATGAATATGTGAGCAAGGAAGCTAAAAGGTTGACTTGCGTGTGAAGACATTGATTCTTGAATTTTGGTAAATTTTAAACTTCTGACAGTATTGGATCAACAGCACTAATTTAGTTTTGAAATGGGCTGTTTATTTGCTGATCTCAGAAGGAAGATGTTCCAAGGGGCCACAAGTTTTTGCCCTGATAAATCCCTTCTTGAAACTCTTTGGGATTCCAATAGACTTAATACATGGCAAAATGGATTCCTCAATCCTCATTGCCACAAAGATTGGGCCCCAATTGGACCATTTCTTTTCATCTTAGCTAGGAAAACCGCAGTGATGAGTAAGAGAAAATAAGCAAAGGCTGATAGTTACCAGTACAAAGCACCCCATCGCCATCGTAGCCAGTATTACAAGCACAGGTAAAGCTGCCATCTGTATCTGTGCAAACTGCATTTTCGTCACAGTCGTCTGCCCCTGTTGTGCATTCATCGATATCTGAATAGAAGCAATGTCACCATTAAAGTTGCCATCTCTGGGTGTCCGGAATTGGACAGTGTCTTTTCCTGTTAGCTAGAAAAAAAACCAGTGATGAGGAAAAGAAAATAAGCAAAGGCTGATAGTTACCAGTACAAAGCACCCCATCGCCATCGTAGCCAGTATTACAAGCACAGGTAAAGCTGCCATCGGTGTCTGTGCAAACTGCATTTTCGTTACAGTTGTCTGCCCCTGCTGTGCATTCATCGATATCTGAATGGAAGCAATATCACCATTAAAGTTTCTATCTCTGTTGGGGTGTCCAAAATTAAATGATATGCCGAGCGTGCATCGAAGAAATGAATATGTGAGCAAAGAAGCTAAAAGGTTGACTTGCGTGTGAAGACATTGATTCTTGAATTTTGGTATATTTTAAACTTCTGACAGTATTGGATCAACAACACTAATTTAGTTTTGAAATGGGCTGTTTATTTGCTGATCTCAGAAGGAAGATGTTCCAAGGGGCCACAAGGGTTTTGCCCTGATAAATCCCTTCTTGAACCTCTTTGGGATTCCAATAGACTTAATACATGGCAAAATGGATTCCTCAATCCTCATTGCCACAAAGATGGGCCCCAATTGGACCATTTCTTTTCATCTTAGCTAGGAAAACCGCAGTGATGAGTAAGAGAAAATAAGCAAAGGCTGATAGTTACCAGTACAAAGCACCCCATCGCCATCGTAGCCAGTATTACAAGCACAGGTAAAGCTGCCATCTGTATCTGTGCAAACTGCATTTTCGTCACAGTCGTCTGCCCCTGTTGTGCATTCATCGATATCTGAATAGAAGCAATGTCACCATTAAAGTTGCCATCTCTGGGTGTCCGAAATTGGACCGTGTCTTTTCCTGTTAGCTAGAAAAAAAACCAGTGATGAGGAAAAGAAAATAAGCAAAGGCTGATAGTTACCAGTACAAAGCACCCCATCGCCATCGTAGCCAGTATTACAAGCACAGGTAAAGCTGCCATCGGTATCTGTGCAAACTGCATTTTCGTTACAGTCGTCTGCCCCTGTTGTGCATTCATCGATATCTGAATGGAAGCAATATCACCATTAAAGTTTCTATCTCTGTTGGGGTGTCCAAAATTAAATGATATGCCAAGCGTGCATCAAAGAAATGATTATGTGAGCAAGGAAGCTAAAAGGTTGACTTGCGTGTGAAGACATTGATTCTTTTATTTTGGTATATTTTAAACCTCTGACAGTATTGGATCAACAACGCTAATTTAGTTTTGAAATGGGCTGTTTATTTGCTGATCTCAGAAGGAAGATGTTCCAAGGGCCACATGTTTTTGCCCTGATAGTTCCCTTCTTAAGACCATTTGGGATTCAAAAAAAGTTAATACATGGCAAATTGGATCCCTCAATCCTCATGGCCACAAAGATTGGGCCCCAATTGGACCATTTCTTGCCATCTTAGCTAGGAAAACTGCAGGGATGAGTAAGAGAAAATAGGCAAAGGCTGATAGTTACCAGTACAAAGCACCCCATCGCCATCGTAGCCAGTATTACAAGCACAGGTAAAGCTGCCATCGGTATCTGTGCAAACTGCATTTTCGTCACAGTTGTCTGCCCCTGTTGTGCATTCATCGATATCTGAATAGAAGCAATGTCACCATTAAAGTTGCCATCTCTGGGTGTCCGAAATTGGACAGTGTCTTTTCCTGTTAGCTAGAAAAAAAACCAGTGATGAGGAAAAGAAAATAAGCAAAGGCTGATAGTTACCAGTACAAAGCACCCCATCGCCATCGTAGCCAGTATTACAAGCACAGGTAAAGCTGCCATCGGTGTCTGTGCAATCTGCATTTTCGTTACAGTTGTCTGCCCCTGTTGTGCATTCATCGATATCTGAATGGAAGCAATATCACCATTAAAGTTTCTATCTCTGTTGGGGTTTCCAAAATTAAATGATATGCCAAGCGTGCATCGAAGAAATGAATATGAGGGCAAGGAAGCTAAAAGGTTGACTTGCGTGTGAAGACATTGATTCTTGAATTTTGGTATATTTTAAACCTCTGACAGTATTGGATCAACAACACTAATTTAGTTTTGAAATGGGCTGTTTATTTGCTGATCTCAGAAGGAAGATGTTCCAAGGGGCCACAAGTTTTTGCCCTGATAAATCCCTTCTTGAAACTCTTTGGGATTCCAATAGACTTAATACATGGCAAAATGGATTCCTCAATCTTCAGTGCCACAAAGATTGGGCCCCAATTGGACCATTTCTTTTCATCTTAGCTAGGAAAACCGCGTGATGAGTAAGAGAAAATAAGCAAAGGCTGATAGTTACCAGTACAAAGCACCCCATCGCCATCGTAGCCAGTATTACAAGCACAGGTAAAGCTGCCATCTGTATCTGTGCAAACTGCATTTTCGTCACAGTCGTCTGCCCCTGTTGTGCATTCATCGATATCTGAATAGAAGCAATGTCACCATTAAAGTTGCCATCTCTGGGTGTCCGAAATTGGACCATGTCTTTTCCTGTTAGCTAGAAAAAAAACCAGTGATGAGGAAAAGAAAATAAGCAAAGGCTGATAGTTACCAGTACAAAGCACCCCATCGCCATCGTAGCCAGTATTACAAGCACAGGTAAAGCTGCCATCGGTGTCTGTGCAAACTGCATTTTCGTTACAGTTGTCTGCCCCTGTTGTGCATTCATCGATATCTGAATGGAAGCAATATCACCATTAAACTTTCTATCTCTGTTGGGGTTTCCAAAATTAAATGATATGCCAAGCGTGCATCGAAGAAATGAATATGTGAGCAAGGAAGCTAAAAGGTTGACTTGCGTGTGAAGACATTGATTCTTGAATTTTGGTATATTTTAAACCTCTGACAGTTTTTGCCCTGATAAATCCCTTCTTGAAACTCTTTGGGATTCCAATAGACTTAATACATGGCAAAATGGATTCCTCAATGCTCATGGCCTCCTTTTGCGTTCATAGCACCATAAGCTGACACTCAATGGTTACAACAAAGATTGGGTCTTGTTTGGCCCATTCCTAATATATGTTGTATGTTAATCTGGTGACAAATGGAAGCCCAGCTGACAAAGAAATTGCTAAAAGATTTTGGAAAATGCTTGCAGGAAGTTTCCAGACATTATTTACATGAATGTTCAGAAAATGTTCTAGCAATATTTAATTATTTCACTATAACCTAGCTGACAGGAACGTTACGTTACATACCATTTTGCCATGATAAGGAGCCATAGAGAAACATATATAATGTTGCATAAACTTGTGGAGGGGAAGGGCTAGAAATTTCTCAATTTAAGTGTTACATACGAAAAGCTCATACCCTGAGACCCCAGTGTCCATGAAAAAAAAACTATTTGTTTAATCTTAACGAATGACTCTGGTAGAACCTGCTGTAAATTGTTTGTAGATTTGATTATCCACTCTGCTGGGTTATGATTGCATTTGCAACATTAGCCATGAATGTGGATTACTGAATTTAATATTGTGGCATGGCACAAGCCCTATTTACTCAAGACATAATGGTGCATAGAATTAAATCAACAAGATGATGGACATATTCAGCTTCCAATCGTTTTACTGATAATTTCTCTCATCTCAGATTATATTGTTGCATTCTGGCTGTGAAGTAAGGAGAAATGCTGTGTAAACAGCAGGAAAATGTTAAAGGCCAAATTGGCTATGCATCTGGTGCTATATTCAACTTTGTTCCAATATATTTACTGATGATTTCACACTGTTTTGCCGCATTCTGGCTGTGAAGTAAGGAGAAATGCTGTGAAAACAGAAAAAAAATGTAAAAGGCCTCATGGTTACCTTCACAGCTCATCCCATCTCCAGCGTAGCCATCTATACAAGCACAGGTATAGCTACCATCGGTGTCTGTGCAAGTTGCCAGTGTCTCATGACAGTTGTCTGTCTCATCCAAGCATTCATCAACATCTGGAAAATAAACTGAACATGTTACTACGAAATCTCTACAAAAATTGACAAAAGTTGAAAGATATGCCATGCATACCTCAGAAAAATGATGATGTGACCTGGCTGGCAATTTCTTTACCTCATGGCCGAAATAACTGATCTTTGGATATTTGTTTTCTCCTAAGACTGACTGTCTTGGTTCCACAAAGCCATTTCAACATTAGAACAATTTCTCAATCTGCATATGAACAAAGATCAGACCTAAATTACCGGACTATCAGGGTGTAATTCCAATGGCTATTGGTGAGGTAAATCAAGTATTTGAATTTGTAGAAATTTCTTTAGCAGATTTAATTAAAGAGATAAAAAATATTGATATTGAAAAATCCTCAGGTATTGATGAAGTGTCCTCTAAGGTTTTGAAGGATTGTCTAATGGGCATGTCTGAACATTTCAGGTTTATTCTTAATCTTTCATTGACTAGTGGTATATTTCCAAAAAAGTGGAAAAATGGAAAAATTTCACCTATTCCTAAAGTAAGTAACCCTGTAGATGTTGGTGATCTCAGGCCAATATCTTTATTGCCAATAACAGGGAAAATATTGGAGAAGTTCATTCATAAGCAAGCTACGACTTACTTAGAAGGTAATAATTTATTAACTAAGAAGCAAAATGGATTTAGGGCTAAAAGGGGAACTCAAGATACAGTTATAAAACTCACAAGGGATATTTTTGAATCATTAAACAATGATTTGTTAGTAGGGGCTGTATTTATAGATTATCTTAAAGCATTTGATACTATAAATCATGAAAAGCTATTAAGTAAATTGCCAAACTTTGGTTTCTCACCCCCTGTTATCAACTGGTTTAGGGATTACCTGTCCGAGAGATCTAAAAAAACAGTGGCAAATAATACACATTCTAATTGGGAAAGAATTACTTTTGGGGTGCCACAAGGATCTATTTTAGGCCCTCTGTTATTTATATTGTATATAAATGATCTGTCAAAAATTAATCTTAAATGTAACTTGTTGCAGTATGCAGATGACACAGTGCTATTTGTTGAAGGTTTAAATGTTGATGAGATTCGTGCAAACATTCAGCATGATTTGGATATTTTAGTAAATTATTGTGATAAAAATCAATTAACAATTAATCCTACTAAGACTAAAACCATGTTATACACATATACATTAGGTTTGAAGCTGGATGGGGTATTAGTAAAGGGTCAGGAACTCGAAGCTGTGGATAATTATAAATATTTAGGGATACTAATGGATGGTGATATGTTGTTCAAAAAAAAAATTTAATAAAACGATTGGTAGAATTAATCATAAAATTTGGATGTTAAGCCATTTTAGAAGTTGCTTAGATGAATTAACTTCAATAACTCTGTTAAAAACTATGATATTACCATACATGGACAACAGTAATTTGTTTTTTTCTGGGATATCATTTCATGATCAAAAAAGGTTGCAAGTGCTCCAAAATACAGCCCTGAGAGTTTGTTTTGAAATATTTGATCCTACAGAGGTTCCTGTCAAGAAATTGCATCAAAAAGCTGGGATTTTGCCTTTGGAATTAAGGAGAAAATATCTCCAAGGCAGTATTTGTTATAGAATGATCCAGATTGATGCTTTCAGTATGGTGGAGAATAGGAGAACTAGAGCAGCAGATGGGCCTTTAATACAAAATTATTTATCGCATAGTGAAAGAGTCAGAAAGTCCCCGTCTAACGGTGCCATAGATGAGTGAAATAGGATACCGGCAATAGTCAGGTATAAAACATATATATTAATATGTAATATTTTTGGAGATAGTTTGACTTTGTATTACAACAAGTTGAATTATCTCCTTGTTTTAATTTATTGTTATTTTTGTATTGTTATTTATATTGGTGTCATTTAGATATCTAACGTAATTAATGTGTTTAACTATACCGGTATGTGTGATTTAATGTGTGATTTAATATGTGATTTAATATGTACGGTAATTAATATGTGCTGTATTAATATGTGCTGTATCAATATTTATAATATTTATAATATTAAATATCTATAATATTTGTATAGAACTAACCTGAGTAGATATTTATGTGTAAATATTCATTAATTCTCTATGATAATTATTCAGCTTTGACCAAGCTTTTTAAAAGAAATATTCTTGATTTAAAATTATATACCTATCGACCAGAGAGTATTTACTAAAGTGAATTCATAAATATTGAAAAGCAAGTTATCTAAAACTAAAAATGAGACTTTTCATCATTCATCCCCCCCCCGCCCTCAGTATTATCACCAAAGAATTATTGAATTCTTTTGTTATAACAAAGCTAAAAGAAGGTGTTTATTTATTGCATTTAAAGATGTACAAACTCGATGACGTATAATACCATCTTATGTCATCTGAGCAAACTCTTGATAACTGCGTTAATTTGTAGACTGTTTGTTCAGACTAATAAACTTTTAAAATTGAAATTGAATTGAATTGAATTTTGCCTTTCCTATTTATTTAGCTAGGAAAACTGTAGTGTTTTAAAGTTGTATCCATTCTGTCTATCTTTTTCCTTCCTCAGCATGGATTAGAGGGTTAAAATGGTTTTCACACATACATGCATATATGTTAATATGTATCTGTATGTATATAAGGCACTGAAATTTGTGTTCACTTGCCAATGGCTATGAAAAACCCTCAACGAACAACCTAAACTCTGTATGGTTTTAAAAGTGGTTCTTCAATCCTTAATGATTCATGGTCCATTCATGACTGAGAATTTCATTTATTTCAAAATACATTGGCAAAAGGTTAGGATCCTTAGACCCCAGCCGCTTATATATATGTACAGTGGCCCAGGAGGGTCAAAAAATGAAATTTCATTTCAAAAATAAAAAATGAAAATGAAAATTCATTTTTTGGAAATTTTTTCTCACCTAATTGGGCCTTTTAGGGGAAATTTCACTTTCTTCCGTTTTTGACCTTTTTGCTTGCCAAATTGGGGCTTTTCTGGCAAAATTTCAACGTTTTCAGTTTTTGACATATTTTCTTGCCCTCCTGGGCAACTGTTTATATGATAAAAAAACCCAATAATTCCTTGAATTTGAGGAATAACAGGAGTCATTGGTAGAACCTGAGAAAAATATTTGTAGATTTAATTATTCATTCTGCTGTGGTTTTACAATTGTAATTGCCAAGTTGGCTATAGATCTGGGGCTATATTCAACTTTGTGCCAATCGTTTCACCAATGCTTTCCCTCATCTCACATTATAGTTGCATTCTGGCTACAAAATTAGCAAAATTGCAATGTATAGAGAAAGAAAAAGTAAAAGGCCTCATCGTTACCTGTACAACTCTTCCCATCTCCAGTGTAGCCAGTATTACAAACACAGGTATAGCTACCATCGGTATCTGTGCAAGCGGCATTTTGGTCACAGTTGTCCGTCTCTTCTGTACATTCATCAATATCTGAAGAAAAGCAATAATGTCACCATTAATGCCCTTATATCTGCAGGGGTGACAACAATTGAATTGTCCTGACATTTACCTACAGGACTTACCTGTACAACTTGCTCCATCTCCTGAGTAGCCTGCATTACATGTGCAGGTATAGGAATCAGCAGTGTTTTCACACAGTGCATTGGTATCACAGAGCGGTGGCACCACGATGCAGAGATCATCTAAAAAAATCATCATTTCCACATTTTCAGTTCATCATCAAAGTCTTTGCTTGAGTTTGAAAACATTAGGTACACTTTTTATTTCTACCCTAAAGATTCTATGAAGCGGTTTGGTGCTTAACTCTAGTTTAATTATCATCTAATGTTACATTTCATAATATAGCTGCTGGCTATTGAAGATAGCTGGCAGCTAAGGAAAATTCGAAAATAGGTTGTTAGAAGTTACTCTTTTATTTATTTGACATATGGCTCGTAAATCACATGGAGAGATGGAGATATGCAATATGCTTTCTATTCAATCACATGGTCTATGAACATATAGGAGTGATACGCTCATGGTCTTAATATCAATCTTAACCTCCAATGCTCTCTCCTATATCGGTAGACTCACACACACAGAGAGTGACTTGGAGTCAGATACCTATTTGTCAATCTCCATAACACCTCAAAGGGTTGGAGGGAGGTAGACGAAGGGTCATGGAGGTAGGAGCAGCAGCTCAACAGGCCTAAAGGGAACAACAGAGTTCTAGGAATGTCTGTTGAGGAACAATCAGGATGGCATGAAGGCACGGCAAGACTGAGTCCCCGAGTAGAAGAACTCAGGAGTTTATATGCTGGAGGTTACTGCTTCCCATGTTGATTATGGAGATTTTCTAGGTTATCACAGGCAAACCCTATTAGGCACTAGCGAGATACTTGTGCTGCCACCAGGTGTTGCTCTGGTACCAATTGTATCACCCTTGTCACCAGCAACCAGCTCAGCCAAATCTCAGGTCCGAGATTAGGGTACAAACAGGGTGTGAGTATTGTGAGTGGGTTGTACCTGGACATTCCTTATGTCACCTGCCCCTCATAGAGTAATGGTTAGCATGGTGGATTCATGATGTAGAGGACCTAAGCTCAAATCCCTGTCAAGTCACATCTTGGTGACCATACCATGAATTTACATTCTTATATATCAAATATATTTTGCTTTGATAGGTACAAGTAACAACCTTGAAATGATATCAATGAAATATCAATAGTTTTTGAACAAATTTTTTATTCCTATTTCTTCAAAGGAACTATATGTATATAAAAATAAGAAAAGGTATTGGTTGTTAATGGTATGGTGACAAGATGTGGCCTGGGAGGGGTTTGAGCTTAGGTCCTCTGTATCATGAATCCACCATGCTAACCGCTACTCTATGAGGGACAGGTGACATAAGTAATGCCCAGGTACAACCCACTCACAATACTCACACCCTGTTTGTACCCTAATTTAGGACCTGAGATTTGCCTGAGCTGGTTGCTGGAGGTTAGACTTGTTACACTGGTACCAATCAACATGGCGCTGTACACAGGACATCTTGCTAACGCGGAATACATGTGGCAGTTGTTAGGCACTTACAACCTCAATGTTATGGTTCATGCTATCCTATTACGTTCCAGGCCTTAACACTATCCTTGTACGATGGTCTTGCCCTGTTGACCTAGAATATGGGTACCAGTTTGACACAAAAGGTACACAACAGGCATCACCACATGCCATCAGGGTGGTCATGCGTCAGCAGAGAAGCCTTGAATCACTCCCTATAACTTGTACAAGTAGGCTGGAGAAGGGCTATTGGGGAGTGCCTATGGCTTCTATATATAGCATAGACCTTTATTAGGCGGGTATGAAGTGTTGGCAGCCTGGGGGGGGGGGGTCACTCTCACATTAATGGATACCATGTGCATATATCACCCTTTATTTGGATCCCTTTTAGGGGAACAAAAATCCACCAAAATACTCCCCCTTTTGTTGGGATAACCGCCTAAAATGTAAAGATATAAACCCCGTTTTATTGGGACCCCACCCTAAATTGGCCAGTCAACCCCCTTTTGGTGAGATACTCTAAATTGGACAAAATTGGACCACTTTTAGCGAGGTACCCCATGAATTGGCACAAATTGCATCCCTTTTAGCAGGGTACCCCAAAATTTGTGAGGTATTCCAAAAGGAATACCCCTTTTGGACTTTTGGTTGGATATTCTAGCCCTTAAAACATACCCCATTTTGCCCAAAATGGCCCAAATTGCATCCCTATTGGTGATCCCCGTCGTATCCGCCAATCAGGTTACAAAAATACCCCTTTCCTGCTATTTTGAGTACACATATATGGTTAGTATAGAAGCTATAGGAAGTGACCCCACTGGGGTTGGCAGCCCTATATAGCTAATCTAATTTTTCTTTTATAGGTCGCTATGATAGGAATTTAAAATGCATAATTCTTGGTTGGCATTGCCCTAATTAAAGTATATGCTTCTTTGTCATTGATTTCCCATAGTGAAGTTTTCAATGAACCTAGCGTAAGTACAGTGTTATGTGAGGGAACAAATGTATATGCTCCCGGTGTTGGACCTGCCTTTCACCAAGACTCCCCCTGGTGGGATTTAGACTAACTAAGACCCAGTGTTCAATTAGGGTCACTGAAGCTTCCCCTGGTGTTATAAGTTGGTACCATGGTTGCTAGCCAACTCTGTTGATTTTACACTAGTTACTATTAGCCCAACCACTGTCAGAGGAGGCTGTGTGTGTACTTTGCTTCCTCGCTTGCTTTAGAGGAATAATATTCAACTTTTTCTTTTGCTTAACGTTTGATTATCATGTTAATAAATAGGCCGGTTATATCAGTCTGCCCAAGTCCCAGTCCCAGACTCATGCTTTCATTCTACACCAGAGTCTCATACAAAAGCGCACATGAAAAACGGAGGTGGAGGGTGGGTGGGGATGGGGGGGCTATAGCCAATTCAGCATTATCTTCATGTACACATTTTTACTATTTATGGAGGAAATTAGACCTATCCAAGTTTTTGCGGATACAATTAACTTGAATTAAGGGAGTGATTATTATATTGGTGGATCTGGGAGGGGGATGTTCACTCTTCTAGAAAGGGGGGGGGGGGCGGCCAAAAGTATTTTTCAAACCCTCCAGAGGGGGGGAGAAGACTTTCACCCATTTTCAGCAAAAGAGTGCACTTGTTGCAATAGCTTAAAGGGGAGGATGGGAAATGTTGACGTGTCTGAAGGGGGGGGGGTGGTGGGCAAGAGTTCTATAAGGCAATGTTTGACGTACACAGCACGATCCGAGGGAGGCATTTGTATAATAAACATTTTGTCAACCCAGATCAGTGTGCCTACCTTTGGGAGAGGGGCACACCAATAATCTTTAGAGAGATGGGGCATAAGGGGAGGGGGGCATCAGGTCAGCAAATGAGAATGTAATTAGCGGAGGAGGGGTCATCCTAATACATACATGGGGGTGGGGGGGATATATTCTCTGGTAAAAAATGTGTTCTTCATGGTAGTCCCCCAATAAGTAAGAGATACTTACATTTACAACTCTTCCCATCTCCTATGTAGGCTGTAATACACGTGCATGTAAATGAACCAATTGTATTTGCACAAACTGCCATCTGATCACAGCCACTTGTCCCCAACTCACACTCGTCCTCATCTGAAAATGATTGTTTTAATATATCATCTGCGCATTAAAGTTGCTACCTCTGCTGTGGTGTGTAGAGGAGGAGGTCATGGTGGGGGGGTTGTGGATTTTGGGGGAGGGACCGAAAGAATTTGAACCTCTTAAGGGGGGGAACCGTGAAGGTGAGAAGGGACCAAAATAACCCCTTTTGAGCGAAAAAGCCTGCACGTTACTTTAGCTTAAAGGAATTGGCCTCGATCAATTTCAACTGGGCTTTGGGGGGGCTCAAGAAATTTTCATCTCACTCATGCAAAAGTCCACTGCCCCCCCTGTTGTTAAAAAGTGACCACTCCCTTAATTGAAATGTACTAAACTAAATGGTACACACCAGTACCCAATCAATTACTCAATTCGCATATGAACAAAGATTGGAGCTATATTTGGCCATTCCTATTCATTTTAGCTAGGAAAACTGTAGTGTTTTACTCTTGTATCCACCTTGTCTATTTTTTCCCTTCCGAAGCAGGGATTAGAAGGTTAAATTAAAATGGTTCAAACACACACACATGTATGTTAGTATGTATCTATATGTATATGCATAAGGCACTCAAATTTGTGTTCACTTGCCAATGGGTAATAATATCCCTCAACAAAAAAACCTCTAAACTCTGTATGGTTTTTAAGGTGGTTCTACCTTCCTTACCGATTCATGGCCAATTCATAACTGGGCAGCATATTATATCATTTCAACCTGATATGCCATGTATTCACGAGAATAAACGATTATGCAACCAGAGTTGCAAATTTGGACCTCCTGTTTGAAAAGATTGATCTTTGAGTTCTCCTAAAACTGACTGTCTTGGTTTAACAAAGCCATTATGATAGTGGAACATCAATTTCTCAATCTGCTTAGGAACAAAGATTTGACTTATCTGCATTCTTTATTGTATGGTTTTTAAAGTGGTTCTTTCCACCTTACTGATTCATGGCCAGTTCATAACTTGGAAGTATTATTGATTTCAAAAATACATTGGTAAAAGGTTATGACCAGTAGAATGTGAGAAAAATGTTTGTAAGTTTGATTATCAATCTCACATTATAGTTGCATTCTGGCTATGAAGTTGGTAGAAATGCTGTGTAAAGATTAGGAAAATGTAAAAGGCTTCATGGTTACCTGTACAACTCCTTCCATCTCCAGTGTAGCCATCTATACAAGCACAGGTATAGCTACCATCGGTATCCGTACAAACTGCATTTTGGTCACAGTTGTCCGTCTCTTCTGTACATTCATCAATATCTGAAGAGAAGCGATAATGCCACAATTAATGTCCTTATCTCTGCAAGGTGACAACAATTGTATTGTCGTGACATTTACCTAAAAGGACTTACCTGTACAACTTGATCCATCTTCTCTGTAGCCTGCATTACATGTGCAGGTATAGGAATCAGCCGTGTTTTCACAAAGTGCATTGGTATCACAGGGCGCTAAGATGCAGTCATCATCTAAAAAAGTCATCATTTCAACATTTTAGTTCATCATTAAAGTTTTTCCTTGAGTTTCAAAACAATGGGTACACTTTTCATTTCTACCCTAAAGATTCTATGAAGCCTTTTGGTGTTTAACTCTAGTTTAATTATCATCTGTTAAGATCTGTTATTCAATAAGATTTGCTAGCTGGGTAGTGTCATAATATGTGTTATACATGTAAATATTACTTTCATTCCTACAACACTTTCCAACATTTTCTTGGTCAGCTATGTTGCAATCGGAGCATTTCCCCTAGGGCTAGGAATTCGGGCAGACAATTTTGTTATCAAAGAAACCCCTTTGAGCATTCTTGTTAATCATGAAATAAATATTGCTTAATGTTTCCTGGATAAATGCAATATTTCAGCAGCAGCTCGTCCTATTGGCTCAGTATTCAAAGTGTAAAAATTAGGATAACTAAAAAGTTAACTTGATAGCAATGAAATGGGAAAAGGCTGATAGTTACTTACATGTGCATGTTCCAGCAACGTCTATGTAGTCGGGACTACATGGACAGGTATAGGAACCGGCTGTATTCTCACAAACTCTATTTGTGCCACAGATGTCAAACGGAGATTGGTCACATTCATTGTCATCTGAAAAAACAATCTTCATTTCCAGCTTTCACCCTAAATTTGCAAATTATGGTTTTTATACAAATTGAACTCCAATGTTGTGGCCATATTCAACTTTGTTCCAATCTTTTACCTGATGCTTACACTCATCTCCCATTATGGTTGCATTCCAGCTATGAAGTTAGCAAAAATACTGTGTAAAGAGAAAGAAAATGTAAAAGGCCTCATGGTTACCTGTACAACTCTTCCCATCTCCAGTGTAGCCAGTATTACAAGCACAGGTATAGCTACCATCGGTATCTGTGCAAGCAGCATTTTGGTCACAGTTGTCTGTCTCTTCTGTACATTCATCAATATCTGAGGAGAAGCGATAATGCCACAATTAATGTCCTTATCTCTGCAAGGTGACAACAATTGTATTGTCGTGACATTTACCTAAAAGGACTTACCGGTACAACTTGATCCATCTTCTCTGTAGCCTGCATTACATGTGCAGGTATAGGAATCAGCCGTGTTTTCACAAAGTGCATTGGTATCACAGGGCGCTAAGATGCAGTCATCATCTAAAAAAGTCATCATTTCAACATTTTAGTTCATCATTAAAGTTTTTCCTTGAGTTTCAAAACAATGGGAACACTTTTCATTTCTACCCTTAAGATTCTATGAAGCCTTTTGGTGTTTAACTCTAGTTTAATTATCATCTGTTAAGATCTGTTATTCAATAAGATTTGCTAGCTGGGTAGCGTCATAATATGTGTTATACATGTAAACATTTCTTCCATTCCTACAACACTTTCCAACATTTTCTTGGTCAGCTATGTTGCAATCGGAGCATTTCCCCTAGGGCTAGGAATTCGGGCAGACAATTTTGTTATCAAAGAAACCCCTTTGAGCATTCTTGTTAATCATGAAATAAATATTGCTTAATGTTTCCTGGATAAATGCAATATTTCAGCAGCAGCTCGTCCTATTGGCTCAGTATTCAAAGTGTAAAAATTAGGATAACTAAAAAGTTAACTTGATAGCAATGAAATGGGAAAAGGCTGATAGTTACTTACATGTGCATGTTCCAGCAACGTCTATGTAGTCGGGACTACATGGACAGGTATAGGAACCGGCTGTATTCTCACAAACTCTATTTGTGCCACAGATGTCAAACGGAGATTGGTCACATTCATTGTCATCTGAAAAAACAACCTTCATTTCCAGCTTTCACCCTAAATTTGCAAATTAAGGTTTTTATACAAATTGAACTCCAATGTTGTGGCCATATTCAACTTTGTTCCAATCTTTTACCTGATGCTTACACTCATCTCCCCATTATGGTTGCATTCCAGCTATGAAGTTAGCAAAAATACTGTGTAAAGAGAAAGAAAATGTAAAAGGCCTCATGGTTACCTGTACAACTCTTCCCATCTCCAGTGTAGCCAGTATTACAAGTACAGGTATAGCTACCATCAGTATCTGTGCAAGCAGCATTTTGGTCACAGTTGTCTGTCTCTTCTGTACATTCATCAATATCTGAAGAGAAGCGATAATGCCACAATTAATCTCCTTATCTCTGCAAGGTGACAACAATTGTATTGTCGTGACATTTACCTAAAAGGACTTACCGGTACAACTTGATCCATCTTCTCTGTAGCCTGCATTACATGTGCAGGTATAGGAATCAGCCGTGTTTTCACAAAGTGCATTGGTATCACAGGGCGCTAAGATGCAGTCATCATCTAAAAAAGTCATCATTTCAACATTTTAGTTCATCATTAAAGTTTTTCCTTGAGTTTCAAAACAATGGGAACACTTTTCATTTCTACCCTAAAGATTCTATGAAGCCTTTTGGTGTTTAACTCTAGTTTAATTATCATCTGTTAAGATCTGTTATTCAATAAGATTTGCTAGCTGGGTAGCGTCATAATATGTGTTATACATGTAAACATTTCTTCCATTCCTACAACACTTTCCAACATTTTCTTGGTCAGCTATGTTGCAATCGGAGCATTTCCCCTAGGGCTAGGAATTCGGGCAGACAATTTTGTTATCAAAGAAACCCCTTTGAGCATTCTTGTTAATCATGAAATAAATATTGCTTAATGTTTCCTGGATAAATGCAATATTTCAGCAGCAGCTCGTCCTATTGGCTCAGTATTCAAAGTGTAAAAATTAGGATAACTAAAAAGTTAACTTGATAGCAATGAAATGGGAAAAGGCTGATAGTTACTTACATGTGCATGTTCCAGCAACGTCTATGTAGTCGGGACTACATGGACAGGTATAGGAACCGGCTGTATTCTCACATACTCTATTTGTGCCACAGATGTCAAACGGAGATTGGTCACATTCATTGTCATCTGAAAAAACAATCTTCATTTCCAGCTTTCACCCTAAATTTGCAAATTAAGGTTTTTATACAAATTGAACTCCAATGTTGTGGCCATATTCAACTTTGTTCCAATCTTTTACCTGATGCTTACACTCATCTCCCATTATGGTTGCATTCCAGCTATGAAGTTAGCAAAAATACTGTGTAAAGAGAAAGAAAATGTAAAAGGCCTCATGGTTACCTGTACAACTCTTCCCATCTCCAGTGTAGCCAGTATTACAAGTACAGGTATAGCTACCATCGGTATCTGTGCAAGCAGCATTTTGGTCACAGTTGTCTGTCTCTTCTGTACATTCATCAATATCTGAAGAGAAGCGATAATGCCACAATTAATGTCCTTATCTCTGCAGGGGTAACAACAATTGTATTGTCGTGACATTTACCTAAAAGGACTTACCGGTACAACTTGATCCATCTTCTCTGTAGCCTGCATTACATGTGCAGGTATAGGAATCAGCCGTGTTTTCACAAAGTGCATTGGTATCACAGGGCGCTAAGATGCAGTCATCATCTAAAAAAGTCATCATTTCAACATTTTAGTTCATCATTAAAGTTTTTCCTTGAGTTTCAAAACAATGGGTACACTTTTCATTTCTACCCTTAAGATTCTATGAAGCCTTTTGGTGTTTAACTCTAGTTTAATTATCATCTGTTAAGATCTGTTATTCAATAAGATTTGCTAGCTGGGTAGCGTCATAATATGTGTTATACATGTAAACATTTCTTCCATTCCTACAACACTTTCCAACATTTTCTTGGTCAGCTATGTTGCAATCGGAGCATTTCCCCTAGGGCTAGGAATTCGGGCAGACAATTTTGTTATCAAAGAAACCCCTTTGAGCATTCTTGTTAATCATGAAATAAATATTGCTTAATGTTTCCTGGATAAATGCAATATTTCAGCAGCAGCTCGTCCTATTGGCTCAGTATTCAAAGTGTAAAAATTAGGATAACTAAAAAGTTAACTTGATAGCAATGAAATGGGAAAAGGCTGATAGTTACTTACATGTGCATGTTCCAGCAACGTCTATGTAGTCGGGACTACATGGACAGGTATAGGAACCGGCTGTATTCTCACAAACTCTATTTGTGCCACAGATGTCAAACGGAGATTGGTCACATTCATTGTCATCTGAAAAAACAATCTTCATTTCCAGCTTTCACCCTAAATTTGCAAATTAAGGTTTTTATACAAATTGAACTCCAATGTTGTGGCCATATTCAACTTTGTTCCAATCTTTTACCTGATGCTTACACTCATCTCCCCATTATGGTTGCATTCCAGCTATGAAGTTAGCAAAAATACTGTGTAAAGAGAAAGAAAATGTAAAAGGCCTCATGGTTACCTGTACAACTCTTCCCATCTCCAGTGTAGCCAGTATTACAAGCACAGGTATAGCTACCATCGGTATCTGTGCAAGCAGCATTTTGGTCACAGTTGTCTGTCTCTTCTGTACATTCATCAATATCTGAGGAGAAGCGATAATGCCACAATTAATGTCCTTATCTCTGCAAGGTGACAACAATTGTATTGTCGTGACATTTACCTAAAAGGACTTACCGGTACAACTTGATCCATCTTCTCTGTAGCCTGCATTACATGTGCAGGTATAGGAATCAGCCGTGTTTTCACAAAGTGCATTGGTATCACAGGGCGCTAAGATGCAGTCATCATCTAAAAAAGTCATCATTTCAACATTTTAGTTCATCATTAAAGTTTTTCCTTGAGTTTCAAAACAATGGGTACACTTTTCATTTCTACCCTAAAGATTCTATGAAGCCTTTTGGTGTTTAACTCTAGTTTAATTATCATCTGTTAAGATCTGTTATTCAATAAGATTTGCTAGCTGGGTAGCGTCATAATATGTGTTATACATGTAAACATTTCTTCCATTCCTACAACACTTTCCAACATTTTCTTGGTCAGCTATGTTGCAATCGGAGCATTTCCCCTAAGGCTAGGAATTCGGGCAGACAATTTTGTTATCAAAGAAACCCCTTTGAGCATTCTTGTTAATCATGAAATAAATATTGCTTAATGTTTCCTGGATAAATGCAATATTTCAGCAGCAGCTCGTCCTATTGACTCAGTATTCAAAGTGTAAAAATTAGGATAACTAAAAAGTTAACTTGATAGCAATGAAATGGAAAAAGGCTGATAGTTACTTACATGTGCATGTTCCAGCAACGTCTATGTAGTCGGGACTACATGGACAGGTATAGGAACCGGCTGTATTCTCACAAACTCTATTTGTGCCACAGATGTCAAACGGAGATTGGTCACATTCATTGTCATCTGAAAAAACAATCTTCATTTCCAGCTTTCACCCTAAATTTGCAAATTAAGGTTTTTATACAAATTAAACTCCAATGTTGTGGCCATATTCAACTTTGTTCCAATCTTTTACCTGATGCTTACACTCATCTCCCATTATGGTTGCATTCCAGCTATGAAGTTAGCAAAAATACTGTGTAAAGAGAAAGAAAATGTAAAAGGCCTCATGGTTACCTGTACAACTCTTCCCATCTCCAGTGTAGCCAGTATTACAAGTACAGGTATAGCTACCATCGGTATCTGTGCAAGCGGCATTTTGGTCACAGTTGTCCGTCTCTTCTGTACATTCATCAATATCTGAAGAGAAGCGATAATGCCACAATTAATGTCCTTATCTCTGCAGGGGTAACACAAATTGTATTGTTGTGACATTTACCTAAAAGGACTTACCTGTACAACTTGCTCCATCTCCTCTGTAGCCTGCATTACATGTGCAGGTATAGGAATCAGCCGTGTTTTCACAAAGTGCATTGGTATCACAGGACGCTATGAGGCAGTCATCAACTAAAAAATCATCATTTCAACATAGTTCATCATTAAAGTTTTTTTGCTTGAGTTTGGAAACGGTCTTGGGTATTTGATTTCCACAGATATCCAATGTGAACATTAGGTACACTTTTTATTTCTAGCCTAAAGATTTTATGAAGCTTTTTGGTGCTTAATACTAGTTTCATCAGCAACTTATGTTACATTACATGAGAATGCAATGTCAAGAATAAGACAGTTATTGTGCCGTGAATCAGAGGTACTGGAATTCTTGCACATAGATCTGAATATATATCTCAAGATCTTCAAAATATCCACAGGGGGAACCACCCGATTTTATCTATATATCCTACATGTTACTTTCTGTTTTTAGGCAGGAACCAATGAGGCTGCCCATGTTGATTATGGACATTTCTAGGTAATCACAGGCAAATGCTATACATGTGGCCGTTGTTAGGCACTTACAACCGCAATGTTATGGTTTGTACTATGCTATAATGTTCCACGCCCTTACATGGTAATTTTCAGGGTATAGGTCAACTGGGGCCACTGTCCTGCTATGATGGTCTCCCGCTGTTGACCTAGAATGATCACTCTTAACTTGCACAAGTAGGCTGGGGAAGGGTTATAGGGGGGTGCCGATGGCTTCTATATATAGCATAGACCTTTATTAGGCGGGTATGAAGTGTTGGCAGCCTGGGGGGGTCACTCTCACATTAATGGATACCATGTGCATATATCACCCTTTATTTGGATCCCTTTTAGGGGAACGAAAATCCACCAAAATACCCCCCCTTTTGTTGGGATAACCGCCTAAAATGTAAAGAAATAAACCCCGTTTTATTGGGACCCCACCCTAAATTGGCCAGAGTCAACCCCCTTCTGGTGAGATACGCAAAATTGGACAAAATTGGACCACTTTTAGCGGGGTACTCCATGAATTGGCACAAATTGCATCCCTCTTAGCAGGGTACCCGAAAATTTGTGAGATATTCCAAAAAGAATACCCCTTTTGGACTTTTGGTTGGATATTCTAGCCCTTAAAACATACCTCAATTAGCCTAAAATGGCCCAAATTGCATCCCTATTGGTGATCCCCGTCGTATCCGCCAATCAGGTTACAAAAATACCCCTTTTCTGCTATTTTGTGTACACATATATGGTTAGTATAGAAGCTATAGGAAGTGACCCCACTGGGGTTGGCAGCCCTATATAGCTAATCTAATTTTTCTTTTATAGGTCGCTATGATAGGAATTTAAAATGCATAATTCTTGGTAGGCATTGCCCTAATTAAAGTATATGCTTCTTTGTCATTGATTTCCCATAGTGAAGTTTTCAATGAACCTAGCGTAACTACAGTGTTATGTGAGGGAACAAATGTATATGCTCCCGGTGTTGGACCTGCCTTTCACCAAGACCCCCCCTGGTGGGATTTAGACTAACTAAGACCCAGTGTTCAATTAGGGTCACTGAAGCTCCCCCTGGTGTTATAAGTTGGTACCATGGTTGCTAGCCAACTCTGTTGATTTTACCCTAGTTACTATTAGCCCAAGCACGGTCAGAGGAGGCTGTGTGTGTACTTTGCTTCCTCGCTTGCTTTAGAGGAATAATATTCAACTTTTTCTTTTGCTTAACGTTTGATTATCATGTTAATAAATAGGCCGGTTATATCAGTCTGCCCAAGTCCCAGTCCCAGACTCATGCTTTCATTCTACACCAGAGTCTCATACAAGAGCGTACATGAAAACCAGGGGTGGAGGGTGAGTGGGGGTGGGGGGGCTATAGCCAATTCAGCATAATCTTCATGTACACATTTTTACTATTTATGGAGGAAATTAAACCTATCAAAATTTTTGCGGATACAATTAACTTGAATTAAGGGAGTGATTATTATATTGGTGGATCTGGGAGGGGGATGTTGACTCCTCTAGAAAGGGGGGGGGGGGCGGCCAAAAGTATTCCAAACCCTCTAGAGGGGGGAGAAGCTTTTCACCCATTTTCAGCAAAAGAGTCCACTTGTTGCAATAGCTTAAAGGGGAGGATGGGAAATGTTGACGTATCTTAAGGGGGGGGGGGTCAAGAGTTCCATGAGGCAATGTTTGACGTACACAGCATGATCGGACTTATATAATAAACATTTTGTCAACCCCAACCAATGTGCTTACCCTTGCAATAGGGGCACGCCAATAATCTTTAGAGAAATGGGGCATTAGGGGAGGGGGGCATCAGGTCAGCAAATGAGAATGTAATTAGCGCGGGGGGGGGGGGGGTCATCCTAATACGTACTTCCAGGTGGGAGGGATTTATTTTCTGAAAAAAAAGTGCACATACTTTATGGATGCCCCCAAATAAGGCAAAAAGAACAAAAAAAGTTGTGTTCAGGTTCAGCGACCCTTTTTTTTGGGCCTTACCCAAATCTTTTTCTTTTTTTTTCTTGAAGGCATTTTAGCGTTTTTCCTACCAAAAAACACTTCTTTTTAAACTGAAATTCTTTTTTCTGTAAAATTATACGCAAATGGGAGGAATTCTGTCTCAAAATCCTTTAAAAAATATGGTAAAAAAAAAAAGAAATCGACCTACCTACCCTACTTTTTTTGGGCCATGTCACTGAACACAACTTTTTTTTTTGGCCTAAGTAAAAGATACTTACATTCACAACTGATCCCATCTCCTATGTAGCCTGTATTGCATGTGCATGTATATGAACCTATTGTATTCGCACAAACTGCATTCTGATCACAGCCGCTTGTCCCCAACTCACACTCGTCCTCATCTGGAAATGATCGGTTTAACATATCATAGATCTGCGCACTAAAGTTGCTACCTATGCTGTGGCTAAATTGAAATGTACTGAACTAAATGAACTATGTGACCAGACAATTATCTATACCTAATTCATCTTATACAGGCCACTCAAAAAAAAAGTTGTTTCTCATCACCAACCATTGGAAAATATATGGAGGCCCTTTTTCTTTTTTCATTTTGAAGCGCAGAAAGTTGGGGAAACAAAATAAAAGTTGCGGAAACAAAAATAAAGTTGCGCAAACAAAACAAAAGTTGCGCAAACAAAATAAAAGTTGCGCAACTAAAATAAAAGTTGTGCAACTAAAATAAAAGTTATGCAAACATAATTAAAGTTTGCTTAAATACATTAGGAAATTTTGACTTTTCGCGATCAATTTTTACATTTTAGTGAAACAGTGTTTATTGATCCCAAGAATTTGTTGTAATGCGGGTTATTCCCAGCTGAACTGTTTTGCTGACAGCATAAACTTTAATTTGATACCGATTAACATATTTATTAGAAAAGAAAGAAAGTTTCCCCCAAATCATGACTTTTATGAGTCGCGCAGTAACGATAACTCTTTTTTTTTGAGTGGCCTTAACAACGATTCTGCAATGTAGGTCCATCAAAGCTCGTATCAATTGTTAGAGACATCCCAGCTAGCAAGGTATGTAAAAATATTTAACTAGTCATATTCACACCATTATGTCAAAATGACCACTTGATCACTTCTGAGGAGTAAATGATTTTGCATAATAGTTATGGTTGTGGTTTTCTTTCAATGATTAGGACCCATAACAAGTTTCTGGAAATCGACACAGAAGACATGGAGAATACCTTGTGCCATATTTAAGTGTTCTGGTGCATATCACTGACAGTCAAATCCTCATGATGCCATTACAAGGTCATTTTGACGTATTAACGTGAATATCAGAATATTTTGTAAAAGATGTGGCTTCTACATAAAGTGCTAGCTGGGGAGGTTTGTTTCTCTCTGTATTTAGTGTAGGCAACTATTTGTCACAGAGAAACATTTTTGATTTTCCTAGAAACAGCATAATCAAAGTGCAGAGGTCATCCCATCTTATTGAACCTTTCAAAGTATGTACTCCAGTAGAGCAACTAGAATAATAATGAGATTAATTCCAAGAGGATTCCAGTTGGTTAACAGAAGGGAAAGTAGAAAATGTCCATGGTTACCTGTACAGCTGTGTCCATCCCCAGTGAAGCCTGAGTCACAAGTGCAGGTAAAGGAACCTACTGTATTCTCACAAGTTGCATAATCGTCACAGCCCACGAAATTAGGGTCGTTTGAGTAACCATAGCATTCATTTAAATCTGAAAATAAATAACATATCAGCACAATGTGATGCTAGTGGGTAGTTGTCAGGCCTGGAAGAGAGCCAGGAGGACCAAAAGGGACCTTATCCCTGCCAACACTGAAGATATGGGAGAATATCCCACTTTCACTCATGATTTTCCCCTAGTGTTGATCTTACCATTGCATTAGTAGATCAAACAAAACCTTAGAGTGATAGATCAGTATCTTTTCTGCTACCCTGTATGTTTATCCCTATCCACAAATCCAACAGAAAATTCGGAATTAATGCTACGGATTATATATGTATGATAAATACAATATAATGACTTATAACATGACAAGGAGTGATGGTTACTATTACATGGAATATGAATTAATTACTGCGTATGCATGTAAGTCTATCCTATGATTACAGCCAATGTCATTTCCCCGTTACCAATTGCAATCAAGTCCATACCTGGGTTCTCTTATTGCTATATAAGCGCCCGGGTAACAGCCCCGCCAAATTGAAAAGTGCCCCGGAGCTTTTTCGTGATGGTACGGTACCCCCAGCAATCAAACAAGACTGTTATTCAAAAACCTTCCCTTCTGCACTGCAGTATGATAACTGCCAATTTTTTTTTAATTTTACGCCAAAATTCTACTCCACATTTATTTGGCTCCTTGATTGGACGATGTTATGCTTGTGTTTGCCTCCAGGGGGAGGATCGGCGTGATTCCTACCCAGAGGTCTCTTGCTCAACCGTTTGAGTGGTCCTCAATATAGGTCTGATGAACGTGTGTATTGCACAATGTGGATATGCTGACTGTTAAGTGGTCACTTGCATGCCTGCTAACTCTAGTTCGATATCTCTCAGCTTTCTCTCCTTTTTTTTATTTTTTTACCCCCCCCCCCTTACAGCCGAAAATCAGCTCGCACACGGGCCCTTGGAAGCATGGTAACGCGCGGGCTTTTTGGCTCAAAACAGGTTAAATTATTTTGACCCCCCCCCCCGGTCAAGGGGTCCAAATTTTTTCGCCCCCTCCCAAACCCACCACCCCCCTGTTGTTAAAAAATGATCACTGCCTTAGACTTTTCCCCGGCGGAAATCCTCGCGTCAAACTCGGCGTCCGTCAAGGCTGACAGGTCCTAGGGGAGTCGTTGGCGGCTCCGTCGGTCTCTTGCACCACCTCGGGGCGCCATTGCCGGCTGCTGTGGGATGTCCCTGGTCCTCGGATGGTTTCTCCTTGGGCTGCTCCCCAGCCGGTTTCGGCACTCCACAGTGAGAGCACAGTTTGCTATTGCCATTATATGTCTTGTCACATGCCACACATGTTACTATTATGAAGGTGACAAGTGAAAAAACTGACAAAAAAACAAGTCTGTTGCTGTTGCTGAGTTGGAAACATCGCTCTTCCCTGGAAGAGCGATGGCAAGCACAGACAGTAGATCTGGCAGAATGGAAGTTTGTCAAAGGATTCCAGAGAACTCAGTCAGAATACAGGTCCTTGAGTTAGCTTGTGTATTTCTCTGATGTCTTAACTCTAGAACCCACCTATTTGTTTTCTTATGTGTGTTCTTTGAAATATCACAACACATGGTTTTTTAATTTGCAATATTGCAAGTGTGTGGAAGGTGGCCATGTTGTCTCTAAACTACACTTCTGCCCCCTATTGTTTACCATCTGTGTTACTGAGGCAAGGTGGCTCTACCTGGTTTCTGTTCTGAAAATGTGCCTTCATAACTCTCCTAGCAGCATGTTTGGTTGAGTATATGAGGAAAGAGTGTACTGCTGGTACCCAGCCTTTCTGAGGTGCTTTACTATCAGCAGAAGTGACATGGCCACCTTTTTGTAGTTGGGCAGCATGTGCGCATAATTTCAATCAGAATATGGGATATATTACCAGCTGAATATGGCAACAGTAAGTGGACAATGTTTAGAAAGGTCAAGTCAACACAGGCAAGTTCTTCTATTAGTGCACAGTGGCATGTTTTCTCTCAATTCTGAGCTCAAACTCCTGACACTGCATTTCAGGTGCCTTCAAATGCTGAGGCCATGACTGGCGTCATGCCAAGATCATGGGTGAAGTTAGCGGAGTACACTGCAAAAAAGTGTTTAGATCCTAAACACAATCCTAAACACATTCCTGCCCCGTATTTGTCCACACAATATGTTCCTAAACATGTTTAGACCAATAATATGTTTAGCTCAGTGCTTACACGTTTATGTGTTTAAATCAATATGTTTAGGAGAATGAAGTGTTTAGAATTCAAGAATTTAGCATATAATTGTGTTTAGCTGTCAAGTGTTTAAGGATAAAAGTGTTGTGTCTACAGATGTAGATTATTATTATGTTTAGATATTTATATTTAAATAAGGCCAAAAAAAAAAAAAGGTTTGTTTCAGGTCACCCGACCGACCCTAACTAAACCGGGCCGACCCTATGTTTTTTTATGCAATTTTGAAGATTTTTTTTGGGGTCAATTTTAGGTTTACAAAATTTGAAAAAAATCTCCCCATTTTTACACTTTTTTGGGTCAATTCTAGAGGGAAAGTAAAAAAAAAAAAGTAAAAAAAAAAAAAAATCCAACCTACCGACCCTAGAGTTTCTTCCCATGTTACCTGAAACAAAACTTTTTTTTTATTTGGCCTAAACAAATAATTTTATTTCCATATAGTGTCTTGAAGAGACTTCTAGCAGCCCCCTCCCCCCTTAGGGTGATATATGCATCATTATTTCACATAGGCCTCTTTAACACAACCTTGCGTCAATACAACAGACCTTCAGGGAAGATAATGCTTTATCCATTCGTAGAGTTCTTAAAAGAAGTGTCTATGTAGCAGATGTATCTTTATTGCATCGTAATCATAGTGATGTAGCATCCTACCCTTGAATCCTGCAACGTGTATTATTATCCTTTTGTATCCCATGCAACTTCAATTAATCAACTCAGATTTAAGCACTTTTATATCCACAATAACATTTGAGTGGCTGTAGAAACTACAGTCAACCACAGAGATGCCATCTGGTATGTGTTTGATATACTATGATCTAAACACTACATGTTTACATCCTAAACACCAATTTTTCATTCTGTTTAAATACTAAATATCTAAACATATTCAATATAACTCTTTAGGTGTTTAAAATAAAAATGTTTAATTCCTAAACAGAGGGATTCAAAGACACAAACCTAGTAAAGTGTTTAGACTTAAATCATGTTTAGACCTAAACATGTTTAAAACATAAGCACCTTTTTTGCAGTGTAGCTGTTGCTCTGCCTGCTTGCTGCTTGCTTTGTCTAATGGTCCGACCCCCCTCCTATGGTGGAGAGTTCCAATGCTTCCAAGTGTAGGCACCAGGGGGGCACTGTTAGTCCCACTAATATAAGGATAACTTCCCTAATGCAAATTATGCCTAAACATTATTAGGTGTAATCTACAACCTCCAGTATGTCCTACATTATGAAGTGGGTTGGAGTGGCCACAAGAAAACTCAGTTGCTGCCTATCTATAGATCATGTACAGGGCGTCGCCTCCTTTATCTCTTCCCTCCTCCCCCAGCACCCCACGACCATTAACTTCCCCATCTTCTGACAAGAATGTGTCAAACCCACACCATACCTTTAATGAAGGCACAAAGTGGACATTGATATGATATTCCAGAGGAATGACGGCTGGGTTGGCTTGCTGCATTGGTCTATAGACCAGGTAAACCAACCGCAAATCATTAGCCTACTTATAAAAGCGCAAATTAGCCAAGTGGTACCAGATGACCTGATTAAAAAACACACACTACTGTTTAATAAAAAATTAATTGAGATTCCTACCATTGCAGGAGCCCTGTAATCCACTGTAATCAAATTCATATCCATATGCACAGATGCAGACAGTCTCCGTCGAGGTCTGCCAGAGGTTATACTCTGAAGGTTCCACCAGCTGTGGGCTGCAGACTTCACGGTCATAGCAGTCATCTTCAGACGAACACATTGCTTTAAATGAGAAATGTGGACATAATTGTAATAATGTGAAAAAACTCTCTGTCTCTCTCTCTGTCTCTGTCTCTGTCTCTCTCTGTCTGTCTGTCTGTCTCTCTCTCTCTCTCTCTCTGTCTCTCTCTCTGTCTGTCTCTCTCTCTCTGTCTCTGTCTCTCTCTCTGTCTCTCTCTGTCTCTGTCTCTCTCTCTGTCTCTGTCTCTGTCTCTCTCTCTATATATATATATGTATATATATATATATATATATATATATATATATATATATATATATATATATATATATATATATATATAGTGTGTGTGTTTTCCTATTGATGGTTTCATTATTGATTATTGAAGTGAACATAGAACTTCTGCTGCTACGATCTAAAGCTAGCCAGTGGGATGTCATCGAATGCCATAATATGAGAGATCTGGTCATGTTGAATCCAACGTTTGCAGATAACTAATAATCCTATGAAATGTATCACTTACCTGCGCATCTGCCAAGTTCCTGTGACATTAGATAAGGCCAAGGACAGGAACAGAAGTAAACGTCAACACTCGGGTCATTAGTGCAGACTAATGGTGGATAGCATACAGAACCATCACTGCATTCTTCTTCCATCATCTGGAGGTGGACTATAAGAATAAACGTACCATTTGAAGTTTAATTGTTTACATGTTCCACATACCAAATCAAGGAAATCGTATTCCAATAAAGGATACATTTAACCATCTGACCCTAAATATATAGGGATAATTATGCCTCGTCTATCTTTTGAAAACAAAAGGAGCAAAGTGACATAGTTGCATATATACCCACACATATTATATATATATATATATATATATATATATATATATATATATATATATATATATATATATATATATATATACCATAGAAAGCATTGACTAGTTTAGACTAGGAATGAGCTTATAGTAATACCAATATATGGTTCAATCAGCCGTGGTCTTTACTTTAATCTTACCTGGTATAACCTGTAGGAGAAGTACATAGATAAGATGAATTCTGCCCATCCTGAAACCAGGTGGACTGTCAGTTAGTATAGAGGTGGTGTATCGTGACCACCTTCTCCAGACGATTTAGATAAGATCCCGGGGTAAACCACAGCGCCACAACTCACCTCTCCCAGGAACCTCCTTCTGGGACGGCAGTGCACTGATATTCCTAGGCTCCCTATACACCCAACCTCTCAGTCACTAGTGCCTAACCTAGTTAGTCATTTTTTGGCTCCCTATACAACCAACTCAGGTCAGTTGTTATTGTCAGGTTGGTCAGTACTGACCAACCCACCTTAGTCTTTTTATTTCCAGGGGGAGCCACTGAGTGGTCATGACGGGTGGCCCCCAACTAGTGGTATACAAATACAACACACCAATGATGAACCTAGGTTAGCCACTACTGACTGACCCCTCGGTCATTTTTGAATATAACTTTGCTATTATGACTAACACTCATATGACCAACCTAGGCTAGTCTGTACGGACTAACCCTTTCAATCTATGGATTTTCAGTTTAGGGTAGATTCACCTTTTTTGGGAAGCTAGTTTGCAGTGTGAACATGACTCTTTTTCGTTTGACAGTGAATGCATATTGCTCAGTATTTACCCGAAGATATCAATGGAAAGGGCATGATTTCTTTTTTTGTGAATTACCAAAAAATGGAATGACTGTAATTGATCGTGTGGGGGAAACATTTAATGAATCTCTAGGAGTTCAAAGGGATGGAACTCACCTAAAGTGGGATATCTCATTAGACTAAAGTGGGATATCTCATTAGGCCTTTCTCCAGGGGTCGGGGTCTTAAGGAAATTATGATAGATTCGTCCATACCAATGTGGTGGGCATTATTTCTCAGAACCTATCAGGGCCTACAAGCAAAATTACTTTAAAAGGACAAATTCTGCTTATATGACAAATAAATGACAAAAAGAATTCCACGGGGCGGGGTTTTACGGTATTTTTAAACCAATTACAAATGAGTTTTGCACAGATATTGAGAAAAAACATGAACTTTTATATTATATTGACATTTCTATTTGAATATTTGGATTGAATTTTGAAATCTATAGGGTCGAAGGTGTCAGATCGTGACCTGGGGTGTGTGTCCGTCTTAGGGTGAATCTTCCCTACTTTCTATAGGACAGCTCTTGTGTAGTCTTCCGTAATAACACTGAACAACACTAGGGTGCATTACTGTGTATAATCAGTCTTAGCAGTGCCAATGAACTAGAGCATTCGTTTGCCTAGACCCCCGGGAGTAACAAATGGTCTAATTGGTCCAGGTGTTCAGGCTGGAAAGGCACAGTGACAGCATGTCTTGCAAGGAGACAGCACAGAAGGCCAGTGTATGTGCAATGTTATATCCAGGTAGGTAAATATGTCTGCCAATCCATAGACTGATATGGGGTTTGTGTGGTACCACCTAGTAAATTACTGTCGATGGTTGGACTTTTACTACAGTTGCCCAATATCTGAAATTGAGAAAAACCGAAATGATATGAAAAACGGTTCTTTCCTAAAAGGTTAAGGGTTTAAATGATGAATGAAATGACAAAAAAAATGAGTACTGTCAACCTCTGCAGAATAGCTTGCATGGTGGCTGATATCTTTTTTACATCGGGCATAGTGAAGAAGCTTTACAAAGGGGACTACATCAGTAAGCAACGCTGGGCTGCCCATGGGTTAGGGTTGAGCTTGAGGAGCGCAGGGTCAGAGTGGACTTTAAATAGGCTATGAGTGGGCTGGGGTTGGGTTTAACATTGGCTGTGGATGACATAGGGGTGGGCTTGTGTTGGATGGGCTGGAGGGCTGGTGGGCTGGTGGGCTGGTGGGCAGGTGGTATTTTGGGCATGTTCTTGAGATCTTATTATTTTTTATGCAGTAATATATGAAATAAGAAATGCTATAAAAGTGAGTAAATCTCTTGAACATATCTAAAGCTACATGATGAGACCACTTTAAATGCAAATTGTCAAGAATTTACCCATAATACCATCCCTCCAAACAGAACTTGGGAATTGAACGTTCGCAACTGGGTAGAATCAGGGTAGGTCACAATGACACAAGAATGGTATGCGAATTGAACGTTTGCAACTGGGTAAAATCCGGGTAGGTCACAATTCTACCCAGTTGCAAACGTTCAATTCCCGTGCCTTTCTTGTGTCATTGTGACCTACCTGGATTCTAACCAGTTACAAACGTTCAATTCCCAAGTTTTGATTCTTGGGAATATATTGTGCCTTTCTTGTGTCATTGTGACCTACCGGGATTCTACTCAGTTGCGAACGTTCAATTCCCAAGTTCTGTTTGATGTAAATAACGTGGAATTCCACAGAATATGACACAGTCAAAAGCTGTTCACATATTCTCATGCCAGATATGTGCACAATTCTCCCAGGGATCCCGAGTTGTGACTCAAGAACCGCACGAGTTCTGCCCGAGATCTTGTTTGCAGGGATGCCTCAAAAATTATATTTAGTCCATTTTTGCATTACTTTTCTATTTCAAAGAGCCAAAACCCTCAAATGATGTGCAGCAACCCATATCAAAATTACTCTTATCTGTTAGAGAATGATCTAAGTGATTTCTTATTCCTACTCTTACCCTAAATCTAACATTTCTTCCCAAAATGCAAAGTGATGAAATTACAAAATTGTCGGGCATAACTTCCATTGGGGAAGTTATTCCCATATTAGTGCCACCTAGTGCCTCCCACCGGCACCAGCCGTGGAACTCTTCTCCAGGGGAGGGGAGGTAGCAAGCAGCAAGCAAGCAGGCAATAAGGCCAGCAGCAGGCCAGCAGAGACTTTGGTTTAACCTTTAACCTAAACTGTAGTCAACGGTAATATTTATTGAATAAAGGTGAATAACCATGTGTTAATCGTGTGAGGTTTCAAAATTCTATGGTTATTGGTTGACAGGAAATAAAATCAGACAAATTTTGACATTAATTCAATTTTACGCAAAAAAAACCCACACACAATAGTTATTTTCCGAAATTCCATGTTTTAAAAAGTAGCGTTACTTACAGAAAAAAAGGCATTTCTGATGACTTTGATGCAATGGGATCGACCCACCTTAAGACAGCATTATTTTGGGATTTATTTTCCTCAACTTGGGTGTCGTCTGTAAAGGTGGGGTTTTCTTATATAGGATTAAAGAGAAAAAAATTCTTGAGTTTTTTTCCCATACAATGGGGTCGTCTTATAGGTGAGGTCGTTTTAAAGGAGGGGTTTTACGAAACAATCTAAAGTCATTCCATCATTGGGTATAGTAGTCACTTTATGCCATACTGTTTGTGACTTCTGGTCTAGGCCTTTTGCTAAGGGGGCATCTATTAATTACATATGTATGAATTTACCCAAAATTTACCCCCCCCCCTCCCTACCAACATGTACGCATTGGCACTACCCCCACCCTCCCCCCTGCCTACATACTCAAATCACTTGCACCCACCCCCAACACCCTTCCACACACACAGGCTATACAATTGCACATATCAGAACATCACAAAATGGACACTTCCCTTCTTTCCTATTGGGAGTCATTTATCAGCATGCAGGGATCAGTTAAAGTGGGTATATATCCGATTTTTCTTCAAATTCTAAATGCTACTTAAGTGTATTCAAAACAGTGCAAAAGTATAATACTTAGAGAATATAGGTCAATTAAATGTCATAAATGGCTGTTAATAGGTCACAAAAGGATCCAATAATACTAAACCATGGGATTTTCTAGTGTATTTTCAATGGGGGGAATAAAAGCGTGCACCCTTTGATTCAGAAATGACTATATATTGGGAAATAAAATCGAATTAGAGCAAAATCAGAAGGAATTAAGGTGAATGGAACAGATAGGAAGTCAAATATAATATTTGTGAACATTCTGACTCATTTATAGAGAAATCAATTTTTTTTGTCCCAAACAGCGGATGTACTAACTTTAAAAGATGCCCTTGATGTGTAGTCAAATATAGTAAAAAAAACGAGCAATAACACCCCAAATGCGTGCACCATGCATTATGCCAAAATAGCTAGCCGAGTACCCCCCCCCCCCCCCCCCCAGCCTCCCCCCTGTACACATCTGTCTGCATTTGCCCCACCCCCCCCCCTCCCCGCCTTGGTGCATATGTTATTTATGGATGCCCCTTTAAAGAAAATTGATGGAACTGTTTGTTCTGCCAGTGCCTTAAAGGCAGATGCTTCTGTAAAGTTTTTTTTTTACGGTAGCCCTTATCAAGAGAGCTCTGTCCTTTCAAAGATATCATTCTACATCTACCAATAACATTTATTGTGCAGCTATGAATAGATATTTATTTATAATCAAAGTTTTGCCATTCTAGATTAAAATTCTATCGAAATGGTAAAGGTAGAAGTACTTTAGGTGGGTCAATCTGATGTCATTTTGGTCTAGTGCGCAGTTTTCTACACAGATACATTCATTAGTTCGACCATAGACCATGCACCAGGGGACCTTTGTCTCATATTGAAACAAGTTTTATCAAATTGTCCTAAAATGGACAAAGGTGTTGCTTGACCTGGGCGAGAATCACCAACCTTTGGATATGAAGGCATGCATTCTGCCTCTATGCTATGGAGTCATTGGTGGTGGCTCTCATTCAGAAGTCATACATAACTGGCCCGTAGTATATTTCTATTTCCTTTCAACTGTTTTTATTCAATCGACAAAAACTTTAGAAATATGCTAGGGACCATATGTTCAAAAGAGATTCTTTAGAGAGAGAACATTAAAACCTATATCCTGAGAGAGTTATATAGAAATTTAGCTACTTTTCAATGTTATTTTATGTAAGTATGTGGCAAAACACGATATACTCCTATTGTATGAAACATTGACTTAAGGTTTGAATATCTCCGAAAACACCTCGGGACTCTTCTATTTTCTCAGCTTTCTTGGAATGCGTATGCTATTATGGTCTTATGGAAAAAAACTGGAGAAAATCTAGCTACTTTTACACCAAGGGATTGACCCACCTTAAGGGCTAAAGCACAGAGCAGAAGCCGCGGTCAGTGAACTGTGACCTGAAAACCATGTATTGATCAGTTGTTGTGTAAATCTATTGCTGTCCTTTACCAACTAGTGGTAGTGCTGCCACTGATTATTTGGTCTACACAAGTCGCACTGCCAAGATGGTATGTGGGATAAAGGAAAGGAGAGCGAAGCGGAACAAGAAGTTCAATCAGCCATAACCGACGCAGTACATATTTTCCAATGACCAGACATCCCTCTGACATTCATGGTTCACTGCAACTGAGACGAGACAGTCATTAATTATGTAGGTACATTTGTACTCAAATTTGACCATCAGTCTAAAATTGAGGTTATTACCATTTCTCTGTGGTAACAGGCTTCAGCTGGGTAGGAAAACGGGGGGGGGGGGTCATAAACAAATGATTGATCCAGCTCTAGAATATTGTTCATTCATTTATGAGAGTGTTCCTAAGGGATTCTGCAGGGAATTGCAAATGATACAAAATCATTGCCTACGTTGTTGTAATGGAATTATTAACCCTAGGGATATACCAACTGAGAGGTTGCATGTAATAAGTGATTGCGTAAGCTTACACGTGCGACGCAGGAAATCGATCCTAAGTTCGCTGTATAAGAAATCCAGAATGGCAGACAATTTAATTGTGCCTCGTAGGGTCCTTCGTAGTAACATACTTCTGAAGTTCAAACTCCAAAGACCGAAGGGTGAATTGTACCGTAACAGCCCGCTATATAGGGGGTCGCTAATATGGAACAAACTAAATGCTGAGGTTCAAAATGCTGCTTCATTGTCACTATTTATGTCGAAAATTTGATGTTAAATATGTATGTCTATTAGTATGAATGTTGTTCAATACTGGTAGTAATCATTGGAGACTCTTTGAAGTAACTGTTCTTAGTTACTAGTTTGAACAATGATCATACAATCATTACTGTGAAGCTATTAATCCGGCCTTGTCGATAATACTGCCATACAAAGAAACTATGTGTTGATATTAGACATTGAATTTGTGATGAGTTTTGACCTGAACCATGTCAACGGTGTCTACTACCTTCATTACCTACTTATATGTTGTGTTTTCTTGTGTAGCACTTTATGAAGGGTTGCTATTTACCATTGTTTTGTTGTTATTATTATATGATTATTACAAGCTGACATGATATTGAAAGGCGCAACTTGTTGTGTATATTTATGTCAATAAACTTATTCAAAACTCAAAGTCAAAGACTAAGTTTTTTAGACTTACCTTTCCGGAATACTTTCCCGCCTCAGTGGCACATGGAACCAGGACTATAAGGTCAAATCCCACAACGCGAAACAAGGGCCAGAAAGTGTTGATTATTGACATAATAAAAAGGGGCAACTGTTGCCAATATTGTAAATCGCAACACTTGTCCCCCGATTTTAGGGCTCTTCAAATCCCACTGTACCCGATTTGGACAGAGAGACTGTTGCGATTTGGGCCATGTGGGACTTGGTGTAGGGTTTAAAATCGCAACAGAAGGGACTTTGAAATTCAAATATTAAGGAATGTTGATGCAATTACATTACCTGCAACTATATTCACCATTATATGCATAGCTAAACACTATAAATCACAGAGCAAATCCCCATGTATATATGGAGCATGTGGGATTTGGGTAATGATTAATCAGTGACACAACCATTGTGATTTAGCAAGAAACCTTGACATATTCTGATAAACAACATTTTCCAGGCCTTCTGGGGAAAAAAATCTAACTTTTTTGATCCCGGTTATTTCCCAAATCACAAGATATAGACAACACTTTCTTGCCTATCTTGGCCTGTCTTAGCCAATATAGGCCCCAAAATCTGCTATACTACCAATTAGCAACACTTTCTGGCCCATTTTTCGCGTTGTGGGATTTGACCTTATAGAGAATGTGGGTCCTCTCCTGGATACCGTGTGCACTAATTCCAGGATGTAGGGCTTTCAGGATATTTTTATTGAGCTAAAAAAAGTAGCATATTCCGTGTAACTCTAGTGCCACTAGAACAGGGTTAAATCACATTATCTGTGCAAAAGGTAAGGTGTTCTTGGAGGACAAGAGGGTTCCGTCTGGCCATACAGTGGCCTGGTCCCGACATAGCCCTCCCCTGTTGTAGTGTAAGGCTGTGTCTCACGACCTTGAGCCAATGTTTTCGTCACTGACCGGGTGCCAGCTCTGACCGGGTGCCAGCTCTGACCGGGTGCCAGCTCTGACCGGGTGCCAGCTCTGACCGGGTGCCAGCTCTGACCGGCCTGAATAAAAACGGGTTATTTAGGGCAGATGTAGATAGAATTTGGCTGAAAAGGTTAATCGATGTTATAACTCTCTGAACTAGTCATTAGTTGTCCATTTTTATCATCATCTGCCCTAAATAACCCGCTTTTATTCAGGCCGGTCAGAGCTGGCACCCGGTCAGAGCTGGCACCCAGTCAGAGACAAAAACATTGGCCCAAGGTCGTGAGACACAGCCTGTAGTGTAAGTGGTGGGGATCCAGGTGAATGGGGAGTGCCTTAAATAGTATAGGGAATGGACTAGTTCTCAGACAAGTACTAGTTAGCTGAGACACTATAATAGAAAACATACATGGGATTCTAAAACATATACCCACACATTAGGCTCCCCCCCTTGGAAAGATGTTTTAAGAACATAGTTTGCTGTAAATCAAGCCCTGGGATTCCGATTCAAATGTGGGATATAGGCCTATATTTTAACATTCCAATGGAATCAATGCTAAATTTAGTTTCCAAGGTTAGCCTCAGGTGAAAATATATTCTACTAGAGTATTCCTTCATAACTACAAGTAAGAATGTACAAATCCTTGAGGAAATTACACACTGGGCGCAGTGAAACCATGGCTTCACAATGTTATCAGCAAATCTGGTTTTATTTGAATTAATTAGGTATAAATGAGAGATTATTGTAAAGGGAATGGCTACCCAGTAAACAAAAAAACGTTATACAACATTTTGTAACGTTATTTAATGTTATATAACGTTTTTCTAAGGCTCCTCACCATGGCATAACGTTATATACAGTTTTAGAACGTTATTTTGACGTAAAATAACGTTTTTTTGTTAGCTGGGTACTAGCTAAATGTCTGCCATGGCATGGTGACCTGAACAGCCTACAGGATAAACGCTGAGTAAACATGTTTACCTGGGAATCAGTATAGAGAAAAAGTACACGTAATAATAATAATGTAACCCTACATTTGTTCTTCAAGACTATTCCAAGAAATGAAAGGGGTCATTGATCGTTCTTCAAGGCTATTCCAAGAAATGAAGGGGGTCAGTGATCGATCACTGCACTCAGTGAGACTGAGTGAAATCAATATGGCCGCCAAGGCCGCACCTGAGGGCGTTGAACCAGTATACGGAACTGCAAGTGCAAAAACGATGTCATTACACTCACCAAGCAGATGGTTAGTCTACCACCTCTTATATGCTGCATTCGTTAGGCGAAAAATCCGGGAGAATCCGCCTATTTAGTAAGTTACTATTCCAGCATGCCTTTTGCTTCCTGTATACCCTTACAAAGAACCAGCTTCAGCATGCTGAAGCTGGTTATTTGCAAGACCCTACCGGAAGCAACCATCACGCTCGGGCAGAAACCTGCACACATGTTTGAGACATTTGCAATGTCTATTATTAGTTTTAGTAAGTACCTTAAATAAGATATCATTAGATTAGCCCGAATCTCCAAGCCTGGCAATCAGTCTTTGCGAAAACATGCAGGACAGTGGCAATGTCCTTCCAAAATGCCACCGGTCCAGCAGATTTACAAGTGTAGCAGGACCAAATGTCCAGTCGCATGTTGGGCTTTTCTAAACTGGAAGAAGGCAGTTGGGATTCTAAAGCTGAGATATGGGTGTCAATATACTGTATAAAACAATATATCTATCTTGATTTGGCCATACATGTTTACAAATACGTTGCTTTTTTAATGGAAAAAAACTTTTATACTTAAAATGCAGATATGTGGCTATCCGGTCCTTGTAATATGTTGCCGGTCCTTCAACATTAAAAATTTGCAGGACCGAATGTCCTGCGGGATGAAAAAGTTTTCGCAAAGACTTGGCAATACGTAGTACATAATAGAATAATATGTATGATAGCATACAATCATGACATAATAAACTGTAACTGCTATTTCTTGTCTGGGTGGGTCCTAAAGTTGCCTGTATGGGGAAAATACTTTATACTCAAAGTGAAAACACTATTAATTTTAACAGCACCAACTTGTGTTACTTTGTGGCCTGTAGACAAAACGTGACTCCGCATATACCTTACTATAGGGAAGCTCCGGGGGAGAGTGTAATGCCCCAGTTAATGTGTGTGAGTAGCTCTGTCTACTCAGCTGATCCTCTCCCGGACAGAGCTGCTCGGGATCCCCGGGGGGGTACTTGAATTTTTTCTGATAGGGGTGTGCGGCTGGACCAATGACAACCCTTACCCTTGCTAGGGAGATTTTGTTTCAAAAACCTACCCTTGCTAGGGCATTTTCGGCTGAAAAGTCCTGGGACATTTTGGTGAAAATCGGGTCATTTTGTTGGAAAAGTGACCCTTGCTAGGGAGATTTTGTTGAAACTAGACCCTTGCTAGGGACATTTTTCTCTGAAACAGGACCCTTGCTAGGGACATTTTGTTGAAAAAGTACCCTTGCCAGCCGCACACCTGTGTATACAAAATATACTAAGTGCCCCCCCCCGGGTTGGGATCCCCTCCCACCATTCAAAGGTTACGTGATTGGCTCGATCACAAACATGTTACCGTACAGATAGTAGAAAAACAACACTTGGCAACGCTGCACGATTCCCTATGGCATTATCACAATCTATAAACCCGCACCATGGATAGGCTGCACTTACCTATGCTATTTGATCTAGTGCAACCACACCCCTACCTCCTGTTTTTCCCCACGAGGCAAACCAATCATGACGCTGCAACTATAAAAAAAAGTTAACCCAATTTTCTTTTCAATGATTAACCTGGATGCTGACCCACTTCCTGCAGTCAGGTCTGTTTGCTAACATGTGGTTACTAGTGGTTACCTCTGGCCATAGGTATTAAGGTGGTTGTCTCCCGGGGGGGGGGGGTCACTTAATATATTTTGTACACACATGTGTGCTGACACATGTTGGCTGGCATGGGTACTTTTTCTACAAAGTTCCCCATGAGATGGGTCGACTTTTCAAGAAAATTTGCCATAACAAGGGTCAAGTTTGATGAAAATCCCCATAACAAGGGTCTACTTTTAAAGAAAATGTCCGAGATTTCAACAACATTTCCCATTTTTCACTAAAACATCAAATTTTCCTACAAAAAAATTCGCACAAGAGTAAATTTCTCAGCGAGATTTTAATAAACATGGTCTATTTCAATACTTTTTTCCACAAACCTAGGAGCTTTTGGCCGAAAATGCCATGACAAGGGTAACATTCTGAGGTAAAAATCGCCATGACAAGGGTAAGGGGTGTTGAAGGGCCAGTGGCACACCTGTGTCAAATAAAATTCAAGTGCCCCCCCCCGGGGTTGTCTAGGATCGGTCAAAAGTATTTGAATTTACTTCCATTTTCTCCCCAACATACCTTTCTTCATTCTAAACCAAACACTTAAAAGAAAGGTAGCCAAGTAAACAAATAACGTTATACACCATTTTATATCGTTTTATAACGTTATGTGTCAACGTTTTTATAAGGCTCTTTAGTATGACATAACGTTATGTAAAGTTCAAAAAGTAAAATAACGTGTTTTTTTGTTAGCTGGGAGGGCGTCCCGAGCTACTTTTTAAAATATCCCAAAAAAAAGGAAATCATTTATATTGTGAGTAATGGTAGTAAAAGTAGTGTCACTCTTTTGAAAACTCCCCACAAACATGATGACCTTGAACGTTTGATTGCACACCTTGCAAGCTTTTAGACAAACATTTCGATGAGAAAGTGTATTTTTTTAAATAATGTGTAATAATAAATTTGCCATACTACCACAGATTTATGGATAAACAAGTAAACCAAAAAACGTTATATGACATTTTATAATGACGGCTGTGATGGGCCTGGAGAGCTCGAGGCTGGGATCCCAACCCATCCCAACCCAACTCCCACTATGTTCTAACCTCAAACACCCCATGTCCATTACTGGGCCTGGACGAATTTATATCTAAAGAAAATGATCCGGAATCCTGGATCATTTTTCAATGAGGAGCGTGGGTTCGAATTCCACCTTGGCACAATAGGTACATGGTTTGTATATTACATAACCTGTCTAACCTATCTAAAGCATAATACCACCTACAGTGACATAGTAGTATTACCTATCAAATAAGTTACTTGGTACATTATTTTATTCAGGTCCACTATGTTTTTCAATTGAGATATTGATTGAGCCACAGTGGGATTCGAACCCACATGCTGAGACACAGTAGCAGAGTATTCAAGTTCAAGTTCAAGTTCAAGTTTAATCAGTTTTATTGCTTCTTAATGTTTAAATAATATCCATCTTCAGCAACCCCAGCGTGGTCAGAACCCGTACAATTTTCGTGGTTTTTCAAATGCAGTCAATACAGATGATTCCTTGTCAAACATATAGGAAAGAATAGATGTAAGGGCCAGTGTAGGTACAGATCTGTAAGTTATTTCATGGTGCATACGCTTTTTCATGGTGAATTTGCTTTTTCAGAGCAATTAAGGCTCAGTCTCATGAGTTTGTAACAATTCAAACGTCTTTGACCGGTGGCGTCTTTGACCGGTGGCGTCTTTGACCGGTGGCGTCTTTGACCGGTGGCGTCTTTGACCGGGTATGTGATTAAAATGAAGAAAAAAGTAGTATATAGTAGAGGAATTTAAGCTTCAACTTCTTCATGTAATAAACAGTCTATGGTTGTTTTACCCAATTAAAAAAAATATATTTTAATGCACATATTAAGGGTTCCTTTTGGGCTTTTTTTCTTCAGCCGGTCAAAGACGTCACCGGTCAAAGACGATGCCGGTCAAAGACGTTTCAACTGTTACAAACTCATGAGACTGAGCCAGTAACATAAATATATGAAATATATCAATTTTAAATAATGCCTCGAAATGATGTGTTATAACATATTATACAATAAATTTACCCATTTCTTTACTATACACTACCTTTTTCTTCATTTTAATCACATACCCGGTCAAAGACGCCACCGGTCAAAGACGCCACCGGTCGAAGATGTTTGAACTGTTACAAACTCATGAGACTGAGCCTTAAGTGGAATTTTAATGACTATTGTTAATGATAACATGAAATAAACACAAAGGAACACTGGCCTCGTGAAATAACCCTCAGTGAGGAACTCTACTCGTGCACCTTTGTCTAGTTATTTCATGGTGAATACGGACTGTCAAGGTTAAAGCAATGGGAGGGCCGTTCCCCAGGACAGCGTGCAATAACCCTAGGTCGTATTGCACGCTGTGGTCGTATTACACGCTCCCGAGGGTCGCCATGGGTCGCCATGGGGTCGCCAAGGCGTTTCTAGGCTACCAAAGGTCACGTGACTTGTACGGAATTCAAAATGGCGGCCAACGGAAGTAAACAAACGCCGCGGAAGTAAAAAAACATCGTGGAAGTAAAAAAACATAGACTACATATCCATTTTACATTGATATACCCTGAAATAAACACAGAGCTTCACTTAAAAGTCACCTCGTAACTGGTTACTGCACTTGCGGTGCTTGGGCCGTATTGCACTAGGCCTACGGCCAGCGTGCAATACAGCCCAAGGACCGCTCGTGCAGTAACCAGTAACTCGGTAACTTTAGCGTGCAGCTCTGTCTATTTATTTCATGGTGAATACGGCCTACCAATGCTAAGGCAATGGGAAGGCTGTTAGCCTCTATAAGCAGCTCTGTGTACTCGTCCGATCCTCTCCTGAACGGCAGCCAGTGAGCGCCGCCCGTGAGAGATTGATACTTAATCTAGAAGGCTGTATGCAAGTGAAGCGTGCAATAACCCTCGGGCATATTGCACGCTCTGCCCGTATTGCACGCTCCCAGGGGTTGCCATGGGGTCGCCAGGGGTCGCCATGGAGTTTTTAGGCAACTGAGGGTCACGTGACCTGTGCGGAATTCAAAATGGCGTCACCACGAAAGTAAACAAATGCCGCGGAAGTAAACAAATATGGACTTCATATCCATTTCACATCGATATACCCTGAAATAAATACAGAGTGTCACTTTAAAAGTGCCCTCTTCACTAATTACTGCACTTGCAGGGCTTGGGCAGTATTGCACGCTGGCCGTAAGCCCTGCTCATGCAGTAACCAATGACTCAGTCACTTTAGCTTGCAGCTCTGTCTATTTATCCCCCAGACTGTAAATGTACAGCCAGTGCCCGAGACTGACTACGTTCCTGCTACCTGGGCCCAGTATGTGACTGCAGAGGGGTTTTCGGCGGCCTGGCGACCTGGGCTGTTTTCCAGGCGACTTTTCGACCTGGTGCAATAATTTAAGCGACCTGGCAACTTTTGGGAAAATATGTCTATAGCAAAAAAGATCTAAAAAAGCGACTTTGTGACCTGGGGTCCTAAATTTCGGCGACTTTCCGACCTGAGGGGGGACCCCTCTGCACCCCCCAGTATAACTGAACCCCTGCTTACAGGGTCGGGTCGGTGGGGGGGGGGGGGGGGGAAGGCGAGGCTCCACCTGGTGTCAAACACATGCTTATAATGTCCAGTCCAGGATCCAAGTTGGTGTTCAGTGGTTAGAGAGCCATCAGGTAGTGACACCAATGAGAGTAAGGGAAACTAGCTACTTCTGTAAAACCTCCCTTATGTGCCAACCCACCCACCCCACCCCCGCCAACCCAACTTTCGAAGAATTTTATAAGCCGCAATTAGATCCATTTAAACTTGGTTAAACTATAATTTACTTTTTTTTAAATCTCCCTTATAGGCCGTCCCCCCTCTTTTAGACATTGCTAAAAGCTGAATCAGGCCAAAAAAAACCCAAAAAAGTTGGCTTATTAGAGAGGTTTCGTGATATGCTTCAAAGTGGCATGGTGTGCTCATCAGACACAATCTAAAATATTTATTTCAAACCGCAAGCACTGATGCTTCAATATGCTCCACTTGACATTTTCATACATCATGTATCACTCTGGTTTTTCCCCGTGTGTAGTAGTGTAGGTTTAGTGGAACTTACCTTAATGGTTTGCAGTAACCATCCAAAGTTCACAGATTTTGGGCTTCATGGCCACCAGTGTTCTGACTGCCAACAATGTGTCCACAGAAAAAGGTTTACTCCCCATTGAATAGGCCACATACTATTTATTTGGGTAAGAAAAGAACACATATACACAATGATATCATTATGCAATGTGTATACCTAGAAGCCAATGCTTGATCATCAAATCTAAGAGGGTACTGTAGTTATAATATTATACTTTTATAGACTATTTAATTCCAAGCAAAGGTTGATTCACGGTCCCCCTACTGAAGTGACCTGGCTAGGACAGCACGATAACCTGATCCCACTGCTCACTGTACCCTTTACCCATACACTGTAAAATATGTGTATATAATTTAAACACTTCTACCCAAACATGTTGATGGCAAAGAATCTGTAAACATGTGTAGGAATATGAGCGCCAGTGATGGGTGAGCTACAACAGTGAAAAAAGGTGAGGGAGGACAGTTTGGCTAGCCCACTGGCATTATTCTCCTGCTCCTTCTACAGACTCTTGCCCATATAGATACAGGCTCTTCGTAGTCAAATACATTACCTATGATGTTGTTTAACATCTATGGTAATTTAGATAATGTCAACAATAATGAGTAGATAGTGCTGTCAAGAATATTTCAGTGAGCCAGCCAAACTGGCTTTGCCCAGTATTGTTTCACTTTTGTAGGCCCACCCATCACCAGCAGCCATATCCCTGTACCTGCTGACAGAAGAAAGTGTGTAAATGCTGACATTCAGTGAAAGTGTTAAACTTAAATGTGTTTGGGTAAATTGATGTATTCAAATTAGAAACCCTTTTTACAGTGTATGTCTATAGGCTGTTAGCACGCTCAGTCTGCTAGCAGGCCTTTGGTGGGCATGTGGCCTTGCCTGGAATTCCAGTAGCCCAGTTTAGTGGCAGAGTTATGAACTACATGCTCTACTCTAAGATTCTAGCCCCTTTAAATCCTGCATGAATTAGGTCCTATTTCAGTAAGAAATATCTTAATACATCTGATTGAAAAAAAAAGCAGAAATATAGAACCTATTTACAAAACCTGTGTAGCACAGGAGTAGTATAGTATGTATCGGAACGGGACTACTGTTTATTACTCAATCGACATGCAGCCAATCAGAGGCCTCCATTTGGTCACGTGACCGGAAGTGACCTACTTAGGGGATTAGTGGTGACGTCACGTGACCTAGTTAGCCAATCAGAGGCCGCCATTTGGTCACGTGACCGGAAGTGACGTCATATGACCTACTTATGGACCGGAAGTGACGTCATATGACCTACTTAGGGGACCGGAAGTGACGTCATATGACCTAATTTAGGATCACGTGACCGAAGTGACCTGATGAGTCACGTGACTGGAAGTGACGTCACATGACCTAATGGCCAACCGGAAGTGAGTGACCTCATTGAGGATCACGTGACCCGAAGTGACCTGATTGATCACGTGACCGGAAGAAGAAGAAGAAGAAGAAGAAGAAGAAGAAGAAGAAGAAGAAGTGACGTCACGCGACTTAATGAAGAGATGAGCGTCTTTAAGGGGTCACACGCTTTAAAATGTGATATTTTTTTTATTTTTTTTGGAGGAGGAGGAGGAGGAGGAGGAGGAGGAGGAGAAGGAGGATAAGGAGAGGAGGAGGAGGAGGAGGAGGAGAAGGAGGAGGAGGCGAGTCTCTTATTTTTTTCGGTAAACTAATAAAAAACACAATATAAGTTTGTTTTTTTCATTTTTATTGTTTTACGAGCGACTGGAAGTAACTTATTGAACTAGGTAGAAGCGTTCTTTAGAGTGTATAAGGGGGGAGGGGAGGGGAGGGGAGGGGAGGGGAGGGGGGGAGGGGGGCCCCTTTAAGATGCATGGGGAGGGGGGCGCTTTTAGGATGCATGGGGCGGTTGGGGGGGAGGGGGGGAGGGGGGGAGGGGGGAGGGGGCACTCTAGGGGGGTGGGGGGGCACTCTAAGGGGCGTTTGTCTCTTTTAAGAAAAAAAGAAAAGAAAAGATTTCAATCGAGAGACACGCTTATTCCTCTCGAGAGGAAGAAGCGTGTCTCTTCATTTTTTTTTGTTTATCACGTGCCTCGATGAGGCGATCGGCTGCGACTGGAGGAAGTGACACCTTAAGAGGACACGCGGCTTAATTGTTATAATATTTTTTTTTACTTACTAATAAAGAAGACGTATGAAAATAAAACACAACAATTCACATGTCCGACGTTCTCGTTGTTTCTTGCTTGATAAAGTCAAGTAATATCGTGATGCCGAGGTCAAACTTTCCCATGTCCTCAGTCAACACTCGAGGGAGTTCAAAAGGCGTACCGCCGGCACCGTCAGCTTCATCTTGCCACATTTTCAACACTCGGAAGGCCCACTCAGCGGGACCTCCTCCGTATTCGCATTCTTCAGCGATCTTATCTAACCTCTCAGGCGACAATTTTAAATGGTCCCCCACCTCTTTCCACCTGCTACCTAGACGTCTGCCGAGGGTGCCCAAGTGCTTATGCATCGCGCGCGAGTCGGGGTTTTCGAAATCCAACCCCTGTCTGTGGAGAAGGGACATCCACTGAGCCAACAGTTCCACGCGTCTAATGCGGGTGAAGACGCGACCGAGCTCTCCCCATCTATGACGATGCGGGGTTTCACCCCACCAGACTCGGAACATCGCCGTACACAGCTCCTCCGGTGTCTTGACACTGCGCTCTACTAGAGCATCCATACGGGCGGCGGTAACTTTTAAGCTACTGCCCAACTCTCTCCAAGATCCGCTCAACTCTTTACCTAGTTGACGAAGCAAGGCGTCGCTATATGCTAAGCGCCGCTGTCCTACCTCTCTGTTCTCCCCATCGGTCTGCCTCGCGCGTCTCACGTCGTCAAGCCGCATTAACTTTTTTTCAGGTGGACAAGGCGGTGAAGGCGAGCTTGAAAGTGGAATAGCTTGAGCCATCTCGTCTCGTCTTGGCGGCGGCTGCGGCGGCGGTGGTGGCGGTGGTGGTGGTAGTAGACGTTACTGTGGTCAGAGGCGATATGGTTTTTTTCCAACAGAAATCAGAGCTTTTATACAGAGGGAGTTTAATCCTATTTCCAACAGCACTCCAGCTGTCTAGCGACCTGTCCGCATGACGCCTTTTCAGCCGCTCCGCTCCTTAAGAGCTAAGATGACGAGGGGTATGTCATCGCTATCCGTGGAGACCAGCTGAAAACGGTGTTTTTTCCTCATCCATAGCCTTACCTCCTACCCCCTACCTGAGGACGCCTCCCTCCCTCTGACATTCATTGTAACAAACGTCAGAGGTCAGGTGAAAATCGGATTTTTTCATGCACAGCCTTAGTCAGCTGTCACCCCTATTGAACTAGCCGGCCGCCGCCGGCCGGCCCGGTCTACTCACCACGGCAGGAGGCGGTGATTTTTTTTTGTCTTACACTTAAGTCGCTCACCACATGCACACGCCTCTACTCACAGACAGACACGTTCGTCTTAGGGGGTCCTGCTTCACGCCACACGCCTCCTGTAGTTTTTTTGTATACACACTCTAAGCTCATCACCGTTAATCCTTTATACAGCTAACGCGCGTTGAATTGCTGAACAGGGTGGTAAGTAGCTTAGCTCATGACAGTGGATCCCTCAAAAAAGAGGGGAAAGGGATCCAGCTGAAAACGTCATACCTTATGTCTTTTGTTTCTCTTTGTGAATGGCCGCCGGTCAGTCAGCGGCAGCAACCGCTTAATCCTTTATACAGCTAATGCGCGTTGAATTGCTGAACAGGGTGGTAAGTAGCTTAGCTCATGACAGTCGATCTCTCAAAAGGGGGGGAAAGGGATCCAGCTGAAAACGTCATGCCTTATGTCTTTTGTTTCTCTTTGTGAATGGCCGCCGGCCAGCCGGCGGCAGCTGAACAGGGGCAGTAAGTAGCTTAGCTCTAGAAGCGAGAAGGCGTATATAAGGGGCCTGGAAACCTCCATTCACTCACTCAGTCTTTTGCTGCTCTCTACAGTCACCACCATGAGCAAAAGACAACACCTAGCGCCGTCCAAGGATCTAAGCAAGACTACGCGGAACAGCGCTCGTTTAGCGTCAGTGCCTCCTCTTGCTACTGAAAATGAGACTACCGCCGCATCCGCTTGGTCTTATCACCCTCCCGCTGTAGCGAGCGCTCGCAGCAGTAGTAGTAGTAGTAGTAGTAGTAGTAGTAGTAGTAGTGGTAGTAGTACTACTGGTAGTAGTCGTCGTGCTAGCGACGTTGTTACACTCGCGACGGTACACGTTGCTGCTAAGCGCGCTGCCGCTGCTACTGCCGCCCCGCCTGCTGCTGCTGCTGCTGCTGGTGATCCTCGTGCTGCGGCTGCTGCTGCTGCTGCTGCACCTGCTACTGCTGCGCCTGCTACTGCTGCGCCTGCTGAGGCTGCTGCGCCTGCTACTGTTGCGCCTACTGCTGCTGCTGCTGCTTCTGCTGCACCTGCTGCTACCGCTACTACTACTGACGACAACGCTCCTGGCACAGCGCAGTACTGGCAACCGTGTTTTTTACCTCCCCACTACTGTTGCTGATTTTGATGACCTGCCGCACGTTGCACAGCCCCTCTCCACCACTACATCGACCGACGCCCTCGACGCCGCTCGCGCTGAGAGTTACAGCTATTCAGACACTCAGCCCCTAAACCAAGAAGAAGAGGAGGAGGAGGAGGAGGAGGAGGAGGAGGAGGAGCAGCAGCAACAGGGTAAGACAGAGAACGACGCTGACGACGAGGCGTACGAAGAACTCGAAGGGAAAGGGGCGGACGGTACGTTTTTTCGGCTCCCCTCTTCCACAGCTTTCGACCTCACTTCCACTGGTAGCGCGTCCGGTCCGTGGCGACTGCCCTCACCGCCACCTTACGAGGGCGGCGGCGCTTCATCTTCTACCGCTACACTCAGCACCGACGGCGTGTGGCTGCTCTGTTCCAACAACGAGGCCTCGGATACCACCAGCGCTGACGCTGCTCCTGTTATCGGTTCTGCTGATTCAGCTCACGCTGATGGTGTTGCTCTTCCTGCGGGTCTGAAACGTTCTAAGGTGAGTTCCAGAACAACAAGGCCTACTAAGAAGAGAAAAATACAAGAAAAAGAACGAGATGGACGAGAAGAAGCAGAGAAAACCTCCCGTCCTCTCGGGTTAGAGTTCTGCTTAGACGGGACTTTGACGCTGGAGATCTGGGAGGACGTGGCTAGACTGTCTAGGAGGCCGCACTACACAAAAGACGGCCAGGTGAAAGAGGCGTCTCTGACCAGAAGCAAGCGAGTGCACTTCACTGCCGACGCGCTGCGCGAGCTAATAGCACGCATCGCCGATATCCGCGCAGTGGTGCGCATACGCGACACAGCGTCCGCGCAAGGAAGACCTAATCACACCCCCTGGTTCGCAGTGCTGGATGAGGAGGGCGAAGTGTACGCAGCTGTGAGCTACTACAGCGGTAAGAACCTCATCCACGTGCGCAAGTACGAAGGTCCTGACAAAAAACCCACACAGCAGGGGGTGACGCTGTCCGCCAGAGCGCTCAAAGAGTTGGATGACAAAACAGAGATTATTCTCAAATTTCTCGGTATAGATTTGGAATGAGAGACGCTCAACGCTCACGCGCGCACACACACAGCGTTTGACGTACGCTGTATGAGACAGACAGACAGATACACAGACAGCAGACAGATAGATAGATAGACAGATAGATTGATAGATAGATAGACAGATAGATTGATAGATAGATAGATAGTTAGACGGCTAAGTAGTTGGTAACTGAGCGAAAAGTGTTTCAAATTTTTTAAAAGACCGTACAACCACGAGAGACACATAGAAAATTGTAGAGTAATACCTAAGTTTTGCCCTCTATGCGGCGAAGGCGATTGCCGAAAGATCGCCTGTTGACGCGAATCTCTGGACGGGGTGACCATCCCTCCGCGCATATGTGCTGTACCGAACGGGGAGGAAACGTTCACGGCGAATTGTCCTGCGATACAAACGGGCGTCAGGATGCACGGGACTCGCGTGAGTGTAACAAACTTCAGGCTACCAACCGGCGAGTTGAGTGACGCTGTAGATACTATGCGTCGCATTCACTTGACACAAAGATTCAGATACAAAGTGGGTTTCTCGGTAGGCTTACTCTTACAACACAGAGAAGACAAGAGCAAACTGTGCTACTTTCACGCCTCCCAGAACAACATAACTCTCATACAACCGCTCCCTACTATAACTAATTCAGAAACTTTGGAAGAGCTCCTCTCAAAGATGGAAAACACCGTCGCTTGGAGGAAGTACGGAAACTTTGCGACGTTGACACCAAGTGGCACGTTCTTTTTCCTACCAATTTGAACATTTGCGTTTACATGGGACCGGGGGAATTTCCCATAGGCGGTAGGATCACTCAGGCCGGTCGAGTTGGAAAGAGAAGCGGCGTGTTAGATTTTCCCAACAAGGACAACCTCTGCATCTTCCGCTGCATTTCCTTTCACTTATACAACACCAGCAAGCGCGCTTCAGATTTGTTACGTCAGTTCTGTCCCGCTGCCAAACCTGAATCCTTTCCGGGTTTGAACATCCGCGACTTACCCGCGTTAGAGAACTTGTTTGACGTACAAATAGCGGTTTACACCGCGTCGCGTCAGGTGCCGGGGCGGAAGTTGAGAAGACGCGTTACTCTGATCAGACCGCCTTCCAGAACTCTGGCCGCCCGAGGTAAAGTCAACCTACACCTGACGGCGAAAGGTGGTTTGCACGTCTCTCTCGTCACGGACTTCAACGCGTACGCGGGCATATGCGAATGTTGCAAGTGTAAGGCGGCGTTCACCACCGAGTTCTTGCTGAAGAGACACAGGTACCAGCTTTCCTCTTGCCGACAAGTCAAGTTGCGCTACGTAGGTGGCATCTACAAAAATTCGAGAACGATTTTCGAAGCGCTAGCAGACTTCTCCATTTTTCCCCCCGACGGACATTCCGGAATCTACCCTTACAAGATCGCCTTCGATTTCGAGGCTTTCTTCAGACCGTGCAGAGAACCGTCGACGGAACACGTGTCCCTGCTGTGGGATCACGTCCCTTTGTCGGCTAGCGTCGCATCCGACTTTCCGGGGTGGGAGGGGCCCGTCTGCTTCGTCAGAGAATCCGACGCAGATTCCGACCCCTTGTTGGACCGAGTTTTAAATCACATAAACGAGAACGCCAAAGTCATCGGGGAAGCTGTGCTAGAACTTTACCGACCGACGTTAGCGAAGTAAGATGCGGCGATAGGTGAAGCTCTCCTGATGGAGGAGGCGACATTCACCCCTTCTCCAGGCGGCTTCGCTGCGGCTCAGACCAGACACCCGTTAGTTCAACTGAAGAAGCGTCTTCTGAGATACATCCGTCAAGCTCCAGTCGTGGGCTTCAACTCGGGGCGTTACGACTTGAACCTGATCAAAATACGCCTTCACTCGTTCTTTGCCTCCGGAGACCGAAGAAACCAAGAATTCAGCGTCATAAAGAGAAGCAATCAATACTTGGCGGTTTACACACAGCACACGGTTTTCTTGGACGTAGTCAACTGTTTGGCACCCGGTTACAACTACGCGACCTATTTGCGAGCTTTCACCAGGAACGAAGAGAAAGGTCACTTTCCTTACGAATGGATGACGTCTACCAGGAAACTGGCAAACAGAACACTGCCACCGAGATCGGCTTTTGACAGCGAACTGAAGGGCGTCAAAATGTCCGAATCCGACTACGCCGCATGTCAGAAAGTTTGGTCCGACGAGAAGATGCAAACTATGGAAGATTACTTGATCCACTACAACAACAAAGACGTCAAACCTTTCATAGAAGCTCTGAAAAATCACGCTAAATTTTTCCAAGATCGCGGCATTGACATGTTGAAAGACGGAGTTTCTCTCGCTGGTTTGACTTTACGGTTCCTCTTCCAAAACCTAGAAGACGCGTTCACAACGTTCCCCCAGTTCGACGCCGTCCTCCACGCTCTGATCAAAGAAAATCTAGTCGGCGGTCCTTCCATCATCTTCCATAGATTTCACGAGAAGGGCACCACGCTGATAAGGGAGCACAAGTACGGCGAAGAAGCGAGACCGTGCCAACACATCTTAGGACTAGACGCTAACTCTCTGTACTTGCGCTGCATGAGCGAAGCGCACTGCACGGGCTATTACGCGGTGAGACGACCTGAGACCGAGTTCAAGCCCGAAATTAGGCAAAGAAACTCTCACAGCGCTTTGGAGTGGTTACGCTTCGTAGAGCACGACCGCGACGTGAAACTGCGCCACGCTTTGAACGGCGGCGAGATGGTTCTAGGCTGTCGGAGAATTCGCGTGGACGGGTTTCACGCGGCCTCTAATACGGTTTTCCAGTTTCACGGGTGTTGGTTCCACGCTCACGAGTGCATACCGTCGCACCGATATCAGTGCGCTTCACTGAGGGAGGAGAGACGCGACAGAACGACTAGAGTAAGCGCGTACTTGAAAGCGCTAGGTCACAAGCTGGTCGTCGTGTGGGAGTGCGAATGGAGAGAGATGAAGCGTCGAGATGAGCGGGTTAAGGCCTCCCAACAACGCTGGAAGGTTGACGCTTTGAAAGTGTCTCGAAACGCGATGAGCGAGAGCGACATCCTTTCCGCTGTGAAAGACGGGAAAATGTTCGGTTTAGTTCAAGTGGACATCACTACGCCGCCTCACCTACGAGACTACTTCGAAGAAATGACCCCCGTTTTCAAGAACGCGACCGTTTCAAAATCGGACATAGGACCTCACATGTCAGACTTTGCGCAGGAAGAAAAGCTGTTGAACACGCCTCAGAGATGTCTGATAGGGAGTTACCACGGAAAAAATATTCTCTTGGGAACGCCGCTTCTCAAGTGGTATTTAGAGCACGGTTTGATAGTCACCAAAGTGCAGCTGGTCGTAGAATACCTACCTAAACGCTCCTTTGCCGGTTTCGCGGACGAAGTAACGGCGGCGCGAAGACGTGGCGACGTGAACGAGAACGAGAAAATTCTGTCAGACTGTTACAAGTTAATGGGAAACGCTACGTACGGTAAAACAATCTGCAACAAAGAAAAACACACGGCGGTGAGATACACTGACAGTCGGAAGTTCGAACTATTGGCCAATTTGTGGCGCTTCAAAAAGGCGTCCGAGTTGAGTTCTGATCTGTTTGAAGTCGAACTACAACCAAAAACAGTCAAGAACAACCTCCCTATTCAAATAGGGTTCATGGTATACCAGTACGCGAAGTTGAAAATGTTAGAGTTCACATACGACTTCTTGGATAGATTCGTCGATCGGCGCGATTATGCCCTTTGTCAAATGGACACCGACAGTCTTTACATGGCTCTCAGCGGTGACACGTTGGATGACCTAGTCAAACCTCGCCTGAGAGAGACGTACTTCAGAGAGAAACGAAAGTGGATTCCGACAGCGGTGTGCGACGATCACTTAGAGCTTTTCGTGAAGACAAAAACGGAAAGAGTGCGAGAATGGTGTCCGCCGCCCGGCGGATGTTGTGAGAGACGGTACCTTCACGATCTGAGAACTTCGGGGCTTATGAAAGCGGAGTGGGAAGGTGACGGGATCCTAAGTCTCAACCCTAAGACTTACATTTGCTACGATCGAGTCAGCGGCACCGGTGAAAGAAAATCCAAAAAATGGAGTGCAAAAGGCGTACAGAAGAAACAAAACCCTAAGGAACCAGACGACTTCTTGGATGTTCTTCGCCAACGAAAAACTCTCATTGCTGTAAATAGAAATTTCAAAGTGGTGCGAAACTAAATGGTCACCTACACCATAGAGAAAGACGGCGTGCGCTACTTGTATTATAAGCGTCACGTGCATTCTGACGGTGTGACAACGAGTCCTTTAGAGATATGAAAAAAAAATAAGCGTGTTATTGCTTGATTGAGTGCATCTTTTCAAAAATAGAGTGTTTATCAAGATTGAAAAAAAAGAAATAAAAAAAGAAAATAAATTATTGTTGTGTTTTTATTTTCATACGTCTTCTTTTACTAGTAAGTCGCGCAGTCTCTTAAAGCGTCACTCATGTGACGACGTCGCTTCCAGTCACGTGATCCTAAAGACCCTCACTTCCTAAACAAAACAAAAAATGAAGAGACACGCTTCTTCCTCTCGAGAGGAAGAAGCGTGTCTCTCGATTAAAATCTTTTCTTTTCTTTTTTTCTTAAAAGAGACAAACGCCCTTTAGAGTGCCCCCCACCCCCTAGAGTGCCCCCCTCCCCCCTCCCCCCTCCCCCCCTCCCCCCCACCCGCCCCATGCATCCTAAAAGCGCCCCCCTCCCCATGCATCTTAAAGGGGCCCCCCTCCCCCCCTCCCCTCCCCTCCCCTCCCCTCCCCCCTTATACACTCTAAAGAACGCTTCTACCTAGTTCAATAAGTCACTTCCAGTCGCTCGTAAAACAATAAAAATGAAAAAAAACAACTTATATCGTGGTGTTTTTTATTAGTTTACCGAAAAAAATAAGAGACTCGCCTCCTCCTCCTTCTCCTCCTCCTCCTCCTCCTCTCCTTATCCTCCTCCTCCTCCTCCTCCTCCTCCTCCTCCTCCAAAAAAAAAAAATTAAAAAATATCACATTTTAAAGCGCATGACCCCTTAAAGACGCTATCTCTTCATTAAGTCGCGTGACGTCACTTCTTCTTCTTCTGGCGGCCTCTGATTGGCTAACTAGGTCACGTGACGTCACCACTAATCCCCTAAGTAGGTCACTTCCGGTCACGTGACCAAATGGAGGCCTCTGATTGGCTGCATGTCGATTGAGTAATAAACAGTAGTTAACCATAGTCCCGTTCCGATACATACTATACTACTCACAGGTGTAACACTGAGTGTTAAAAGCAGGCATGCTACACTGAAAATCCATAGATTGAAAGGGTTAGTCAGTACAGACTAACCTAGGTTGGTCATGTGAGTGTTAGTCATAATGGCAAAGTTATATTCAAAAATGACCGAGGGGTCAGTCAGAAGTGGCTAACCTAGGTTCATCATTGGTGTGTTGTATTTGTATACCACTAGTTGGGGCCACCTGTCATGACCACTCAGTGGCTCCCCCTGGAAATAAAAAGACTAAGGTGGGTTGGTCAGTACTGACCAGCCTGACAATAACAACTGACCTGAGTTGGTTGTACAGGGAGCCAAAAAATTGACTAACTAGGTTAGGCGCTAGTGACTGAGAGGTTGGGTGTATAGGGAGCCTAGGAATATCAGTGTAGTCATGAGGCCACACAGCCAACATCCCTGTAGAGGGTCATGGAAGGTACTTGTTTGCATTTTTAGGAGTGAGTAGGCCTACTGTTCCTGTACAGCGAATCGAGGGGACCTTTAGCAAACCTGATGTAGCTCATTAAACAGTGCTGATGATATTTTTAATCATCCATGTGAGAGGAAAACATATTTTGTAGGTGACTGTAGGTAAAACAAAGTGAGGTGGCCTGAACAAGGATTTAAATCACGACCTGCTGTGTTATTGGAAACTGGAGTTGTGAGTTCTCCCCTTTGCTCAATCCATAGCAAGGAGCAAATTGGCATCAATTCATCTATCCTTTAACCTTTATATAAATGACATTGGTAGGTAGTGCCATTCAAGAGCTGTACAATGGTATCATTCATGTTATCACTCCCCCTATCATGGCCTGAATAATCAAAGAAATCCGGAGAGTCACCCCCGTTAGACTGTCAGGAGTGGATCCAGTTTTTTTTTCTGCCTGGGGCTACACTCTGGTCAGTGGTCAGTGCAGTGCCTACCCTGGGTGAGACGGCCCATAACAGAGGTGACAGGTAGGTATGCACTACTCCCCTGAATAATGACCATTATTTTATTGAAAGATTTACTATGCTTAACTATAGGAAGCTACGTATTGAATGCCTCCTATTGAATAACATGCTGACTGTATTTAATGGGCTAAGAAAGATGGTGTTCCTTCATCAAATGGCTTCAAGCTTTAAAAAAGCACAAATGCCAACTACATTGATACTGTCACTTATGTATTTGACGAGTGGTGGCTGGGGCAGTATCCCATGACGCCGCAGGCTGAGGGGGATGCGCCCCAGTCCCTCATCACCTCATCACTGTATAGTTGGAGCTGAGATACCTCTTAGGACTAAATCTAGCTAGTGGCCATGACCCCTTTGCTAGGAACAATGTGCCTAGTCCCTGCAGGAGGAATGGTGAGGTCTATGGGCAAAATACTTTGAGTATGTTGATTGCCTGGATGTTACTTTCTTTTGATGGAGTTATTTTGACCATAAAAACTCTATCTGGCCTAAGAACAAGGTTTCACCTTCTAAAAAGGTTAGATATTGTTCTAGATATCAACATTCATATTATGAATTACATAGAAATTACAGCTAATGCTGCCAGCAATGCAGTAAGATAGAAATAACTTACATTTTCCCTACTTTTATAAACCAATAAACTATTAACTACTAACATTTCAATTTAGGCCCTCAAGTTAAAAAACAAAACAAAAAAAAAGCCTCCCTCGTCATATTTTTCAGTCTTTGGTGATGAAAAAACACTTTTTTTATGAGTGGCCTTAATGATGATTTTTGTTGAATGGGAGGCCTGAGACAGTTGCTGTCAAGCTTCTTCTTGAGTCATGACTCATGATCCCTATGAGAATTTTAGAATGTTTCTTGAACGTTTTCTAGACATTTTCTAGTATCATATTCACTGGAATTTCTTGTTTTTTTTGAATGAGTGAAACTCGATGAATTCAAAACATTTCTGGGACGTTTTCTGAACATTTTCTTGAAGGAGTGAAACTCGGGAAATTCACATTATCATTCTATGTGTGGGATTTCTTGTTCAGTTTCAAATATTTTTATTGGCTCAAAATAGTCATATCACATAAGTTTTTCATGTTTGCCAATGTTGTAAATACATTTAATCAATACAAAAATAATCAGGTGCTAAATAACTAAATGAGTTGTCGTCTGTGTAAATTTTAAGCATCAGCAGGATGGGCAGTTCCATGAAGGAGGAAAACACAAATACACATATTTTCATATGCTGACACGAGGTGCCAGTCACAGTTCCGTTGTTGATTCACTGCAGTTCAATAAACTGCCTTGCCTAGAGTAAAGTATAGATAGCAATATCACACACACCTGTCAATCACTGACTCTATTGACATAGGTATAACTATATTGAGTCATCATACTACCTGGAGTTATAAACAGATCCACAATAGATCACTTACAAGCTAGCCAGGAACAAGTTTCAAAGGAAGTTGATGGGCATCTAATTTATCCCATTGAGTTACACCACGGAAAAGTGGACTCCGTCTGTACAGTTCACATTTTGGTCTATTTTCCTTTAGTTTTATCTCATTTGAGCTGCGCAGATCTCTTACAGGTTGCAGAGTCAGATTTTCATCAGACAAAGGTTAGACTAAGCCATAAGAGGCCATATATCTGTACTGTAGAGTAGACAACTTTATATTTCAGACATTGATACCTATATTTTTACATATGTTTATATGTCTTAATTTGTGCTGAACCATCCCATCTCGTCTCATTTCATCTTAAGCCCTAGAGTTATCTTATCTGTGTAGTATTAGTTGTATGTTATCTGTGTAGTATTAGTTGTTATTCCAAGAAGCCCTGTATAGGTACAATCCTCGGAGGCCAATTGTAGCATGTTTTTATGCACTTGATGTTGCAATGTTAACCACTGGGCATTATGAACCTGTTCAGCCCAACTGGTGAACGACGGAAACCAGCGTTTCTTTACCCAAGATGCTGTCTGTACCAGTTTAACAAATAAAATCAAATCAAATCAAATACATGAGATTCAATAGGGCCTTGTCTCTTCTCTCATCCAGCCATTCAATATCACAGATTTCATGAAGCAAATATAAGTCTATGTCCTGGGCATTTTTGATATTTTGGCAAATTCTTAAACAGTCATTTTGAGTAACCTGCAGTTTTTTTGTTAGCCACTCTGAGACGCCATCAATAATAAAACTGCTATACTCCATAATGGGTCTCACCATCTACTTATACACCAGCAGACTAATGGCCTTATCAACATACTTACTAATATGCCTCAACTAGGACATGAGTAAAACTACAAATACAAATTACTATTGAACATGTAACTATGAGTGTTCAGTTCTCTCTAGTACAGTGACACAAGAGGGTCAAAAATTGAAATCCCATTTTTCAGAAATGAAAACTTTTGAAATTGAAAATAAAAATTCACTTTTCAATATGAAAGTTCATTTTTGAAAATGAAAATTGAAAGGAAAATTCACTTTTTTAAAGTGAAAATTGAAATGGAAATTCCATTTCACATCTTAACTTCAATTTTACTATCACATTTGCAAGTGAGAAATCACTAGGCCCTACTGACAGCTAACTCTATTTTATTAATTTGTTCATTTTCCACTTTTAAGTCTTTCCTCATGACAGATACTCTCAGTATAATCGCCATGTCATTTGCTTTTCTAAGGCTCACATATACTCCATGAGACAGCATAATTTAAACTTATTCCAGGGTTATATTATTGATAATTCAAAATGACTGCCATATACATGATTTAAATGGACATGATTGGATTCCCTGACCGCAGAAATATACTTTCAGTGTTTCATTAATAAACATCAGTTAACAATCAATTAAGTAAACAGAATTATGTATCGAATAACACAGAATCTGCATTTTACAAACATTTTACGTACATTAGAATAACACCAGTCAGTATTATTATTTAGCAATAGTAGTCAACAGTAAGGGCACATCAAAAAAAAGTTGGTCTACAGATTGTTCTGTACTGGAACAGAATCAATTTAGGTCTTAAGACCACACAAAATAAAAAAACAGTTGGCCCAAGGATCTCCCACACCATATTTCCGAAAATGCAATTCGTTTTTTTAAACATTTCTTTTTTTTAAATTCAGCCCCCCTAATTTAAGGTTGGAATCCATAGACTAAAAAAAAGTGGGGGGAAAGGAATTGCCCTACCACACCTTTTTTTGGAAAACAAAATCTGTAGACCAACTTTTGTTTTTGGTGTGCCCTTGCTGTTAACTACTATAGCTAGATAGTCAGCATAGAGGAAAAAAGCAGCATTTTTGATACAGGAGGTGATGTCATTTTTATATCAATAAGAAAAAGTAGTGGACCAAATACAGATCCCTAGGGTACCCCAAATGTAACAGGTTTAGGAGTTGAACTTACACTATTAGCAAAGGTGGATTGGTATCCGTCCGTCCATGGAGTGGGCCTAAAATTCATTTCAAAGTTGCATTGAAACATCATTGTCAAACATTTGTCAATGTTGATTCAATTTTCTGTGTCCATCACTGGGTATGTTTTTTTCCAGAAAATAATTATAAATACACATCATCTCAGCTTGCACAACTGCTTTAAGCTTTCAAATTCTTGCCCTGAATCTTGCCCTGAATCTCCTTTGTGTTTGTGGTCAGCAAGGTGACGCTCAGGACCACGGCGTCTATCATTAACTGGATCAGCTCAAAGACAGCAATGAACGACAGCCCCAGCCACAGCCCCATCACACCGCCAATGTTGCCATAGATGGAGTCAGGCTGCAGGAGAAAGTCGATACTTTATGTGCGCAGAAAAATGTTCCAGTACAGAACAATTTGTGCAAAAAATCAATCAATCAAAATTGATAATTTATCTATACATAGATAGAAAAAAGAGCATGTACAAACCCTGCAGGCAAGACTTCCACAGAGTCCCGCAGACATACCGTGTAGGCAGGGCTCTCATAGACCACATAATCTATTAATGAACAAGTTTTGCGTGGACTCATCAAAACAAAAAATACGTACCGTGTAGACTGGTATCTCATAGACCGACTCGTAGTTGAGCTCTTCAAAATGTATGTTGAACTTGAGGATGTTATCCCTGTCAAATAGTAAAGGAATATATTAGAATTGAAATATTGATTTTATTTTGGCTGTTTTTCAACAAAAAGAAATAGCACAATTTAGCTTAGGGGGCTTTGTATAATTTTCACAGCGTTAAAATTCCTCATCAGTATCTGTCAGTAGTTTGAGATTCTGCCTATATCAAGGGGGGTTGTTTGAGGGGTAAGCATTTTGTACCCTGTAGGGAGGTAAAGAAATTCACCTGTTTCCAGCAAAAAAGCCAGAATGATACTATGCTCACATCCATGTACTCCACGATTTTCGGCCCATGGAGGGAGGTGTTGGGATTAAAGAAATTTGACCTCTTGATCATTGAGGTGAAATAAATTTTGTAAGCTTGATGAGAAAGTCCACCTGCCACCCACATTAAAAGAAGCACTTCTAAGCTGAAAACACTATTCATGGCTAATTAGACTAAATTGTATCAATAGAGCTATACTTACTGTGGTGTCGTTTCATTTACCATGTACTTTGCAAAAGCTGAATTGACTGAAGCTATACTATCAAGCTTTGTTTTCTGAAAAGTAAGGGAGATGATGTATTTCCTGTAAAACATGCCTAAGGGTGTAGCCACTCACAGGAAAAGTTTCTCATTACCAAGCATTGAAATATATGGGCATTTTCCCCAGTTAAAAAAAAACATTTATGTAGTCAAGTGGTTTAATGTTTCGCAATAATGGAAGTTATTCCTAGCTCACTACATTATTGACAGTGTAAGCTCTAAATTGACATCAGATATCCCAATATTTGTCCAAATTTACGACGAGAAACCAGAATGTCTTTGAGTGGCCTCACTGAGAGTATAAATGGGTGCTTTGGTTTCATCCTATGAACACTAGCCATTCTTAGTGTTTGCCTTTAGCTTTAACCTTTAATAAATAGATAAATCTAAATTACTGCACTTGGTTATATCTTGAAACAAAGATTTTAGCGTTACCATAAATGCCTTGTTCGGCCACTTGGCAGTAGATAGGGAGTGGCCATAAACGGTGCTTCTGGAAAAGTAAAATACATATCAACGGGCCTAACGTTCTGGATTCAAACCAATTTAAAGTGGATTTAAAATGATTGATATTCAATTTTGAAAAGGTCGAGTTCTTGAGTCAATTTTAGGCCTAAGTAAAAATATATTTAAATTCGACCTGAATGCTGATATGAAAGAACATGATGCTATCATACTGCTAAACACTTTAGGATGGCTTGATGTATTCATGCATAATGCTCTCTGTTGTCATGATGCATAAATGTCGCTTAACTCACCAGAGCTGCATTCAAGCATCGACCGCCTCAACAGGGTTAAGACACTCCCAAGGGGTCAGTAAGATTGCATTGGGGCATCAAGATGACAAATGTCACCTTTTAGCAACATACCATCCTTACAGGGTTAATCCTTAAGATATAGATAACTAGTACTCACGAGCAAGCCACCTGACAGTGGGAACAGTCAAGTAGGTCCCCAGCAAACAGCTGTGATACACTGTACTGACAAGCCACTGTAAATAAACAAGAACCATCACTGAGAGAAGAAACCAAGTCACAAGGGGAGTCCTGGCTGTGAAAAGCGAGACATACCTCTCCTTCTAATGGCTCTAACTCCCTTTCAATTAATTTAAACAGAGTCCAGGTCAGCTTGGAGAGTAACAGAAGTAAGTGTATATGACAGAAATAGGAAACACAATAGATGGCACTACAGTGAAATGACTGTAATGCCATCTACACAATTTTTCAGAAGCCATCTGAATCTCTTTTAAATCAGAGTCAAGGTCCCTGACTCCCTCCCACCTAACAAAATTACAGTATTTTACGTCAAAATAATGTCAATTCTCGCGTTGAAGTTGCGACTAGTATGCAAGTCAGATTGCTGTACTGTCAGGGTGTGGCTTATACATTGGTTTTAGATGTAAACTCAATGCTAAGGTTACTATAATAAGACCCCCTGTGCGACTTGGATTCTCCCAAGTAAGGGGGTGGCTTATCCACAAGTTGGGCTCGATTATTTTGGCCTGATTTTAGTCAAAAATACCCCTAAAGCCTAAAGAAAGTCGTTATTACTAAAGACGGGAATGATTTGATGAGCCCATTGTGTGCTTATTATGTTGAATATGGTACTGCAACACAAAACAATTGGCGAAAAATGGGTGGGGGCTTTACGCTTATTAGAATTAAATGCTGTTCTTATTTTCTAAGTTCAAAATAACTGTGCGCTTATTATGTTGAATACTGTACATGAAGTAGATCTATCTATATATGGAGTCCAAGAAGATAAGATAAGAGTGATGTGCTAGGTTACTCACGTTTAACCAGTGTATTACAAGGGCTGTAGGTGGCAGTTTGGTTGGTAGCGAGGGTTCTTGTTGCTATTGTGTTGATCGGGAGCTTGGGGTCCCCACAGCCGCAATCCCTGATTACATACGACTGGTAGCATGACTTCAAACACCCCTGGAATAATGTGTGAGGTAAATTTGTGAATGAGGTTGGTATAATGCTTAAAATGCATCACTGCAGCCCAGCTAACAAAAAATCGTTATTTTACGTCAAAATAAGGTTTTGAACTTTACATAACATAAAGCAATATTAAAGAGCCTAAGAAAAACGTTGACATATAACGTTATATTACGTTATAAAATGGTGTATAACATTATTTGTTTACTGGGGGGGGGCTGCATTTATGCAATCTGGCAACAAATTGGCATATGGTGCATTATACACTATGCAGTTCATAAAACGTTAATGATATGATGATTCATGGGCATTGATAAGTCACTACCCAGCTAACAAGAAAACGTTATTTTACATTAAACTTCATATAACGTTATGCCATAGTAAGGAATCTTAAAGAAACTTATATAACGTTATATAATGTTATAAAATGTAGTATGAGGTTTTTTGTTTACTGGGTAGTCTCACTTTCTGCAATAATTGCCATTAGGTTCAAAGAACTTACCACAAGATCATAAGAGGTACCCTCGACTTCCACGTACGCATCCAGCTTCTTGCCGTCATCCGCATTGTTTATTGTGACACAATTACTTGGATATGGGTAGGGCTGATGTACAATGTTGGTCTGGAAATAACCAGTTTCAAGAACATCAGTTGTCCATACAAATTGTTTTAGTAATGAGAACTATGTTAGCAAAGATGAGCCCCCACTCTCCCTTGACCCCTCCCTCTAGAGACAACTGCCTTAATGAAATGATGTTGTATCTGCATGGTTAGGCCACTCAAAAAAAAAAAGTGGTTTCTCATCACCAAGGTCTGAAAAATTTGACGAGGGAGGCTTTTATATATATTCTTTTTTTTTTTACTCGCAGGTTAAAATGTATGGGATGATATACTTTTTTCATGACCAAAATTCACATATTAGTAGTTGAGAATTTATGGACCTTTAAAAGTAGGGACAATTTCATTTATTTCTATCCTACTGCATTACTGGCAGTATTAGCTTTGATTTGATACCAAATAACCCAATATTCGTCCATTTTTATCATATTTTTCATGAAAAATTATACAAAAAAAAAAAGTTTTCCTCAAAAGGTGATTTTTATGATGCGCGCGGTGATGAGAAACCATTTTATTTTTTTGAGTGGTTTTACTGTTCAATTCCACAGCATACAGAAAACAAAATATCATGACAAATACTATGAATTATTAATTCAGAATATTAGAACATAAACCTATCTCTGAGTGATGGTTACAGATAAAAAGGGAAATATCTCATCAATTGCCAGGCTTTTTTCCCAGCCAGCATTGTTGAAATGGGCCCATATGATTTTCCCGGTGGCCTGGATCTGGGCACTTCAAATCTGGACAAGCCGATATGGGCTCCAATTGGTAGCTTTCTACAATAATGACCAAAACCCAGACTGCGGCAAACCCAGCTTACCCAAGTAAAACACATGTACACCTTATGGACCAATGTTGTCTAGGTTCTTACTGATGCATCTGATAGGGGCATGTGGGGAGGGAACACTTGTTGAAGCTGGGGGTTATCATGTAGTGTGACACAGCAGGGGAAAAAGCACCATTTTGGAGATTAAGTGTCATAAACAGCCACTAGTTGGCCGCTAGTGCAGCAACACATACTGTTATCCTAGTGACTTATCATGGAAATTATGTTAACTTCCCCTTGCCCAATTTTGACAATCATAATGTCAAAATGACCTTCTCTTCCCAACAAATATTGACATATTTGTGTGACTATCTAATTTTGACTAGACCAACAGCTTTCTCAAAGGATTAGATGTAGTATTATGGAGAATATGGAGCTCCCACTCAGTAGCACTAGCACTGTCAGTACTTAACACATATACAGGTATATATTTTGTTGCTAATAAAAGCTCTTGAAGATTATTTTTGGGGAAGGATGGTCAGAAAGTGGCTGTATACGGTCAAAGATATCATCCGGTCAAAGACTATCTAATTGTTACAAAGCCGTGAGACTGAGCCTTATGGCACTAAATCCCTGTAATGGGGTGTTTTCCCCTGTTGCGTTATGTATTTCAATATACCTTGGTGAGGACAATAGAGCTGTAGGTGGCGGGATGCAGGTACAACCCATGGTCTGCTGGAAACGGGGCATTGGTCGGGTCATGTACAATGACTTGGACCCCAACAGTGTCTGATAGTTCTTGGACATATTCCTCTTCTTGGATGTACAATTCTACAGAGAGTCCTGTAAACAAAAGTAAAGCAAAAGCAAAGAAATTGTATATATAACCTTTAGTCCATGACGAATAAACAGTCCTTGTGAAAACTTTTCCCTCCCACAGGACATTCGGTCATGCAAATTTTCAATGTCACAGGACGGGCTACATTTTTGAAGGACCAGATGGCCACAGAGAGACAATTTATGCATTTTAAATATTTATCTGATATACTGTATTCCACCTAATGAGCGCCCTCCCCCTAATAAGAAACCACCCCCACTCTTTTTTGGAAATTTTCCAGATAATTTTTATGTGTGCCTCCAATTTTGTTACTGTTTTTTCCCACATGTGTGTGACATGAAGTACATCACACCTGTGCAGGTATTAAGATGGGTCGCTACCCTTGGGTCAAAGTCACTGAAAGTTAACAGAATCTCACCAAAATTTTCTTAAAGACACTTTAAATTATAAAAATCAAAGTATTTAAAATCTTTTCTGAAAATTAGAAAAAATGTGAAAACTTCTATGATTTTTTTTCATATCAACCATTATGCACAGAAATGTAAAATACCACATGTGAAACACCTATATGTTCCCCTTTACTGTAAAAATAATTTTCCAATTTTATGCCATGGCATTCTGGGTAAAAATATGAGGTTTAAGGAAAGAGTACAAAGAAATTGTCATTATTTGTAGCCTTAGTGGCTAAAAATAGTACTCAGTATTAACAGAATCTTTTTTAAACTCTCTCAGAAAATAGTTCAGATCATTTGCTAACATATGAAAGTAATTTTGATGGGGGTCCCAGGCATATTTTTAGGGATTTGGACCTTTGAAAATGAAAAATAATGCCAAAAAATGACTAAATTAAATATATATGGCATTGCATGGTGGGTAAAAAAAAATGGGCAAAAATCAATGTATAAAATTGTCATAATTTATAACCTTGGTTATTTTGAGCAATATTATAGCATTGATCGTGTTCTAAATAGTAAATATCTGCAATGTACTAGCTCATGTTTTAAAAAAAAGAAATATTATCAGTTACCAATATATCAAATATTCAAAGTATTACAAAATGCACAATTTTGCTTGAAATGATCTAAATTTTTAACACAGTTTAGGGAATGTATATATGTATCTGGCTATGCAATATTAGCCCATTCTGATAGACTTAAGAATTTGAAGAAATTAAAGGGTAGCGATCCACCTTTTATTTTTTATGAAATACAGCAGTCCCATTGACTTAACCAAAAAATGCCGTATTGCACACCCCCCGTGAAATAACCCATGGCCGTATTTCACGGCCCTGTGACGTCATCAAAACGGCGCTTTGTTTACATTTGAATAGCGTAGAAAGAAGCCAATTTAGCCTTTTTAGGCTCCCCTCTACCATAATTTTGGTATTTTGAATCGAAAAAGATAAAAAATAAACACAAAGGCACACTCGTTTTAGTCTGTTGTAGGGTTATTTCACTTGTTGAAGAGGGGGCCGCATTTCACTCGGCCTACGACCTCGTGAAATACGGCCCCCCTTCAACTCGTGAAATAACCCTGTCAACAGACTAAAACTCGTTAACCTTTGTCTATAAGGCCAAACCAAGTGTTCAGTAATAGAGGTGTGTAGAAGCCTTGCACAGGCCAATGAGTGGGTCAGTAGTCAGCCTATGTCAGCCATGGGGGGGGGGGGGTTGGGCTTATCAAAATGAATATATTTCACTCAAAATAACTTTTTAGCCGCCCAGGGCACATATTACGTCGAATATGGTACTTATAAAACTATCATATTCCAAAATTTGAGAAATTTAGATATACTTGAAATTTTAATTTATTGGAAGAAACTTTGCACCGATGAAATTAAATAGGTGGCATTAGGCATCTTTTGGTGTCATCTGATCCTTACCATAATTAGGTCCTGTCCTGTAGGTTTCCAAATGGGCAGCTTTGTACCATGTCGATGTTGTGGTATTCAAGATGTAACCCGTGTTGAATGTGAAACAGTTACCACGTACAGGATCATTCCACTGATACCATTCACTGAAAGATAGAAAAACATAATTCAACTCAAACTAATATAGGGCAGCCTGGTTCCACACAAACCAACCACTGACATATATATACAACAGTGGCACCCCACTCAAACACATCATTGAGATAACAGCAGTGTTCCTCCCAAACCAGCCACTAGTATATATTATATATATATATATATATATATATATATATATATATATATATATATATATATATATATATATATATATATATGGTTTAAGTGAAATTGTGCTGTCACTTAAACCAATCACTGAAAAAGAAATTAAAGAACAGCACCATTTCACTCAAACAAGTCACTTAAATATAGGACAGCATCAATCCACTCAAATCAGTTACTGAAATATAGGGCAGCATCAGTCCTCCCAAACCACTGATGTATACAGCCATTCAAGTCAGGTTATATTGAATTGTATTAAGTGCTGAAAACGCCCCGAAAAGTACAGATAACAGTTGTCAGTTTTATGATATGCAGTCTGGTAAGCATGCAGAAGTATGATTAAAGTATGGTTCATGAATACAGCCCATTTGTCTTTTACTACATGTGTAAGTCAGGAAACTGCCCATAGGGTAGATTCACCTGCAGGCGGACCCATACCTGTACACTTGATTTTTGTGGTTCTATTTGTAAATAATGGTTTATTTTTTCCAAGATACAAACCCGAGAAGACGTAGTATAAATAATCTCATCAGGGTGTATCAGGGTATGTGTCCGACTCATGGTGAATCCAACTTATCACAATACAACATGTACTCACTCCACAGTGCACTTTTGACCATTGTAGACACAGTCAAGTAGCATGTCTGTTTTTTGGTGAGATACAGCTAATCTTGTTTTGAGATCCATTGAATTGTAAGCTTGTTGAAATAGCTCAATCACCTTCAGTCGCTCTGCACTTGTGGTGTACTGTAGATGGAAATTGGTCAATTAAGGACAATAAAAAATCAAATTGGATTATGGTCTTCACTCAAATGAAATACTTTAAGAACGCACTTCACCCTAGTTTAGATGAACACATTTTCCTGCATTATTTGTTGTAGAGATGTTGAAAGTATGCATCCTACATGTCATTTTGGTTATATATTTGATGCCTCTTTTAAATTAGTTCCATTTTATGGGGTTTTTGAGTGCCATGGAATATGAATGGAACAAAAACGTTGCATTTTAGCTCCTTTCCCTGTAAACACAGATACGTAGCTGGGGCGTAAATTTACGTTCATTTGAGGTATCAACTACGTAATTTTGAAAGGTTTGTGGACGTCAAAACGTGAAGGTTTATTTACGTTCAATGGACGTTTCAGTTTGATTTACGTTTTTCTACGTCATTCAGACGTACATCATGTCCCTATAAAGTGTAAATTAATGTAGATTATACCAACATTCTGTGTGATATTGCTGTATTTAGTCATAAATTTGTCTAATATGTGTATATCTACGTTTGCAAATGTGATCGTTAGTCATAACCGGTATTGTAAGCCACCATTTCATTTTGTATTAATTCTTTTAAACTGCTATGTACCCTTTTGGAATAGATTGATAGTGTTTCTTACCCTCAGTATACATACTAAGATTTGGCTTGCAGTTGGGCTTTGTATTAAACCCATTACCACCAATGTGGTGTGCAATCAGTTAGTTACCCTAATACATATACGACATGCACCTCTTCATTTATTCTCCTATTATATAAATATCTAATGATGTGAGGCTGATTTTCATAAGATTAAATTCATGAGTATTAAGAGTATATCGCTTTAGATATGGTAGTTTCTTCCCAGGTGCTGCTAGATTCTATCCATACCTGATAGTGCTGACACCTAGAGTGAGACCAGAGAATTATTACAAGACTTATGCAAAGAGTTATCAATGTAGAAATATTACGTTTATTTACGTCTGAATGAGGTGGAAAAACGTAAATTAGAGATAAACGTTCATTGAACGTCAATAAACCTTCACGTTTTGACGTCCATAAACCTTGCAAAAAAGCATAGGTCAAACCTTTGGTTGAGAAATTACCTAAATAAACCTCTCTGCTACGTTGGAATCAGGTAGTGTGGATTATGATAGGCATCTGGCTACGCAGAATTGCATTATGGGATGGAAAAGGAAGGTAATTTTTACTTTTTATAAGTGGGAAGTATTATTAAAGTGACATGGTCCGATTTTTTCATATTCTAAATCCTACTTAGATGTTTTCCAAATGTTAGTACAATAGCATATTTGGAGGATAGGGAACAATATAACACTATCTATGGCTAATAGGAGCCCATTTAGAGTGTCCAACATGGCCCAGGTTCAGCATCTTACAGTGTATTTCCAATGGGGGGAATTATAGCGTGCACTCCATAAGTCTTAAATTGAGCATAAAACTAACAATTGACTGAACTTTTAGCCGAATTATGGGTAATAATGTTAAATAAAATAGATAGGACATGTAGTATGGCCATAATGAACAATTTTGTTCATTTTTAACAAAATTGACTTTTGAGCCCTAACCATCGGACCATGTCACTATAATGCAAGTTGTGTAGTCACTAACAAATTGTGAAAACTAGTGTTTTTCCCCTATTTTCTCAAAAATCACAATTTTGTGCAACTATGCAACTTTTAACATCTCTGAAGACCTTAATAATTGGAATATCGACTAACTAAAGAGAAGGGTCATAGGAAATCACGCCTAGAGCACTTCCCAATCATCAGACATGGACATAATATATGATTTCCATCCAATAATGCTTTTCTCAGGAAAAGAAGCTAAAAATAACGTTTTTGTTTCATTTACCATCCGTCATTTTCACAACCTCACAAAATGGAACTAATTTGAAAGAGGTGTATAATACAGTCAAAATGATATGTAATATGTATATCTTCAACATATATTTGGAAAATGGTGTCCATGATAAGTGTGTTTATCTGAATTAGGGTGAAGTGCGTCCTTAAAAGTACTTCCTTTTAATATACGTTTGATAGAATCTCAATCATTAAAATAGTGGTGAAATGTGCCTGTTTATCTGCCACAAAGATCCAAGCACTTCCTTGGGCATTGACAGACAACATGGGTGTATACATAGCTTGATTTCACAATGAAGTGTAGAGAGGCCCTGTAATGAGAATACGGTGAACTAGATTGTAGTCCGTTCACCCCAATCATTCCCCAAAATGGTCAATTAATATTGAACATGTATTAAATTATTCAATTAAAATGTACTCTATTGTAACCTAAATCAAACAAACTAATCACTATATGAGGACTAGCTATTGCTTAAGGTGTGTCGGTACCCTTTGATCAAAGTTAACAGAATGTCTCTATTTTTTTTACGGAGAGTGACTCATATAGAATTGGAAAATGAAAAGAGAAATGGGGGGTCGCGACCTACTCTTTTTAAATACAGAATTATGAAGCATTGAAGCATTTTAATTTTTCTCTAAAAAAAAGTCTGAAAACTTGATTAATTTTTCTTTTATATCAACCATTGTGCACAGAAATGTAAAACTGTGAAACTTCTATATGATTCATTTTACTGCAATAATAATTTTAAGGTTGTATGCTATGGCATTCTAGGTAAAAATATGATGTTTCAGGACAGAATAGGAATAAATTGCTATCATTTTGTAGCCTTATTGGCTAAAAATATTATTCAAAACTCTCAGAAAATAGTTCAGATCATTTGGTACCATATGAAAGTAATTTTGGTAGGGGGTCCCGGTCATATTTTTAGTGTTTTTTTGGCTCTTGAAGGTAAAAATTATAGCAAAATTGATCTAAAACTTTACAGCTAAAACTTAACAGCTAAAGATAAAATGGCTATTTATATCCTTGGTTATTTTAAGTAACTTAATAAGATTTACATCACTATAGATACTGATTTGTTGGTATATAGTTTTTATGAAAATAGCAAATATCATTGACTATAAATATATCAAATATTCAAATCCAATAAAAGGCTCAATTTTGCTCGAAATCTCCCAATTTTCTAACATGTATATGTATCAGATTATAAAATAAGCTCATTCTGATAGATTTAAGCTATGTACGCCAATACCTGCGCTGTGTGCGCATATTCAAGAGGTAGCAATCCACCTTAACACAAAATACAGTATTTATGAAGCCCCACCCCCTTTGTAACACAGGACTGCAACACCTCCTGGTGTAATGTAACATTTTAACAGCCCCTTATTAGTCATTTATAATCTTTTTTTAATTTTTTATTAAAGGGGTATTGTGACAAATACACTTAAATATATCATTGACTGCTGACATCTTGTAACATGAAAAACATCCCAGTAAACAAAAAACGTTATACAACATTTTGTAACGTTATATAACGTTATATAACTAAGGCTCCTCACTGTGGCATAACGTTATATACAGTTTTATAACGTTATTTTGACGTAAAATAACGTTTTTTTGTTAGCTGGGATGTGTATTCAAGCAACTTTATGTAATCATGCATAATACCTGAAAATTACAATGGTATAATGGTCATACCATATGGCTTTTTTGTCCAACCTTGTATTTAAACATTTAACATACTTGCAATGAAATGTTATTTGCCATACTTGTTCACTACCGGTAACTCGCTATGTGTAAATATTTAACCGCCAAAATACTCGTACGGAATACTTTTTAAAGTCACATGTATAAAATACATTGTAAACCCAGTATCAAAGACTTATTGACGATAAAGCTGAACTTTATTCTAAAAATATTATCAATAGTTTATGTGTAGGAACCATGTACATGTAGCCTGAAATCTAAACAGTAATACTTGCAGCTACACTGAAAATCCATAGATTGAAAGGGTTAGTCAGTACATACTAACCCATGTTGGTCATATGAGTGTTAGTCACAATGGCAAAGTTATATTCAAAAATGACCAAGGGGTCAGTCAGTAGTGGCTAACCTAGGTCCATCATTGGTGTGTTGTATTTGTATACCACTAGTTGGGGCCACCTGTGATGACCACTCAGTGGCTCCCCCTGGAACTAAAAAGACTAAGGTGGGTTGGTCAGTAGTGACCAAGCTGACAATAATAACTAATCTAGGTTGGTTGTATAGGGAGCCAAAAAAATGACCAACTAGGTTAGGCACTAGTGACTGAGAGATTGGGCATATATATAGGGAGCCTAGGAATATCAGTGCAGGCAGCATTGGTACCTGGGGCCCACATATTTGTGTTTTACTTGAGTCAGCTGGGTTTGTCCATATCTGGATTTTGGTCTTTTTTGTCCAAGGCTATCAGTGGGACCCCAGATGTGTCAGCCCATGAACACGTTTTCCCCCGAATAGTCTGTGCTAAAGTGGGATAAATCTGGGCTAGAGCTAGGTACTTCAAATCTGGGACTACCCATCTGGGCTTTCAGTTATAGCCCTGGACAAAAAGAACGGTGGGCAAATCAGCTTGTCCAAGTAAAAACACATATTGGCCCCCTCAAGTGATGTTGACTGGAGCACTACTTTGTTAACTAACCCAGCAGCTATTGAACATAGCTTCCATCAGGGCAGATGCCAGCACATAAGGTTATCTAATATTCTCTCCAAGTAAAAGTTCAAAGCTATACTATTAAGGAATTTACTGTGCCAGTATTGTATTGCTGCACAGTACTGTTAGTCTAGATTAAAAAACTTTACTAACAGACACACGCCTGAAACGCAATGGTACGGAAACAAGCAGTACAAATTGTATATAGTGTGAAACCTATTTGTTATCTCAGTTCAAATGGTAACATCAATTGCACGTATTGCGTCTCACCATGACCTGCCTTACAAATACAAGCATACATCAACTATAAAATGAACCTTTGACATTGCTCCTGTTATATGTTAATTATTGTTCATAATATTATTTACTACACATAGAATATGTTACATCATCCACTGTAATCCCGTATTATCTCCTAGCTACCAGTATGTAGCCGGTTGAGAATATACTGTATTATTGTTCTGTTGATATTGCATAAACATACTTCTATTTTTGGGGTCATGTACCCATTTGAATGTACCGTATTCTTTAGAAAATCACCATGTGTAATAAAGATACGTTATAAACTCAAAGGAAAACAGATATTTTGAAGACGTCACAGTAGAGCATTGTCATTGGGAGCTAGAACTATGAACACGACACATCACACAAATATAATACAACACACGTGGCAACTATGTCATGATCGGTTTGTTTCATTGATTTATTTCATGGTGAATACGGCACTCTAAAATGATCAAAACTGTTGATTTAACAACTATAAAATAGCTTTTCAAGGGTAGTAGGAATTTTGATGAAAATTGTTAATAATGGCTTCGCCTCATGAAATAACCCTCAGTGAAGAACTCCTCTTGAGCACCTTTGTCTATGTATCACAAAATATTCTCTGTAAAGCTGACACATCCCTACCAAAGAGAAAAAAATACTTATATAAGTATTCTTTGGTCTTTGGTGTCTTTTGTCATTTGAACCAAACCTTTCAAATTGTTCTCTACAAAGCTGGAAATCCAGTTTTGGATGAATTTAGTTTTGAGAGAAATTGCATCAGGATTAAATAATATTGATATTACATTTGAGGTCAAAGCTGGTTATTTCATTTCAGCCAGAAACCTCAATAAAGGACTGCTCTGCTCTAAACATCAACCACAAGAACAATATGAACATCAGGACTAGATCTTGAAACTATTTAGACTTTTTATCTTATACTGCACAAAAAGATTTCTAGTTGGAAATTTAATCTTAATAATCAATATAACTACTAAGGTTTGGGATTAGTAATTAGTACTCCTAGGAATATGAAGGTCAACTTCAAGGTTATGCTCCTTTGGAGGTCAAGATACACAAACACAAACACCAAGTAGATCTGATTCACCCTTACCAAAAGCTGTGATGGGACAAAAGGTTGTATCAAGGAAAAGAGGAACTGAAATGATTAAACTGCCCATCACTGACACCAGCACTTTAATTATCAAGAGGCTATTTGATATTGGCAAATAAAACTGCACCTAGCACCCTTGTTGATATTTGGTAATATGTAGACAGGATCGGCAAAACTGACTTTGGGGGCTCCGTATCTGGTATCAATTTTTAAGTATCAGGCTGCAGGCCCTTATAGGGTCGATGCCTGATACTTAAAAATTGATACCTGATACGGAACCCCCCAAAGTCAGTTTTAACGATCCTGTACTTATTATTAAATGACTCCTCGGTGAGAAAATAGACATTTTGTGTGTGTTTACCCACAGAATTGAAGCAGACGATGGCCATAGCACTTCTAGTCTTCTTACTAAACAGAAAGAAAAGAGTTCCCCCTCTAGACATGTATATTCCCTTTATTTATACAATTTGGGCTTGCTGCTCGATTCAAATATGTTTATTTTTAAATGGTTTGAGGAAATATCAAGTCGGGTAGGCTTAGACACTGAGCCTCGTATTTCGCAAAAGCTGAATAACCAGCCCCCGTATTTCCTCAAACCTCCGTATTTCGCGAAAACTTCACTTCCGGTTCAGCATAAGAATCACTCCGCCAACTGATATTCTAGCCTCTAGCTGGTCCGAAATGGCCGAGCGGTTAGCGTCTTCGCCTACCATGCGCCAGGCCGGGGTTCGATTCCCGGACGGTGCGGAGACGAATTCGTAGGCCACACTCCGTTTTTCAGTTTGATTGACACGATGACACTTTTTTTTCATTGGCTTCGTTTGGGGGTTAAAATACCATATTTTTGCTTGAAACCAAGTCTAAACGGCACAAAACATCCTATATTTACACGTACAATAGCTCAATTAGGCCCTAGCCCCCCAGAAAAATTGGTTGAGCCTCTCTCAGTTGATAGATCGGCGAAAAATTGAGACGATAAAAATGTGGCCGCCCGGCTTGCGATCAGCTGATCGTTGACCCACATTCAGATTGAGACGATATCTTTTTTTTTTCATTGACTCCGTTAGGGGGTTAAAATACCTTATTTTTAATGGAAACAAAGCCTAAGCATTACAAAACATCCCATATTTACACGTACAATAGCTGAATTAGGCCCTAGCCCCCCAGAAAATTTGGTTGAGCCTCTCTCAGTTGATAGATCGGCCAAAAAATCTAACGTAAAAATTTCCATGATCAACTTGCCAGCGGTTGAGGCGTCTTGAACTTAAACTTGACCTAGATTTATTTTTCGGGCGACGATATATTTTTCGGCGATAAAGGACGATTTATACTTTTATCGTCTTCTTTTTTTAAAGAAATTAACCTATTAAAATTGAAAAGAAGGCCTAATTCATACAAATAAAGACGATGTAGGTGATCGAAGGAGGGGGGACTATTTTTTCGCGCAGGCTTACAGACCGGAAGTGTGTATCGAGCAAGGTGTCATGGCGGATCTGGATGTGTTTCGAGATCATGCAGGTTAATAAAATGTCTTTTTCTCCTTTAATACTTGACATCTGCATTTAAAAATAAATACAGGATCAGTTTAAGTTGTGTATTTCCCCTCCAGATTGACATTTCAAGGCCCCGTATTTCGTTTCAACCCTTATAAAGGGTTTCAACGAAATACGGGGCCTTTCAATGTCAATCTGTCGGGGAAATACACAACTTAAACAAATCCTGTATACTTATTATTGAGGAATGAAGAAGATAGAACCATAATCTGCTCAGAATACCCGAAATATAACCTAGTTTTTTCGGGGATTTCTGTATGTGCACTGAGAATACACCTAGTCCACTCTTTGCCTCAGTAAGGCACCAAGACTCTAGTGCCGCTAATTACCCCCCCCCCCCCCACACACACACATACACTACGAGCAGAGTAGACTACAAGTCAGCAGTGACTGTGGGGGGGGGGGGGGGGGGGGGTGGGTGGAGCCGCACATTACTACCACACGGCAGTCACGGTGACCCCCCCCCCCCCTCCCCCACCCGCTCTCCCTCTGTGTGGCCCGGTCCTGGACAACACAGGGTAGTGTGAGTGTGGGGGGGGGGGGGGGTCAGGTCAATCATAACATCAACAATGGCTATGTATACAACATATTCATGCGCCAGTGCTAAGGCAGGAAGTCTTCTGATACAGGCACCTTGATACGAGCCTCTTTTTGAGGATGTGGACTGATACAGGACTGCTGCTTTAAGCCTATGGGGTCCTGTATTTAACAAAAACCATTTAATAATAATACATAGTCTTGGCTGGCTACACATGTGAACAATCATCATGATAAGCTGATAAACATGTAGACAACAGCTCATGTCTTCTCTCCTGACGAATGAGCAGCTGTGCAAGACCAAAGGCCTAAAGTTACCTAGCTAAACAGGGCTGACCCTAGACATTTTTATCCAATTTTGAGAAAATATTTATACTTAAAGTAATTTTGGGGATTTTTAAAGTCAATTTGATGGTCCACAAGTCGACACCATTGTCAGTGAGTCAGCACTAGAGATTGGGGGTCAATTTTTGGATGCTTTTCAGGTTAAAGTAAAAAGCATCCTCAATAGTCTAATTATCAAATTAACTTACCGAGTTGTTTCCAAAGAAAGTAGAAAAAATGGGAATGTTTTCTGCAGGAATCAGTGCACCGGCAGACAGTCTGCAGGAGGAGAAAGATGTAATTGTTACCAAAACCTAATAAATAAGTAGCATCTCAAATAAATGTGTGCTTAATCAGTAATGAAAGCTATCGTGTTTGAAATTACCCCCTTACTGTACATACAATCCGCCAACGTTAAGTCTTGTTGATAGCGCTATAAAACTAAAGGTAGGGTGATAACAAGTAACAAAATATATAATACTACTATTGACTCTATGGCCATGATATTAACAAACTGATAAATACAAACAATGACTTGGGCTTAGGCTAAGGCATGTTAACCCGCCATATTTATTGACAAAAACAATAAATCCATATAAAATACCAATATATAAAAAAAATTCCCATGAGTTCCCGCTCTTATACGCCGACTTGTGCCTTCTTCAATCCTCACAACAACAATGGCCGCTTACAGACCGGTGCGGACGGATATGAGACCTGCGCATGCGCGCCTTGAATGTTACCCGGTGGTCCCCTCGATTATATACCAGAAATACAAAGGTCATTTCTTGTAACATTAACATTGTATCAGTCATACCCACCATATACATAACAGAATGCGTTCATAGACAAAACCCAATTATAGTTTGTTTGTTTTTTTAAAGTAATTTTTAATCAGGAGATGAACAGGTTAGGCTCCTTTGGAGATTTGCGGTGCCTATATTCTCCTGGCTCCTGAGGGCCTCATTATAAGTATTGTAATTATTACAGGTAAATGGCATGTACCAGACAGTCTCACAAAGCTAATCTAATACAAATAGGGATGTAAGTAGTATGAAAAATAAAAAAGATATTACTTTCTAAGGGAGGCTAGGAATTTGTTCCTGTTTGTTTTGAATGCATCCAGGGTTGGAATGAGCCTGTCATTCACTCCCAGGTCATTCCAAGCATATGAACATTTATAAGTTACACTTCTTTTGAAGGCTTTTAGGCGTCTATCATAAGTTTTGAGAACAGGGGCATCATGTAGTCTAGTTTCCCTAGCAGGTACTGCTAGGTACTTATCTTGCTTGGTCATCTTATAAGCGTGGATTGCAATTTGTTTTTGCCTTCTTTCTTCCAAAAAGTTTATTTTACCATCCTTATGAATTTTCTCAACTGATGTTCTGGGGGGTGAATATAGGACTATCTTTAAACCTCTATTTTGTAGCCTTTGTAATTTTGTTAGTAGGGTTTTATTAGTGTCAGTAAGCATGCATGGGCACCCAATAAGCAATGCTGGCTTGGTAGTGCCACAATTGTTGGTAATGTCTCTTCCCGTCAGGTGTTGATGTGTACATATTATTTAGGACTTGGAGGGCTCTGATTAGACATAAAAGGTTTTCCCACCATTGGAATAAATGTCTAACCTGTTCTGAGGGGCTACCCCATAGGGCTGGCAACTCAAAAAAATCTACTAAAAAGGTTAAAATTCCTCCTAATTAGGTGCAGCATAGGGCAAAATGGCGATAGGTCTGAATGTAGGCCTACAGCAAAAACCCTAAACCTTGGTGGAGGTTGACCATCACTCTCAGGGAAAGGGGAATCTGGGTGCTTTTGAGGGTTTGAAAGGTCAAATTTGATTTTTATTATTGTTTGCGTTACGTAGACAGGATCGGTAAAACCGACTTTGGGAAGTCTGGTATCTTTTTTAAAGTATCAGGCTGCAGGCCCTTATAAATAGCTCTGCCGCAGCTCTAGTACAGCTAATTGCCCCCCCCCCCCCCCACCGTCAGTCACATAGTTTCCACTTAGGGCTGGTGGTATGAGCCTGTGTGTCGGGTGGGAGGGGGGATAATCAAAACATCAACAATGTCATATTCATGTGCCAGTGCTAAGGCCGGAAGCCACCTGTTACAGGGACCTTGATATGAAGCACTTTCAAAGGAAATGGACTGATACAGGACTGCTGCTTTAAGCCTATGGGATCTCTCATTTGACAAAAACCATTTAACAATAAATTGAATTATAAATGTGTTTTGGTCATCCAATATCAGGAGTTGGTTTTACACTTACCTCATGGTGTTCAGGTTGCAGATGGTGATGGAGGGGAAGGTGAGTTTACTCACGTGCGTTATGTTCACGTTGACGTTAACCGGGTATTTATTGAAGCGGTCAAAGACTTGCCAAATTTGATATAATGTCACACCTAGGGAGAAAAACGATCAATGATGAATATTGGTCTGATGTCATGTGAAATGTCACTTTGGGTATTGTTAAGCTCTGCCTAGGATCAGGGGCAGGCCCATGAGTTAAAGACTAAAGTACTGGAAAGTATCAGCCTTTAGAAATATATTTTAGAAAATTTAAATAAAAGAAGAGGTCGCGACCCCCATGGATCCACCCCTGGATCCACCCCTGTATGCTCACCTAACCCAGTAAGTACAAGTGCCAGCCACATAGCCTTAAAGATGTAGCTGGCCTTTTTGACGATGTACGGCACTCCTCCCCATGATGTGTTCTCAGCCCATTCTGTCAGCAAGAACAGGAAAGAGCTGTTCCTCTCGGCGTGGACCTGAAAACACTGCTGCTCCTCACTTTTTATCTGGGCCTTGTCGGCCGACATCGAGTTGTCTACAGAAGTGGACCAGGCAACCACTGCAGTTGTTTTGCTTGACATGTTGTTGCCCTGTCTGAAAAATACAAGCTTAATCATAATCATTTGACAGTTTAGGGTGTGGCTTAAAAGTATGCGTGTTAGGCTTATACGGGAGAATCAAAGTATTTGAAATCCTGTAAACTCTTCCCCATGCCGACCAAGATCCATGCTTCACCCCAAGTCTGGAGCAGACATTAGAGAGGTTAAGGTTGATTGCTACTCATTGAATATGGACTACTGCACAGCTCTCTGTGCATATAGCTTGAACCTGACAGAATAAGCTACTATATTGTATATATATACATGCACACTAAGTCATAATCATTAATTGGTAAACTCTGAGAGCATTATCGAGCATTTTATTGCACTTTAAATATTTTATGTATTTGTGGCCTGTGATATTTGTTATTTTGAACATAAATTAGAATATTGGAATTATTTACCAATAAATCATTTTTGAGATTGATATAGATCTCATCACTGTGCTTCAAACAACGAAGGGTATAAATCTTTCTTTTTTTACCCTGATCCTTGGCTTTTAACCTATTACTTTGGCCTTTATATATTAGATGTAGACAGTTTTTGTCCTATTTTTGAACTTCAAAGGCCCAAAACCCTAAAATTATGCATGGGACCCCCTATCATAATTACTTTTTTGTGTTAGCAACTAAACTAAACCATTTTTTGAAAAAGTAAAAAAAAGTCTTTTGGGCTATTTTTTAAGATTTTGTTGACAAACTTAGTATCAAATTTAAGCAATTGTCCTAAAACCACCACTTTTTTTTTCATAAGACCAACGCTCACTTTATTTCCACTAAAAAAATTGAAATACAATGTTCAATCAAGCGTTACAACATTTTGTTTTTCATATTTTACAAAGACATCGGACAAAACAGTCAGACAAGACAGGACAAAACAAGGGTTCACAAAAGCTTTGGTAAAATAGTGCATAAAACATTTGACAATACATGAATAATCAGACGAGAAAAAACAAAAAAAAACTACATGCTGTCCAATAGTATTTGCAAATCAGCAAACCGTTTCAACTTTCCCTCTCTCTTTGAAATGTTTCATTCTCTAAGTAACTTGCATTTCAGCTCATACAACCATGTAAACAAATCAAGGTTGTTATCATGATAAAGTCTCTGCCTGTATATATAAAACGTTATGGAAAGAAGAATATAATCCTTTATTTGGGGTGTTAAATAAGCGACAGGTTTCACTTTCCATCTTCAAATCTATACCAACTACTCCAACTAACCAGTTACTAACAGAAGTCCAGAACCTACCTACATTCGGACAATACAAAAAGAAATGCTCAATACTGTCTATCTCATCACAATAATTACAGGTCAGAGAATCAACAACCGTTCTTTGATGCAAATACTTATTACAAGGTATAATTCTATGGTAAATTTTATACTGAAGGGATTGCAATTTAGTTTCACGGCATGCATTATACGCAGTCATATACAATTCTGTCCAAATAACTGGGGTGGAATCTTCATAGATCTTCATCCATTGAGCCTGTGAGGAGGGTAACATATGTTGTGCCGGGTAATGTCCACGCACCAGGGTTTGACCGCGACCATCTGCTGGGTATTGTCCGCGCACCGGGTTTTGACCGCGACCATCTGCCGGGTATTGTCCATGTACCGGCTTTTGACCGCGACCATCTGCCGGGTATTGTCCGCGCACCTGGTATTGTCCGCGACCATCTGCCGGGTATTGTCCGCCCACCAGGTTTTGACCGCAACAACTGCCGGTTATTGACCGCGGACCGGGCTTTCCTGGTTTTGTCGAGATGCCCACTCCTCTTGCAATCTGTGAACAGGCCAAAAATGCTATTGACTGTATAAACTGTTAGTAGTACGTGGAAAATATTTCTCATGCTGACTGTTGTAGAGGTCGCGGAAAACGTAGTCATTGGATCAGCCGCGAATCGAACCACAGACCTCTCACACCGGTGACAAGCATGTTCAGACATGGAGATATCACTGATCCCCTTCACTCTCAATAGTGGAAGATTTCTGTCTCATTGATAGTTCTCACCTGACCTTTGGGTCAAATTCTAAATTGACACAAAATCGGCCTCAGCGTCAAAAATCAATCTCAGAGCCAAAATTGGTTGGGAGTAAAAATCAGTTTTGAAGTACAAAAAATTGGTCTAAGAGTCAAAATTTTCAAAACCAGTTTTGGAGTTAAAGTGTCAAAATTAGTTTTGAAGTCAAAATCTTTTTTTGCCGTAAAAATCGGGTTTGAGGTAAAGAATTGGTTTTGCAGTCAAAATTGGTTTTAGAGTTAAAATTGGTTTTGCAAAACCTGGTTCGTGGACAGTACCCGGAAGATGGTCATGGTCAAAACCTGGTGTGCAGACAATACCCGGCAGTTTTTTCACTCAAAACCCGGTGCACGGACAATACCCGGCAATCAGTCGCGGTCAAAACCTGGTGCGCGGACAATACCTGGCAGATAGTCGCGGTCAAAACCCGGTGCATGGACAATACCCGGCAGATGGTCGCGGTCAAAACCCGGTGCACGGACAATACCCGGCAACCAGTCGCGGTCAAAACCCGGTGCATGGACAATACCCGGCAACCAGTCGCGGTCAAAACCCGGTGCACGGGCAATACCTGGCAGATACTCGCGGTCAAAACCCGGTGCGCGGACAATGCCCGGCAGATAGTCGCGGTCAAAACCCAGTGCGCGGACAATACCCGGCAATTGGTCGTGTTCATAACCTGGCGTGGTCAAAACCCGGTCCGCGGTCAAAACCCGGCACAACAGGGTACCTTGCCTACACATGAGCATGTTGTAAGGTAAACAACTTTACTGCTGACTGCTAACACATTAACTAGCTTCCTGTCACTACCCTGCAGCAGCAATTGCTGACCATCATCACCTAAAGGCTCATATGTAAATGATTTCTACCAGGGAAATGCACTTTTTATCTGACCTACTGAGGAAATTACACCTGATCTGTTATCTCTCCTGTATCTTAGAATATGTTAGTATGGCACCATTTTCACTCAAAATATCTCTGAATTGAAACACTCTCTTCCCCACTGGAGCCAATTGAATAGTTGCCTGTTACTGTGGACAAAACCATTATTCCATATACAATCATTATAAAATCCCCTACAACTCTGTGGTTTTATACAATAAAGGTCACTCCATACCTTAAACAGTGCTCTATAAAAGGGTGACTTGAAAGCACAATATCTCTTTCTATTCTTTTCCAAAAACAAATAAAACATATGATCTATCCATTGAACCTGATCTCTGAGAAACAGTGTCCACCTTTCCCAGTCACTTTTACAAAACTGTTTTACCCACTGCACCATTGCAACCTTATGTACATAGATTCTAAATCCAGTAAATTCATACCCCCTTCAGCCACTGGCAAGCACATAGTATCATGTGCAATACGGTTACCTCTACTACCCCATAAAAATAAGTTTGTAATGGCTTTAAACTCAGCAAAAACCTTCATTGGCACCTGCGTAACTGAACATGGGTAAAGAAGCATCGGTATGAGTAGGCTATTGATGATTGTTACTTTCCCTTTTAGGAACAAACTTCTATTATTCCAATCATTGCAAAAAGCATTACATTGAGCAAGTCTTTCAGCAAAATTCCAATTATAACTATCTTCCTCTGTCTTACCCTTCCCTACAACAATTCCAAGAATCTTCAATTGGTTGGTACACTTCCATGGAAGATCAAGAAAGTCCTCAACATTAAAGAGCATCATTTGCGATTTTTCGCGACTTACTTTAAGACCTGAATATCGGCGGAAGTGCTCCAGATAGTCTAACAAATGCAGTAATGATACCTTATCCTTAAGGAAACATGTAACATCATCAGCATATGTGGTTAACTTGACTTCTTTACCAGATATTGTGACACCTCTGATATCTTTATTTTCCCTTATAGCTATTGATAACAGCTCTACAACAACAATGAATAGGTAGGGGGAAATAGAACAACCTTGCCCTGTACCCCTGGAGGGTTTAAACCAGTTTGTAATATAACCATTATTGGCAACACGTGTCAAAGAATCCTTGTAGATTATCTCAACGCACCTAATATAGTCCTCTCCTACACCATAGAGTCTGAGTGCATGGAGTACCGAATTCCAATTAACTAAATCAAAAGCTTTTTGAAAATCCAATGATGCAATCATTGCTGATGCATCCGTTGTCTCACAATGATCAACAACATCGTGTACCTATATACCTTCCCTTCATAAAACCCACCTGATCAGTATAGATAATGTTGTCAAGTGTGCTCCTCAACCTAAATGCCAACGCTTTGGTTATAATCTTTTAATCAGTATTCAACAGAGTAATAGGCCTCCAGCAATCTTCAACTTATCTTTCCCCTTCTTTGGAATAAAGCATATCATGCCTCTTCTTTGCTCAAGGCTTAGTGTACCTACTTGCCAAGAATATTGAACACATCCAAGCATAAACACTTTAAAGAGGCCGTGACATGATATTTTGGTTATATATATTTCTCAACTTCTGTATAGAAGAGTGTCAAAGGTGACAGCTTTTGCCTGTAAGCAGTCCACCAAACGGACCCACGCCATACACGGCCCAGCCCACCACTGCAGGCGTGAACAGAGCCACAGAAGGCCAGTTTCAACACCTCGCCATGTTATGACGTCATCGGCGGTAAGGGTGGGTAGTGGCGGTGAGGGGGTACAGGTAGGAAACAGTGCTGGTATAATGAATGAATAAATTGTTGTCGGTACCATCCCTAGTAGCAAACACACTGTGGCCCCGGACGGGGCCAGACTGTGTTTGCAAGTCTGGCCCGGAGTGGGCTAACCGACGGGCTCCCGTCGGTTTAGGGCACTGGGCTTTGGTCTGGCCCCGTGCGGGCTTCCCATGTTGGGCGCAGATCGGGTTTTGGACGGGAAGCCCACTTTGGGCTCAGATCAGTTTTTGGACGGGCTTCCCACTTTGGGCTCAGATTGGTTTTTGGACGGGCTGAAAGTGGGTTCAGATCGGTTTTTGGACGGGTTGAAAGCGGGCTAAGATCGGATAATTATGGGTTTTTAGAATCTATTCAACCATTCTCCAATGATTTCTTGTATTTGTTGAACCAGATATCCTAGGTCCTGCTAATCAACCCAAGGCATAATCATACTCTTCTTACCCAATAATGGAAGTATCAAGCAGGCCTATTATCATCAGGTTTGAGCCACATGCAGCATAGACAAGTGTCTATGGTGCACATTGGCCTTCAAAGCCATAGTTCATACCTACATGGGGTGCATGAGTCTTGTATTAAGATTGTAATGCCACAGAAATAGTGTCTACACTGGATAGCTGCTGAGAGAACCTCCTTTTCATCATTCAAATATATATTCTTTCTTATTTCCAAACTGTGAGAACATCTATTTATTGTTTCCTGTTCTACATCACTTTAACATTTTATTGTATTATTATATAATGTCAATTTCATCTGGCTTTGTTGGAAAACTCTAGATATTGTATAGTAGTGACATCTGGTGTCAATCAATAGAACTATTAGACCAGTTGCCCTGTCCAAACCCAACCTCAGCCCTCATCGGCCCGGAGTGGGCTAACCGACGGGCGCCCGTTGGTTTAGGGCACTGGGTTTTGGTGTGGCCCCAAGTGGGCTGCCCGAATTGGGCTCAGAGCGGGTTTTGGACGGGTTTCCTGTCATCTGGCCAACATGAACCCAAAGCGGGTAGCCCTCTTTGAAACTGATCTGAGCCCAAATCGGGCAGCCCGCTTTGAAACTGATCTGAGCCCAAAATGGGCAGCCCGATTGGGGCCACACTTCAGCCCAGCCATCTGCCCAACATGAAACCCATCTCAGTTTTGCCCGACTTCAAACAGCCAATCCGAGCTAAAACCAAATTGGCCCCGTGCGGGCTTGCTACTAGGGATATAGATATGATACTCATTGATAACGTTTCTGAAGATGAAGTCTTTTAGAGCCCCGGTTTAAGAGAAAACAGGAATTTTCTACAGTGGGGGGAGGTCGCCCAAATGCACACTAAGACCATGCACCGCCTGTCAGTGGAGCGGTGTTTGAGTGTGGATTCAGTGCCAGTGACACCAACTATGCTTGTTAGCTGCATGAATGTCAAGTACCAAAAGGAAATACTGATAAATAACATATAAACGTATATCACTATGATACCCCTCACTAGCCCTATATTACACCGGCTATACATACATGAATTGTTTTACAGGACATGGGCCATATTGTATGGCATATACCCCTCATGTTGATTGGTATGTGGTAGGTAAGCCTGTGTGCTTAGTATACATACCGGGTGCACATATTTTTCAATGTTAATAATTCTTCTGATCAGATATAAAGTAACATAGTACAATCTTGGGTATATATAAAGTTTCAATACATTTGTATTGAAAGTCAGCATGAAACCCAATAGATGTCAGGCCCTTTGCTGGTCACAGTCATATCTTTAAAAATAATAATAGGTGAGCAGAGGTCGGACTCGTGGGAGGAGGCAGGGGGCTCTTTAGTTGCAGTTAATCCTACCACACATCTAAAATGACCTGGGACAGTGAAAAACGCCACATCAAAGTGGCACGCCTGGGTGTTACCCTGTACAGTAACACTGACAGCAGCAACTCAGTTCGCACCTGGAGGTGTTGGGGAATAACCCCGACACAGTACATGTATGTAGTCGGGGGGGGGGGGGGGGGGTTAACTCAGGTGTGGCCAACAACTTACATGCCACACATCGTTTAGTTGTGGTTGAAACATTGACCCTACTACACATGCCCATTGAGAAAGGACAGGACAGGATTATCATTCCCATGGACTATTAAGAAATGGAGGCATGGATTATTACGAAGTACAGTGGATAGGGGCTTTACATGCTTGATAGGCTACATGCAGAGTGGAATTTTATTTAAGGAAAAAGTGATTTAATTACTGTATGAATCAATGATATTATAAGTGTAAATACATTTTAAAAGCTAAAATGATTTTATGGGAGGGGCAAATACAGATGAGTCCCCTTCAAACACTGTACAACACTCTTTTGACATGACACGTCAAGAGTTTGCATCCACTACCAAATGATAAATTATTACCTTTTGTATTTAGAACTACTTTGCTTAACAAATGCAATAATCTTAGCAAGTACCAATACTTGTATTGCTAATGATGGGTTTGTTAGCGGTTACTTGATTAAAAAGATATGTAAATTGTTCTGAAAAGTATCCTACTGTTATGAATTTTCTCTCATAGTTCCTGCTTGACCCATATCCCACAATGCCTAGCACCCCTACCGTCGTTTACGTCACTTCCCCCTTCTTCCCCAAACTGTGAATTTCGCACCTGTATGGCCCGACCTCACTAGTGGCTGGCATTGTTTTGCTACAGATCATGCAGGATGTATCCACGGGTAATTTAGAGTGTGTTTTATTATTCACTGTTATGTTAGCTAATAGGTATTTGTGAGTAGTAGGGGAGGTGTCAGGGCCTCTTTAAGGTCAGCCAAAAAGGTTTTATAGAACCATGAGCACACCCTTAGCATCACTAACCACAGTACCTGGCTCAGATTCCACTTGTGAAATGGTCCTATCCAGATATCCAGTTAAGAAAGTAACTTGTAGGTTTTCCCCGAGAAGCCATCCATGTACACTTTGCTCTAAACCCTAGTAGCAAACACACTGTGGCCCCGGAGTGGGCTTACCTACGGGCTCCCGTCGGTTTAGGGCACTGGGCTTTGGTCTGGCCCCGTGCGGGCTTCCCATGTTGCGCGCAGATCGGGTTTTGGACGGGAAGCCCACTTTGGGCTCAGATCAGTTTTTGGACGGGCTTCCCACTTTGGGCTAAGATTGGTTTTTGGACGGGCTGAAAGTGGGTTCAGATCGGTTTTTGGACGGGTTGAAAGCGGGCTTAGATCGGTTTTTGGACGGGTTGAAAGCGGGCTAAGATTGGATAATTATGGGTTTTTAGAATCTATTCAATCATTTTCCAATGATTTCTTGTATTTGTTGAACCAGATATCCTAGGTCCTGCTAATCAACCCAAGGCATAATCGTACTCTTCCTACCAAATAATGGAAGTATCAAGCAGGCCTATTATCATCAGGTTTAAGTCACATGCAGCATAGACAAGTGTCCTGTCATCTGGCCAACATAAACCCAAAGCGGGTAGCCCTCTTTGAAACTGATCTGAGCCCAAATCGGGCAGCCCGCTTTGAAACTGATCTGAGCCCAAAATGGGCAGCCCGATCGGGGCCATACTTCAGCCCAGCCATCTGCCCAGCATGAAACCCAGCTCAGTTTTGCCCGACTTCAAACAGCCAATCCGAGCTAAAACCAAATTGGCCCCGTGCGGGCTTGCTACTAGGGAAGGAAGCAGCCCGTGCTACCTTATCACTGTGAAACTGCAGCTCCCTGCGAACAGAGGCCAGTTCATCAGCTACCTCCTAACCCCTATCTGATCTGACCTCAAGGACTGCCCGCACTTTGATTCTGTAATCCTCTACTTCTAGGAGTTCCTCATTCAATTTCCACATCCCAGGCCCATGACTCTCTGTATGCCTCAAAAGTTCCAGTACTGCTGGACTATGATCAGACAAGTGTCCAACCTGTGTTACACAGCTACTCACCATATTGAATACATGCCTAGACACTAACCAAATGTCTATTCTTAAAGCTTGCTTACCCCTGTGGAATGAAAACCTACGTTCAGTGGAATGCATTTCTCTCCATATCTCTGTCAATTCTAGACTCTCAATTACATCCAATACAGCCTGCCTGTATCCAGTACATGTTTTTTATGCGATTGACTGTTCTTTCGGTCTCACTCATAGTTAAGATGAACGTTGAAATCACCCCCTATAAAAATAGGAACATCTCCCAAATTCCTCACACATTCCACGATTTCACCCAATATAGCAGTCTGCTCTGATTCACTATTCTGATTGGGAGCATACAAGCCTCCAAGGACTATTATACTATCCCCTAACTTAACCTTTAACACAATAAACCTTCCAGTAACACCAATATGAGACTCAAGTATCTCTGCATCTAGGTTTCTTCGAAATAATATTGCCACCCCTGCAGAGCTAGTAGAACCAGGAGAGAATACAATTTTACCACCCCATTCACGTTCCCATAGATGACCTGTCTGAGGAGAGGAGTGTGTCTCCTGTAACACAGTAAGATCATACTTTCTATCCCTCACCAACTTGAAGAAACTCCTTCTTTTCGTAGCACTCCCAAGTCCATTTACATTGTAAGTACACAATTTGTATGTATCACTCACTGCCATAATTACTTACACATTCTACATCTACCAAATACATCAAGCACTGTCTACTTGTTTCCATATACATGAGTATTTGAACCCAACACATAAACAACACAGAAAACACATAACATAATGTTGTCTCCTCCACAAGTACACAAAACATAAGGAGAGTGATCAATGCTGAAATTACTAGTGGGATGGTCACCCTAAAGTCTTAGATCCAAGATAATAAATCCAAGTGGAGAAAAATGAATAAATATCATCAGTCAAAATCAGTGAGTACACTTCACATGCAAAACAATATGCCATACCAGATGACTACAATCTCATATAAACTCATCATCATCAGCCAAAATTAGTGAGTAAACTACACATGCAAAATGATATGTCACACCCGATGATTACAATCTCATACCACAAACTTTAGAAGCAAACTGTCACTGAGGAGGCCTCACCTATCTTCCTCTGTCCAGTAGCCAGAAGAAAGCTTCGGAGGTGACTGTTCTGTGAGAATTTGGCACTTAAACCCTTGTGGAGAATAGAAAAACCCCTAGCCTCCCATTCATCCTTGCGGTGCTCTTTACAGTCCCTGATGATCTGCTTCAGCTTCACTTGGTCACATAATTTACGAGCAGCCTTCTCCAATCCTGAGTCATTTGCAACAATAGCATATTGAACAGCAAAATACTGTTCCATTGAATTGTATACAGTGTCTTCAACCTTGAACTTCACTTTGTGATGATTTGACAGGGGACTATATTTAGTGAAGAACACTACTGTGTTATCATCCTGGAGCGTCAAGAGTGCCTCTGGCTTTGTTGAAACGTTTCCAAATCAGATGGCTAGACCTCCTCCCATCGAGGCTCAGAGTGGATCCTGATAGATATACCTCTCTAAATTCCCCTTTGTCTTTTGCTGCCCGAAATATGTGTTTTATGAGTGCAACTTCCTTCTGCTTCTTCTGTGGTAGATCCTCAGAAAGCCAGGGTTTGCGGCCTTCCAACTTAACACCCTTAAACTTCACCTTGGCTTTCCACACTTTGTTACGTGCCTGCAAGGACCTGAACCGGATAATTATGGGTCTTGGACAAAATGAGGGCTTCCCTATGCGATGTGCAACATCAATGTTCGGAACAGTGATCCCTAATTGATTACTAAATACCGAAGTCACTTTGCTGACAGTATCCTCATTCGGTGCCTCCGGGCAACCATCAAGGATAAGGTTCAGTTTCCTCGAGTAAGTCTCAATATTCAGGCACCAGTCATTCACCCCCTTGAGCTCCTCCTCTAGTTTAACAATCACCAGTTTCCATTTGGACTGACTTATTCTCCTCCTCCAGGGTAGTAACCTGAGCCTTGAGGTTTGTGATCTCGGTCTTATGCTTCTCAACGTCTGCAGTCAAAAACTCCAGAGAGGACTTGATGCCCAGCACATCTGATTGAGTTTCCTTTCCAGTAGATTCTATCCTCTTGATGGGACCTTCATCCACCTGTACCTTCTCCTCTTTAGAGGCAGATAATTCCGGGTCTAGGCCCCTTTGCTTTGTCAGTATTGGTGTAGTCCATCCTGTCTCCAACAAGAGTGTGTTTCTGGGCACTCGATTCAGACATGCCAGCTGGCTCCCTACCAACTACTCAGCACTGGAGCCAGTACACATACGCAAAGGCAGCGGCACGACCAGTTCAAACTGGTTCAAACTGGATCAAACCAGTTCTTGATGGAAGCTTCCAGAAACCAAGATGGCTGCCCCACAACTAGTCCTAGTAGGAGGTCTCCTGTACCTCAAACACTTCTTTTCAAGCAAATTGATGCTTACTTTGCCCAAATTACACAGTCAGGAGGTGCTATGTACCTTCATACACAAATACTCACATGTAAAGGGTCCAATTCCACTCAGAAAATGTATAAATCCATCCCAGAAGTAGGAGCAGGGAACTAGTGCATCCTGCTGCTTTCAGGTCTCACACCAGCCAGTAAACAAAAAACGTTATACAACATTTAGTAACGTTATTTAACGTTATATAACGTTTCTCTAAGGCTCCTCACTATGGCACAACGTTATATACAGTTTTAGAACGTTATCTTGAAGTGAAATAACGTTTTTTTGTTAGCTGGGCACTCTCTGAAAAAAAAACCACTTTATTTTCACAAGAGGGTTGTTCTTGGACCATATTTAATTTTACATGAAAATTTCACAAATTTCATGAAAATTTCACAAATTTCGGGCGTTTGTTTGCCAAAAATAGAAAATACTTTTTTCCCCAAAATATCTGTAGTAAAAAAAGTAGCTCTGGAACCCCCCTATTGTTTACATTTTCCATTTCTTAATGATCTAAACTACCATGAGACAAAAAATAGGAAATTCTATGTATGAAAAGTTAAGAGTAGCGATCAACCTTAAGATTGGGGAACGTGTACGGGTACAGGTACGGCAAGGGCTAGAAGTACAGATAGCCTTACAGGTACAGGGTGTGTTCTTAAGAATACATAATCCTGTGTGAATCTATCAACACCTGAAGTATGTGACTGCAGCTGTTTACAGGATAAATATTGGTACATAAGATTATAGTGTGAGGAGTAGGAGTGGGTGATATACTGAGTTATGTCAGTTTAATTGGTGTGAGGGTCATGATCTGTCCCAGTTCCGTTAAAGTGTCTATATCCGATCACTGGAGCTCAAAATGAATTTCCCTTAAATTGGGTCAAAATGACCAGAAAGGCACTACTTTATATACTGTACACTTTATTCACTCTGATTCCATCGGATTCCATTTATGGCAATATAATGCATTTGATTATTTCCTTAACTTTAAGATTGTAACAGTGTATAGAACAAATTTAAGTAGAATTTAAAAAATGGAATGATGTACTAACTTAATGTTGACAGAATTGCCTTGGAGAGTGGCAGGGTCTACAATAACTATATATATACGATAGCTGAGGCTCCAATAACTGACTCAAACCAAGAAATTATGAGCCTATACTTTATGAGCAGGGGGAAAACAGAGGCCCTGCCATGGGTTTATGTTTATAAACAAGGGAAAAATAGAATTGCCACGGCTATATAACACGATTTATGTCCTAATTTAGGTGAAGACTACTTTTGTACATCTATGTCTGCTTCAGGTTGGTCCCCCTTAAACCGTGCGGTGGTTAGGAGTTCACGTTATGATATAACGCAAGTCATTCAGTCTTTGGACACTCTAGAGTATGTATCATGGAAGCTTTCCACGAACGTACAAAAAACATGTCTATCATTGAACTCAACTTCAACTTGAATATAACAAAACAACACCAGCAATTAGATTTGTGTAGTTTAAGTCCTGAGGATTAGATTACAACTATGGCCAACCTCCAAGTTCCGGTACAAACAGCTATACATTAAGATTACCCGTAGACCTACCTATTACATATCACAGTATTAAAGATTACCCAGGTTAATTTGTTGTAGTTTAGACTTAAATATAATGATACTTGTGGAATGCTGTGCAGAGACATCTCATTCCTGCTATAACAACACACAGGCAAATATCAGAGTCAGCCAATGTCGCCAATACTACTCTCATACAAGGGTCAGGCACTGCTGGACTATAATAGATGGGTCAAGGGCCATTCTAGTGAGGGTCAGGCTAGGCTGGACATTCAATAACAGGCTGGACTTTGGCAAACTTGCTTGAAAGTCTGGCCATGCTGGATCCTCATGCCACAGTCTGACAATGCTGGACTCTTGCAGGCTGAAAGAGGCTCTCCCCAGAGTCCCCAGGCGACATTGGGTGACGCTGATATTTGCCTCTGTGAACATACCCCTGTAAAGTGGGCTGACACAATGTGATTCCAAAACTGCACAGAGGAAAGAAATAGAGTCTGAAGGAGTCCATGCTGCTGCCAGAATGAACACATATTTTTTTCATATTTGGCCATGATATATACAGACAATTTCTTTTGTTCCCGTAGCAAACTAAGGTATAGTTAGCTTAAACTCACCTTGGCTGGCCGTATGCAGATTCAGTGTCTCCACTTCCCACCAGGAGCAGTCGGCCACTCTCCTTCTGGGTATAAGCCTTTTAGTCCGCAAGGTATAATACTGCCTTAATCCTTAAACCTGCCTTAATCCACATCACACTCTGTGTGACTCCCTTATAAGGTGTGTGGTAAAGGGCTGGGTGAACCCCCACTGACTGTGGCAGCACACTGAAAATCCATCGATTGAAAGGGTTAGTCAACCCAGGTTGGTCATATGAGTGTTAGTCATAATGGCAAAGTTATATTCAAAAATGACCGAGGGGTCAGTCAGTAGTTGCTAACCTAGGTTCATCATTGGTGTGTTGTATTTGTATACCACTAGTTGGGGCCACCTGTCATGACCACTCAGTGGCTCCCCCTGGAAACAAAAAGACTAAGGTGGGTTGGTCAGTACTGACCAACCTGACAATAATAACTGACCTAGGTTGGTTGTATAGGGAGCCAAAAAATGACTAACTAGGTTAGGCACTAGTGACTGAGAGGTTGGGCGTATAGGGAGCCTAGGAATATCAGTGCATGCAGTGAAGTAACCAACCCCACAGATCGGTACCCTTTACCCTTTAAGGGGTGCGTAGTGCATTAATGTATTATGTCCTTTATCATCACGATGCATTCAAGCAGCCCCGTTGAGTAACTCGCCAGTGCTGCATTCATGCATCGTGAAGACCTTTTAGCGATATATCAATACCATATAGTAAGGTTCAATAGCGTCAGATTGGCATGGTGTATGAATGCGGCCCTGGGGAGTTGCTCACCAGTGCTGCATTAATGCATGGTGACGACCAGGTTGATTAAAGCACTATGCAGCCCTTACAGGGTTAATAAGTGCCTGTGTGTACTGAGTGGGGTCTGTGTAGTCTAGTTGTTCACCAGTCATGCACAAGGTGCTTCTGTAAGTGTATAAGGTCTAGAGAAGTGCATGGCTCTTCCTACAGGTTTTACCATTTAGTGCATGTTGTAGATACTACTGGTTTGTAGAGTCATGGGGAGGTCACTAAGATGACAGTGGACATTTGTTTGTACATTTTCCCATGATGCCCTATATTATATGAAAATAGGAAACATTATCATCTATAAGTACATCAAAAATTCAAAGTGCCATAAAGCTCAATTCTGCCTGAATTGGTCAAACTTTTTAATATGATATGAGAAACATATATGTATTAGGCTCTTCAATATGAGCTGTATGCGCAGAGAGCTGCGCAGTGGGTTCATTTTCAACATGTAGCGACCAACCTTAAAGTAACAGATTTTTTTGTCTGATCTCAAAGGCCAAATTAATCAGTTCATTTGAATATTTCTAATCTAGGTCCACTTGCCTCAGCAAAGGGCCCCACAATTTGTTTTGATTCAGGATAGCTCATTCGGCCACTCTGTGGGTTTGACACCAGATTCAGGATGTTGCTGATGGCTGTGTCTCACGACCTTGGGCCAATGTTTTCGCCTCTGACTGGGTGCCAGCTCTGACCGGGTGCCAGCTCTGACCGGATGCCAGCTTTGACCGGCCTGAATAAAAACATTTTGTTTAGGGCAGATGATGATAAGAATGGGCAACTAATTACTAGTTTAAAGAGTTATAACATCCATTAACCTTTTCAGCCAAATGATATCTACATCTGACCTTAATAACCCGTTTTTATTAAAGCCGGTCAAAGCTGGCACCCGGTCAGAGCTGGCACCCGGTCAGAGCTGGCACCCGGTCAGAGCTGGCACCCGGTCAGAGCTGGCACCCGGTCAGAGACGAAAACATTGGCCCAAGGTCGTGAGACACAGCCTGATATGGTCAGGACTATGCACTCTTTGTAGAAAGCAAACCTGGAGCTGGACTAGGCTGCACAGTGTGACTTCCTGTGAGTTTGATATTGGGGGTTGGATGTGGAGAATGTGGACAATGGCTGGTTGCCTATAGGCTAATCCTCAGACCTTTGTCCATAGTAATGCCCAGGATGCTTGCAATAACATGTGAGAGCCCATCAAGCATGTGCCCAATTTATGTCAATAACATAGATGTATGTATCTTGCTCGTAATGGACTACATACATACATTAGAGAGGCGTCATTTATTACAGGGGATGGCAAGTGGGTTGGGGGGGGGGGGGGGCTGGTGGGGGTAGTAAGCAACTGCATCTTGAGCGGGGGGGGGGGCACAAAAGAATAAGAATATTACCTTTTCAAGACAACAAAAAAAGCCAGCGTGTTAATAGTTTAAAGATGAAAACATTCGAAGGCGAGGGTGCAAAATATTCCCAAACTCTAGAAAATATTTCCACTCTTCCGCATGAGATTTCACAACCCCCTTTGTTATCAATTAATGACCAGCCAATTACTGTCAGCAAAACAAATAAGGCTGAGCCAGACAAATGGCGTGACTAATGCACGGGCATTGACCACCCTGCCATTATTGTGTGTCAATAAAACCACTCCCTAATTCTTTTCTCATGAGTGCATTGATTGAACCTAGATCCCATTGCTATAACAGCCCATTTTAGTGGACAAAAATGTAGCTAGGATATTGTATCTATCAGTTTTCTTGTTTTTTTGGTTATCCAAGCTTGGGAAGGAAAATCACTATTATGGATCATTATGACTTTTTGATATAAAAGAAATGTTGAAAAATATGGTTTTAATCAAAATTGAATTTATCAAATACTTTCCAACTTTTTAACTTTGGATGGGGTGCACTGGGGGTGTCTCAAAATAAAAATAAACGCCAGATTCTTGTTTCTCAAGATCAATAGCATTTGTATAGTTGTTTGCGGGTACTCTCTGGCCACAAAATAGCGACTTGGATTTGTGTTTGATTTTTGAGTTTATTTGAATAACATCATCATTATTTTGAAGTGAAATAATTACTTTTGTTTGCTGTAAGTCTGTCAGGTAGTCTGTCAGGTATAATACTTTAATGCTTGATCTTGATCTTGACCTTAATTCAGATTCAGATTCAAAGTCAGATCGCACCCTGTCTAACTCTCTTATAAGACTGTGTCTCAGGACCTTGGGCCAATGTTTTTGTCTCTGACTGGGTGCCAGCTCTGACTGGGTGCCAGCTCTGACCAGCCTGAATAAAATCGGTTTATTTAGGGCAGATGGAGATAGAATTTGGCTGAAAAGGTTAATGGATGTTATAACTCTTTAAACTAGTCATTAGTTGCCCATTTTTATCAGTCAGAGACAAAAACATTGGCCCAAGGTCGTGAGACACAGCCATAAGGTGTGTGGTAAAGGGCTGGGTGTGCCCTCACTGACTGTGGCAGTAACCAACTCCACAGATCGGTACTTTAACCCTTTAGGGGCCCCATAGTGCATTACTGTATATTGTCCTTTATCATTACGATGCATTCATGCAGCCTGGTCAGTAGCTTACCAGTGCAGCATGACCCCTCCACAGTATATCACGGGCCCGTAACTAGCCCTCTTCGCTGGGTGGTTCGTTTTTTGATAAGGTGGAACCAGATTAATTCAACAGTGGAACTTACTGGTTTTTCATTTAAAAATATGCAAATAATGACTTGATTTGTACTCAAAACTCTAATTTGAATGAGCCATATTAAAAAATTGACCATGTTTTTACAGTTTCGTCTCCAGGGACCTTAATAATTATCCAATTTACAAGCCGCGAAAACTGGCATGGAGCTTATTATCTCCACTTTCAGGTCAGCTAGGGTGGAACTATTTTGGCCCATCAGGGCTGTGTGGGGGGGGGGGGGTACGTTCGAACCGACGAACCCCCCCTAGTTACGGGCCTGTATCAACACCCATCAGTAGGGTTTGCATGATGCATGATTTCAGCCCTGGCGAGTAACTCGGCAGGGCTGGGCACAGTACATTAAAGCACTAGGCGGCCTATACAGGGTCAATAAGTGCCATTGTGTACTTGATGGGGTCTGTGAGTAATCTAGTGGTTCACCAGTCACACACTAGGTGGTTCTGCAAGTGTATAAGGACTAGGCGTAACCAATAATGGTATAATGGTGAACAAAAGGGAAGTTTCATTCTGAAAGGCACCAAATTCTCATTTGCTGACAACTTAATATGCAAAAATTTGTCTCCCACGTCAACACCCAAAATTATACTCATGACATGATTTGACAAATATCCAATGAATGACGCCTAATGAATCTGTTCCGAAAGAGCACCCTGTTGTATTATGGAATTGACTGTCTCGGCTGAAACTATTTCCTCATCTAATCCCAATGGCCATATCAACATTTTTGTTTGAATATTGGTACTACTGGCTCGATCTGCAAAGGGTGGTACAGTAACTTGGCTTCCCAGCTAACAAAAATATTTATTTGATGTCAAATAATGTTTTTAACATTATATAATATTTTGCCACACCAAGGATATATCTCTATGGCCACACTAAGGAGCTATAGAGAAACGTTATATAACGTTGTATAACGTTTTTTGGTTATTGGCTTATTATGATACTATAAATATGTAGATTCGGGCTGGTTAGGACTTTGCACTCTTTGTAGAAACAGACCTGGACCTGGACTAGGCTGTGTGACTTCCTGTGAATCGGGATATTGGGGGTTGGATGTGGACGATGTGCACAATGGCCGACTGCCCTTACTAATCCCCACACCTTTGTCCAGTTTGACGCCCATGGTGCTTGTTAAATAACATGTTAGAGTCCATTAGACTCATGCTTTGTTAATGTCAATAACATAGATTTGTGTATCAGGCGACATGCTTGTCAATATATTGTATGCCTAGCTTGCAAGCCAGAAGAAGGAGGTATGGGTATTAAGAATCCGTTGCGATTTGGGTCTGTGCGAACACTTGGGTATTTAGATATTTTCCCTTACTCAAGTGAAAAGTTTGTAATTTGTGTTAATTGCAACAGATATGCCTAAATTGCTGAGATGCAGTACTATATACTTAACTCTCGCAATTATAAGTAAATGCAAGGCTCCCAAATCGCAAGAGCCCCAAATGGCAGAGGTTAAGAACACATAGAAAGCATCATAAGATTTGAGCTTTATCAAATCCACTACACTGATATTCCTAGACTCCCTATATGCCCAACCTCTGTCATTAGTGCCTAACCTAGTTAGTCATTTTATGGCTCCCTATATGCCCAACCAGGTCAGTTTTTATTGTCAGGTTGGTCAGTACTGACCAACCCACCTTAGTCTTTTTATTTCCAGGGGGAGCCACTGAGTGGTCATGACAGGTGGCCCCAACTAGTGGTATACAAATACAACACACCAATGATGAACCTAGGTTAGCTACTACTGACTGACCCCCAGTCATTTTTGAATATAACTTTGCCATTATGACTAACACTCATATGACCAACCTAGGATAGTCTGTACTGACTAACCCTTTCAATCTATGGATTTTCAGTGTATAGACCAGGGTTGCAAAAAAGTGAAACTACTTAGAACCATGGTAAAAGCATAACTCCTTTTTGCATATTCCCTAACTCACCTAAATAAGCCCTTCAGATGCCTCACCATGAAGTAGATTCAGGCTGGTCAGGACTTTGCACTCTTTGTAGAAACAGACCTGGACCTAGACTAGGCTGTGTGACTTCCTGTGAATTGGGATATTGGGGGTTGGATGTGGAGAATGTGGAGAATGGCTGACTGCCCAAACTAACCGCCACACCTTTGTCCAGTGCGACGCCCACAATGCTTGTTATAGAAGATGTAAGAGTCCATGAAGCATGTGCCTAATCAATGTCAATAATAAAGATTTATGTATCAGGTTGTTGTTGGATACATAATTATATATCAGGGGTCGCTCATTTGTTATTTACAGGGGATGGTGGGATGGCATATACCGTATTCGACGTAATAAGCGCCCTCCCCCTAATAAGCGCCCCCCCCCCCTTTCAGATTTTTTTCTAGATTATTTTTATGTGTTCCTCCGATATTGTTACACATATTCACACCTGTGTGTGCCATGGAGTACTTCACACCAGTGCAGGTGTTAAGGCCAAACCAAGTATGAAGTCATAGGAGTGTGTAGAAGCCTTTAGAGACCACAGCATTCTGTATATGACAGCCATGGGGGCGCTTATTAGAATGAATATTTGAAGTTGATTTTTCCACTAAAAATAATCTTTTAAGCGCCCAGGGCGCTTATTACGTCGAATATGGTAGCCCCTTTCATAGCAAGAAGCAAGGGCATTGATACTTTAAAGATAGGGGGAGTGAGCATTTTTGGTGGAGATGGTGCAAAATATTGCAAAGCTTTACAGTAGGTGGGGGGGGGCAGAAAATATGTTCACTCTTCTGTCCAAAATTTCACACACCCCTCATAATCAATTAATGATCATATGATAATAATTCTAAGGTAGGCACGTGTACATGGCAATACAGACTGCCATCAGGTTAAGCTTTTTTCAAGTAATAGAAGGCTGAATCCAGAATGATTAAATCCATGAAATGAGATGAAGACAGAGGGCGTCAAAACTAAACGCACCTCACATGTACTACACATGAGTCAGTGGTTATTTCACTTGGGGTACCTATGCTGTATAGCACGCTGGCTGCAGGCCTAGTGCAATACAGGACAGGCACCCCAAGTTTTACTTGGGCCAGCTGGGTTATGGTCCTTTTTGTCCATGGCTACCAGTGGGAGCGCAGATGTGTCAGCCCTCATAAATACATTGTAAACATTTTGAAACATACTGTCATCTGATTTCCCTCAAGAAATTACCATTTGTTGTACATTTTTACAGTGTGTGCTAAATCTGGCCTAGGGGTGGGCACTTTGAATCTGGGCTTACCCATTTGGGCTCCCACTGGTAGCCCTGGACAAAAAGGACCAAAACCCAGGGCGGCCAAATCAGCTTGCCCAGGTAAAAACACATATGGGTCCCATTAAGCAATATTGACTGTGTTGTCCCTAGGTAACCACCACTTCCTGGGACAACCTTGTACCCATCCTATCAGCCATAGATAAACGATATATAGACAGGGCTGCATGCTAAAGTGACTGAGTCCATGCTTATTGCAGGAGTGGTCCCATCTAGCAAAACTCGTAGTAAATCACGTCATCTCTACATCTTTTCTCAATAGATATTTACTACATTTGGTTGGTCGTATTCTTAGCCTCATTACGTCCTATATGCAAATGGTTTAGACATCATTCTGAAGACATCTTTTCAATGTAACATAATGATATTAATATGACCTGCTTTGAAAGACATCAGGAAGATGCGATATAAAGATGTAAGTAAGTGGAATAATTATAACATTGTGTGCGATGGGTATATTCCAAAATCATTTTAATTGTGGTATAAATTTATTTCATAAATAAGATGCCAGATGCTAACACATTTTAGACATCATGAAAAGACATGTATCTAACGTCTACCCTACACCTAGAGTGTGACTTCTCCTTCAGAGGTAGGTAACATCCAAGGCAATTGATTTAATCAGCATATTTTGCCTGTAGACATCACCAATATTCCTGGAGAGACTTTGCACACTGGTCCTAGCACAGTGGCCAAGATGTGATGTCAGCTCATGGTCAGTCTATGTGATTTGAATAGATTTAGCGACCACAGAAAAGGTGTGCTCGTGTTCATCTCCTGGTTCTCCCTTTAATAATTATTCTATAGAAACAAAAATAACAGATCATACATGCCAGGCAAAAAGTTATTCAAGTTTCATCTTCTATGTAAATTCATTGTGTTGAATAGATACTCATTTATGGTCAAACTACTGCCAATGTAGATTGTATTCTATTGATATTGGCAGAGGGAGACATCTTGTGTCAAAAGTGTGAACTATTTGAGAGCTAAAGAACAGATGTCTCATAGACGTCATAATCTGACAAGATAAAGATGTACTTCATATGTAAAGTATGCGTAATGTTGATGTCAAATCTATTATGTCATTTTAACATGCACCTTAAGGCATGAATTTGACATAAATGTCTTATGTGTATAATTTCATAAAAAAAAGATGTGATATTCTGATCCAGATTTAATCACTTGTTACATCAAATAATGACCACATAGATATGTATGGATGATATCAAATGGTTATGTCTTTTTCTAATTGCCATTTAGATGTAAACAGTACATCAGTTTCCTGTCAAACTGCTATGTACATGGATTTACTCCATTGAGACGTCATGATCAGGTCATGCTTGCCCAGCTAACAAAAAAACGTTATTTTACGTCAAAATAATGTTTTAAACTTTACGTAACGTTATGCCATAATAAAGAGCCTTAGAAAAAGGTTGACATATAACGTTATAAAATGTTCTAAAAGGGTGTATAACGTTATTTGTTTACTGGAGGGGCCGTATTTCACGCTGGTCGTAGGACGAGTGCAAAACGGCCCAAACACTGTGAGTGCAATAACCACCGATGAGGGCACCTTTTAGTGATGCTCTGTATTTATTTCAGAGTATTTCATTGAAAAATACACAAATTCTACCTAAATTCACACGGAAAAAACTTTCCCAAGAGTCCCTTGATCCTCAGAGCGTGCAAGAAAGCCACAGCAATAACCTAGGGTTATTGCACGCTCCCCTGGGGAATGGCCCTCCTATTGCTTAAGCATTGATAGACAATATTCACCATGAAATAAATAACATTGTATATTGTGAGGTTTTTTGTTTATTGGCTAACCATGTGTCAGAAGGGCAGTCCGTGGTTTGTCCAGGGTGGGTGTGTTAGGCGAGCTAGTCTCAAAATTGCAAAATAGTCTCAAAATACTATGGTTTTGTGACAACCTTGCAACCCTCAGGCTAGATAGTCTCAAACTTGCAAGATAGTCTCAAAATGCTATTGTTTTGTTAGTATCTCGCAAACCTCAGGCTAGATAGTCTCAAAATCCTGACCGATAGGCTCAAAACTGTGAGAAAGTCTCAAAATACTATAGTTTTGAGACTATCTAGCCTGAGGATTGCGAGATACTAACGAAACAATAGTATTTTGAGACTATCTAGCCTAAGGGCTGCAAGATAGTCTCAAATTTTTTTTATCTCTCAGTTTTGATTTGTCATGATTTTGAGACTATCTCGCAATTTTGAGACTATCTAGCCTGAGGGTTGCGAGATCCTCACAAAACCATAGTGTTTTGAGACTATCTCGCAGTTTTGAGACTATCTGTCAGGATTTTGAGACTATCTCGCAATTTTGAGACTATCTAGCCTAACAAGGTGGCCTTAACCCTCTAGGGGCGTATAATGAATTAATGCATCATGCCGACCCTATGGAGTTGATACACTCCAAGAGGGTAGGTGTGATACATGAAGTGCTGGTGAGTAACTCGCCAGCCCTGGCGAGTAACTCGCCAGGGCTGCATTCAGGCATCATACCGACCCTACAAGGTGACGCATGCATGGATCGCTGTGATGCATCAATGAAATGCTGGTGAGCAGAACTTCATTGGTGCATCATGCCGACCAAAGGGAATGATGCACTCCTGCATTAGCAGTCTATAGATGGATATACCGATGTACATACAAATAGAGCTCACCATGTGACTGAGGGGGTGGCCAAAAATCACTGGAAATTAAGCCAGAATGCGAGGTTGGTTTGATTCGCACTCCCCTGGGCTTAATAAAAGGATTTCTGGGCTGAAATTGCGCAGGGGAATTCTTATAACTGTCCTCTACAGCACTATGTTTTTAGAATTTGCAATTTGTTACTCATTTCTACGTATGAGATCACTTTGTAGAGGGTAGTCTGTGCAGGTATAAAGTCTTTACTGCATGGATGCCACCTTTTGATTGGTCTAGACATGACTATGATTACCAGTTTGTACATTTCACTTCATCCAATTAAGGCCCTAAGTAGCATAACAGCCACTCAGAGCCTGTCTTGATTGGGTGTAGAAATCTACATGATTGTTAGAGATAGGCAAAACCAGTAGAAAAGTGACCCTTCTCTCCGTAACTCTCAGACAGCCTCGGCGTCCCACTGAGAGTTACAAGCCGTAACTATGGGGACCATGACCATTTAAGGGCGGCATAGTGTGTTATGCCCTTGGTCATCATGATGCATGAATGCAGACCTTGTGAGTAACTCGCCAGGGTTGCATTCAGGCGTCATACCGACCATACACACACAGGGGATCGCTGTGATGCATCAAAGAAATGCGTTGTGACCAGACTGGCCAGCACGTCATCGCTGCATCATGCTGATCAATTGGCATGATGCACTCATTCATTAGCAGCCCTTAACCCTTTAAGGACGGATGTCGCTAAAAGACTACATTTGGTGTGATGACTTGCCAGTGCTGCATAGGTGCATCAAGCCGACCCTTCGGAAGTGTCTCAACCCCATAGGGTCAGCATGATGCTTCAAGCGAGTAACTCGCCAGTGCTGCATTTATGCATCATGACGACCAAGGCATGATGTGTTAATGCATTATGCCACCGTTAAAGGGTTAAAGGGATACACACTGATATATACCCATTCACCTAATCATAATATGCAGATTAGCACCTCAATATGCAAATTTATCATTGTAAAAGTAATAATTGGGATTCTTTCCAATAAATGCCCATTTTAAACTATGCTTTCAGCTGACTTTTAGGCTTAGTTATGTCTCTTTTGAATTGTTTGGGTTTTAAAAAAAAAAAAAAAATGGATTTTAATACTTTTTATTTTTACAGTCATTTTTGAAGTGGAAACATTTTTCAAAAATGATGAGTCCACTTGGGTTCGGATTCAGCACATTAGAAAACCCCTATAGGCAAGTTTTCATGCTTTCTGCCAGAAGTGCCAATGTTAAACACATATCTACTAGACTAACACATGCAGCTGACCAGATGACAGAGCGGTCAGTCTGCGGCATACACTGATATTCCTTGGCTCCCTATGCAACTAATCTCTCAGTCACTAGTGCCTAACCTAGTTAGTCATTTTTTGGCTCCCTATACGACTAACCTAGGTAAATTATTAATGTCAGGTTGGTCAGTACTGACCAACCCACCTTAGTCTTTTAATTTCCATGGGGAGCCACGGAGTGGTGATCATAGTATCTTAGAGGTGGCCCCAACTAGTGGTATACAAATACAACACACCAATGATGAACCTAGGTTAGCCACTACTGACTGACCCCTCAGTCATTTTTGAATATAACTTTGCCATTATGACTAACACACATGACGAACCTTGGATAGTCTGTACTGACTAACCCTTTCAACCTATGGATTTTCAGTGTACAGTAGTATATTCTTCCAGCGTGGATGGCCTTAATACATAATACCCAGGTATTCATGAGATGCCTATGTCTGCTGGCACAGTATACCTAGTACTGGGACATACATATATAAGGTGAGTCATTTAGGCCACTCCAAATAATATCCTTGTTTCTCATTACGGTGCGCCTCACCAAAATCATGGATTTTTTTGTTGCAGATTTTTAGGGAAAAGTGATAATAATGCACAAATATGGACAGTTTTTATATCAAATTGAAGTTTAAAATGGCGCTAATACAATGGACCAAAGGCAATATACCTATTCAAAATGTTTGTAGATCATTAGTTTCTTAATCAATAAAATGTAAATGTGAAGTTAGCTGAGAGCCTAGATTCCCCTACGTAATTGGTCTAGCAAAAGGAAAAAAAGAAAAAAGTGCCCTCGTCATATTTCCCATGGCTTAGTGATGAGAATCAAGTATATCATTTTGGAGTGGCCTTATTGCCAGATGGAACAGCATTCGGTGAGTGGTCAGGGCAAAAAAAAGAAAAAGGTTTGTTTCAGGTAACTTGGGAGGAAAATGTAGGGTCGGTAGGTCGGATTTTATTTTTTTTGAATTTCTTTTTTAACATGAAAGTACTACACAACTTTTTTGAAACCCCCAAAATTGACCAAAAAAGGGTAAAAAAATGAAAATTTCTTCAAAATTGCATAAAAAAACGTAGGGTCGGCCCTCTTTTGATAGGGTCGGTCGGGTGACCTGAAACAAACCTTCTTTTTTTTTGGCCTCATTATAAATTTAATCTTAACATCAGGGAGGTTAGTGGAATTACACCCAAAAACTCTTCCCAAGTCCCCGCCTGGAGGAGTCGACATCTTTCTGTCCCTTCCCCTTTGATCTACCTAAATTACCGCGTATAACCCGCATCTCTTGTATAACCCGCACCCCGACTTTGTGAGAACCCCTACTTGGGGTCTGAAATTGCCGGTTTAGTCCTGTATTATACTCCCAAAAACCCTCATATTACCTGCACCTAGACTTTGAGAATATTGTATAACTCGCACTAAAAGGTTTGGTTTGCATAACCCGCAGGTTATACCCGGGAATTTACGATATATAATAACTCAGCTTTCATTGTGAAAATTTATGACAATTTTGTATCCCCCCCACGCATACACCAACACACAGTGTGACCCAGATAATGACCACTTCCTTTAAGAAATAACAGAGTCTAATTGGAATGGGAATGTAGGGTCAAAGAACAATGTGCTGTCCTAAGAGATTGACCTAGACCCCCTCCCCCCAAACACACGTGGGAGAGAATGGTCCGTCCCTTTACATTATACAGTGACCCACTCTCCATGTCACAGTCTTTGCCAAAATGTGCCGGACAGTGGCAATGTCTCTGGTCAGACAGAATGACTAGTGTTGCAGGACCAGATGTCCTCCACATTCTGGGCTTTCCAAAATTGAAAGAATTTTTCAAATATTCCAACTAGAACTGACGTTACAAGTTCGAGAGTGCACACTAATATTCAAAGCAAATTAAAGCAATTTTTTTGTTATTATTTCTTTTATAAATGTTATTCTATTCTAAATAGTATGCAAAACTTTGATTTTGGTATACGGTCCTGCAGAAATCTACCCAGTCCTGCAAAATTGGCTAGCTGCAGGACCGACTGTCCTGCATGCCGAAAAAGTTTTCGCAAAGACTGCCATGTATACTTACCCTATTCACGTCTCTGCCCCAAGTGGAAGTCTTCCGTGAGTGGAGATGAGAAAAGGGCCTGTTACATTAACGGCATCTGCCGCACTGCATCTGCCGCAGAACTTGCTGTGCAGCAGATGCCGCTAGTGTAATGGGGTAAAAACTTGTTGCAGCTCGCCGCAACTACTTGCTGCAGCAAAAGCTACCAGTGTTAGCTTTTACTGTGGCAAGCTTTGCGGCAGATGCCGCGCAGCAAGTGCCGCTAGTGTAACAGGCCCTAAAGGCTCATATCAGAGAACATATTCATAATCCATTTTTTTATCCATTTCCTGTGGGTATTCTGTGTGTTATTCCTTGGAAATATAAATATATTGGTGTCAAGAGATACCGGTATGTTCATCCCAATGTTGGAAAAGTATCTAATATTGAATGCAGTTTTAACTTGGGAGAAAAAATACTCTTTGATTTCATTTGTCTTGAGGATCGAAATTTAGTGAATGTAGCAAATGTAAATAGACACATGACAAACTACACTGATATTCCTAGGCTCCCTAAACGCCCAACCTCTCAGTCACTAGTGCCTAACCTAGTTAGTCATTTTTTGGCTCCCTATACAACCAACCTAGGTAAGTTATTATTGTCAGGTTGGTCAGTACTGACCAACCCACCTTAGTCTTTTAATTTCAAGGGGGAGCCAGTGAGTGGTCATGACAGGTGGCCCCAACTGGTGGTATACAAATACAACACACCAATGATGAACCTAGGTTAGCCACTACTGACTGACCCCTCGGTCATTTTTGAATATAACTTTGCCATTATGACTAACACTCATATGACCAACCTAGGAAAGTCTGTACTGACTAATCCTTTCAATCTATGGATTTTCAGTGTAGGAAAAAAGGGATAGCATACTGGAATTTCAGTGAGAGCCATGGAAGGCGATGACATTTGGCACTGTGAACTAAGATAAATTTACTGGATGGCAAATACCACTCTATCCATAGTCACGTGACAATCTCCAGTAGCATCTGCAAACCATACAAAGGTTCAGGCCATTTTACGCTATAGCTCAACATTATGCTCAAACAAGAAAGCTGTAAAATGATATGGATTTAGGCTGTGTCTCACGACCTTGGGCCAATGTTTTTGTCTCTGACCGGGTGCCAGCTCTGACTGGGTGCCAGCTCTGACCGGCCTGAATAAAATCGGGTTATTTAGGGCAGATGGAGATAGAATTTGGCTGAAAAGGTTAATGGATGTTATAACTCTCTAAACTAGTCATTAGTTGTCCATTTTTTATCATCATCTGCCCCGATCAGAGCTGGCACCCGGTCAAAGCTGGCACCCAGTCAGAGACAAAAACATTGGCCCAAGGTCGTGAGACACAGCCTTTAATGTTTGATGTTTAATTGGCGACCCTCATAACAAACCCTGTTCTGGTTTGGGGCAGAGACACAACTGAACGTGAATATGGGGTGTGGTATCTGTGTGTAGAGTGTGCCAGACTTAAGGACCTGCGTGGTCAGTAGTCCCTATACAATGTAGTGGACACACACAGGGCTACAGACTCACCTCCTGCACTCTAAAAACAGTGTGTTACGTTTACACACTTTTCAACACACTTTTCTGAAGCCACTTTTAACACACTTTTTTGTGGTAACACACTACACACTTTTGGCAAAAGTGTGTTGAATCTAAAAAGTGTGTTGGTGTACAAAGCCATGGTATTGAGGAGGTGGGGGTTAAAATAGCTGTTCTACACCTTACAGAGTGTGTCAGGTGCCGTGGCTGAGTGGTCTAGGGGCTGGCACATGAGTCCTATCCATGCAGGTTCGAATCCCTTGACAATTATTGTTTTTTCAATATCAAGTATGATTACTTTCTATATGGGTTAAGAGTTAAATTAGTATAGATTTATTTAATTTCTTGTCAGGTCTATTCATGTTCATACTGTGCATATACTGTGCGTATCACTTTAAATGCTTCTTATATCTAGGAAAAGTGTTTATTGAACCGCTCATAATATATAGAAAAGTGGGAATAGAAGTATTATATCAAAACTGACTTTGTATTGACAGTGAACAAATCATAGTCAACCACTTTGAACACATCCTAGCTCATGACCCTGGCGAAACTGACACACCTGATAACCAACTGGTGACTGTGGCGCAATGTGCCATGACCGTACCACTGTCAGATAGCGTGGGATGGCTGCTCTCACAACCTTTTCTCAGAGTCTCCAGTGGTCCATTGTAGCCTTTTCCCCTCCCGGCTAGGACCACCTTCGTCAACACTGATATCTGCTATATCTTTACCAGTCGCAAGTGTATTATGCTTCTACGGGTTGAAGCGGATCGGTGCAAGTCTCATGGGAGACCAGGACACCGAAGGTTCACCGCAGTCTGTCTACCGACACTTACAGACGCGACTCCTGTCAGGACAACTTGTTTCACTTGGGAAGATTTGGTGCCAGGTCTTCTCTGGGGATCGAACCCAGGACCTCTCACACACTTGTCCAGCCACTTGCTCAGTAGGCCACCAAATCTCCTTGTACAATCATGGTGTACTCCCCACTCAAATAGGTACCAGAACACATAACAGTGAGGAGACACAAAGTATTCTCAAAGATCACACAACTTCTTACCAGTTACCAGTAAGCTATATAACTTACCCTTGGGTATTGATATGTTATGACAGGAAGTGGTTCTTAGACAATACAAAGACTGCCCTTATTGAGGGATGCCAATGCACTGACTAATAATTTGCAGGGCTTTATATCTATTATAAAGACAATAGTTAATCAGCTATTGATAAGCCATGCTTTTACAGCCTTGCAGAACCTCTAATGAGGTCTTATATGGGATGGTTATTTGGTTCATGCAAAGAGCATGTGTGTATAGTTGAAGAGAATAAACTTCCCATCTATTTCCAATATGGATCGAGTGAGTTTGCTCATTCAATGAGATTCAAATAATACAGTTTTTGTATGTATCTCATTGCAAAGTAAATAGGTGTCATATCTTTCATTGTAGTAGAGGGGATTGGTTGGGGAGGGGGTTGTAAAACAGTTCAACCCCTCCTGAGGGGAAGAGAAATTTGACACTTCTTGAGGGGGGGGGCTAAAATATTATGGTCCTTCTTAGAAAATAAACATTTCCATTTGACGGTCAGCCCCATTGGGAATCGAGCCGGGGATCTTCAAGTTCTCAGTCCAAAGACTAGTCCACTGAGCCACTGCGACAGCTACTATATGGCTGTAAGAATGTAGCATAGGTACATGATAGACCTTTACTGCTGCTGCCCCCTTTTGTATATGATACACACCCCTATGACCTCAAGTGTGTAAGCAGGTAAGTGAGTTGACAAAAAGTGTGTTACAATTCATAAGTGTGTAAAATCTCAAACTGTGTTGCAAATTTATGTGTGTTACTCTTAAAGCATGTTCCCACAACACACTGTTCTTAGAGTGTGGTAAGCTACATCATTTATATTTCATTATTCCCTACCGTGCAAAGTATCATATCAAATGCAGTTGTTTAGTTTATGATTCCCTTGTCAATGTGTGTCACATTAGATACAAGGACCATAGGTTTAGTAATCTAGTAATCTCAAATATAATTTGCTGGTCATTGTGGTAATTCACCCCCCCCCTGCCTTGAACTGTGCTAACACCCTGTAACTTTGGTCAAAAACGCTTGCGTTTTTACACATTTTGCTGAAAATTGAATTTCAATAAGAAGGATTACGGTCATAATTGACCCCCTTTCTTTTGTTTTTTGGTGAGAATTCAGAAAAGTGACCATTGACTAGAGGGATTTGACTTGGTGGACCCTATTGGTACAGCCACCTACAATTGGAGTGATATTACCAAGTCCAAGTCTCAGTGAGTCACTTTTACTGTAACTACGCATTGACACAACTACTGCAATAGTTTTGCTGGTTCCCGGCAGTTTATCTTTGACCACACAGAGAAAAGGAGTAGAATCACTGTAACTCCCGACTTGATCACTGACGTAACTCTCCCCAGGACTCTGAAGTGACTCCCTAACATTAGCAGGACTCTATAATAACTCTATAATGACTCCTATTCTAAGACTCCATAATGATTGGGAGTCACTTTAGAGTCCTGGGGAGAGTTACCTCAGTGATCGGGGCTGGACTCCCATTTGAGAGTATTACAGTGATTCTACTTCTTCTCTCTGTGCAGGTACCTGTCTTTGATAGGGTCCAGGATGTGATAGTCACCCGTTAAGGCAAATACGTACTAGCTCTCATAGGTGTGTGTACACACGTTAAAAGCGCAATCTTAATTAAGACATCTTAAAATGTCTTAATGTATACAGGCCCGCCCTGCAAGTATGTTTCCCTTTATAGTATGTACCCTGCACCCAGCTGAGACAATATAAACATCTTATAGGAAAGAAAGGGAAGAGAAAAAAGGGGGTTTGGGGGCAGAGCCCCCCATTACATACTAGCCTATCCTACCATGGACTGTGTAGGCACATCACTACTAGTGGCGCCGTCTTCATTTGCTTAGAAACATTTTTAAGATAATTTAAGATAGGATTAAGATAGGTTAAGATAATTAAGACGATCTTAATTCTGTGTGGCGCCCTTTAGGGAGCAGTATCAGAATTAATTTTAAGACAATTAAGACCATCTTAATTCGTAGGTTAAGATTGCGCTCTTAACGTTTGTACACGCACCTTGGAGAACTAGCCCGGGCATATCTGTATCTAACAGGTACCCCCCCCCCATAGGGTATCATTAAGAGTTACAAATCTTGATGTGTTGCTCATTGCCTTTCCTTACAGGCATTGTTGCTTTAACCCTTTCAGGACAGCATGTCGCTAAAAGATGCATAATGCCAATTTTCATGATACATTTAAGCCATATGCGCAGAGACCTGCACAGTTGGTTTACTTTCAACAAGTTGCGACCAACCTTAACCCGGCTTCTTTACCTGGAAGCTAGCGCACACAGTTTCCGGGAGAGGACTCGGGTCCTCTCCAGGTGACCGTGTGCCGCTTCTCAGGTGAGAGGTTGACCCTCACCTGTCCACAGGACCTAGATAGGAAGTTATATAAGACCTAGCTGGTTGTTAACTCAGGTGGGCAGTCAGTGCAGGCCTGACTAGTGAAGAACTTCACTTGTCCTACTGTGCGGACAAAGCTGTATCTGATTACTATACCAGTTGTTTCTTACATGGAAACGTGAATAATTAGTCTGCTCTATTCTCACCCCTGGAAACTCCCGTTCTCGTTATTCCTTAATCTAGAATAACCCCAAACCACTACACACACACATATATATATATATATATATTTGCAAATTGGATTTTCTAGTTGAATTTTACATGTATATCGACCAAAGATCAAGGAGAAAAGACCCTTAATTCAACCCTGTCCCTGCAGGGTATTAAAGGTAGGCTCTCCTCAACCCGAAGACGCTATCCCTAATCTGGCTAAATGGATGCGGGGTCAAACACTTACTGTGACAGTTACTAAGAATTCTTTTTTCTTAGGGTTAGGGTTAGGCAGGTTAGGGTAAGGATTAGGGTTGGGGCTAGGGTTGGGATTAGGGCTGGGGTTAGGGTTGGGATTAGGGTTGGGGCTAGGGTTAGCGTAAGGGTTAGGGTTAGGGTTGGGGTTAGGGTTGGGATTAGGGTTGGGGTTAGGATTAGGGTTAGGGTTGGGGTTAGGGCTAGGGTTGGGGTTAGGGTTGGGGTTTTATGGTTAGGGTTAGGGTTAGGTTCTAACCTTTTTCCATAGTAACTGTCACAGTAAATGATCGCCCCCACATCCTTTTAGCCAGATTACGGATAGACTTGACCTCTCAACCTGTAAAGAGTGGCTCCCCCTGGTGTGTGAGCTGCTCACTACAGCTGTCACCAAGACTGCAGCAGCGGCAGCTGGTGAAGGCCCAGTTTCTAGCAGACAGCCCCCGTCTAACACCCGCCTATAGCATAGTCTCCACCCAGGGTAGTCACCCTGCCCTACCACTGACTGGTCTCACATCTACCCCACCAGGTAGGTTACAGCAAATACCTGCACTTAATGCTGTTATTATGGTCATGAAGTGGCCTGGTTGTAGTTTCAATTATTTGAGCTGGATATCTCTTATTGTTATGGGCACCTTCAGCACTGACTGACTGCCAGACACTGAGCACCAAACATTAAAGGCAGTGCTGAGGACCCATAGGCATCACATGCCGTCAGTTATAGTATTGCTGTCTTGATACACATTAGACTATAGCATACTTTCATGGTGGCATAGTTGGGATTAGAAGAGAAGACAATGGTTGTATCAGTGACAGTATCAGTTGGTGTCACAGTGCTGTCAGTGTGTGGATCCCGCCGCCCAGACTCGGCCAGCAGCTATCCTACCAGTTGGATAGCCTGGGAGCAGGCTGTCATCTCACCCAATACACACCTTTACTTTACCTCCGTCAAGTATAGGTGTTAATTACACACAAGGCCACAGGCTAATTCAATTACCCCTTTCATCTAGATAAGAATCTATTTGTACTTGGATGTATACTGTCCAATACACACCACTAATGTGGTGCAAATGTGTATCAAGTGAAGTTAAGCTCTGCTCCCAGCCCATAGGAAAGGGAGCAGGGTTGGGATGGGAGTCTGAGACTGCCGGCCTGCTGCTGCCGGTTATGGGTGTATTGATCCAGCACTGAGCGCTGCTGCTGCTGTCCGGGGTGGGGGGGGGGCACTCCCTCAGCATTGATGATCATGTGTGAACACGATTCCAAGGGAAAGCGTATGTTTTTGGGCCCTAGGCAAGTGCCCGCAAGGGCCCTTGAAAAGGGTTGCTCATTAGGCAATTTTGGAGGAAAAGGGGATACATTTTATGGCTGAATTACTGGAAAAACTTCCAGATGAGACATTAATCCAGCATTTTCAATATTAAATACACATATTTATTCACAAGGCAAGGGTAAGGCCTACCATTTGAGGGCTATTGCTTTAAATTTTTCTCGGGCTCCCTTGATTAGGTTAGGTGAAAAGGGTGCTGTTTTGTTGATTTTTCTCCCGTGATAAGGGTCCTAAATTTGAGGTGATGTTCACACATAGTTAGGGTGAGGAGACGAGATGATGTTCACACACAGTTACTATAGAAAAGATAGGGAGTGCCCCCCCCCCCCAATGCACTGCTGGGTGGAAATGGGTTGTGTGTGGGGCCTGGGGGGTCCACTCCCTTTCATTACTATAGTAACTATGTGCGCACGTCACCCCACATTTGATACCCTTATAACTGTGGAAAATTCTGAAAAAGGTACCCCTTAGAAAGAGATTTTTTTTGTAGGGAAAAAAACTCTTTCACTGCGACTGTCTTAAACACCCAAATATAGTTTATTTTATCATTCTCACAGCGATATTATCAAAAAAGCACTCCTTTCCCTGCCAAAAGATGTCCTTGGTAAGAGAAGAAGCACTTAAAATATCATGATATGGTAAATCTTATAGAAATTCCCAAATGTGTGCCCTAAAAAGGTACCCCTTTGGCCCAAAATAATCAAAAAGGATACCCCTTAGAAAGGGCCTGCATGCGCAGTTGGCAGTGCCCAAAAAGAGCCCATTTTCCTTCAGTCTGTGTACGCACATAGCAACCTAATGTCAAGGAGTGGACCCCCCAGGGTGTCTGGGGGAGGGGGGGGGAGGCTCCTGTGAAGCCCCCCACCAGCCATGGTCAGCAGGACAGACACTGCCGGGAGGATGATGGGTGTGTGTGGGGGGGGGGGGGTCTCAAATGTCTCCTTCTGTAAATATTAATACCTGGAACAGTATTAAACCGGACATCAGAAGTTTTGAGAGTATAGTTCCGTGTTTAAAAACAAATTGAAAGCATTATTATTATCTTGAAATGGAGGTGTTATATCTACATTTGTTATTTTAATTAATTTATGTATGCATATAAGAATCAACCTCTTCTGTTATTCTGTGGAAACCAATGTAATTGTATTTACTTTCATATTGAATGAAATGGCAGAATAAAAACCTGTCAAACTTAATTACTGCTGTAGCTCTCAGATGGAGCCACGGGCTGTCTGAGAGCTACGGATGGAAGGGCTAGTTTTTTAGAGACACTTGCTGGCTACTACCCAGCTAACAAGAAAACGTTACTTTACGTCAAAATACTGTTTTAAACTTAACATAACGTTATGTCATACTAAAGAACGTTGACATATAACGTTATATAACGTTATAAAATGGTGTATAACGTTATTTGTTTACTGGCTATAGAGGACAGCGATACCTCGTGACGCTACATTTTTTTCTGAAGACAAAAAAAAAACCTTTGAAAAAAAACAGCAATTAGAAAAAAAACACTTCATTTTGAAAAAAATACTTCACTTTGTAAAAAAAAAAACTTCACTTTGAAAAAACAACAACTTCACTTTGAAAAGAAAAACTTCACTTTGAAAAAAAAGTTCACTTTAAAACCTTTTTTTACGTGAGCCTCCTGGGCCACCATAAGTATGATATCATAACCAAGAGATATCCACATGGAATAACATGATAAAACCTGTAAGGCCACTCAACAAGAACAATTGGTTACTCATCACAAAGCACTGAGAAAACATCAGTTCTCTTTTAAATCCAAATACATGATTTTTGTGACGTTCAGGCGCAGGAAACCCGTAAGCCACAACAAATGATACTTCTTGGCATAAAAAGCGATGGTAAAAAACAGAAATTGACCTACTGACTCTTTTCTTTCAGGCCCAAGGACATCGTATATTTCCCATTTCACAAAGAAATATACACATGGAATAACACTTGTTAAAGCACTACCCAGCATTCACCATGTCGTGCTGCCTGTGCTGCCTGGAGCACTGCACCCCGGTAGAGCCCCCACCGGACGGCAAGGACGAGCCGGTCGTGGACATAGACCGTATTGTAAAGGCTATAGCATGGGAGGAGCTACAAGAGTTCCCGCCGGCCCGGCTCAGCTGGAGAGAGCGCCTCTGTCCGCTCTCCAAGTCGGTGTATTTGGAGATTGACAAGGCCTTTATGCACATCTGGCCGCAGGGAAGCATGCGGTTTGACCCCCCTACCCCTAACTCAGGTACAGTAGACATGAGGTTTGACCCCCCTACCCCTAACTTACAATTTTTCTATTTTTCAAAAAAACAAAAAAACATCAATTTATTGAGATTTAAAAAAAAAAAAGATAGCCACCCCTCCTATCAATATTTCTCACCCAATGTGATACAACTTTCGTTGTTCTTATTCCATACATATGTCCCTAGCATTAGATTAGAAGAAATACATAGTGGACTGCTTTCTTTTGATGTTATTCACCTCAAGAAACATTAAATTGGTATTATTTATTTTAATTTAATATTTTTTTAATTATTTTTCCCCAAACTGCCTCTATATTGATTTGTTTGTTATGTACATTAATTGTCATTTGTCTAAAAAAAAAATTCTCATGAAATAATTGACTATTGTTATTTTATGCTGTAAACAAGACCTACAGAAATAGAAATTGCCTTGAAGGACCTGCATGTTGGCGCTAAAAGAATAAAGGGGTGTCTGAAATAGACTTAAAACATATTGTAGGCTTATGGTGAACATATTTGGCTATACATAGCTAATTTAGGATCGTACATCACATTTTTTTCAGTGGGAAAATTGAATGATAAAATCAAAAATCCATGTCTAGTGGTTACTATTTATATAATATTCAGGGGACCAGAGTCAATCAAATGGTATTCATGGGTAGTCACAGGTCCAAAAGGCATCACATGTGGGAAAGCCATGGGATTTTCTAGTGTATACCCTCCAAACAAAACTCAAGAATGACATAAGTTAAAAACGTTTGTAATTCCCCGGAAACGCACAAGCTGCGGACACAAGATATACCAGGGAGATTCTCAAGAATAGAATAGTTCCTAGTGACATGTTCAATTATTACGTTTATTTCCGTAGTTTTACTCGTGCAAAAAAACTGAAATTCCACAAGTAGATTGAAGACCTGTAGTTCATGAGTTTCACTACAAGAAATGACAGGGAATATGGCACAAGAAAATTTCCTAAAACGTCCAAAATACAATCTAAAACCGTTCCAAAATTATTGAGTTTTGATACAAGAATGCCACGAGTTTCACTTGAGATCTTGTTTGCAGGGTATTTTCAATTACTATAATACTTACCTCCCCCACAGGTAACAGTACAGGTATCGGGGTGCCTAAGATAGAGCGCGGCACCACGGTGCTCTTCCAGAGCTGCTTTGAGAACAACACAGACGCTGCCCAGACTTACTCCTTCCGGACAGAGAGGCAGACCAGGTCCTTCGTGGAGCTTAGTCTACAGAGGGGCTTCACCGTCGGCACCAGTCTAGAGGTCAGTGAACAAAACAGCCTTTGTTGATAATGCATTGTTCGGCCATATTCAGGCCAATATATATGTCTAAAGAGTGGGCCAATATTGGGATTTCAATATTGGTCAAGTGCTAGTTTGACTATTGGGCCAGTCGTGGCCCATGCTTGCAGAATGTGATATTGATTTTATGTTGGCCCAAAGCTGGACCAATATTTCATATTTTTAACATTATTCCATGCTTAGAAATTAAACCTCGGGGCAAGACTGTAATACATACTTCGCACTAACATTGATTTTCAATATAGGAACAATGTAACAATCACTGATATTGCTTAAGACATGACCATCAAGTATAATCAGTTTAGAAAAAGCCATCTCTGTCTTTACAATCCATCACAATCTCAACTTCATCATGTCTTTACGTGACAAATTCTCAGTTGTTTCATGCAGTAAATGACACTTGATATCTTATTTCATCCCTGAATTTCCTCTAAGCTTTAAACATATAGGGCACACACTGGCATGACATTGGGTTACAAATTTGATCCCCAAAGTAGTCAAAAACCGTCAGACAACATTGAATCCCTTTAGTGGAGCCAATAATGGAGCAATGTACTTCCAACTGATGGTGGTCCAACATCTGAAATAATATGATGGCCCTAAAATGTTTAAACACTGGGCAACATGGGATCAATATCAGCATCTGCAAGCATGGGCCAGTTCTGGGCCAGTGATCAAACCAGCAATGGCTAATTATCAGAATTCCAGTTTTAGACCAACATTGCATTTCAAATGAGTACTTGTAAATACTGGCAAGTGTGGATCAACATTGCATTTTGTATGTTGAACCAATGTATGCCTTACCTAATCTAATGTATGCATTTGATAACAATACAAAGGAATTAGTTTACAAAATTAATGGCTACCAACAAGCATCAAAAATATATTAAATACAAATGTTATGGTCGCTGACTCAAATATTGGCCTTTAAATGATAAAAGATTCAACCTAATATATTATTATATCTACTCTGTACAGGTGGACTGTAAGATGCCGACGGGCCTGGAGGGCTGTGAGGTGAGCGGCAAACTAGGCGGTCAGCTACAATGGAGCTTCTCAAGGGGGAAGGTGTGTGCTGTTTGTGGTACTGTTTGTTGCCTTGATCTCCCTGTGGTTACACTACCTTAGGCCACACCCAAAAAAAGTTGGCCTACGGATTTCCTGCACCATATTTTTCAAAATGCAATTATTATTTTTTGAACAACAAAGTGTCTACGGACAGCGCCCGCATCATTTTCTGAAAAATTGGAATTTTTTTTTTCTTTTTTTTTTTTTGGTGGCGTTTTCTCGTTAGCCAGAAAAAATATTTGTAAAATTTAAAAAGAGATTTTCCCTCAGGAAAAAAAAAAAATTCGCCCGCCCCCGTTATTTTAAGGCTGAAATCCATTGACAAAAAAAAACTTTGGAAAAAAAATAAAAAAATTTGCCCTACCGCACCTTTTTTTGGAAGACAAAATCCGTAGACCAACTTTTTTTTTGGTGTGGCCTTAAGGCTGTGTTTCACTAAGTCAGGACCATGTTGTAGTCTTTGACCGGGTGCCATCTTTGACTGACCTGATAGAAAACATTTCATTAGGGTAGATGAAGATATAAATGGTCTGAAAAGGTTAATGGTTGTTATAACACTTTAAATTGGTAATGAGTAACTCATTTATATCTTCATCTGCCCTAAATAAAACATTTTCTATCAAGCCGGTCGAAAATGGCACCCGTTGAAAGATGGCACCAGGTCAAAGATTGCACCCGGTCAAAGACTACAGCATCATCCTGACTTCGTGGGACACAGCCTTAACCCTTTAAGGACGGCATGATGCATTAATGGACCAAGACCTTGGTCTTCATGATGCATGAATACAGCCCTGGCAAATAACTCGCAATAGCTGTCTTCAAGTATCATGCCAACCATACAGGGTTGAGAGACTCCATTAGGGTCAACATGATGCACCAAATTAGCCCCAGCGAGTTACTCTCCGGGGCTGCATGGTCAGTTTCAGTTTTAGTTTCATGGTCACGCCGTCCTTAAAAGTTTAGCTGAAAAACTAATTACGAACGAGGTAACTGAGGGGTTGACCACTAACCGTTTGACATAATAAGAGCATTAAGTATTTCATGTGATTATCCATTATTGCATCTTGTATAAAAAAAACTCATATACCCATTAAACAAATATTTTAATCATCTATGAAAGGACTACATATAACGATTGTCATGATATATTTTTACAGATCACATGTATGTCATACAGTGTAAACTTCCTGAACAAAATTCCAATAAGTTAAAAATCTTGTTCAAAAAGAAGTTAGGGACACTGCGTCAGCGTGCAGTGTTATATTGCACCCACACCAGATCCTACTTGTCGTATACTACTCACCTTAGTCTACTCACGGCATGCCCCTCACAGAGAGTGCTTAGGTCCATGATGTAGCTCCAAGCCTAATTCGCGTATTAGGCCCATCCCCAATCTTCCCATATTCTATAAACCTAAAAGGGGGTCCGAGAATTGATATTATTAGTACTGAAGTAGACTTATTAAAACGCTTGCTTAAGCCGCACCCTATATGGACATGTTTGATATCAAATGAAAGCTGAACATGACTCACGTATACAAACAAGCTGCAGCTTTTACTTGACAAATCAGATTACTAGCACCGTAAAACCTTGCAAAGAAGCCACGGCTAGTATGTCAGATCGTCAGTTCAGCTTATAGCATCGACCCCAAGTAGGGTGTGGCTTTTTGAGATGTACTTCAGTACTAAAGTCACCATAATCAGATGCTCAGATAGGCTTATTTGATTTTCCTAAGTTCTGGGACGTGTTATACTAGAGTTAGGCTTATACACAGGGGTTTACTTAAGGTATAAATAGAGAGGGATAGTATCCGTATCAGATAATTAATTACCCATAATTTCACTCTCCTCCATCTTCTCCCTCACAGACGTCGCGGCAGGAGGAGCAGGTCACGTGGTCTGTAGACAACAACATCCTGGTCGGCCCCAACCGCATCGGCACCGCCTCCCTCATGGTCACCGAGTACCAGTGAGTTTCAGTTTCAGTTTTTGTTTCACCGAGTAGCAGTGAGTTTCGGTTTCAGTCTTATGGTCACCGAGTCCTAGTGAGTTTCAGTTTTAATTTTCAGTTCCATGGTCACTGATTACTAGTGAGTTTTCAGTTTCAGTGTCAGGGTCATCGAGTACTAGCTAGTTTCAGTTTCATGATTACTGAGTACCAGTGAGTTTCAGTTTCAGTTTCATGGTCACCAGGTGCCAATGAGTTTCAGTTTCGTTTTTAGTTTCATGGAAGATTCAGTTTCACTTCATCAATGTTGAGTACTAGAGTTTCATATTCATAATTTCAAAATTCGTCACCGTATAAGCTGCCCACCTAATTTCAAGGTACTGTACGAAACTTGCGTATTAGTCACATCTTCCAAGCCAAATTCGCCTTTACTAACGCTTTAAATGCCTCACTATCACATTCTACACATCTGGTTTTTCTCTACTTCAAAAAGCTGTGCCCTAAGCTATTATAGGTGTCTAGGCTAACTAGAAAATATTTGAATAAATCCCAAACTGATTTAGTTATCAATAAATCACTTGTTTTTTTGTTGTAAAATGTATCTTTTGATCCTATGTACAGATGGCTAAGGTTTTGATTACGAAATGTTGGCCAATTTTTTGTCTGTGTTGCAAAATATAGAGAAAATAGAATTATCATAATTTTGTGTTTTTCCCTATATCAGTCATGGCTCTTTGGTTTCACCTATGACAACCCATTTTCATGGATTGATTCTGTTGCTTATAATCTCCTTGCAAGATCTGAAAAGTTTGGTTGAGATATTATGGGTCAATCTTTCAAAAAATTGAAAAACATTGAAAAAATTTGGGTTTACCCATACACGGTCATAGTTAAGGGTGTCATATCTTCAAATGTCCATACATCAAAGTCTAGCACTTTGAGGTATTGATCTCTTTGCTTCTATTACATCACCATATATCAAACTAATGTAATTCCAAGTGATTAAGATATATTATGGGTAGATCATAATTGACTGAACCCTGGTGTATACCCTTTAAGGGTTAATCCTGGGATTGTACTGCATTTACAGATGGAGCTCAGACTTCACGCTACCCTGCATTGTGCGAGCCCTGCCCCACCCCTGTCCCTCAGACAAACCAAAGGCCACCCCCCGAAACGACGCCGGCCGCGCAAAGGCCATTCTCCAGGTAAGGGTGCCATCAATACCTACTCTATCAGACTTTGCAAAATTCATCTCACAGGACATTTGGTCCTACAGATTTGCAATGTTGCAGGACCGGCTACATTTTTGAAGGACTGGATACCAATATATCTGATAATCTAAGAATTTAAATTTGAAAATAGTATTGTACATTGTATTTGTAATAATTTATGGCAAAATCAAGATAAATATATAGTTTTTGCACAGTATATTGATAAACATATTTCAGGCTTAGAAATCCAACTAAATTATTTTAGTTTAGAAAAGCATGTGACTGGCCATTCGGTCCTGCTACACTTACACTTACTCTGCAGGACCGGTGACATTTTAGGAGGACATTGCCACTGTCCTGCATGTTTTCGCAAAGACTGCTGTATACATATATCGTTATCAATATAATTACAAATTATTGTATTGGCAAAAGCCATGTATCGATACACTTATAATCTAATATACTATACTTTTAATTTTTTTGAAGAATTATCTTTGGAATTCAAATTCTCACTCGATCTATATGATTTAAAAAGTAAGGGAAAGTTTATGCTTCGTGTACCACAAGTATGGGACTTTATACATACATTTCCTCAAAACTAAATTGAACATAGAAGTACTGTCTGAGGGTATGGACACAATTGTCAAATTATTAACACCTGAAAGTTATGTTTATAATGTATCTGGACTGTTATGATTTAAGAGCTGAAATACCATTTTTTTAGCAGATTCTCAATGTTTTTTTAGTATCGAAACAATCAATATAATCCGAAATTCGAGACAAATAATAGGGATAATCGAAATCAAAATAAATTGGATATCAATGACAGGAAAAATGAACAATGCAGTAGCCTACAAAGCATCATTGTATATATATATATATATATATATATATATATATATATATATATATATATATATATATATATATATATATATATATATATGTATATATATATATATGTATATTATTTTTGATATGATATAGTGGGGGTATTATGTTGACCCATATTGACCGTGATGAAAAAAAAAATTTCAACATATTTGTGTTCATAATGTCCATATAAATATGTGTGTAGATCTTTAAATCATTCTGATACATATAAACCCATTAAAAGTAGAGCAAATTATGGTCAAAATAGGTTAGGGGACCTGACTCTATTAGAGAAAGGGGTCCAATGACCTGGCCCTCTCCATATTTTTATGCATTTACAAGTATCGGAATGATTTCAAAAGCTACACACATATTCATATGGACATAATGAACACAAAAAGGTTGAAAAACTGAAAAATAAAAATCGACCCCAAATTAGCATCTAACCCGGTAAACAAATAAAGTTATACACCATTTTATAACGTTATATAACGTTATATGTCAACGTTTTTCTAAGGCTCTTTAATATGAAATAACATTATGTAAAATTTAAAACGTTATTTTGACGTAAAATAACGTTTTTCTGTTAGCTGGGAACCCATATTTAAGTTCAATATGATTGTGTAAAATGAAATGAATTTGAAATTGAATTGAATCGGTCGCTACCTGCAGGGTAAGGATAGCGGCCCCTCCCCGGGCACCCTGGTGGCCCCCGGGCGGAGCGGGCACCGGGGCGGGGGCGGCGGGGCGGACGACGCCCGGGAGTATGACGACCATGACAGGGGTAGGATCAACGAGGAGGAGGAGGAGGAGGTGGAGGAGGTGGAGAGGGAAGAGTCACGTGTCCTCACCAGCTACATGTCTCATACAACCAGCACTGACCCAGACACTCCCCCGGTACGTTATTTTGTTTTTTAAGGCAGTGAACCACTGCCGCAAATTTGCTGCGATTTTGCTGTGAACACTGAAAAAGTAAACTCGTCTCCAGACTCGTCGAAGTGACTGTCATAAAATAAACGAGTCAAAAGTTGTCTAATGTATCATGAATCTTAAGCTGGAAAATGTCGGGGTTTTGGGCTGGCACATGCCAAGTGGGTCTCCAGCTAGAAGACCCGCTTCCTTGTCACTTAGACACGTTTTTGACTCGTTTATTTATGACCATCACTTTGAAGAGTCTGGAGACAAGTTTATTTTTTGAGTGAATAGCACTCGTGTGTGTAAACACGGAGAGAACATTCTCAGTGAGTCAGTCCCTGCGACACTGTAGACTAGTCGCGAGGGGTGAGCGACCTGTGAGTAAATTCGCAGAAATCTAAAAGTTTTGATTTCTGCGAGTGTACTTGCAACCCGGCTAACAAAAAAACACGTTATTTAACCTCAAATAACGTTTTAAACTTTACATAACGTTATGAAAAACGTTGACATATAACGTTATATAACGTTATAAAATGGTGTATAATGTTATTTGTTTACTGGAAAGCCTCTCTCGTACGTGCACACTCGCAATAAATTCGCTGCAGTGGATCACTGGCTTTATTTGGCCAAAAAAGAGGTGTGTTTCAGGCAACTCAACCCTAGTTTGAAAAAAGGGCCGACCCTGGTATTTTTCCCTAATTTTTTGGATTTTATATTTAGAATTTTCAATTTTTCAATTTTATATATATATATTCTGTTTTTTAAGGCAGTGATCGACTGCCGCAAATTTGCTGCGATTTTGCTGCCAATAGCACTCGTGTGTGTAAACATGGAGAGAACATTCTCAGTGAATCAGCTGCTGTGAGTCCCTGCAACACCGTAGTCACGAGGGGTGAGCGACCTGTGAGTAAATTCGCAGAAATCTAAAAGTTTTGATTTCTGCGAGTGTACTCGCAAATGGCCCTAGACCCTTAAATTCGACATGGCGACATGGGCCTTTCTTGGCCCTAGTGACCTGGGACATGAATAGAAAATAGATAGTGACATGGGACAGGAGGAAAAATAGATAGTGACATGGGACATGGGGAATTTCTTAAGATCGATATGGCGACATGAGCATTTCTTAAGATCAACACGGGACATGGGGACCCCCCCGTCAAGGCCCCCTCGCAAGCCTCTCTCGTAAGGGCACACTCGCAACAAATTCGCTGCAGTGGATCACTGGCTGGTATGTTTTAGGCAACCCGACCCTAGTTTGAAAAAAGGCCCGACCCTGGTATTTTTCCCTAGTTTTTGAATTTAATTTTAGAATTTTCTATTTTTCAATTTTTTGGGTAAAATTTCATCGCACCTTTGGTGGGGAAGAACAAGCCCCCATTGATTTCAGTGGCTTCTTTAATCGTCTGATCTAATATCCAATAATTTCGTGGTATTCCTTGTCAATAAGGGAATCTGTGGTCCTCTGTAATTGGATGCCGCGATTCTCAGATATTTTCTAATGATATTCTAATTTTCAGTAATGTTGTGCTATGTGGACCCCACCTTTGCAAATACCTGGATCCGCCCCTGATATATAGATAGCCAATTAAATTAAGTCTTAATCTTTCCATATCATTGTAACTGGGACGGTATATACACCAGTGTCCGTATCCTTATGGTCACGTGGAAGTAAATGGCGCCATCTACCGAGTCATATGGTATTCTGGTCTGCATTAAAGGGAGTTCTGGCTGCTGATTGGGTTATATTTCAGATGAAACAAAAATGGCTAAATTGTGAAAAAAATCACAGGTGTTCCCAGGTACCCTTTAGATAGAATAGTACATGTAGTTGTGTGCTATGTAAAGGGTTGGGAAATTTCTGAGGCATGCAAAAACTGATGTGGCCAAAGGTCGATTTTAGGCCCAAACAGGGCAAAATGGGACTACCTGTACATACAAGTGACGTTCTTGAGATTTTCACGGTCAACTCTTTTATTGAGGCTGAAACATTGTGTGTGAGGGATTGTTTAACTAGACTAGGGCTAACACTATGGCCAAAAAAAATTGTAAATGGCTAATTTTGTGTATTATGCTATATAGAAACATAGAGGAATAATAATTGCTTCCTCGTGACCTTATGTAAGAGTGAGTAGTGTAGAAAAACAGGGAGACACAAGATGTATTAATTCATGAGTAGTATAAGAATCTGTTATGAACATAACAAGTTAACTCTTCCAGGTCCAGCCACCAGCACACAGCAAACAACCGCCGCCATACCGGAAGTCCCCTCGACCCAAAATCCCCGTCTTTGTGCGCCGGAAGTCCAACAACGAGATGCTCAAGGTCATCTACGTGCCCTGCACGGCGCTAGTTGACGCATGCCCGGACCACTTCCGGGAGGACGCAGGCTCGGTCACGTGTGAGCTGCGCGGGAGATGTCACGTGGTGTGCGCGGCCCAGCAGCGCGTGCGTCTGGAGGAGTGTATGCTGGCAGCGCCCCCTGGTGGGGGGTACCTGGGGGGGCCGGGGGGCGGGGGGCCGGGGGGCCGGGGAGGGGCTGTGGTAGAGGAGTACATGAACGATAAGCCTGTCATGTCCTATAGAGACAGGTACATGAACAACTAGTGCAAGGCTATATGTAAGCCCGTAAGGCGAGGAGAAAGGAAACTCAACTTCGGGATGGGGAGGGGGGCCGGGGGGCTGGGGGCCAGGGGGCGGGGGGCCGGGGAGATAGGTACATGAACAACTAGTGGCTTCTTTAATCGTCTGATCTTATATCCAATAACTTCGTGGTATTCCTTGTCAATAAGGGAATCTGTGGTGCTCAGTAATTGGATGCCGCGATTCTCAGATCTTTTCTAATGATATTCTAATTTTCAGTAACAGAATTCAATAGTGACACAAGTTAGAAATCTTTCTTCTCCCTACGCAGGAGAACGATCAATTCATGTTAGAAATTTGTGTATTTCCCGGGAAAAGCACAAGCTGTATGTGCACAAGATAGACACAGGAGATTCTCAAGAATAGTGAATATTCCTAGATAGATCTAGTCAATGGTGATGCATATTTCCCGAGTTTTACTCATGCAAATAACCCGAAATTCCACAAGTAGAATAAAGATTTGTATTTCTCCAGTTTCACTACAAGAAATGACAGGGAAGATGACACAAGAAACTTCCAAAAAATGTTCTAGAAACGTTCTAAAATTTCCGAGTTTTGACATGAGAATGGCATGAGTTACACTTGAGATTTTGTTTGCAGGGTAAGGCAAAGATACTCAACTGATGTACATTTTATGTTATATATTTCGGGAAACCGACCCGTCATCCCTTGTGCCCATGATGTGATCTGTTGATGCTCCCTATGTGCAGTTTTTTTAAATATGATAAATGGCAATGCATGCATTTTTTCAAATGCATATGAGATTTATAAAGGGGCTACTTTACCCACGATGGATGTAAAATGGATGTAAAATGGATGTACCTAGTGCTTGGTAATGTATACATGTCGACACATTAGTTAAAGTTGCTATACCTCCTCAGACACTCAAAATTACATTTTTCTCATTTGATTCTTAGACCATTGTATAATCCGTTCCCTCTTATAATCTGTCATATATTCTGACAAGAAGTCTTAATATCATGTTAGACACGACTCCAATTCCAACAGCTATTTATATTCTGCAGGGATTTGGTTATTTGGTTTTAACAAAAGCCATCATGCATGTGGCAGTACTGAGTGGAGAGGAGCCTGGCGGTTTTTCCATTGCTCAACTCACAAACACAGTCTACTAGTACCTGGTGTATCCCTGTAGATGGCATTACTTGTTGATGTAATTAAGTGCTGAATAGTATGCTGGTAGCATTTTATTTGTCCTTATCTATTTTCTTAAATTTAGCATGGTTAAAAGACACAAAATGAGTTGGGATGCTACCAGTACACTCCAACAAGGAGACTCTTGCAGATGCAGAAATTGAACTACCTCTATATCTAAGGTGGTACAGCAGCTTTAATTATGATTTGTATAATCAGATAATCTATAGGTATATATGTATATGGCTTTTGATATAATCTACAAACATACATGCATAGTCAGATATGATCCTGTAATCAGTGACATGCACTGGGAAAAGAGACCTTACCCAGCCAGCATTGCTTAGTGGGACCCATGTGTTTTTACGTGGGCAAGCTGATTTGCCCATATCTGGGTTATGGTCCTTTTTGTCCAGGGCTACCAGTGGGATTCCATATTCGGCCAGCCCAGATTCAAAGTGCCCAGCCTGAGCCCAGATTAAATATAAACTATAAAAATGTACAATAAATGGTGATTTCTGGAGGAAAATCAGATATCAGCATGTTTTGAAATATGTATTTATGGGAAAAAAAGTTTTCCTGGGCTGGCCCATCTGGGCTCCCACTAATAGCCCTGTACAAAAAGGACCATTACCCAGATATGGGCAAGCCCAATTGGCCTAAGTAATACACATATGGGCCCCAGGGACCAATGCGGGATGGGTAGTGTACCCTACACGCAGGGTCCTTTTCGCAGATTGTGTCTCATTATTATATTACCTGGTGTGGAACAATGTGGAACGCTTGATCTACCTCTGCTGCGTGTCACTAAATCGTAATGTGATATTATAGAGATTTATGTCTGAAGTTATCTAGGGTCACCTCGTCGTTGACAGTGACTACTGTCAAAGTACTTATTTTCATGGGTGTAAATTTCCGCGGAAGAGTGAAAATCAGCAATTTCGCGGGTATTTATTCTATACTTCAGCATATAAATATTTCACGGATTTTTCATTTCCTCGAAAATCGCGAACATATATACCCAGCGAAATAAAGTAATTTCACAGTACCAAGTCAATATTGGTCCTTGGGGCCCATATGTGTTTCCCTTGGGTCAGCTGGGTTATGGTCTTTTTTGTCCAGGGCTACCATTGTCAGCCCAAAAAAAAATCTTTTTTTTATTAATACATTGTAAATATGTCGAAACATACTGACAACTTATTTCCTTCCAGAAATTATTATCAATTGTACATTTTTATAGTGTGTGCTAAATCTGGGCTAGGGCTAGGCACTTTGAAATCTGCGCTGACCCATCTGGGCCCCCACTGGTAGCCCTGGACCAAAAGGACCAAAACACAGGGTGGGCAAATCAACTTGCCCGAGTAAAAACACACATGGGCCCCATTGAGCAATGTTGACTGGGTATTTTATATGGGGAATGCCTTGATATTTATACAACTATTAGCTATTGCGTACTGTACAATAAGAAATACATGTCCTTTTTTTAATTTTCCTGGGCTCCATGATTTTCTGCTCTTTCTGCCTCAGTTCCCAGGGAACTGGGGTGAGGCTAGAGCATGCTAGTGCCAGCTAGGGTGAACTACTTTTGTGCCTAGCTCAAGGGGTGAGGTAGTGTGAGCTTTGGGTGAGGTGCCCTAGCCCTTCCACATGCCTACCCAATCCCACCCAGTGGCTAGCTGGTGGTGGGGGAACTTGGGTGAGAGGTGGGTGAAGGCTTGCACAAGGTGTGGGGTTGTCCAGTGTGCAGTATATATCAGTTACTTATATCTCAACACCTCACACCCACACTGTAGTATAGTGGTCAGCACCGTCGCCTTGTACCCCAAAGGTCCAGGGTTCGTGACTCGGTCATGTCAACCTACCCACCATTTTTTCTTCATAGAAATAGAAAATTGAAGATAAAATGGTTGGAAAGTTGACATGGCTGAGTCACGAACCCTGGACCTTTGGGATACAAGGTGACTGTGATGACCACTAGACTACCATGTTGGTACAAGGTTGGGATATCTTAGGAGCCTATATGTATTACAGTGGAATGTTTTAACCTTTTGTTCCTAGCATTGCCCACACACAAGCCTGAATCTTGTGCTAGCCCTATCTAGCTCTCTGCCATGTTGCCCAAATCCAGGCTTGATGGCTGGGACTGTGTGGCACTGTGGAAGAGTTACAAGAGGGGCTTGCAGTAGCATAAGGAAAGCCCTTATGCAGCTATGATGTGAGTTCTCCCAGTTGCCCCTTGTTTTAAGAACAATAGACCAATGACATGTATTTTGTGGACAATTGTAAAGCTACATTAGTAAAAATAAGAAAAAAATGGTGGGTAGGTTGACATGGCCGAGTCTTGAACCCTGGACCTTTCACATACAAAGCGCCGGTGATGACCACTATACTATCGGATCTGTGTTGGGTGGCCATATAAAGGAACCTCTATTTATCCACCATGGCAATACACAACCTACTAAATACTGGTGTACATGCTTGGGGGACCTTGGGTAAGGTGGTGTGCCAGCACACAGACCAGAGGGTCACCCTCAGTGTGGGTTTGGGCAGAGGAGGCTATAGGCACAAGGCTTGCCCAGTCTAGCACATAGGGTGAGCTTCTACACACAGGGCTCACCCTACCTTGCTCTATGGGCAATGCTCGCACTAGTCTCACCCTTCCTCACCCCAGTTTCCTGGGTTCCGTTTTATTTCTTTAGTAAAGACGCAATGCTGTGTTTATATATGTAGCTTTTTTATTCATATTCTTTTCACATGTTTTACACGTGCGGCATTCCATACTTCAACTTATTTTATACATTGTAATATAATGAAGGGCATTATGCCAAGCCTATATTCGTCAATAAATTACATATATGTTTTTATATATAATCAACTCACGTGACGAGCAAATATGGTGACATGTATCAGCTTCTATAGCCATTATCAGCTTACAAAAAGTAAAACACAAATAATTGTTCTTCTTCACATCATAATGCTGCCAAGGAAAACCACATAATAGTAAAATCACAACGGGCTTCTAGTAATAACGTAATTGTCATCTCCTTAATATCGGGTTTATACATTTAGTAGAAGTGTGTATAGAATACGCCAAGTAGTGTCAATCATTAAGTACCTTTATATGCCTAATAAGCACAACTCTGTTATACTTGAATTAAAACAAAGTTACATTAATTATAACATTGCGTACCAAGACCTATTTCATTTTAACGTATGGTTGCAAAATATTGAATAAGGCATTTGTTGCATCACACCGAGAAGATTACATGTATTAGATATTAGGTCTATGTTGTGTCATGAAAACGCCTTTCAGAATTATGAGAATAAAATTATATTAAGAATTGTAGTTGCTGACTTGTCAGTTAACACTAAGGGTAGGGCATAGCTACTACACACACAATACATGTAAATAAAATAATACGTTTAACGAATTCTCATCAAGGTATAAAGCTCTCAGTTACATCATCAAGTTATATCCGAATTGAACACATTGTTACTATATCCCACTCATATCACAGTCGTATCCATCTCTACTAGAAGCCAGAGGTCGTCAGAACAATAGTATAGGGTACAATAATATATATATATATATATATATATATATATATATATATATATATATATATATATATATATATATATATATACATATATATATATATATATATATATATATATATATATATATATATATATATATATATATATATGTAAGAAGGCCCATAAGTACCATTCCCACCATAGAGCCAATATCAAGACTTTTGGAATTTTTTAAAATTCTCTTATATGATTTTTCAAATCATTTATTGAAGAACGCCCGCTCCCTAAATTACCCTGAAGTACACATTCTAACAATACCGTAAATAATCGTGTATAAGCCTAAAGCCGGTGATCCACTGCTGCAAATTTGCTGCGAATGTAGTCCTGCGAGAGAAACTTGCGAGGACACTAGCAAGAAGCAAAACTTTTAGATTTCTGCGACTACAGTCACACGCCGCTCGTCTCTCGCAGTTACACTGTACCTGATCCACTGCTAGAACGTTTTGTCCATGTTTACTCTCATTCACAGCAAAATCGCAGCAAATTCGCGGCAGTGGATCACCGGCTTAACTCAGCACAACCTAACTATGAGGAATCGTGTAAGCCTAAAAAGGGGTCTGGAAATTGGTATTTTAGGACTTTACTTTAGTAACAAAAACGTGTGTATAAACCGTACCCGAACTCTGGGAGGACCCCAGTGGGCACAAAATTCAGTCTATCGTTGAATCAACATTGAATTAACATTGAATCGACATTGACAACCGTTTATCAATGTTGATTCAATGTTCTGTGCCCATTGGGACGATCCCATAAGCCGCACTGGAGATTGGACTCGTGTACTAAAGCCGCGTCTCCTACGCGAGAACTACGGTTATCAACGTAGAGGTGCTTTACTTACATATTTGTAAATATTTGCATAATTTACAAAACCCATTGTTGTTCACTCTTTAAGTACAGCATGATGCATTAATACATAATGCCTTGGTCGTCATGATGCAAAAATGCAGCCCTAGCGAGTAACTAACCTGAGCTGCATTTAAGCATTATGCTGACCCTATCCCAGTCAGCACAAAACTCCGATCAACGGTGAATCAACGCTTAATTGACATTAAATCAACGTTGAAAGCCATTTTTCAATGTTGATTCAATGTCCACTATATTCAGTGTCCACTATATATTGATTCAGTGTCCACTATATTGGAGTCGATACTTTCCCCAAGGGTCGGCATGATGCATGAATACAGCACTGGCCAGTGACTCGCCAGGGCTGCATTCATGCATCATGACGACCAAGGGCCTGATGGCTCAGTCTCATGAGTTTGTAACCGTTGAAACGTCTTTGACCGGGTGTCGTCTTTGACCGGGTGTCGTCTTTGACCGGGTGTCATCTTTGACCGGGTGTCATCTTTGACGGGGTGTCGTCTTTGACAAGGGAGTTATAAGATGGAATAAATGAGGCATAAATAGTGAGGAAATCGGTGAGATACTGCAATAATATGTTAATACACATTCATTGGAAACATAAGTAACATTTTATATATCTATATACTGCACTTACTATGCACAGTGCAGTTGTTTAAGCTCAAAGTTATATATAAAGTGACGTCTTTGACCGAGTAGAGTGAAATAATAGTACTATGCTGTACTATGCATAGTATGCTCAGTGTATAAATATAACAAAATTGACTTATGTTTGCTATAAACGTGTATCAACATACGGGTGCACTGTTTCCCCGCTTTTCTTACTACATAGACCTCATTTCTGCTATTCTAATGCTGCCTGGTCAAAGACGACACCCGGTCAAAGATGAAGCCCGGTCAAAGACGACACCCGGTCAAAGACGTTTCAACTGTTACAAACTCATGAGACTGAGCCTGATGCATTCATGCATGATGCCATCCTTCACGTGTTCGTCCTGCAGGGTCCTAGAGCCACATGCCTGGGTCCTCCTTCTCCACCACCACGTACACCTTGTCACACTTACGGCTGTGTTTTATCTGGAAATAAACAGGACATGGACACAGTAAGCCTCCTGTACTAGGGACTGACACTGCACAGAGGGGTAATTGTGGTATAATTGTGACATCAGAAAGATGGAAGAGACCACTTGTCCGACTAAACTTCTGTTAGTTTGAGATTGAGAGGTTTTATTTTGCTATTCTAATAAACATCATTGATGACATTTATTTTCGCGTTCAGGTTGGCTGCTAAATGAAAAACTCAATGTATTGTATGTAGATTTTTCAGCCAATAAATATAATTCAATTCAATTCAATTCAGGTAGTAGGGTAAAGGCACCCATTTCCGATGCTCCTTGACAATAAAGATCTATGTGATCACTTTTGCCTGTTGAAATAAACACCTTTGAAAGATGTTATTCTTAACATAGGTTACCCCATTGGAAACATTATCTATATGGGTTATATTCCTGATGAGATCACAATAAATTCTCTCATATAAGTATAAATGATTGTACATCTAAAATCTTGATTTCAATCTAAAGTCAGACACGTCATGGCGGAGATGATACTGGAGTCGGACACTTGACATTTCATTGGCTTGATAGGTATGCGTGACAGTAAATGCAACATTCTTCTGAGAAAAAAATATCATGTTATGTTTTTGAAACAGTTTTCTTCTATTTATAGATCTCCAATCACATAATATTGGTCCCAATCAGATGACGTTTTTATTCAACATTTCTGCATGTATGCATGTAGCTGCGGCTATCTAACTGACCTTGGTATCCAACACACTATATTAATGTTTATAATGAAGCGCAGTTACATGTGTATATTAATTATGTAACTCAAAACCAATGGTGTGCCTCTACATGGGTAAAATTCGACACGCGCGACATGGCGACACGGCCCTTTTAAAAATATATGTAATACATATAATATTATTATTAACCATAGTAATTATGTAGTGTACTTATAATAACTATTATCTTATCATCCTATATCTGTCCTAGAATAGGTGACTCTATTCTACATTATGTCGCCACGTTGAGTTTAGACCCCCCCCCCAAGGCACCCCTATTTATTGGGGAGCACCTCAGTGGGTGAGTCGCTCATGTAGAGTACGTGCGGGAACCGCTAGATGGCAGCACTAGAACGTGGTTTGGAAGCGCCACATCAGATGGCGCTAGGGTAAAGGCACCGCAGATGATGCTGTACTAATTAATATTAATGAGACGGCCTGTGCTGGCTTAACTATTAATTTGAATTAAAATCAGAAAGAACGTGTGTGTTGTTCATTACTATATCACACTAAGTCACGCACTTAGTTTTATAATATGGCTATTTATTAATCGACATGCAACATGAGCTTCAATATCGCCCTCATGAGTTCTCCTCCCCCCCGTCCTCCCCATCATCGTATCATTATAAGCGCATGCCTAGCGCGCCTGTTGTTGTTACATTTTAAAATCCAAACTCTTGGAGGTTTGGACAGGAATACAACGGCATTTAGAGCTTATGCCCGGGGGGGCCGGGAAGGTCCTTGAAAAGGGGTCCTTTTTGGGTGATTTAGGAGAAAAAGGTGTATTTTATGGCTGCTTGACTGAAAAAACTCTCAGATGACACTTCAATCCACCTTTTTCTACATTAAAAACACACATTTTTTTGCTGGGTAAGGGTAAGGCCTCCCTTTTGAGGTATATATCACCCTTGATAAGGGTATTTATATCCATACCCCTTATTTGATGGTATATTTTTTGCTTAGTTTCCCGTGAAAGGGTGCTATTTTGTTGATTTTCCTCCCGTGATAAGGGTCCTAGATTTGAGGTGATGTTCACACATAGTTACTATAGAAAAGATAGGGAGTGCCCCCCCCCCCCCCGGTGCTTATGCCAAAATCAGAATGATTTGACTAATAAATGCAGGATTCTCCCGCCGATTCTCCATAGCGTGCCTGTAATGCTGTAGGTGCGCCAGATAGCGCGCCGCGTGCCAACCACGCCCCCTCCAATGCCTACTGAACACGTCTTGGCTGGCAGCTAAGTAGTAGAGTCAGAGTGAACTATGGAGCAGGCAAAGGCGTGAACCTAAATATCCAAGCACGGTCTTGGTGGCTGGGTGAGTTTTAGAATAAGGCCAAATAACTAAAAGGGTTTGTTTCAGGTAATATGGCACGAAAATCTAGGGTCGGTATGTCGCTGCTTAATGATACTATATGCTGGCTCTTATATTAAGTTATGTCATTGAGGAGGAGATATTACTGCTTGGGTAAGGACTTAATTATATGAGAGCTAGGGGGATATAGACAAATGCCAACGCCCATTAATACCATCTCTGTTGTATTTCACGAGTGGGGGCTGGGGCCATATCCCACGAAGCCGCAGGCTGAGTGGGATATGGCCCCAGCCCCCACGAGTGAAATACATCAGAGATGGTATCAATGTAGTTGGCATTTGTGTTTATTTTTTATTTTAGCCATTTTATGAAGAAAAAAACAGCTTTGCCTAGCCCATTGAATACGGCCACATTGTATTCAATGGGGGCATTGAATACGGCCCTTCAATGCTAAAGCATAGGAAGTCTTGTATTTCCAAAAAATAAAAGGTAAGACTCAAGTGGTAATTAATACAATGTTCTTTTATTTCATAGCCATTAATATATAAGTATCACTCTGGAGCTCTGGGTCTGACACATTCGATAGAAGTACAACAATAAACATGAATCTGATATTACCTTAATCTTAATGGAAGTCTGCTGGCTATCTCAATCTTACCCACTCTTCTGGCCTGTGTGTTAATACTTTAAGGACCGCTACTAGAGGGGTGCTTTAACCTAATGATGACTATTTTGTGTAGATAGGGTCTCTACATAGACATACCTTTGGATGGACCCGTTTAGCCTCTCCCGGCAGTTGCTCATTGAAGTAGATGATTTCGTTAAGGGTGACGATCAACTGCCGACTGAAATGAAAAAGACAAGAAGAGCGTTATAATCACGGGCATTATAGATATGTTGTTAATTGCTATTTACTAACTTATATCGCCTTGGAGTTCGGGGTGAATCCATCGGTATACCCCGATATACTAACTACTAATGTCCTGGCTGATTCTGTTTTTTTAGTTTATCAATCATTTATTTTGAGATTATTTATGATTTCATTGCCTCGTTTAATCACATTTTATTCACAATTTGCAGAAAACTCTCATCGGTGACATAAGGTTTAACAATCATTTGGTGGAATTCAGTGCCGGGGATGCCTAGTGTAGCCTGCTTACACCCACGGCCGCAGCGCACTGCTGTGGGTGTAGAAGTTAAGAGTCTAAAAATCGCTGGAAATTTAGCCCAAATGCGAGGTTGGTTTGATTCGCGCTCCCCTGGGCTTAATACACGGTTTTCTGGGCTGAAATTAAACAGGAGGCTTCTTACATATGTCCTCCGCCTTGCTATGTTTTAAAAATTTGCAGTTAATTTCTCATTTCTACACATTAGAGCACTTTGAAGAAGGTGTCTAAGCAGGTAGGCACTCTTTACTGCGTTGGTACCACCCTAAGATTGGTCTAGACGGCTGGTCTAGACATAGCTATAATTACACAGTTGTTCATTTCACCACGGCCCATAACAGCCACTCAAGGCCCTGGTCAAGGCAAATCTTGAGTGGTCTAGACACACTTTAAAGTATCATTCAATATTGATTGATTGGTCAGGATTGTACAGTACCAGTAGAAAACTGACACTTCTCTCCGTAACTCTCAGACAGCCCCTGGCGCCCTACTGAGAGTTACATCCCGTAACTAGGGATGCCCAATATACATAATGAGAGCCCGGGGGGGGGGCACTCAACCTTAGTTTGGGTACCCACTGCAAAACGGGCCCGCTAGCCGTGGTGGTGAACGTCCGTGAGATTAGAAAAAGAGGGGCTGTCACTAACCAAAAGGTTCTAAAACAGGGGGCTGTTGGAAGATGTATGGTAACAAGGCTGTTGTTACAGTCAAGAGTACTCACATTTCATGCCCAGAAAACTGTAGTTAGCGCTCCAAATTGTTTACATAACAATATCCTGGCCTAAATCGAGAAAAATGGGGGGCTGTTAATTAGCCATGGGAGAATAAGAGGGCTGTCATATCATGGAATGTGCGGGCTGTAGTGAGGGGGGGGGAGGGAGTGGGGGGGGGGGGGGGTGGTGATGAGTGTCTTTGCACGATATAACAGAGGAGGGGGCGGCGGGGTTTCCTCGCTGGTGGGATGGTGGGGGGTAATGGTGCACTATTAGCCTTACTCACCCTCCGTCCTCTAGCACGTGGTCTACCCGCACTGGCTTGTCTTTACACGATATAACAGAGGGTCCTCGTTGGTGGGGGGGGGGGGGGGGAAGGGGGGGGGGGTAATGGTCCACTATTGGGGGTGCAGAGGGGTCCCCCCCCCCCCTCAGGTCGGAAAGTCGCCGAAATTAAGGGGTCCAGGTCACAAAGTCGCTTTTTGTCAATTTTATCTAAAAGTCGCCAGGTCACTTTTATGATTGCATTAGGTCGAAAATTGCCTCCAAAACGGCCCAGGTCGCCAGGTCGCTTTTGACCCCTCTGGAGCCACACTATTACTAGTATTAGCCTTACTCACCCTCCGTCCTCTAGCGTGTGGTCTACCCGCACGGGCTGGGTGGGCCGGTACTTGTCTTTACACGACCAGCAGATCTGGAACCGAGCCTCGTCCAAGTCCTCCTGGTGCACTGTGGGTAAAGCCAAATAAATAAATAAAATTATTATATATATTTTGTTTATTTATCCCTTGGCCTGCAAATAGTCCTCTTTGCAGGATGGTTCAGTTTCAGATATGCATACCGTATCGTCGCAATAATGGGCCGGGGCGTTCTTCAATACTATACTTGGTTGGGCTATTGTTTCCCCGGCGCTTATACAAGACAGCCGCTGGTTCAACCACTGCTCTAGTACGTAAGAAAAGTTTAGAGACTCCTATGCCCTCCACGAATGTACAATACCGGCCCTCCATTGAAACCAGGCGTATTATCGTGACGGTACGGCATGCAGGAACACTCCTGTGACATTGACGCAATTATATTCATGGAATACATATAACTGGTGAAATACCGTTTGAGTTTTAATAGATGTGTCTTTATAGATATTATGCATGGTGAGTCACCGGCCATACATAGTCTGGTCCGCCCTGGTTTGCTAGACCCGATCGTGTGACTGGAAACATGCCCTATTTCTGAATTAGCCATTTGATATAATTATACAGCAAGTAGACCTTTATGATTACCCGGTATATAAATGAATAAATTCACCATGCATGACACTAGGCTCGATGAACGAGATACCTTGATGTATATGAATATCTTGATACACACGTTCATAAAGACACCATTGACAATACACCCTGCTCTACAGAGCAGAAACCAGGGGCGGATCTTGGGGGGGGGGGGGGGGGGGGACCCCCCCCCCCCCCCCATTTTGAGCCGAAATTTGAGTTTTCATTTAATTGTACATATTATTTGGGGATTTTTGAACAATGGCCCGCCCCCCCCCCTTTTTTTTCAAAATCCTGTATCCTTCCCTAGAGGCTTTTCATGAGTTAATACCCAGCGTGCATGGACGGATAGAGAGATATAGATCTAGAGATCTAGAGAGGGCGACGGGGGTGGGACGGGGGTGGGGGCTCCTAATGCAGGAACTATAATCTACACCCTAGCTCTAATACCGAGCTCAACTGTCATAATTACCCTACAGTAGATAGTCCATGTCAAAATTCTAAACAGAATACAAGACTAGTATCATCAATGTGAGTACACTATACAGTTATTACTGCCAGGGAGAGGGGCGGGGGGGGGGGTAGCTCAGGAACCGGGGCAGTCTAGACTCTAGTTATACAGAGCACAGGGAAGGGGGTCACAGCATGGCGTTGGACGGAGGGGGGGGGGGGTAGGGGACGCTATCCAATATTTACAAAGTTAGATACCAAATTTTAGAGTTATTCCTCCATTTTAGCGACTGATTCTAAGGTTTGTAGCAAGAAAACACCCGATTTAAGCAGATTTTGGAGCTGTTTTCGGATTTAAAAACGGATAATTAAGAAAATTTCCTGATTATTCCTGCTGGTTCTTTGTGTATCACTGGTTCCAGCTGACAATGGCCTTTGTCCCGAGTTTGCGACACGCATTTTGCTCTGATATTATTAGAACTAAAATTGTATGACATATTGACAGATATATGAGCGGTTTAGGCGGTCTATGTTGAGACTCATATAGACACTTTACCAGTTGTGTACACCACTATGTGTTGGTGGGATGAGGTTGGCAGGATACCAGGGAGGAGGGATATGGTGTATGTAACCACCAGAAACCAGGGGTGAGCAGAAGTTCGTTAAGTAGGCCATGATAATGGTGAACTGCGGGCGTCCTGGGGGGACGCTCAGGGAACGCCACGGAGACGCCGGTCCCATCCCGGTCAGCCCCCTGCCGGTCTGTACCATTTACTGACATGTATACAGGACACAAAATACCAGGGTAGGACTAGGGGTAAATCTACATATAGAAGTGTGGTACACTCTATATACACACACAGAGCATCTCAACATTTACAACTGAATAATAATAACTCAAACCTTTCATAAAGTCGGACACATCTCCATCCTCCATCTTTGTTTAACGAATCTGCGAGCAACTCCTCCCAGAGCTCGGCCTAGAGGCACGTATCCGGCATAGAAGGGCCCCTAGTGAGGGTTCACGGTACAAATAGTCGCCGTTTTGGGGTTGGTATAGCTGGAGTTGTGTATTTTTTAATCCTGGTGTAAATGTTACAGTCAGCGTTCCCCCATCTCCGCCATAGCGTTAAGGCGTGGGCACGTGACCCTGGAGGCGGCCTGTGATTGGCTACGTGCGTCATGCATGTATTATAGCGGCTGGTGCACTCACCATTAGCTCACCCCCCCCCCCCCCCCCACCACCACCACCACCAACCTCCCCCTTCTCACCTACCTAATGGGTGTGGATGGCTAAATTCGACACGGCGACATGGTCATTTCTTAAAATCGACATGTGACATGAGCCCTAGTGGCATGCGACATGAGGTTTGAGAAGATAGTGACAGGGGACATGAGCAATTCTTAAAATCGATATGGGACATGGGGATTATTAAGCGACATGGACATGCGACATGGCCATTTCTTAATATCGACATGCGACATGGGGACCCCCATCTCCCCCCTCTCACCTACCTAGTCAGATCATCCTCACCACGACAAATACACAGAGAGAAGTAAAGGTGTCAACAGTGTCTCCCACGTAGCTCTGGTAGAATAGAGAGTCAAACAACATTATGAAAGGTCAACTTGAGTTGACTCTCTACTATCAGTGTCAACCCCTTGAGTTGACTCTCTACTATTATTGTCAACTTGAGTTGACTCTCTACTATCAGTTCAATAGCAGAGTCAATAGCTGTCTGATACTCATTTTTTGCCAGGTTGGAGACACAGTTGACACCTTTACTTTTCTGTGTGTGCCTAACAGTCGGTATCGTATATAGCTTGCTGGTTTGACCGTATTCCCAGCTAACAAACAAACGTTATTTTACGTCAAAATAACGTTATGCCATAGTAAGGAGCCTTAAAGAAACGTAATATAACGTTATAAAATGTTGTATAACGTTTTTTGTTTACTGGGTTGTAGGTTAAGCGTGTGTTACTTTTGTCTTATTTTAGGCCACTAAAAAACGCGTGTTTCTCCTCACCAAGCCATAACAATAAAAAATTGCCAGAGAAATACGAGGACCGCGTATTTAATCATTCTTCCACTGTGGACCAAATGGGTAGAGAACATGTACTTTATTCACAATTCAATAATTGAAAATTTATAGATCCAAAAGATGTTGTGAATATATGAGGCTCACTCTCACCAAATCAGTGCAACTAAAAAAGTGACGTACATGATCGGTGGACGTACATGATCGGCGGACGTACATGATCGGCAGCTTTATTTTTGTCTGAAATTTTTTTTCCAACTTCTCTCAAGTGTTGTCTCAGCATATAAGAAAGTCCCATCTCTTAAATATGTGTCATGGCCAGTACAGACCTTTGTTATTAATTGCTTATTACGTTAGGTGACGTACATGATCGGTGAATCTGTATGTAGTCCAAATCGTATTATAATGTAAGGATTTCAGGTTTGTAAGAAAGTATGTTATCCCACTCCCCCTGGTCTCCTGTAATGTCCCAAAGAACATGCCTAAATATGTCGCTTATGTTGAAATATACCCATTCCTCTGTTCCTTTTCAACCACTTTTTACTTATTCTGAACGCGACAAATTTCAAAGTTTTTTTCTGCCACATTTGTTTGACCCAATTACTGTAATCAGTAACTAATTGTAGTGGCCAATATGTCCCTCCCCATATCCCTTGTTACATGCAAACATTTCCTTTTATTTACCCTCTGTTATCCCATTTCAGTACGGTCCGATCATGTACGTCACCGATCATGTACGTCACCGATCATGTACGTCACCGATCATGTACGTCACCGATCATGTACGATCATGTACGTCACCGATCATGTACGTCATCGATCACCTACTCTATTTTCTATCATGTATATACCACTTACATATCAATAATGTATCAATAATGTACCTCCTCTCCATTGGTATCTTCTTTGTTCTGTATTCAATTAATATTATTATGTGTTAATAGCTACCGGTATGCAATAACTGTAATAATCAACAACTATGACTGCGATATTTTTTGATAGAAATCCTATTCATCTGCTTTTTAATACATAATATTATGTTGGCAAACTCGATCACTGCTGATGGTGCAACACAAACTTATCTTTGCAGTATATACATCTCATAGTGTCCATTATATGTGTAAATGTCGAGATAACAAAACTGTGCGTATCTTACATAGATCCTGTTCATATACAAGGTCAGGATGACGATAAATAGCGGAATGTAGCTCGTCTTTGACAAGCAAAGATGTACACAATTTCATATCTAACGGTATCCCTATACCAAAGTGCAAATTAAGTTTAAATTCGTTCACAAAAATATACATGTATTTCATACATGGTTCATGTTCGGCAACAAGAATCAAAGACGTTCATATATAGTATCACACCAGGGAGGAAACGTAAAGCTAATTAATACTTCACAGAGTGTTACTGGTATAACATCTCGTCAACTAGCAAAGTTATATCTTCTCAATATGGACATTAAATATACTATTCAAATAAATTACTTAATATTTATAACTGCTCGTATGTCTTTGATATTGTCACTTCCTTGACGATTTCCTGTGCCCTTTCCCTTTCCCTTTCCCTTTCCCTTTTGATTTTGGTGTTAGGTGCAGACCGAGCTCCTTGTATCTATGTAGAGACAGTGTTTCGGCCAAACTCCACTCATCCTGGGAACTCTGTGTCTTGGCTTCCTGTATCTCCAGGTACTCTCTCAGTGCCAGCGTATCCAAAATGGGCCATTCATCCGAAGAAGTGTCACCCTCCTCTTCCCTCACCTCATTCAGAAACCTTCCTTCATTTCTCTTGTTTTTGATCTTTTCTTGTTGCTGCACTTCAGACTGAGAGTACTTATCCCCTAAGTTGGCATCTTGTTCACTGTCACTCTCACTTTCATCTGTCTCTCCCTCACTGCTGCTGGTGTATTCCATCTCTTCACCGACTTGGGTGACATGTAGTGCGAGTCTGTGTTTGGCCTGATTCACAGCACTGCGTGTCCTTCTCTCTATCCCATTACGGCGACGAAGTTCTGTCCGATGTGTCGAGTGCACCTCGTCAAGCATATCATCTTCGTCGCTGGTGAATTCTGCTTCCCCAGGAGCGGTTTCGTTGCTTCCTAGGGCATGGGCAATCTCGATATCAATTACCTCTGGATTCTCCTCTTCACTGTCCGGATTGTTGTCGGACTCGCTGGTGGAATGGGGTTGCACATCGGAATCAGGCTCGCTGTCAGTTTGAGAACTGTCCTCTGATTCTTGTTGTGCACTTCCTGCGGGGCGACGTTTCTTCTTCCTTCTTTTGGGTGGGCCGACAGTAGGGGGTTTCTTCCCTTCCTTGAACCAGCCGTCACACGTTGGGCGTAGGTCGTCGGTCAAGCAGCACTCTTTGTAGCAGGAAGTTTCTCGAAGATAGAGGTTTCCTTCGTGGAAGGTGGCTTGGTGTACAGCTGTTATTCCTCGTACCTCCTTACTCTTCCAACTCTCCACTACCTTTGTACTGCTTTTGATTTCCTTAGGGTCTGCTTTCAGTAGGTTGATCTTTTCAGTCTGTGGTTGAACAACAGAAATGAATTCCTCCACAGTTTGTATCGATCCACAAGACTTCACCGTTCTGTCTGCCAACCCCTTCAGAGCACCGCCTACTCCGTCGCAGGGACCTTTTCCGTGGCCTGCCTCTAACCAGTTCCAGGTTATCCGGATGCCAAACAAGTTAGATGCCCGCTTCAGCATCTGGCAAGCGTACCTGTTTCGGTATTGCGAAGAGGGAGAATCCGTTACCAGGTGTAGGTGCTCCATGTCCGGTACCAGACGCTTTATTTCCGCCACAAGGAGTAAAAGGAAGGTGAAGGTTGTGGGGAAACACTTTTGCTTCACGCTGCTTATTCCAACAAAGTTAAAGTTTTTCAACTTTTCGGCCCCCTCTTCTCCCAACAACTTAGCATACATCACCATGGGGTGTAATGTCAACTGGTCTTTGCCAAAGAAGGCTGCTTGAATCTCTGCCATGAAAGACGTGGACCAATTTTCAGCATAGTCCATCTGACAAATCACATGCTTTGGTGGTAGATTCTCCTTCAGGAGTTTGATAGCTGTGTACTGGGCTTCTACCCTTGCCTGGTGCGCTCGGAAAATTTTAAGAGCAGATAGGAATCGTTTCTTGAACTTCCTTTTCGAGTACTGTTTTTTCTCCAGGACTGTGTGGTACACCCTACGTCGCTTAGGGCCCTCCGGGGGGTACCATCGTGTCTCCTTGTCCCACCTTTTGAACTGGACTACTTCTGCAGTAATGGCATCCAGTGCAGCCGTGATATCTTCGTCCGACAAGAGTAGGAGCTCAGATGTGCGGTTTGGCAAGCCCTGCACAGCCTCGAGCATCAATCCCATGTTGGCGTGCGGTTTGCAGAGGCACACCGACCGTTTCAGGAAGACAGAGGTCTTCACGGTGCGCTTGTCCCTTGCTTTGCAGAAGGTAGCAAAGGACAAGGCCAGGTCCGTCTCCACGACGAACTTGCGGTGTAAGTTGCGCATGCAGTCTACCAGCGCAACAATAGGAATGCCGACGTCTTTTCTGTAGTACTTCTTGTCGGGAAGTGTGTAAGAATTGTCTTCACGGCGCAGGAACTCATCGACAGCACGGCGCTTGTAGTCAGCCATGCGACGACGAGACGTCATCTGCTTTTTGCTTTTGTTCTTTGGGAAGATAGAGTTCCTGGACAGACGTATAGCTCGGGCTATGCTGGATTTCTGGGAAAACCGTTTCCTTGACCCTCCCAGACGCTCACTGAAAAGAATCTTCTTGGTGTCAGTTGAAGCATTCTTAAGTTGTTCTAAGATTTCAAAAAGGGGTAAGGCCATCTTCAGTTGGGCAGGGGTGGGATCAGGTAGTCCAATACCTTCCAAGAACTTTACTGTCTCCTTGTACACGGAAGAGGACTCGAGACTTTCGGAGTCCCCATCATGTCCATCCTCCCCTTCTGAATCGGGGGCCAGCACAAAGCCAACCTCCGGGTTCTCGACCCACTCGGGGCACGGTCCGTCGTCATCGTCATCGTCGTCGTCGTCTTCTGAATCGGTGGCCAGCACAAAGCCAACCTCCGGATTCTCGACCCACTCGGGGCACGGTCCGTCGTCATCGTCATCGTCGTCGTCGTCTTCTGAATCGGTGGCCAGCACAAAGCCAACCTCCGGATTCTCGACCCACTCGGGGCACGGTCCGTCGTCATCGTCGTCGTCGTCGTCGTCGTCTGCTGAATCGGTGGCCAGCACAAAGCCAACCTCCGGATTCTCGACCCACTCGGGGCACGGTCCGTCGTCGTCGTCGTCGTCGTCTTCTGAATCGGTGGCCAGCACAAAGCCAACCTCCGGATTCTCGACCCACTCGGGGCACGGTCCGTCTTCGTCGTCATCGTCGTCTTTATATTCTATAACGGGCTGCTGGAGTCTTCCATCCTGCACGGGGCTCGTTAAACCAGTGTTCAAGTCCACTTCCATTAGTCGGTCCGCATCGTCGTCGTCATCGTCGTCTTTATATTCTATAACGGGCTGCTGGAGTCTTCCATCCTGCACGGGGCTCGTTAAACCAGTGTTCAAGTCCACTTCCATTAGTCGGTCCGCATCGTCGTCGTCATCGTCGTCTTTATATTCTATAACGGGCTGCTGGAGTCTTCCATCCTGCACGGGGCTCGTTAAACCAGTGTTCAAGTCCACTTCCATTAGTCGGTCCGCATCGTCGTCTTTGTCTGCCTCATTTGTATGTCATGTTTCATCCGTCTCACTGCTACTCTCTTCTTCCTCATTCTCAGATGAAGAAGTTATTGTGGTGTATGGGGATGGTGAACTCTCCTCCAAATTGTATTTAACTGGTGAAGCGTACCAGACGGATGATTCTGCGATGGAACTGTCATCGTCCTCCCCCGACGAAGTACCATACACATCGTCCACCGACAACATCAAGGCCCTGGGGTTTGTAGTATCAACATTGCACGGTGCTTCATCATTATTGGCATCCTCAGCCGGCTGCTCAGGGGTCGGGTTGGGCTGTGGTGCGATCGGCTGGACGGTGCACGTGTCCGTCGGTGTCGGCGCCACCTGCACTTCATGGCTGTCCTGCCCCATTGGATCGTCAGCCGGCTGCTCATTATTGGCATCCTCCTCCTTAGTAGGGGCGTCACTGTGCTGCACTGTGTCGGAAACAGAGGTGTCCCCACACTCCTGCTGTTGTGGCAAGGTGGCCACAGGATAAAGGCCAAGCTTATTCATGTAGGCCACTTGACTGCACTCCGCCGGGTCCACATACTCGGGTTCACTTTGCTGCACCACAGCAGGCAGTGCTGGCTCGGCAGGAGGCTGGGTCTCATTAGTAAGGGCTTCACTGCGCTGCACTGTATGGGAAGCAGAGGTGTCGCCGCACTCGTGCTCACAGCTGACAAGTTGCGGACTGAGCTGCATGGGCAGTGTCTCATCCATGACTGCATCCTGTCCTTCACACACAGGCGCCAATAGGATGTTGTTGCATACTTGAGCTTTTGGGGAGCATGGTGGAGTAATCTCTACCCAATGTTCTTCCTCCTCCAATCCCACTAACAGATGTTGTTGCCATAACTCTGAATCATCAGCCGGCTGCTCAGGGGTCGGGTTGGGCTGAGGGGCGATCGGCTGGACGGTGCACGTGTCCGTCGGTGTAGGCGCCACCTGCACCTCATGGCTGTCCTGCCCCATTGGATCGTCAGCCGGCTGCTCAGGGGTCGGGTTGGGCTGAGGGGCGATCGGCTGGACGGTGCACGTGTCCGTCGGTGTAGGCGCCACCTGCACCTCATGGCTGTCCTGCCCCATTGGATCGTCAGCCGGCTGCTCAGGGGTCGGGTTGGGCTGAGGGGCGATCGGCTGGACGGTGCACGTGTCCGTCGGTGTAGGCGCCACCTGCACCTCATGGCTGTCCTGCCCCATTGGATCGTCAGCCGGCTGCTCAGGGGTCGGGTTGGGCTGAGGGGCGATTGGCTGGACGGTGCACGTGTCCGTCGGTGTAGGCGCCACCTGCACCTCATGGCTGTCCTGCCCCATTGGATCGTCAGCCGGCTGCTCAGTGGTCGGGTTGGGCTGAGGGGAGATCGGCTGGATGGTGCACGTGTCCGTCGGTGTAGGCGCCACCTGCACCTCATGGCTGTCCTGCCCCATTGGATCGTCAGCCGGCTGCTCAGGGGTCGGGTTGGGCTGAGGGGCGATCGGCTGGACGGTGCACGTGTCCGTCGGTGTAGGCGCCACCTGCACCTCATGGCTGTCCTGCCCCATTGGATCGTCAGCCGGCTGCTCAGGGGTCGGGTTGGGCTGAGGGGCGATCGGCTGGACGGTGCACGTGTCCGTCGGTGTAGGCGCCACCTGCACCTCATGGCTGTCCTGCCCCATTGGATCGTCAGCCGGCTGCTCAGTGGTCGGGTTGGGCTGAGGGGCGATCGGCTGGACGGTGCACGTGTCCGTCGGTGTAGGCGCCACCTGCACCTCATGGCTGTCCTGCCCCATTGGATCGTCAGCCGGCTGCTCAGGGGTCGGGTTGGGCTGCTCAGTCAGTATGACTGGTTTGTTCAGACTAACTTCCAGCACAGAGTGGGTTGTCGGTTCCTCGTCCAGTACTCTGCAGCCTTCACCTTCTGCAACTTCCCTCAGGTATGCATCCAATGTCAACACCGTGTATGCACCCTTTGGTACAGTTTCTGCAGCCATCTCAAGCGTGGCCGGCTCCTCGTCACATGTCGCTGCATCTTCCTCCTCGTATGTCAATTTCCTGCCAAATGGTGCAAAGAAGTTTGGTAAGTCGTAAACAAATTTATGGAAATGATTGTGACTGCTTACACTATCAAATTCTAATAAAAAATGTTATGCCAGCGTTATTTTAATCTTGCTCCTTCCTGCCTATTTTTGGTCATGTAAATGTGTTGGTAACTGTTCTCGATACTACATAGTTGCAAGAGTATAAATAGATAAAACAAGTGAAGCAGATACTGATTACCACCGAATTACAAAACTGTTTATTCTGAAGCACATATATATTCATTAGTACAATTAGTGGAAATGTTAGCTAGCAAAAGGTATCAGGCAGCACACCAAATTAGTATAAGTAGAAACGGACCACAATTGGGGTTTAAATAGAAATCCTGAGTCGCCGATCATGTACGTCACGTGACGTACATGATCGCCGAATCACCACCGGTCACAGACCTATCCAGATATATTATTATTCTGAAGCACATATATATTCATTAGTACAATTAGTAGAAATGTTAGCTAGCGACACAATTGGGGTTAAAATACAAAGGAACAGTACCGATCATGTACGTCACGTGACGTACATGATCGCCGAATCACCACTGGTCACAGACCTATCCAGATATATTAGTAATACAGTTATACCACAGATATATTAATAATACAGTTACACCACAGCTTCCTTCGGTCCAGCAGTTACACCAACGTATAAAAGCGACACAATTGGGGTTAAAATACAAAGGAACAGTACCGATCATGTACGTCACGTGACGTACATGATCGCCGAATCACCACTGGTCACAGACCTATCCAGATATATTAGTAATACAGTTATACCACAGATATATTAATAATACAGTTACACCACAGCTTCCTTCGGTCCACCAGTTACACCAACGTATAAAAGCAACACAATTGGGGTTTAAATAGAAATCCTGAGTCGCCGATCATGTACGTCACGTGACGTACATGATCGCCGAATCACCACCGGTCGCAGACCTATCCAGATATATTAGTAATACAGTTATACCACAGATATATTAATAATACAGTTACACCACAGCTTCCTTCGGTCCACCAGTTACACCAACGTATAAAAGCAACCCAATTGGGGTTAAAATACAAAGGAACAGTACCGATCATGTACGTCACGTGACGTACATGATCGCCGAATCACCACTGGTCACAGACCTATCCAGATATATTAGTAATACAGTTATACCACAGATATATTAATAATAGTTACACCACACCTTCTTTCGGTCCACCAGTTACACCAACGTATAAAAGCAACACAATTGGGGTTAAAATACAAAGGAACAGTACCGATCATGTACGTCACGTGACGTACATGATCGCCGAATCACCACTGGTCACAGACCTATCCAGATATATTAGTAATACAGTTATAAATAACACAGCTTCCTTCGGTCCACTAGTTACACCAACATATAAAAGCAAAACACTTGGGGTTAAAATACATGTAAAGGCACAGTACCGATCATGTACGTCACGTGAGCCAAGGATGATTTCTGGGGAATATTATGGGAAGATTTGCCAATCTTGACCTGAAATGGTGCATTCTGGTGCATGAAATCTCATATATTTTGATACTCGTGTCTGAGGAAATGACAAGCCCCCCCCCCCCCCCCACATAAAGGTAACCAGAGAATGACCAATTTGGAGGAATAAAATTGTGAGAATTCAGAGAAAACTGCGGAGTTAGCATGCCTGTGAAATAAAGAGTGCCAATCAAGTGACGTACATTATCGGCGACTCGGCTAAAAAGACAAATATATATGTATTTATACGTACATTTAAAGTATAGCTCCCGTTGGTCCCCTAGTGAATCAGTAGGGCACTGTAAAACCTACGTACAAATCACAGATCGATATATATATTAAGAAATTTCCCCAATCACACACAAATAGCAATGTTTGAACAGATATTGAAAATATACAGCAGTCCAACATTATAGCACTCCAATTCACTATCAGGGCTGGGCAGCTGTCGCAATGCCGCAAAAAATGTGCGACAGGGGTCTTTAAAAATGCGACAGGAACACCAGGGAGAGTCTGGGCTTTCTAAAGCTGAAAGAATTTTGTAAATATTCCAATTAGAACCAAAGTTAGGACTATTTCAATAGATTTCCTCTCCCAGTGTTCCCAGTGCAATACTCCCCATAAACCCCTCAGCAAACAACCATCTAACCATGGTTTTTCAAAATGTTCTTGGACCTATGCACTCACAGACCCATCAGTAGCCCCCCCCCCCCCCCACACACACACCAATCTCAAGGTGGAATTCCAAACTTTTCCCTGACCAATATATGCCCGCAGAATGTACCAATCTGCCCACAGAATGTACCAATCAGAAAGTAAAATGCCCATATTCTTTGGTGCAACATGCCCAGAAACTATACACCAATCTGGAAGTAAATTTTCTTGAATTTCTTGGAGCATAGTCTCACGATCCCGTCAATATAATATATCAATCTAGATAGAATTACAAATTTCTCCTGGACCAATATGCCCCCGAAACACCACAAAATGCACCAATCTAAAGGTAAATTTTCAAAATTTCCCTGGAGCAACATGCTTCCAAAATGATCAGAATACTTTGTGAAATTTCTAGATTTTTCTGAAACAACATGCCCCCCAAATCATCATGAAAACATCTATCTAAAAGGTAGAAGTTCCAAATCTTGGCTGAGCAGTATGCTCCCAACCCCCTCATTCTAAAAATAAAAATTTCCTGGATGCACATGCCCCCAAAAAGTACTTAGAAAACACCTATCTAAAGGTAGAATTTCTCAATTTTCTGAGAGCAATATGCCACCAATTCTCAGAATGCACCATTCTAAAGTTATTGTCTGGGAGGGATGTGCCCAAAACAGAATGCACAAATCTAAAGGCAGAATTTAGAGAATTTCTGTTAGCAATGAATGTGCCCTGAAAGTGACAAACCCCCTCAGAGCACACCAAACAGATATCAAAATTCTTTTTTATTACACACCCGAAATTCACCCCATTTTTCACTTCTTTCTTTTTTTTGGGGGGGGGGGGCGATTTTGAACTTTTTTCTCGCCAAATAGGGGTTTTTTAGGCGAATTTCACTTCTTTGCGATTTTGAACTTTTTTCTCGCCAAAAGCTGTGGAATCTGCCTCCATGCGTGATCCCATTGATGGACTCTGGATAGACCCATGCATAGTGAAGACCTACATAGTGGACATGAGGTCAAGTTAAAAAGTGCAAGTCACTTGTTTTGCAACTTGCACTGAACTGAACCTAATAGCCCTTGACTGGATTGTCAACAATCAATTAAACTATGACCAAACTCCCTCTATTTCGGAGACCAAATACACTATCAAATGATTTATATTTTTTCAAAATAACACCCTGTGTAGAATGGCTCTGTATTCAGGAATCCTACTGCGAATAAAAAAATGTCAAATTCTAATTCTAAATCCCTGAAAATTGAGAAATGCTGACGTTCACGGGTTATGTAGGAAATGTACTAAAAACAGCAAAAAAGGGCAACAAAACCCGAATTTTCTCAAAAACGGTTCAGTAGGATTTTTTTCTAACTGAGGTTCCACTGTTTTCTACCCTCATATTACACATTGACATAGAGAATATATTGACACCTAGTCAGGATTTTGCGCTCGGAGCAATCTGTGAGGCGAAAAACAGCCAAAATGAGCCACTGGTCTGAAGTATAAAACTGGGCATCGATCACTATAGAGCTACAAAGAGACAGAGAATCGATGTGCAGTAAAAATGTTAGTCATCCTTTCCGGCCCTCGCCAGCATTATTAGTTCCAGCACGTCAGTGGGTTCGTGGCGATAACTTTCGTGTCCGTCGTTCGATCTTGTCCTGCAAACAACACGTGTCACACACGTTGGTTAGCTGTGTAAATTCGGTGGGGAAAAAAGGGACATGTGGATTTTGCTGTGCTCAACTCCATGTATACATATATTTAGTTCTGAACCACATCATATATATATATATATATCCAGTCCACTTTTTGTTTAAAGCAGGTAGTTAGTTATTTCACACCAGACAGTGTACTACTCAAAATGTCGTATTAAATTGATACATTATTAGACGAAGAAGAGAAAAGTATTAACCACCCCAAGAGAGGGTATAGCTTATCAATTATAGAAATGATTCCAGGCAGGCAGGCACTTATCACTAACCTGAGACAGGGTACTACTTATAATAACATGTACAAACTTAAAGCACTAGAAGTATAACAGGGTAGCCAATGACAAGGTAGTTTTAAATTCCTAGACTTTTCCGTGACATATCGCAGACATAATATCGAGGTTGCCGTACAATCACGACATAAAGCCCTTGGTTTTAGATATCCTCAAACTATGACTAAGCACTACTTATTAAACTTTTCTTGCAATTGGCGAGTGATTATTATTGTACAACAAGGGTATTGTGTATCGCGTGCGCGCAAAATATGTACCTCCTCCTTTTTGAGCATTAACATATTTTTCTCTCTTAATAAAATATATAAATAGGCTTTTTTCAAAGAAGACAGGTGAATTTTTTCGTATTGCAAAGACTTCGGCAATTCCCGCACATTTTTGTCCATGACATTTTCCCTGACAGTGGCAACCCTGTCTAACTGAGAGCAAACAGCCAGAAACAGGCATTCCTTAAGTGCAGTTCTTTTAATTATAATGTTCAAAATACATAATTGTTGTTAACCCACCTTGTTGCCACCGGGTAGAAGTCCCCGGAATTTAGTGTGTCTCCGGAGTCTGAAGACTCGGAGGAGGGCGGGGTTTTGGGACGCATGCGTCCTAGCTTGCGCAAAACCTCGCCCTCCTCCAGGGAGGGCGCAGCGTGCGGGGGTGAGGGCAACTTACTCCAGCCATCCGGCAAAGTCACGGGGCTCGCGTGTGCTATGAAAGAAACCAAAATGAACATGTATATCAAGGCACGTTTGTAAGACATGTACAGGATCGGTGAAGTACAGGATCTTTGATGTATTTACTTGCTTATTTTTCCTGAGCATGTATAAACCACAATTTAAGATGCCAAGAACTATGCATATGCGGGTATTTCTATCTTTGTGGATGACATTACAACACCGATCATGTACGTCACATGACGTACATGATCGGTGACGTACATGATCGGTGACGTACATGATCGCTCATGTATTGACTTCCACACCCTTCCTGAGTAAGTTTAAAGCTAGATTAATTTAACCAAGTTGTACCTATGATGGGGGTCTTGATATGTTAGTTGTAAGAACTATGCAGATGGGAGTATTAAGATCATTGTATACGACATTACAACACCGATCATGTACGTCACGTGACGTACATGATCGGTGACGTACATGATCGTTGATTTATTGACTTCCTTACCCTTCCTGAGTATGTTTAAAGCTAAATTACACTAACCAAGGCGTGCATATGATGTGGGTCTTGATATGTTAGTTGTTAAAGCTATGCAGATGGGAGTATTAATATCATTGTAGATAACATTACAAGAACGCTCATGTGACGTACATGATCGGTGACGTACATGATCAAGGCAAAGCCTGGGCCAACCTAGTACTCCTGGAACAAGTTCAAGTTGTGTTGACTCACGTTTGGATGTTGCGTTACTAGTGGAGCTGGAGGGTACTGCCCTGTCACTTCTCGGTGTATTAGAGCACGCGAATGGACCTGGCTGCAGCTCCGGGTTCTCCAGTATCCGTTGCTTTCGAGCCGGTGTGACATGCTGCAGTTTAGTGGAGCCGGAGGGTACGGCTGAGTGATCGGCTTGTTGCTCGTTCAAATTTTGTCCACTGCGTGTGGGGGTGAGGGCAGCCTTGTCTTTCCTCTGCGAATTAGAGCAGGCGACTGGACTTCGCTGCAGCTCCAGGTTCTCCAGGATTCTTTCCCTTTTAGCCGGTGTGACACGCAGCGATTTGACAACTAGACTAGAAATTGTTCCGATGGTACTAGGTTGGCCAGGGCTACTAGGGGTGTGGTAGTTGACGACAACACCGCTTCCCTGACCAGGGTTGAATGGTGCAGGGTTATGATGTCGATCGGTGACATGGCGAACAGGACTGGATGCTCCAAGATCACATTTGGAAGGGGAGCTGGAGTACGTACTGCGTTTGGGACGGCTGCTGGGGTCGCGAGCAGCAGCACTGGATGCACGAACATCTGCTTTGGGAGGGGAGCTGTGGTGCCGACTACTCCGGGTAGTGGAACGGCTGTTGGGGTCGCGAGCAGCAGCACTGGATGCACGAACATCTGCTTTGGGAGGGGAGCTGTGGTGCCGACTACTCCGGGTAGTGGAACGGCTGCTGGGGTCGCGAGCAGCAGCACTGGATGCACGAACATCTGCTTTGGGAGGGGAGCTGTGGTGCCGACTACTCCGGGTAGTGGAACAGCTGTTGGGGTCGAGAGCAGCAGCACTTGATGCACGAACATCTGCTTTGGCAGGGGAGCTCTGGTGCCGACTACTCCGGGTATTGTAACGCCCGCTGGGGTCGCGAGCAGGACTGGATGCGCCGCCATCATGTTTGGCAGTGGAGCTGTGGTGCGGAGTAGGACGGGTACTGTAACAGCTGCTGGTGGGAGTGACTTTGTGTGGCTTCTGCTTCTGTGTTTCTGAAATATGCCAATTTTTTCCTTTGATTCGATTTTCTATTTCATTTTCACCAGTGAATGGATGTAGCGTTGACTGAATTATCGACTGAGAAACACTGCAGGTCGACAGTGGTGAGAACAACCCTGCTAGAATAAAATACACTAGCGCACGGTGCTGCGGAGGGATCGCGAGCGATGTGGTAAAAAAGGATGTAGCGTTGACTGAATTATCGACTGAGAAACACTGCAGGTCGACAGTGGTGAGAACAACCCTGCTAGAATAAAATACACTAGCGCACGGTGCTGCGGAGGGATCGCGAGCAATGGGGTAAAAAAGGATGTTTGTACAACATATTTTTTGGTACTCACCTTCCTTAGTCTGACGGCTCGTACTAGGGGACGGGGAGCGGCTGGGAGTGACTTTGCGTGGCTTCTGCTTCTGTGTCTCTGAAAGATGCCAATTTTTTCCCTTTGATTTGATATTCTATATCATTTTCAACAGTGAATGGATGTAGCGTTGACTGAATTATCGACTGAGAAACACTGCAGGTCGACAGTGGTGAGAACAACCCTGCTAGAATAAAATACACTAGCGCACGGTGCTCATAGGGATCGCGAGCGATGGGATAAAAAAGGATGTTTGTACAACATATTTTTTGGTACTCACCTTCCTTAGTCTGACAGCTCGTACTAGGGCACGGGGAGCGGCTGGGAGTGACTTTGCGTGGCTTCTGCTTCTGTGTCTCTGAAAGATGCCAATTTTTTCCCTTTGATTTGATATTCTATATCATTTTCAACAGTGAATGGATGTAGCGTTGACTGAATTATCGACTGAGAAACACTGCAGGTCGACAGTGGTGAGAACAACCCTGCTAGAATAAAATACACTAGCGCACGGTGCTCATAGGGATCGCGAGCGATGGGATAAAAAAGGATGTTTGTACAATATATTTTTTGGTACTCACCTTCCTTAGTCTGACGGCTCGTACTAGGGCACGGGGAGCGGCTGGGAGTGACTTTGCGTGGCTTCTGCTTCTGTGTCTCTGAAAGATGCCAATTTTTTCCCTTTGATTTGATATTCTATATCATTTTCAACAGTGAATGGATGTAGCGTTGACTGAATTATCGACTGAGAAACACTGCAGGTCGACAGTGGTGAGAACAACCCTGCTAGAATAAAATACACTAGCGCACGGTGCTCATAGGGATCGCGAGCGATGGGATAAAAAAGGATGTTTGTACAATATATTTTTTGGTACTCACCTTCCTTAGTCTGACGGCTCGTACTAGGGCACGGGGAGCGGCTGGGAGTGACTTTGCGTGGCTTCTGCTTCTGTGTCTCTGAAAGATGCCAATTTTTCCCCATGATTCGATTTTCTATTTCATTTTCAACAGTGAATGGATGTAGCGATGACTGAATTATCGACTGAGAAACACTGCAGGTCGACAGTGGTGAGAACAACCCTGCTAGAATAAAATACACTAGCGCACGGTGCTCATAGGGATCGCGAGCGATGGGATAAAAAAGGATGTTTGTACAATATATTTTTTGGTACTCACCTTCCTTAGTCTGACGGCTCGTACTAGGGCACGGGGAGCGGCTGGGAGTGACTTTGCGTGGCTTCTGCTTCTGTGTCTCTGAAAGATGCCAATTTTTCCCCATGATTCGATTTTCTATTTCATTTTCAACAGTGAATGGATGTAGCGATGACTGAATTATCGACTGAGAAACACTGCAGGTCGACAGTGGTGAGAACAACCCTGCTAGAATAAAATACACTAGCGCACGGTGCTGCGGAGGGATCGCGAGCGATGGGGTAAAAAAGGATGTTTGTACAACATATTTTTTGGTACTCACCTTCCCTAGTCTGACGGGGCCGGTAATGTGGGCTCTTCATAGGGTGCTCAGCCTCCGTCTCAGATGGCTCATAGTTCGGGTCTGATTCATCTGACGCGGGCCGTTGGGGAGCTTTCTTCCCCCTTCTTTTTCTATCAGGAAGGTCCGGCAGAAGTACGCGTTGGTTCGGTGTGTCGCTGTCGCTATCGGAGTCTGACGAGGAGTCACGTGCGTCATCCGCGCCACCGCCCTTGGCTTCTGCGGCTCGCCGGTGACGGGCTATTTTGCGTGTCGCAAACTCGTTCTCCCTGGCTGTCGTTCCCTTTTTAGGTCTGTTTCTCTGGAAGAAACAACAAAAGTGCATTCATCAGTGTCCATGATTCATTCCAGTGATATAGAATAGAAAACTGGGATATTGAAGAAAACACTCAATTCACAAGTAGTGACTGCGCCAGCGAATAGTACCTGTTTTTTATTCAAGACAACATTAAATTTCGAGCCTCCCACCACCCTCCGTACCAGGGCTGCATTCATGCATCATGACGACAAAGGGCATAATACACCAATGCAAGTCATGGACATCCTGTGGTAATTCGGGTGCAATTTGGGAAAAAAACTTATTAAAAATCAGTATTCTATCCTCCATGATTATGAGTGGAAACTTTTTTTCACATGTAAAGTTTCAAGCACTTTGTTAATTTCAGACTTAAAATGCAGTATTCTGGTGCATCTGAGCAGGATTCAAGCCTTACATTTGTATTATTCTTTATGACTGGGGCTGTAATCTTGCATTCCGTAGACAACTTTTGGAATAGTTTAACGTTGAATTGAATTTTAAAGGGATAAATGAATTGGTTGGAGGCCTGAATTTGCAGGGTAGGAAGGAAGTTCGGATAAATTCGATTCACAGGCAGTACCAGATCTGACGGTGCTGTACATGATGGGCATGTGACGTATATGATCGGCATGTGACGTACATGATCGGCATGTATTAACATGATCTTTGATGTATTTACTTGCTTAATCTTCCTGAGCATGTTTCGTCCAAAATTTAATTGTGGCGGACATTACAACACCGATCATGTACGTCACATGACGTACATGATCGGTGACGTACATGATCGGTGACGTACATGATCGCTCATGTATTGACTTCCACACCCTTCCTGAGTAAGTTTAAAGCTAGATTAAAGTAACCGAGTTGTACCGATGATGTGGGTCTTGCTATGTTAGTTGTAAGAACTATGCAGATGGGAGTATTAATATCATTGTAGATGACATTACAACACCGATCATGTACGTCACATGACGTACATGATCGAAATGTGACGTACATGATCGAAAAGTGACGAACATGATGTCCAGAAATGTGATGTACAATTCTAAGAGTTCTAACAATGGGAACAAATACATGTATCTCATAATGCAGTTAACTATCACACCAGACCATGTAAGTCACTATGTACAGTTAAGTGGGAGGTGAATGAAGTTGGCTAAAAATATTTGATAATGTTGACAATGTTGATAATTAATACAAACTTACAAGTACGTAATAAACACGGAGTAAATTAATTTCAGTTAATCTTTTTCATATAGGATGCAAATTCTCCTTGGTTATTTATGGATGAACATATTATTAAATCATTATAAATGTCAATGAAGGTATAGATCTATAAATGGTGGTGGACCCCTAAGATTGACATGGCGACCTGGCCTTTTCGTAAATCGACAGGGGACATGAGAAAAGTGACAAATCCAGGAGAAAAACAAAGATACCGACAAATGACATTCATGACCATTTATAAATTAAAATTGACATGGCGACCCCCATCAACACCACAAATATTAAGTAATTAATACAGTTTTCATACTCACTTTTGAGACGTCGGCAAAATGACGCCTGCCCTCCGGGGTTTCCATCTTCCGGTTTCTGCTGACCCGTGTGTTCTTTTTGCGTCGGACACGATCATAGATCTTGAAATCTTCTGCGGACAGTGTGCTAGAAAACTCCTTTACCATGTCGACCCAATCGACCAGCTCGTCAATGCTGCAGCCGTTTGGAGGCTCCTCAATCGGGTCTGTGCGGAAAGGCGGTTGTGCTGCTTCTGCCATTTCGGTGAATCTCTGAAAAATGTTTAGTTATTTATATCCATTAATCTATAAATACGTCAAAGCATCTAGACATCTACAGTAAATTGCTGACAACCTAGTTAATTTATTTCACTTTGGCTGGCGAAGCATAAAAAACACGGCTCCAATTGCATAAGGGAGTGATCAGTTTTTAACACTGGGTCACCCCCCCCCCCCGGTCAATGGGTCAAATTTTTTTTTGCCCCCCCCCCGAAACCCACCTCCCCCCCCCTTTTGTTAAATAAAAAAATCATTCCCTAATATTACGAAGAAGTGTTGAGTACACCAGCAGAATAAGTAGACAAAATTGCAAATGTGATTGAGTTTGCTCTTCTTTTTTTTCAAATAAGGGAGTGATCATTTTTTAACAACAGGGGGGGGTGGGTTTCGCGCGCGGAACGCGCAAATAGACAAAGGTTCACCAGTATAGTTCCCCACTGAGGGTTATTTCACGAGGCGGAGCCGAACTATACTCGTGCTCCTTTGTGTTTATTTCATGTTATTATTAACTATATTCCTCAAAATTCCACTTAATTGATCTAAAAATGCTATTTTACAGTGTTTAAATCATCAATTTTAATTATTTAAAAGGCTGTGAAATACGGGGGAGGGTTGTTAAGTCAATGGGACGGCCGTATTTACCATGAAATAATTTTGTTTAACACCCCCCCCCCGGTCAAGGAGTCAAAGTTTTTCACCCCCCCCCCCCCCCCTTAGGGTATTAAATCGGCTCGCGCGCGGCCCTTTTGAAGCATAGTAACATGCGGGCTTTTTGGCTCAAAACAGGTTAAATTTTTTTGCCCCCCCCCCCCAAGAGGGGTCCAAATTTTTGCCCCCCCCCCCAAACCCACCACCCCCCCCCCCCCCTGGGTGTGGGTGGACAGGGATACTTCTACATTTATAAAGCATGACCTTCAGCAAGGTAGAGGTCAGGGGAGGATAAAGTTGAACTATTCTTTTCATAGCCTTATCTGAACATTCACGATTGTCCGAACTGCTCGGACAATGTTTTGTCGGTATAGGGGGGGTGACGGCATTGCTACACCGTACACTGAATTCATTGCTAAAGGGGAGGTACAATATGCACAGTAAACCCATTTTATATATTTGCATTCTAAAAAAGACGCTTCCAAACTATCCGGCGGGGGCCGCCGGATACCCGGGGCACGAGGGAGCGAGTGGCGAGTCGATCAAAACCAGCTCGCATTTTGTATATGTTTTCGGTCATATCGTGATGACAAATATGCTTTTTCCGGAAAATAGGTGAGCTATACTTTACAGGACACTACTGTTACAGTTTCATATCAAAATAGTTGAGAAATATAGGCAATATCGGAGGAAAATGAAGCGTGAAATGCTACCCACCTTGTAAACACTAGAGTGGCGCTGAATATCCTGCGCAGTAGCCGGGAACCAGCGCAACCCACGCGGGGGCGGAATTACTCGACAGGGGGCGCGCGGGTATGAGTTTCCCGCCGCAAAAAATGTTGTTTCGATCAATTTGGGGATGTTTTTGGTGGTTGGATTAGAGATCATGTACGTCACTGTAGCCGATCATGTACGTCACATTAGGACAAAATACACAATCGAATGATTTATACCGACACAACCCTACGTAATTTAACAAAATGCAGTGTTGTTCATAACACTAGGCTGAAAGGAAGAACGAACAGTGCAGTTCCTCACCTTTAAATATGACAAGGTTACATGATACAGACATTTCAAATTTCCCGATCATGTACGTCACTTTTTTCCGCAAATGAAAGAACAAGGCTATGGGACTGGAAAGGGGGGGGGGGGCTTAATTTCTGTTATCCACACCCTGTGTACACTAACGCATAACACATGTTGACACGTTACAGCACATAAATATGAAGGAGGGATGCCAAATTCGGCCATTTGTAATTACCCGATCATGTACGTCACTAGGCCGCTTTTTTTTTTTTTTTTTATTGATAAATAAAATGGGTAGGGGGGGGTCATTGGTTCTACATTTTACACTGTACAGGTTAAGTGGGTTAAAACGAATACAAAGGAGTGCAAAAAATTGGCTGACAGAAGGTATGAAGGGTGCAAAGAAGACAAACCGTGAGAAAATGTTACGATTTAATTGAAAAAAATGTCATTCAGCCCCCCCCCTTGTTGCACAATTGAATGATTTGGACATTATTTTTTCACCCCTGTTTCCGCTAAAAATAGTAATGGCCTGTAGGTTTGGTTAGATGAGTCAAATATATTAACGCAGGGGGTAAAAGGTGGATTTTGTACTCTGCCGATCATGTACGTCCGCCGATCATGTACGTCCACCGATCATGTACGTCACTTTTTTAGTTGCACTGATTTGGTGAGAGTGAGCCATATTTTTATTAGCCCATCGTAGTACCGGCACTGTAAGCTTAATTTGAAACCAACTATGGCTATATTTGTCCGATCTTAAAGCCACAGTATCCCTGTGCCCTAGTGGAGGGTATTGGTTACTAACACCAGGGGGATCTACTGTCGCAACTAATTGATAATGGCAACATGCCCCTCCTCCTTTACCATATATAAGGGTTAATCTTCATGTAATATGCCTTAGTAGCTAGTACCTGTACCGTTCTGGTTGAGTGGAGTGAACATCAACAGGCATTCAACCCCCACTCCCCTGCTTTCAACCACACACCTATAGTGGACGTTAGAGTTTCCCCTGCTGCTACGTCACGGGGCCTGGCCTTGGGGGCAACGACCATCCACCTGTAGTCACGACCATCCACAGGTCTGTAAACGCTCACCTGCCCATATCCAATCACCCTCCCTCTACATTATAATACCAACCACTCTACAGTACCACATAGGGGAATGGTCATTATTAAATCACAGGAGGGTTGGTGCCCTTCAGAGGGGAGGGGTCAAAATATATCCGTCTTTGTGGACTGGAACCAGAATGATGGTAGTTTTACCATCTTACATTCTGGTTCCATTTCTGGTTCCTGTTTGCTGCTGTTTGCTGGTTCCAAACTAACAACAGAGACTGCTCAAACCCACCAAAATCCCAAGTTTAAGGTCATGTGGCTTCCTTCAGAAGGATTTGGGAACGAGAGTACCTAACCGCAAGAGATATAGGACGGGGTAATTGTCCCGGCTCCACTCTGACTGCTGCTAAAGGGGTACCAAGATTTGGGCCTTTAAAAGAAAAGACCAGCATAATTGTATGTAATATTGGTATTGATTTGCAATATTTGGAATGAATAATTATTTCCATCCTCATCCCCTGGTATGAATAAATGAGCACTCCCATATGCGATAGGGGTCGTCAGATGCCACTCTACTTCTGTTACATAATGGCTTGTAGTAGAGGTACCTCTGAGTAAGAGAATGCGCAGTCCTCGGCCCTGCACTTACATAACATGGCCTAAATTGATTTGTGGGCGGATCCTACAATATGTAGGTGGGCCATACTATGATAATTAGCAAGCTATAGGATCAAAAAGGCGGGCCAAAGCATAGGGATACTGTGGCTTTAACATTTATTTTCCATTAAAAATTGACATAACATGAATAAGGCAAAAGACATTACGTTAGTTAATGGTAGGCCATGGTATCAAAACAATGCTTTTCTGACACGTGTTAGAAAAGGGTTGCACCTTTCGTGTAATGACACGTTCACAAATGACATCACTGGCTACAGAGGGGGGGGGGCGTATTTACATATGCGGACGATACTTAACCCGGGCTCAATACATAAATTAATTTGCGGAAGAATTGTGACAAGGAATAGGGGTGGGGGTTTAGAAAAAAAAGGTCCTGAAATAGGTGACCTCACCTGTGAGCCGTCCCTATAAGAGCGAAATTATGAATAGGCTTGGAAAAAAAATCCCAGCTAACATAAAAACGTTATTTTACGTCAAAATAACGTTTTAAAACTTTATATAACGTTATACCTTAGTAAGGAGCCTTAGAGAAACGTTATAAAATGGTGAATAACGTTTTTTTTTGTTTACTGGGGTAGTGCATGCACGGAGTTACCCGGATATCGCCGACATTTGTGTATACTACTTACACTGCTTGAGAAGTGGTTCAAAATTGGCGCTCTCTGTAGCGGTACACTAAGACGGTTTATACAGTAAATTCCAGCGTTCTACCCGCGGGTTGTATGCGAACCAAATTCAGCTTTCATTTGATACCAGACATGCCTATATACGAGGGATTTTTCTTACTATAGAACAGTACTAAAATTGAAATTTTCAGATCCAAAAAAGGGTTATAGGATTCTCCTGAATTGGGGGTGCGGGTTATACGCGAGATGCGGGTAGTACGCGGGAATTTACGGTACTTTAGGCATTTATACGTTAAGCACACACAGGAATATAGACTTTACTGAATCTGGGACCTGCTGGCGAGGACCCCAACTGTGCAGTCATTATGGTCAACCTTGATAATATCAATTAAAATATAGACAACACCTAACCTAAATGTCATTTACAGACACCATCAGGAAACTTTCCATCCTCCTTGATGCCACATTTACCACTAGTTTTACAACCCACAGTGGGGTTCTTTGATGATGTAAACAACCCCTCCCCACATGTTATTGCTCTGCTAATTTGTCTGAGACATTGGGTATCCAGTCTAGCTGTGAGCTCATTAAAGAAGCCCTTTGTCGGCCTTGCCAGCAGGTCCCAGATTCAGTATATCTACAACTTTGTGTGTTAATGGGTGTATAGGCCCTACAGATAATCGGAGAAGGATAGTGAGATGCAATAGCCAGTACCCCCGACCAACATACACATATGCCGAGGTAGCCCTAAGAGAGTGATCAATTTTTAACAACAGGGGGGGGGGGGTTGGTGGGTTTTGCGCACGGAGCCCCCCCCCCCCCCTCTCCCCCAGGGTCGAAAGTCGGCGCGCGCAAGCCCTTTGAACCGCTGGGTTTTTAACTCAAAACAGGTTAAACATTTTTGACCCCCCCCGGGTCAAGGACTCGACAATTATAGGGTAGGTCGGGTTGCCTTAACACAGTTTGTTTTTTTTGGCCTAAGCTAAATATCCTGATTCCTCAGAGAGAACTCCGTTGGTGTCTGGTTCAGAATGCGCGTGGCCTCCTGGTGGGGTTGACGTTCTTGGCCATCACCCTGACGTATTTACAAAGGTCAAGGTCGCCGGTTTCACTTCCGGTTCCGCTTCTGGTTCCGATTGGCGAACCCTTTTACCTACCCAAACCTCACCCTAATCTATTATAACTACAAAAAAAAAAGATTCAGTTACGGTTGGCGAACCCTTTTACCTACCCCAACGTCACCCGAATCTCTATTAGAAGTATTTACAAAGGTCAAGGTCACGGGTTCCACTTCCGGTTCCGCTTCCAGTTACACACCAGGCGTATGGCCAAGTGACATAGGGGAGTGGGCCGACGGTGGTGACCTCTAGAGGGTGTAAGCCGCACTATGTATGTCATGTGCTACTTAGAACATATCCGTTTGAAGTAGGTTAGGCCAAAAAGAATGTTAAGGTAACATGGGAGGAAAATGTAGGTCAGATTTTTCAAAAATCGTATCTCTTATTTTTAACATGAATATACTAGCCAGCTCAGACACGTAGACCAAGTACCATATTTGAAGTAATAATCGCACATCCCTAATAAGTGCACAACCCCCTTTTTGGGCCGATTTTAGACTATAAAACTCTCAAAATTAGCCCACTAACATAGACCCAACCATACCTGACCCCATACCTGACCCCCATTGTATAGGAATACACTGAATAAAATCCCGCTTTACTTCGCACCTGGAAACTGACGTTCTTGTTCTCTTTTCTGAGATACTGAACCACTACACTGGTGCCGTGACCAGGATCAGTTATTTCAGTAGCAGCCAGGTGAACCTGGCCGGGAAGGAGCGAGATGGGGACATGAATGTAATGAAGGGCCAATTGTAATCCCGTGGGAATTTCATGTTTTAGTTTCTCTGCTGGAATCTATACTTTGAAGGGTGCTGAAAAAGATAGGATGACCGCTCCAATTTACAATTCACTTTTTAGGCCGTTCCTAGGCAAATCAAAAAAGTAACCATAGCAACCAGTTAATTGGGGCTATCCAAATTCTAAAGATACCTACTCCCCCCAAATTGAGTACAAGGAATCCACTGGTATCAACAGTTTTTATCTACGCTCATTGGTTGCCTAGCAACGGGCTCTTATTGTTAAATTTCCATAGCAACCATGGCAAATGTGATAGTATGACAGAAAATATAAAGATAGATGGGTCATGGACGTCAAATGCTACAAGCTGCACTATCCCAGGGTCCTTTAAGATGATAACACTCTAATATAGCAGCACTAGTTGCCTAGCAACACATATCCCATGTATTTCTTTCCCTAGAAACCTCTGCCATGTTGGACAATATCCAGGTATCTGGCCTAGAATGGTCAATAAATATGATTAGATATTGAAATATAGATATTGAAATATATGTATATTTATATTAAGAGATTCAGGCAATGTCTATTAAATTGTACTGTACTAAGGTATATTCTGTTAGAAAGATCTGCTTAGCAATGCAAATCCCATGCATAATTAGACCTAAATCTCAGATCAGTAGAGATGCATAAGAAATCCAGTGGTATTAACTAATGCTATGGTACATGTATTAAACTCAATGCATTTGGTTACCTTTGCATTGCACTGCCAATGGAGATGTCTCGAGTCACTCTGCCTATCAGATAGGCAAATTAGACACTGACTAGGTCCTTGGCAACCAGAGGGCAATATTTATGATGGAATGTGAAAAGGCCTATTCAAAAGAGCCCGCTCCCCCCTCCCTCTTCCTACCCCACTTACCCCCACCCTTCCACCTCATTCTTGACACACTGTCTTTGGAATTAAGCCCATTAATTTGTCTAAGTGTCTGGGTGAAGGTAGGTAAACTCGTTAGAGGCAAAATGTGTGTTAATTGATATCGAGAGTTACAATGGCGTCCGCAAAAAAGACACTTAAAGACATAATTATAATGAATCAAGTGTACCAAGTTGAGACCAGGAGCCTTGAGGCCCCATCCCCACTCACCTACCCCCTCACCTTTGACACACTCTGGTTTTGGAGCCAAGCACATTACTTGGTCTACGTCCCTGGGTGCAGATAGGTTCACAAATTAGAGGCAAGAGGTGGGCTAATTGATGTAGACAATTATTACCTTATCCGTAAAAGCGAACATGAGATGGAATTAGAATGAATCATGCATGTGGATGAACTCAGATCAGGACTGGTTTGGCTAGGGTTAACCTGGATGAATAAAGTCTTTGTCTCATGACCTTGGGCCAATGTTTTTGTCTCTGACCGGGTGCCATCTCTGACCAGGTGCCGTCTCTGACCCGGTCTGAGACAAAAACATTGGGCCAAGGTCGTGAGACACAGCTTGAACCATCTCATCTGTCATTGGCTCACAGAGAGTGTACAGCAGATGGTTGAATATTGTTTATTCTTACATTGTGAGTACAAAAGGTACTACGCTTGATTACTCGAACCGCCATATCTACTGCCCCTCCATGGTGTACAGGGTAGCCATAAACCATGGCCTTTTGACATCACTCAATTAAAATATTAAACATTAAATATATGCTAGAGTATATGTATTGCCATGTAAAAGATGCAAGGGGCCACTCTGCATAGTCAGTGTACATTGTTATGCATATTTGTTAAACTTGGTGCATCTCACACTGAGGCTACAGCCTTAAACCCCCAGTTCCCCTATATAAAGGTCTGAGTACCTGTCCTGGCTGCACTCCTACTGTCGCTGGAGGGGTACCGAGATCTGGGCCTTTAAGGCTGCACGGTTTATTAATACAATATGACCTTGGTCATATTGTATTAATAACATTGAATGCAACATTATACCTATAGATCTATGAGAGCCCATGTAGTAATGAACCCTGAGGGGCTTTACTGAAAAAAGTGTACAATTTCGCATTCTAATAACTTTTGTGGCAGGTAACAAGGAACATCCTTTACATGCAAAGGATTCTATTTTGTAATTTCTATATGGTGAAATCAAGATATTCAAACTAAAGACATCTTTGAGCATTGGGCCACACTGAATAAAGGGTACTATTTTGCATCATATCAACTTGATTTGAGGCTCTTATCTTATCATCCACTGCCCTAAATTCATTACCATAAGTTGACTGCTGGGGAATATGCATTGCTGACTCCCTGCAGTGGCTAAAATAATGACAACAAACAATGTTTCCAATGATGACATTTATAGATTTATAAAACTTTATTACTGAAGGTAAAGTTGATGTAAAAAATTGACAGGGAAGGGTGAAGTATGTGCATTATTTATTAATCTACTGTAACAGACTTTTCATGAGATAATTGTCTCGTTAATCTAATGATAGAAACTGTTTGTAAATGCAGACATCACAAACTTAGTTATTACATTGTGGGCTAAAATGTATAGATAATAATTTGTTTTCCATGGCCAAGATTCAGATTTCAGCGACCATTAAAACTGGGAAAATGTACATTACTTTTTATCCCATTGCATTACTGGCCTTGTTAGCTTTGATACCAAATATACCAATATTTGTCCACTTTTATCATTTTCTTCCCCAAAAAATCTGCACCAAAAAATGTTTTTCTCAAATTCTGATATTTATGATGCGCACGATGATGAGAAACCATTTTATTTTTTTGAGAGGCCTTATGCAAGAGACTTTTGCTTTATGAGACAACGGCTTCTGAGACAATGAGGCAGAGATGTAGATACTGTTATGCAAAGACCCCAAGGTCCACAGTCTTTTGAGAATGAATATTCAATTAATGCAAGAAAGTATGAAGTATGTTTGGTGAGTTCAATTCCTTTGAATATTGCAGTAAGGTATCAATCTTCTTTGATATGATGTGGAGTCCCACTTAGAAATGTACAAATAATTTGAGACAGACAATATTCATCATTGGCTTTTTGTGTTACCATGTAGAAGCCAAAGCTAATGCGTTAGTTTAGCATTATTGTACTGCAGGATACATAAACCCTAAAGTTGACCAAAGAATCGGTTGGGTGGCCTGAACATACTTTTTTTTTTATTAGATCTCGAGTGGTAAAGAAGCAGGGGTATCATCAATTACATTATGTTATATATCAACTTACATAGGAACAGCATTAAGGGATCTCAAGAGGAGGGAGGTGAATTGAATTGAATTAAACTTCTTATATTTATACTGTGGAAGCTTAGCACCACGGCCAGTCTTGCCATCACACAGTCAGAGTTGCTGGAAGTCAGTGGCTTAAGGTAAATTTTAGGTACAACCAGGCAATAAGCTGAGAATCATGTTCTCAAAAACAAATAGCAAGATATATTTATTTACTCTCAAAGGAGTAAAACCATGGCAGATGCTGTTGGTTGGCGTACTGCTAGTGAAAGACCTTAATAATTGGCTTTCTCTTTTAAGCAAAGTTAGTGGGCCAAGTCAGTAAGAATGTAGGACCAGATGGAAAAGGTCCTAATAGCACAATATTAGTGTGCTATGTTGACATGATGGGAATGTGTCAGACACAACTTTATGTGTCAAAAGAGCAATGACGAGATGTTCACTAGTTGGTATACTGGAGGGGTGAGAGTGAGGGGGGGGGGGGGGGGGGGTGGGCACTATCTGCTGCGCAATGTTATCTGCATTAATATAGGGGGTTGTATTTTTGGACTGTTATTAGGTCCATATGGAAATTAATACTTCAATTGTGGAACTCTTGGAACTTCTGTAAGTTTTCCAAGTGGGTGGTTGGAAGTTTCAAAGCTAAGCTTCTTCTGTGTGTGAGGTCCTTGGGCCATGTCACCTTTTAACAAGTTAGGTCTGCATCTAATTTAGGTTAATCATCAGGCTGAATTGAGTCATGAAACATCTAATAGTTAAGATCAAACTTGGGAATGCCCTCCCCATCCCTTGCACTCCCTTAATACATGTGGGCCCTACACTACTTAATGGACCAGACATGGGGAGATATAGAACTGGTCCTCCATTAGGAAATCCATAATAATTTGCTAAATTTGATCAGTTGCCAATCTGATGGTATTTGGCAATGTACCCAATGTTATCTGATCATTATATGTATCAGTTTTGGTGGTCTCTGATTTTGTTTGCTCCCTCACTTGTCATCTGGACCTGGGCACTGGGTTCTCCTGCAATGGATGGGGATACGTAATAAGTAACACAGAAGTACAATCGTCTTACAAGGCTACACATGTGACTTACTAAGGTCTAAATTCATTGTTTTTGTTTGTACACTGAAAGCCTATGGGTAGTAACTGTACATCATCTATTTGACAATACCAAATCTGCAGTTTCTGGTCATCATTATGAATATCCGCAGTCATACTGGCCATTTTATCGGCAATGGTAATCAGTTCGATTAAGTCATCACAATAAGTAACATGTGTCTCACTGCTCACTGCCACAGTGAGGAATACAATACGTGTCCAATATTACTGAAGATTCTAATGGAGAAAATAATGGTATTCATTTTTTTGAGATTAGGCAGGGGGGCAGACGGGTCTTGCCCCCCCCCTTAATAAAAAGGGAGATAAGAGGAAAAGAAAGAGAGAAGGGAACAATATGCTATGACACATCGTAGCCTATTCTGTTCTAAAAAGGCCATTGCCATGGCTTCTATAGAAGCAATTATGGGGTGGGCCCACCAAGTCCTCAAGAACTAAATGTTGTTCCCTTCCTTCCCAACGATGCCCACCTCCTCCTTCCTTACACGTAATGTGCACCTTTTCTGCCCCCCCCCCCCTGCTCTAAATATCCCCTCTTCTTCCTAGTGTCCATCCCTCCTAGGGACATAAAGTAATCTGCAATCTCTTACTCACTGGGGTTGATACATTGTTGACATGAATGCAAACCTGGTTTGAGTCTGTTCCCGTCAGTGAGAATCTGTAAACTAACGTATCAGTAGAGCTCTCAGAATCCACCAGAATGCACGGTTTGCCTTTTAGAGATTTTCCTCAGGGTAACCCCCAGACCCCCTCTACTAAGATTATTCTACTAAAATATTGTGTCCCAAAATGCATCATTTCGAGTCTAATAGATCAACATTTTCTTAGGGGGACCATGCCCCCAACCCCCCTAGGATAACCGCCACGCTCCGCTTGCAGTGCTCGGGGCAACAGAATTTACTCTAGGTTAGCCAGGTTTAGGCCCTCTACATAAACCTGGATCAGCCACTGAGATTTACTACGCTTAGTGATGGAAGCTCTGTATTCAATACCCCCCATTGAATACAATGTGGCCATATTCAATGGGATAAGAAAATGTTGTCTTTCCTTCACTAAATGGCTTCAATTTTTTTAATGTGAAGGCTGGGCCATATCCCACTTAGCCTGTAACTTTGATGAATACAGTGAGGAATATCCAGTACCATTTTAATAAAGACAGACGTCGACCGGAGTATCCCCAGGAGTTTCTGGCAATCTCTTGACTCTGTGACAGGTGCCACAGTCTTCAAAGCAGCAAGCAGAGTCCTCACAGTCACACGGCTGAAGTGTTAAAATATGACAGGCTTAATGTCACTATGTTGGTGTGAGTCAAGATAATTATAATAATTTATATATATATATATATATATATATATATATATATATATATATATATATATATAGATATAGATATATATATAGATATAGATATAGATATAGATATAGATATATAGATATATAGATATAGATATAGATATAGATAGATATAGATATAGATATATATAAAACTATATCATTTAAACTAGATATTTATGTAAAAGCTGATTCAAATATAGTTCCTGTTAATAAATATTAACCACAACTATTACATGAAAAGAGCTAGCTTAATTGCTTGTGTGCAGTGAGTGATGGATTGGAGGGAGGGGGTTTCACAAAATGTACGTCCCCCCACATTTTGTGAAAAGAACTCACATAATGACATTTTGTCAATAAGTACAAGCCCAGTGAAATCATTAAGACGTAAATAAACACAATTTTTAGGTCGAGACTATGTGATTTTTCTAGGTCAAAATATTATTGTTTGCTTACATCCTATAGAAGTTTCGTCTGATCCAAGTCTATTAAAGTGGGTATATCCGATTTTTGCCAAATTCTAAATCCTACACTTATGTGTTCCAAATACTGTAAAAGTGTATTATTTATGGGTTGGAGTACATTAAAATGGTATCCATGGGCAGTTACAGCTCAGAAAGTGGGTATCATGGGGTCCAACCATGCTCTTTTCTAGTGGACTTTCCATGGGGCATTAAAATCGTGCACGATTTTATTCAAAAATGACCATATTTTAGGAAATAAAATCAAATTTGGGCAATATCGATGGAAATGAGGGGGAATTGAGTAGATAGGGAGTTAAGTATGATATTTGGGAACATCCTGACTCATTATTAGGGAAAAAATTTGTTGTCCCACACATTGGATATACTCACTTTAACTTAATAATGATGTAGATAAATGTAACAGAAATGCTATTAGGTGGCAGTAAATGTTTGTTTGTGTCTCATAGGGGTGCTTCTGCATGTAACATACACATGTATTTATCATGAGTGTGGTGTATATTCTGTCTTCAAATAACCTAGGCCTTTATTTCATGGTGAAACAGCACTCCCACTGACTTTACCAAGGAAGACTGTATATCAGATGCCCGTGAAATAACCATCGCCAGTATTTCACGCCCTGTGAAATCATTAATATAGCTGATATAACCCCTATAAAGTAGCCTTTTCGGATCAATTAAGTGGAATTTTGACAAATACTTTTTTGAAAGACATGATATAAACACACAGAGAGAAGAAGTACAATCACCAGCTGATCACGGTAACTCTGGGAGTCCCGTCTCATGGAGTCATGAACTGGAGGACTCCATATGGGGGAGCCACAACTCCATAGGGAGTCATGTGTAGCCGACTCCCTTTTGACTCTCAAACTTGAACTTTCAATATCTCACCAGTTCTGAGCTCTTCCACTAGAGGGCATCACAATATAATTTGTAGAGTTTTCTCAGAACAGTCCGGAGAACAGTGCCTGTCATATAATGGTTTTGAAATGGCCCCCTTCATCTGATCAAGACAGAACATAATTATTCTCATGCTAATAGTAGGCATGTCTGAAAATTAGTACATGGACTAAAGAAAATACTAGTTCATTATGTGAAATAGACCAAAATAAGGTACAGTAGAAGCATAGACACCATTTCTGTGGGTAATTGTATAAATGTTAAAGCATTTTCACTGTTTCATCTATGCATGGATTATAAGCTTGATGGCTGAGATCAAGTACCATTCAGATTGATGTAAAATGTAAGAAACCAAGGAGACTCCTGTTTGTCTCTATGCAAAGGGATTCAGTACACTTAGACTCCCTAATGATAGAGAGTCACTTTAGAGTCATGGGGAGAGTTACCTCAGTGATCAGGGCGATATAACGATTTCCTCGATACGGTAATTAGAATTCCAGAAATGGTGGTATTTCGATTGGGGGGGGGGGGGGGTGATATAAAAGACGTCCCTATCTTTAATCCTGGCGGTCTCCCAACACTGGGTTTGGTTTGTCATGTATATATGCAGCAATGTCCTATTTATATGTGGCCGCACATATCACCCAAAGCTGTAAATTTTGTAAATGTTCAATATAATATGGCCCTGCACTTTCTCCTGTTCATATGTGGCACAGATGCAATGATAATCCGAATATTATCCATTATTTCATACACAACTACAACATGATAATGCATCCCAACTTCCCACAGGGTTGTAAATATGGACAATAAGGTAAGACCCCAAAAAATTGGCTTCATTCTCTATCAACCATAGGGTGGTACAACTAAAATCAAAAACATACTGTTAGGGATCATGCTTGCCACATATCAAAAGGACAAAGTGTCTGTAATGGTTACGATAGCAACGGGCTATAAACATTGCTTATGAATAGGATATCTATACACCAAATGAGAAAATGGTTCATATACATATTTATTTAATGGATTGAGCATAGGGATGTTATTTTTTCCCCTATGGATTCATTTTCAAAACTCATTCTTGAATACACACAATTTGTGCATCTAAACACCCCCTTACCCACTCAACAAAAAGACGTTATTTAACCCTGGAAAAAACGTTCACTGAAGGGTTGCAAAACGTTCGTTTTTTACGTTAGTTTTACGTAAAAACGTTGACTCCTAATAACGTAAATAAACGTTTTTTTACAAACGTTTGGAAGTGGAACCTTTATCCAATGTTAAATAACGTTTTTCAGAGAGCAAAATAACATCTTTTAAGGGTCAAAATAACGTCATTTATGTTGGGCAAAGGGCACCAAACCTAGCTGAAAGATAAGGATACCAGCATCATATATTTTTAGTTTTATTTATTTTGATATTTATTTTTTCTCTGTCACGTTATAGACTTTGTTCTGAGGGTGTAATAGTAAAGCATCTATCCACCTGTCTTTCCTAACCATACATGCATTCTTTACTATACCATCAATAGGTATACAGAAAGAACATCTTGGTACATGTGGGCAATACAAATGCTCATTTGAACTGAGTTGACTATATATTTCTTAAAACCCCACTAAATGGGTGTTTACAGGTCTATTTCCATCCTGGACTGTATAGATACCGTTCACCTTGCTGCTAATTTATGAAAATTGATTTGATATGAAATATTACAGCTACATTGATTAGGATAAGTAGGGATAATTATCATTGTGCCACTTTTAATATAAGACAATGTGGTGAAGTACCAGCAAAATACCATCTAAAGGATAGTGCTGCCTCCTAGTTGCAGATACTGGTATCAAGAGAAACGTTAATTAACATCAAAATAACGTTTGTTATACAAACGTTTTTTGTCCAAACCATGTGGAAACATTCAACAATGTATTGGATACAAAAGTTTTGCTCTATACCATATAGAAACGTTCAATAACGTTTTAGATAGCAACGTTTTTATATAAATTCTGTAGAAACATCATATAACGTGACACAAAGAAACGTTTTCCTCTAAACCATCTAGAAAGGTTAAGTAACGTTCTAGATAGCAACGTTTGTATTATGAACCATATAGAAACGTTTAAACAACGTTTTTAAAAGAAACGTTCTCCTGCAAACCATGTAAAAACGTTTGCAAATGTTAAATAACGTTTTTTGTTGAGTGGGTATGCTATAAGTGTGTATATATATATACATACATATATATATATATATATATATATATATATATATATATATATATATATAAATATATATATATATATATACATATATACATATATAAATATATATATATATATATATATATATATATATATATATATATATATATATATATACATATATACAGGTGTGTATATATATATATATATACATATGGAACTTGTCAAAATCAGTGCTTACTGTTGCACAGAAGTAAGGAGCCTTGCCACAAGGTGAAGGACATCCATCGCTATTCCAGACACAGTTCTGCAGAAGGAATATCGAAATCAAACAAATGCTACAGAGACAACCATAGCCAAATTGTCAAAGTATGCACACCCACACTGAAATTGTGTTCATGTATATTTAAATGGGATACAGATAATGTAAAGAAAATGTGACATTCATTCACACCAATACAATAGTGGACATTATCAATCTTCAATTAGAAATAATCATATCAAATATCATATTGCTAGCAGCTTTGATTACTCCTCTATATTGTAGTTTAAATACCCTATTCATGGCAGTTTAGACATCAAGTATGTTCTTCAAAAAATGGTCATGCTATCTCATGAATGGAATGGAATGGATTATGAGACAAATAGTTTAGAATGTACCGGTAGGCAAAGCGTGTCCTCTTCTAATGGACAGCTATTACTACCACAAGCCGTCACTGAAGCACATGAGTACATGGGCGGGCAGGTCCAACCACCAGTAGGACTAATCCCACACGGCTGAAACAGTTAGATTAACATATACAAGTATTTGTGTACGAACGTTCCTTTCGCAGACAATGTAAAGTTTACATTAAAAGTTCAATACTCGGGCATGAAGAAATGAAGCAACTTTGAATATAAAGGAGTGAGGTTTTTTCCAGGTTGCCCATGTGGATTCTACCATGAAAAATGGCTGTTCCTTATACATGCTGAACTACAGAAACTATAAATATCTGATGGCAGACCAGGCATCTCCAACCTCTCCTTTTAGCATTTATTGAGGAAAATTATTTTTTACCATTTTTGATATGATGCATTAACTCCTTAAACGTGATATTGATAATAGCTTTTACAGAAATAAAGAATACCTCGATGCCTGGACAACAGAAGCCATGAGAAGAGTATGCAGGCATCATGGCAGCCAGGACCAGGGCTGTAACAATTGCTGTGTACTTAGCCATCCTTCTTGTTTTACTGCAGCAGAAGGAGAACTGAAGTTACCCATACCATCACCATATAGCCGTGGTAATCTTATATATATGGGTCAGGAGCTACATTAGGGTCGATTTTACTTTTGCCACTCAGCCAATTCATGTCCATATATGTGCGTGAGGGTTTGAAACCTTTCAGATAATTATACATGTATGAAAAGTAGAGAGAACAATTAAGTGTGTGAGTGACTCAGGGTAAGCTGGGTCTGTAGCTTATCATGTAAAGGGATGTCTCATCAGATCGGGCCAATGTGAATGTCTTTGACCGAGTGCCCTCTTTGACCGGGTGCCATCTTTAACTGGATGTCATGTGACAACAAATTAGTCAGGCTCCCTTTTTCCAGGTTCATATCCATTCTTAACTTATGTTGGCCAGTCAAAACGTTCACATTGGCCCCACGTTATGGTCATTCATTGGTCAATTCTGGCATCAGAAACTAATTCCTTGTTAAGAAGTACTCTCGGGTCATGTATCATACATGTATCAAGAAGCATATAGGGTAGGAGGTCCGACTTAGCGCCTCGCCTATGGGCATAGTGTGACAAGCCCCCCCCCCCCCTCGGCTCCCCTCTACCCCCCCCCCCCATGAAAGTGGGCGACTTTGTATGCTCTGTATTGAAAACTATGAAGAAAAGGGGATTTTAAGTGGCCGTCTTGTGTCCTTATCAGAGTGATACCAAATGGAAAGAAGAGATTTTCTAGACCAAAACATCCTGCTGAATCCAGATATTGTGGTCTTGAGTCTCAAGACCTGACCAAAATCACTCAAAAATGAACTTTGATGAGGCAAAGTATTTAAAAAATGTACAAAATGATGTTGAAAATGTTTGGAACATTATCTAGATATAGACCTGTCAATCAAAATCAGTACCTCAATCTACCTATTCAACATTGACCTAGCCCTCAATCTGACAGGCACTCTTCCCGTGTATCACACTACCTATCCTGCACACTGCCTATCCCTCAGCCTACCTATCCCTCAAGTTACCTATCCCTTGAATTAGAACCTCTCTTAAATTGGCTTATCCCTCTTATCCCTCCAAAAGCTTAAAGGCTAAAGCGTACCCCTCTCCTTGCTTCTCTTGCCCACTTTCTATGCCTACCTATCCTTGAGTCCACCTATCCCCAATCTGCCTATCACCTTGCCTACATATCCCTCATTGTGACTATCCCGCACTCTGCCTATTTCCCATTTTTAATCAGCATTGCCCATCTTTTTAACTATACCCATCTGCTAAACATAACATTCCTCACAATGTCCATTATAATTTGTACCTATCCCCAATTTTCCTATCACCCAGCCTACCTATCCCTCATTGTGACTATCCCTCGCTCTGCCTATCCCTCATGTTTTATCTGAGTGTTTGACAGGAACAGATAAACCAAAAGAGGATAGATGAAAGTATGTATTCTTTCCAAAGTTAACTCGATTTTTCTCTTCAAATATACTTTGATTTATATTTTAAGGGACTCGCATATGATAACCATCCTCTCAATCAGACTATTCTCGGAATTTAATTCCCATTAAAAGAAAAACGATGCACAGAGAGCCTGGCAACAATAAACAAAATAACTCACTGCAATCCGCCATTGTTATTGCCTTTTGCAAGGCATTAAAATAAGATAATTATACACTTATTGGCACCGAACATAAGCAAATCCAAAGGTAAGTATCGATCTGATGCTCTCCTTTAGATATAATATTAAAGTTTCTCCTTCAAGGACAAGATGATTAGTCTTCATATATATTAACCCAATTTCTGTCTCTAATTTGTTTATCTACATGTGCCCAGGCACGTAGACCAGGTACCATATTTGACGTTATAAGCGCACATCCCTAATAAGCGCACACACCTCTTTTTGGGCTGATTTTAGACTGTAAAACTCTCAAAATATGTTGATATGTTAGCCCAAATGTACCATTAACTTTCAGAAATGTGTAATAGAAAGCTTTATAAAGTGCATTGTGTGCTTGCTATGTCAAATACGAGACTGCAACAGCAAAATATTCTATGAAAATTGATGTAGGGGTGTGCGCTTTTTAGAATTAAATTTTGCTTTTGTTTGTTTAGTTAATATTTTTAAAGCCACTGTGCGCTTATTAGATCAAATATGGTAATGCGTTTGTTTCCAAAATTAAAGTGCATCAATGTTAAGGGGGGAAGGGGGAGGGCTAGAGGGGGCCAGGGAGAGGGGAGAGGGGGAGGAGACATGACTGCATTGGTGCACGAGACCGTCTAGCTCTTTAAGGAGGGATGTGCATTTGTTGTCATGATGCACCACTGTAGCCCTGCTGAGTTACTTGCTGATGCTACATTGGTGCATCATGCCAACCCTTCAGGAGTGTCTCAACCCCATAGGGTTGTATGATGCTTGAATGCAGTACTGGTGAGTTACTCACCAGGGCTGCATTAAATTTAAAGACGGAAATAGAATGAATCACATGTACCAAGTCACGACCAGCAGTGGTCCCCATGTTAAAGCTGCTATACCAGTTGGCAAAATCAAACCTACATTTCTTCATTTCCATCTCAGATGATTGTATAACTCTTTGCCTCTTATAATATGCTATTTATTTTGGCAAGAGAATCTTAATATCTGCAATACAAGACTCCAACTGTAACTATTATTTACATTCGGGTGGGCTTTGCAAATTTAGTGTTAAAAGGGGACATCAGGTGGCAGCACTGAGTGTGCTCCTATTACCTGCTGATCTTACCAACAGAGTCTACTATTAAAGTTGGTATCCCAACTATTGCGGTGACAAATTTCCACTTCCAGCATGGGGATAAGCATGCTGATGTTGTAAGACATATGGGAAAGTATTAAAGCTCTATGAGAACTACTTACATACAAAATTCCCCACACAGTAGCAAAAATGAATTTTCACTGAGCAGTCAAAAATAAAGCAATTAGGATGCCTCTCTTCTAAACCACAAGGTGGCAGCTGTGTATAGTGTTTACAAAATATTCCCATTGCAGACCCAGTAGCTCAACTCCATTCATGAACACATTAGTACATTGACATCTCTACAGGTGGCAGCATATCTCAGATGGTTTGCCAATGCTTGAGTTTTCTCCATGAAAGCTGTAGATGTAGATGTTATAACACACTTTCCTTAAAGCCTTTAAGACTCTTTGTAACCAGAATCAAGCACCCATTTCAGAAGAAAAGTGTACATTAAAGACTTTCAGGTAATTATTGAGAGGGGTCAATTCTAGTCACCCCAATTGGGATACCAACTTTAACTGGTGTTACACGACAGATGGTACTACCTTGTTGATGTCATTATGTGCTGGATAGAATGCTGGAAGCATTCTATTTTTTCTGATCTATATCTTTGAAAGTCAGTTAAAAGTCACAAATAAGTTTGAGATCTTACCAGTACACTGCAGGAGACCCTTGATGAATATATAAAAAGTGAATTATCTATATATATCTGAAGTGGTATGGCAGCTTTAACTAGGATGATAGTCCTTGGGCCATTGCACAGTACATATGGCTGTGTCTCATGAGATGGGGGCCAAGTGTAAACATCTTTGACCGGGTGCCAGCTTTGATCGGGTGCCAGCTTTGACTTGGTGCCAGCTTTGACCAGCTTGATAGAAAAGGGTTTATTTAGGGCAGATTGAGATATAAATGAGTTACTATCTACTAATGTAAAGTGTTGTAACATCGATTAACCTTTTCAGCCAATTTTTATCTTCAAAAAACCCTTTTCTATCAAGCCGGTCAAACGTAGCACCAGGTCAAAGCTGGCACCAGGTCAAAGCTGGCACCCGGTCAAAGACGTTCACACTTGGCCCCATCTCATGAGACACAGCCATATACATTAAACATAATACTTGAATATATCTAAGAATGAGAGATGTATCAATTTTTCTTACATAACACAAGTTTGCTTTATACTTGTTTTTTAGTTGCAAATTTTGTACTCTGGTCCTGCGGACATTTTGATGGGCCTGCACAATAAAAAAGCTGTAGTACCAAATGTCCTGCATGGTGAAAAACGTTTTCATATGGATTGTTCATATGCATGTGATAGATACAAAGGTCCATTCAGGAGAGCTTGTTGACGACAATAACCATTCATTAAAGACTGGATATCTCACATTCTGCCTTATGTGTGACCCCCAAGCTTCAACACTGTCCTGGGCCTTTGTCTATACACCCTGGAAAACACCAATAGTACATACATTTGTGTTTATTCATAGATTAATGTTCATGTTCATGGACATTCGCAAAGGTTAATTTTTTTTGAGGCCCCCCCCCCCTTCCAGACTCAACTGTGACCCTGACATCCTTGGATTTGACCCCCCTTGAATTCTCCCACCCAGGAAATGTCCCCTCAGAAATTCTCACCCACTCTCACTCGGAAAAATCATCTGGAGAAAGCGATACTCGAACCCACAACCCTCAGATCATGTAACCTGCTGTTCTACCAACTGAGCTACTTCCCCATCTGACAATCTGATGCACAGTACGTTACTGGATCGGTACGGTACAGAGGGGAGCCGGATTACCCAAGTGATATTGAGGACTTATCCCCAAGGCTTGGGAATCGAACCCCTGCAATAATAATGTAAATTTATTTTTTGGAATCAAAAAACATAAAGGTTGATACATTCAGCATTACTTAAACTAGCTTATTTTTAAGGGGGGATTCAAGAGGGGAGAATTCGAGGAGGAAGAATTCTGGATGGGGGAATTAAAGGGTGTATATTCACATATTTTATGCCTTCACATCGAAGTTGTTTTGGAACCAAACATATATACATGTAAGCCTACATCACAGGTAGGTGACCTAATTAAAGGCAACAAGTAGGTTAATTTATATGCTATTATCTTGTCATCCAAAGTGAAACCTCAAGAGGGAATTAGGTTGATTTATTGATACTTGAGAAGGCCAGGTTCATATAGGTGGCTAGTGGAATATATTTAGACCAATGAAATAATTCCCTGACCTTCACTCCTCAATCCTTAGGGTGCTATATGAAATAACTGGTATCTCTTGACAGCTGTTAACAGTGCTTATCTTGTCAGTACCAGATCAAGCACTGGCCACCTGCATTAAGAGGTCCTGTTAACAAGGATGAATGCATAAATATTTGCCAGGATAAATAAACATATACATATGTAGCCCTATTTGATCTACATGACAGGTAAGTACACTAATTGAAGGTAATAGATAGGTTGATTTTTATGCTATCAATTTTGTCTGCCAAAGGGAAACCTCAAGATGATTTATCGAGACAATGAGACATGTACCTATATATTAACAAGAATGAATAAACTCTGCGTTTTAAGTGATAGACCTACACACATTGTACAGTACAGTACATATCCCAGCAATCGAAATCTCAAGCGGAACTTGTGCCAAGTTTTTCCCAAAGAATACACAAGGCATTTTCTCATGTCATCTTCCCATGAATTTCTTGTTTTTTGAAAAACTGAAACTTGAGAAATATATGTCATCACCCAACATGTGGACTAATTTTCCCAAGAGGTACTCAGGGGTTATTCTGGCATCATATATTTGGGAATATCTGGTAATTTGCACAAGTTGCTTTAGAAATGTTTGCTATTCTAGAGAATCTCTCTGTCTATTTTATGTATGCCGCTCATGCTTTTCCCCAAGAGATGCACAAGATATTATCTTGTGTCGTTCTCGAGTTCTGTTTGGAGGGATAGCCTATACAGTTAAATACCTTTCACAGCTGCAGTATTCCTACCATCCTACTGCAGGTGCCCCTATGAGAGTGCTGAGACCACGGGTACATAGCATATCTTGTCACCACCTTGTCATTGTTAGCTTGGGGTGCAGCTATACACTTGAGCAGACCAACGTGAGTGGCGTTTCCCCCCATATTGAATGCAATGTTCATGCCTAATGCCAGAGAGAACCCATGCAGAAATGAACCCTGATAGCCTTTTCATGGGAAGCATGCATTATATTGTAGAATCTGTGTTTGATTTTATTTTGTATTTGATGCAAGATTTTATATATTTCTTCTATGTATGTCTCCAATATATAACAAGATTACTTTTTATCAAATATCTGGACATTTCAATTTGAACATTTCAACGAAAACCTTATGAGAAGACCCTCTGAGGAGCGATACCGAATAGAGGGTACAATGTTGCATCCTAATAGCTTGGCTTGAGCCTCTTATATTATCATTGTATGTGCTAAATTCATTACAGTTTGACAGCTGAGAAAAATGCATTGGTGATTCCCTGCAGTGGCTAAAATAATGACAGCAAACAATGTATCCAATGATGACATTTATTGATTCATAAAACATTGTTGTTGAAAGTGAAGTTGATGTAAAGGAACCTAAGGTTAGCAGTGACAGGGTAGGGTGAACCAATATTCTATACTTATTGGTCTACTTGTTTAAACTTTTCAAGGGATGATTTCTTGTGATTCTTGGTCTTAGTTGTTACATTTGGTTAAAAAGAAATGTAGACACAAATTTTCTAGCTTTATGTGTCAATAGACAATATGTTTAACTCTTCCTTGACCAGGTTCCACATAAAGACACTCCCAAAACCAGATTTTTCAGATGAGATTCAAATGGGAAATTAGGATGTAGGGGATGGCCTCACCTTTTAGACACTGAAAGAATTCTGTAAATATTCAAACTATAAGTACATCTATGACAAAATGAGCTGTATTGAATAACCAGAAAGTAAGATACCCTAAATCGCCCTATGTGTTCGAATTAGGGAGATAAAGCCTTATTTGAAATTGAATATAGCTTATTTTAGTGTATATGTTGCCATGGCAACTTATATTTAGGCTGTAATTAAAATAGACCTAAACATTTTGTACCAGCTTTTTCAGAATAAAATATTGGACAAAACGATTTTCCACCCAAAAAGATGATATAGATTGATCTTTCTTTTTACAATGTTTGCCTTAAATATTGCTCAAATCATATTAAAGAACGAGTTAAATCTCATCCAATATGAGATGTCCAGCATATCTAAAATAGTGAATATATGTACAAATGGATTAAGATATGCAGAGACAATATGCCATAGACCAGAAAAAAATCATGGGATTCTACCTTATAGGCAAACCACAGGGGGTAAAAAAAACGGCCAAAGTTGGCTGAAAACCGGCGAGTACACTGATATTCCTAGGCTCCCTATACGACCAACTTCTCAGTCACTAGTGCCTAACTCAGTTAGTCATATTTTGGCTCCCTATACTACTAACCTAGGTAAGTTATTGTTGTCAGGTTGGTCAGTACTGACCAACCCACCTTAGTCTGTTAGTTTCCAGGGGGAGCCACTGAGTGGTGATCATGGTATCTTACAGGTGGCCCCAACTAGTGGTATAGAAATACAACACACCAATGATGAACCTAGGTTAGCCACTACTGACTGACCCCTCTGTCATTTTTGAAAATAACTTTGCCATTATGACTTACACATATATGACGAACCTAGGTTAGTCTGTACTGACTAACCCTTTCAACCTATAGATTATCAGTGTAACTACCATTAATGCGTGTACGGTCCTGTACTGTAAACTCACAATGATAGGTGTACAGTAAAGGAGGAGTTAATTAATGCTTGCAGAGATGAGTGGTAGTTATTGTGATGCAAAGACATCATTACTGCGTTTCCCCCTGGTTTACAGTCTTTTGATAAAGTGAATTATTTAATCGATACCAGATTTGAAGAAAGTATGATTTATGTTTGGTGAGTTCATTTCATTTGAATATTGCATTAAGATATCAATCTCTTTTGATACAATGTGAGGGCCCACTTAGAAATATATGAAAAAATTAATGAGACAATATTCATCATTGGCTTTTTGTGTTACCATATAGAAGCTGAAGTGAGTGCATTAATATAGTATTATTATACTGTAGGAGCATATATACATCCACTTGTCTGATTCCATGCTTGGTGTTGCTATTCAATACCAGGAAAACTGCAAAATGATTGCTTAACACATAGACATCAATTCCTGTAATTTATATACGGAGTTTTTGGATCCAACCAATACATGTTATACAGGATTGGCTGGGGTATTGACGGAAGAATTCCCCAGGTGGCCCCACTCTCACCACCTACCCGGGCCACCTGGCCCCTTACCCCAGCCAGTGCCTCATGTCCACCCTACTGGGTGCCAGGACAGAACTCAGAACCACTGTAGGCTCAGTCTCATGAGTTTGTAACATTTCAAACGTCTTTGACCGGTGCCGTCTTTGACCGGTGCCGTCTTTGACCGGTGCCGTCTTTGACCGGGTATGTGATTAAAATGAAGAAAAAAGTAGTGTATAGTAAAGAAATGGGTAAATTTTTTGTACAATATGTTATAACACATCATTTCGAGGCATTATTTAAAATTGATATATTTCATATATTTATGTTACTGGCTCAGTCTCATGAGTTTGTAACAGTTGAAACGTCTTTGACTGGCGTCGTCTTTGACCGGTGACGTCTTTGACCGGCTGAAGAAAAAAAGCCCAAAAGGAGCCCTTAATATGTGCATTAAAAAAAATAAATTTTAATTGCATAAAACAACCATAGACTGTTTATTACATGAAGAAGTTGAAGCTTAAATTTCTTTACTATATACTACTTTTTTCTTCATTGCAATCACATACCTGGTCAAAGACGGCACCGGTCAAAGACGGCACCGGTCAAAGACGCCACCGGTCAAAGACGTTTGAAATGTTACAAACTCATGAGACTGAGCCTGTAGATGTTGTTGGTTGGCGTACTGCTAGTGGAAGATGTCAACCTCTCTTAGAGCAAAGTTAGAACATAGGACCAGATGAAATAGGTCCTAGTAGCACGATGGAAGTGTGCTATGTCAACACAATGGTATAGTGTTGGACACAATGTAATGTATCAAAATAACAATAATGAGATGTTCATTAGTTAGCATACTAGACGGGCTGAGAGGGGGCACTATCCGAGCACTGTGCGATGTTATGTGCATTAGTTTTGGGCTTGTATTTGGGTTGTTATTAGGTCACTATGGAACTTTATTTAACTCTGTTCTGTAAATTTGTTTAAAAGTTAAGCTTTTTCTGCATGGGCCATGTCACTTTTAACAGTATGTATCCAATTAAGGTTAATCTCCAGGTTAAATTGTGAGTCATGAAACAACTAATGAGAAAAAAGGGAGATGAATTAATCAGAATCGATCCCCCATGAGAAAATCCATAATGATTTGTCGGATTTGATCTGTTTGCCGATCTGATGGTATTTGACAATGCACCCAATGTCATGCGATCATGATATATGTATCAGCCTTGGTGGTCTCTCAGTTTTTGGCTGCTCCCTCACTTGTCACCTGGATCTGTGCACTGGGATCTCCTGTAATGGATGGTAATAAGTATTAGGTAACACAGAAGTACAACTGTCTAACAAAAGCACACATTGATTTATGAGCTAAATTTGTTCTTGCTTTTGTTAGTATACTGAAAACCTGTGGGTAGTGACTGTACATCCTACATATCATGATACCAAAATCTACTACTTTTATGATATATCATTTTTAGTATTGGAAGGGCCGTATATAAAGCCCCCATTGAATATATCGATGGGTGGATTTCCTTCCTATTCAGTATATTATGGGAAAAAATTCAAAAATCTCACACTAACGTTGGTAACAATGTTAGTACAGCCACCCAATAACGCCAAGAGGTTGGCATTTTTGCACCTCCAGTGATATGATAGCAAAAAGGGAGGGAGAGAGGCTTAAGTTGTGGAGATTTTGAGGGATTGCCCTGTGCCTTGTTAATGAGCACAGTAAGGAATACATAGACAAATGCCAACGCCCATTGGTACCGTCTCTGTTGTATTTCACGAGTGTTGGTTGGGCAGTATCCCACGAAGCCGCAGGCTAAGTGGCATGCGCCCCAGCCCCCACGAGTGAAATACATCAGAGCGGTATCAATACGGCCCTTCTAGTACTTAAGCATAGTAAAGCTTGTATTTCAAAAATATAAAATACAATACCTTTTTAAAAGAGACAGATGTCGTACTGCTCTTTCCCCCAGTCTTCTGGCGTATTTGTGATTCTGTAGCATTTGCAGAAGCCACCAGCGCAGCAAGGAGCCTCATTACAGTCACACTCCTAAGGTGTCAAAAAGAGACAGGATACAGTTGTAGGGGCTAGGGTTTGGGTTAGTTATATGGCGAACTCTGTCTGAACCCTTCAGCCCGGCAGTAGGTGGCAGCACCTACTCCGGTCTTGGGATATGGATAGAGGTTGCTATAGGCTTCCGGTCTGCTCGTGTGCGTGCAGGCTGGCTGCCTATATATAGCCAGCATCCGATGGAACTTGTCGGTTCCTTTGTACCTGATAGGGCCCATGTTCATATCGGCTACGTGCCTACTGACCTGCTCCGAGCTCAATAGGGAGTTTGCCCGGATTAGCTGCGCCTGTCTATAGTTATACTGAATAAACCAATATAAGCAACCTGTACACTTGATCCGAACTGTGTTGTCCTTGTTCTTTACTTAATCGCATAACAGCAATATTAAGGGGAACAAAGTCTCATTTATTACACAGTTATGTCAAGGAGCAAATGATACCAAGAGGGTCGATCCACTTAGGTGTTCTTCTATGGGTTAGCATTGTCCCTGAGCAATCAAAATACCACAAAATACCCAAAAGGATGATAACATTGCTTGGAGCTCCAACATCATTAACTTTAATTACTCTGTACACTTTGAATATGTTTCAGTAATGATTGACAAAACGCGTTTTCTCATCGGAATATGCAAATTTCTGGTCCTGCCTAGTGGTGCCTCCTAGTGGATGGAGTGTACAGTCCACTGTTCCCGCCTAAAACAATGTTAACTAGAAACCAACTTGAGCTACTACCCCTAATTAAATCTACTCAAAAATTCAAAATATATATTGTAGCACCTGTAATATTCAGGAACAGATCAAAAGGAAATAAGCAAATTAGCCTATAGAACTCTTTACTAATGTCAGATATTGTACATAAGTCTCAATGCCAATGCCAATGTCAGATAACTACAAGTCTCAACAGTCTTCTGATAGCAATAGAAGTGTCTCTGATCCAGTTTTTTGTGAAGTTTGTGCACACTTGTATGCTATATGGCTCAGTCTCACGACATCACCCGGTCAAAGACTATCCAATTGTTACAAAGTCGTGAGACTGGGCCATATAGCGTGTATAGCGTATATGAGTGTATATATATATATGGGATTTGTGAAAGCGATGCTTACTATTCCACAGTGGTCAGGAGCTTCACAAGTTTGCCCACACGTGCCTTGGTTGACGCAGTTCTGCAGAAGAAATACTGAAATCAATCAAATACTCCAGAGACAACACTGAAAAAACTAACTTGTCTCCAGACTCGTCGAAGTGACTATCATAAAATAAATGAGTCAAAAGTTGTCTAACCTATCAGGTTACCATCCTACAAATATAATCTGGAGCTGGCAAATGTCGGGTTTTGGGCTGGCACATGGCAAGTGGGTCTTTTATCTTCAGCTAGAAGACTCGCTTCCTTGTCACTTAGACGAGTTTTTGACTTGTTTATTTTATGACCGTCACTTTGAAGAGTCTGAAGCTTACTTTTTGAGTGAATAATAGCCTAACTCTCCAAACTATTAAGCATGCATTTCCACTTGTGTTCATGCATATTCAGATTAGATTCATTTGAAAGATAAGGTGACCTTCATTCAGCACCAATACAATACAGGATTTTTGCAACCCTCAATTAAAAATAACCACATCAAAAAAAAAATTGCTAGCAGCTTTGATCACTGTTCTAACTTTAGGTCTGAATACTAAGATTTATCGTTGTTTCTAATTACACCACCAGTCATGTAGCATATGGCCGAATAGAGAGTATGCGCTTCAATAAGATGGTCATGCTAGTTCATGTATGGAATGAAGTAAAATATGAGACAAAATAGTTTACCGGTATGCAAAATTTACCCTCCTGTGGTGGATAGTAACATTCGCTATAACAAGTATGCACCAGAACACATGAGTACCCAGATGGGCAGTCCGGTTCAGTAGGACCACAAGGCTGAAACAGATTAATATTTAGTTTAGTATTTGTGCACTAATGTCTTTTTTCACAGATCATGTCACATTTACTATGCTAATCTGAACGTCAATACCCAGGCATAAATTCAGACATGAGGCAACTTTGAATATAAAGAAGTGGGATTCCTCCCAAGTTGCAAATATGCATTCTAGTATGACAAATGGCTGTTACTTAAAGGCGCACTCAACCCAGGACCTAACCCTGCCGAGTTTTGTACGCAAATGACGTCGTGGGTTCAGTGCCCCTTTAAACATGATACATTACAGAATATCAATTTATTTCATGTGGAGAAAGAAAGTTACTATGCTTAAGAATTAAAATAGCTGTTCTCCACCCCCCCGTGGAGAAACTGATGCTCATTCTCCATGGCCTGTTTCTCCACGATTATAGCTACGAAATGAATCTTTAAATGTATATTTTGATCGAATTGATCAAGAATTACATAAAATAAATAAAGAGATCCACTCTAATCAGTCAGAACTCCTGGTATCTCCACTCGTGCTGCATTGGATCGCATCACACTCGAGTGATACAATCGTGTGATACGATCCAATGCACCACTCATGGAGAGACGCCAGGCTTCTCCAGCAACTCCCTTTTCACATTAAAAGAAGAAATGTGCTCCCTATGCAGATATAATTTTGCTATTTATGATTTGATGCATTAAATCAGTGTGGGCTAAGTGGTCGACCCTGACAACTACCTGAATGCCACCTGCTGTTGGAGACATGAACTGCAGAAACACAGTCATGAATAAAGGTGGGGCTCCACTAACCGATTTTGTTCTCAGATCGGGGCTATTCTCACAAATCTGGCTCAGTTACATACCATGACAATGATATACAGTAGAGAGGATCTATGTTTACAAATAATGTTTTTGTTTATAAACAATGTGGAAAATAGAATTGCCAAGGCTATGTAACACGATTTAGGTCCCGATTTAGGTCCCGATTTTGCATCTGAGGTCGACTTTGACTCCCAATCTCATATCAAACTTGTTTGATTTCTGTTTATCTGGTGCCCTACTGTCCACATGGCTCTAATCGGCCGATCTAAGCACAATTTATAGAGAAAATATGCCTCTGTTTACCCCTCAGCAAACTGTACAGAACTGTATAATCGGATTGTGAGAATTACCCAGAAAATCGGGTAGTGGAGTCCCAGCTTAAGTACAACCAACCAAGCCAGGAGGATTTGTTCTTGCTTTTCATTTAAAGTGGCATATACTTCATGTCCTACCTACTGTATTAAATATTATTCCCCAGAATTTGGCCTAGATTTCAGCTAATAATCACTTTTTTGCTCAATTTAAGATTTTTGGAGTGCCCGCTATAATTCTTCCCATTGAAAATACACTGTAAAAGGCCTTACCATTTTGGAACCATTTTAATTGCCTCTTATTGCCCATGAATGATATCTTATTGTATCCCATCCTCCAAATATGATATTGCACTGTCATTTTGAACGTATTTAAATAGAAATCAAGATATGGAAAAAATTGGACCATGCCGCTTTAATACTGGTTGTAGAAACAAAGATTACCTTGACATTTGTACAGGAGAAGCTGAGAGATGAGTATGCAGGTATCATGGCAGCCAGGACCAGGGCTGTAACAAGTGCTGTGTACTTAGCCATCCTTCTTGTTGTACTGCAACAGAAGGAAGTTTCCCATAGTATCACCACAAAGTACAACCTTGATAATCTCACATATGGGTTAGGAGCTAAATAAGGGTTGATTTTACATTTCCTACTTATCCTATTTATGTCCTCATTTGTGTGTGCCGGTTTGACAAGATAAGTTGACTTGTAAAAGAAGTAGAGAGAAGTAGTAGAGTCATTAGGCATTCTCAGGATTTGGGTCACCCAATTTCAAGACTCCGCTTTGAAAGTTGCCGTATCCTTACTATGGTGAAACCCTGGGGGGGGGGGCACTCAAATTCTTTTTGACACAGGTGTGCCGCTGGCCCTTTGACAACCCTTAGTGACCCTTGCTGAGGGGGATTTTGGACAAAAGTGCCTAGGATTTAGCATTTTTTCGCCCTTGGTGTAAGAATTTTGGTCAAAAGTGACCCTTGTTGCGAAGAATCTTTGGCAAAAAATGCAAAATGTGAACCTTTTTGGGGGGATTTCTTTTAAATCTTCGAAAAGTGAGCCTTGGTGAGGGGGATTTTGGTGAAAAGCAGACCCTTGTTGAGGGGGATTTTGCTCAAAAAGGGCCCTTCCCAGCCGCACACCTGTGTATACAAAATCTACCAAGTGCCCCCCCCCCCCCCCCCCCCGGGGATGAAACCAACCACCTAGATTATCCCACAAGGCCAATCCTCTAAACAGCGGCGAGTTCACATAGCCACAATTCCTCACCCTAGGAATCTTAAACTTGATTTTTCTTTCTGATCTCATACCTGGTCGGGGCACTAATGCATCAACCCAGTTCTCTCTGCGAGAGGATTTGTACACATAGCTGAGAAGTAGATCTTGTCTTTGCCTAGCCAAGCATGCTACAAGTGACTTGTCATACATCTGAGCCTCAGTGTAATCTTTTCCCTTGTAGCAAGTTTTAAGCCCCCCCCCCCCCCCCCCCGAGCTGTAGCAGATCCAATTTCCCACCACTTCCCAGTGGGCACAGAACATTGAGTCAACATTGATGAATGGTTGTCAATGTTGATTCAATGTTGATTCAACATTGATTCAATGTTGAACTGAACTTTGTGCCGACTGGGTTGCACCACCCTGGGCAAAACTGGCATAGTGAAAAAGACCGAGTATGGTCGACTTGTACACATCCACACATACATTTTCAGACATGTGGTCCCTCTGCTTGCTTAGCCTAAAAAGTCTATGGTTGACCTTGACACCAAGATCTTTAAATGCAGGTTCAAAGCTAAGAGAACTATCTATCTTCAGAAAAGAAAACAATACAAAGTTGTTACCTACCTGTGCTGTTCTGGGTAACGTGAGTACTGCAGCTTGTGTGTGGTGGATCCAGAGTAATCAGGAGCCCTCTATAGACCAATGCATCATGATAGGGTGACTTTTGATATTAAAGTTATGTTTACATTGGTTCTAGCAGAATCCTCAAAACATTTACTGTAATTGTTATGTTTACAAACATCTTATATCAGGAGTTCTATCATGGTTGGCTGTGCATGTCCCATTGAAAACAGTGGACCAACGTTCGTGGTGTTGGTCAGAGGACCAACACCATGCTCTGACATCATTAAGGTCATTAAGGCAGTTTTAAGGTCATTTTAACATGTTACCATGTGATTCCCCTCTGCAGGTAGTTATATATGTTATTAATTAATTGATTAAACAATGATAGAACCATGTTTACACATGTCTTTGTCGTGTTGGATCCCCTGACCAACCCATGAGGCCTTGATGGCTTTGCCATCTTGGCCTCATGGGTTGGTCAGGGACCAACACTCCAAACCCATGTGTAAACACGTAGATAAACAGGACAATTACCTTAGTATATATTAGAATGCAGGATTTTTATGGTTATATTGATTTATTTGTTGGTCCCGCTTCAGAAATGTTCAAAAACTTTATCAAGAACTTTTATGAAAAGACACCCTTTCTTGCTTCATTGGTCTATAGATACATACACATACCACATTGAAATTAGGTTAGCAATGACGTCAATCAGAAGACATGGACTGTCAAAACAAGTTAATTGCCAGTAATTAAAATGTGTAGCAGTTAAGCGAATAATTATCAGACGCTATGTTCTGCCGCGGCTGCTGCATTAATAACCCTCCCTTAGGGAGTGTTCATTTATTAGTTATTAGCTTTTAGCCCGTTTCAGCCTTCGGCGAGGGGGGCACGAAACGTTCCAAGCGCTCTAGGGGGGGGGGGTGTAAAAAAATGTTGTCCCTCCGTGCGAAATCTCACCACCCCCCCTGTAATTAATAAATGAACACTCCCTAACTTCAACATATCGGAGCAAAATGAGTCTTTATTCATGGGATGATGTTATCATTAACATGGCCCTCGTTGGTAGGCACATAACCATGGTAAGATTTTAATGTCTTCCAGGTGTACCATGTGACATTATCAGGTGACTAATGTGAACGTCTTTGACTGGGTGCCATCTCTGATGGTTTTTTGTGGGGCAGGTGAAGATATATGTAGTAGATAACCCACAAGGACCTGAGAATATGTAAAATTAACCACGATAGAGTGACTGGTGCCCTCATAGGCCACCAGTCACTCTACCATTGATATTATTACATAAGTCAGGTTCGAGGGGGTTATCTAACTTAACCTTTGATTATGTGAAAATAACCAAGGTGTGAAATGCTTTGTCTTAGCTCTCCACCGTGGGTTAAGGATATATAATCACAGCCATTTTATCTATTTTATCCCTTATATGAAAGAATATTTTCTTCTTTTTAATCTTTTTTTTATGGTGGCCAGTCAAAGATGACACCCGGTCAAAAACGTTCACATTGGTCCAATCTGGTGAGACACAGCCTTGTGCAGCTTTTTCACCTAAGCAGATCGATGCCAGACCCAAGTTCACGAAACAGACAGTGGCTTCTTTTTCCGCATGGAATGCAGCATTCATATCTAATGCCAGAAAGAGCCCATTGAAATATGAACCTGAGGCGCTATCGCATTACCGGGTAACAGATCCAGCTTGGCGCGCAAATATACTCGCCAATAGTGGAAACAAGGCATCACAAATCACATTATCCTTAGACCTTATGTATACAGATTTAAAATAAAAATTATTTTTCACAGCAATCCAAAATAATTCCCTTATCCAGGACATACATGCCTTATTCTTACTCCTACCGGTATTCAACATATGAAGAACCTGTGTATCATCAGTTACAAATACCAACTCCTTGTCAACCCAAAGATCATCCCACCTCTTAGCAGCGAGGAGAACAGGCCAAAACTCCAACTCATTTATATTTTCATTATAAGTGGCTGGAGGAGGCACCCAATGGTGATTAGCCTCAATAGGGAGGGGGCTGCGGCACCCATCCCACTCACCCATCAACCAATCACTGCCATGCAATGCTGCATAACCAGAGAACGATGCATCACTATAAATAGACAGGTGAGTACCCAAAGGTTTTATTATTTTTGCTGAACCATTAAATGTTTAACAAATTCGAGCCACCATACAATATCAGCCCGAGCAGCTCCAGATAACCTAACCTTGTAATAAGGTTTATCTACTACATTGCACAAGTCATATATTCTGAGGGAGAAGCAGCGGCCACCCCTTACAACTTTGCTCGCGTGAGCCAAACTACCAGCGAGAGACTGCACCTCTCGCTTAGTTAACTTCATCTTACCCTCAGCGTCGCTGAGTTTTTGTAGCAAATCTGACATTTTATCATCAGGTAAGGATAACTTCATGTTAACACTATCCACCTCTATTCCTAAGAATACCACACACTGAGACACCGGGGTTACTTTCTTAAAAGAAATATTGAACCCTAAATGACGTACTACATGGAACAGAACGTGTTGAGCTACAGTACATCTAGATCATATATGGCTCAGTCTCATGAGTTTGTAACATTTCAAACGTCTTTGACCGGTGCCGTCTTTGACCGGTGCCGTCTTTGACCGGTGCCGTCTTTGACCGGTGCCGTCTTTGACCGGGTATGTAATTAAAATGAAGAAAAAAGTAGTGTATAGTAAAGAAATGGGTAAATATTTGTATAATATGTTATAACACATCATTTCGAGGCATTATTTAAAATTGATATATTTCATATATTTATGTTACTGGTTCAGTCTCATGAGTTTGTAACAGTTGAAACGTCTTTGACCGGCGTCGTCTTTGACCGGTGACGTCTTTGACCGGCTGAAGAAAAAAAGCCCAAAAGGAACCCTTAACATGTGCATTAAAATTATTTTTTTTAATTGGGTAAAACAACCATAGACTGTTTATTACATGAAGAAGTTGAAGCTTAAATTTCTTTACTATAAACTACTTTTTTCTTCATTTTAATCACATACCTGGTCAAAGACGGCACCAGTCAAAGACGCCACCGGTCAAAGACGGCACCGGTCAAAGACGTTTGAAATGTTACAAACTCATGAGACTGAGCCCTATACGCACTTGTAAATCTAGTATTTAAAGATAAAATTATACCTAATTAGGTTAGCTATGATGTCAATCAGAAGAAATGGGTTTCCTCAAGACAAGTTAATTTGCAGTGATTAACATGTCTAACAATTACAGATGCTATGTACTGCCAGGGCTGCAGCATAAATAGTCTTGCTCCGAGGTCAACATTTCAGAGCAAAATGGGTTTCTATATAAGGGGATGATGTTACCATTAACATGGTCCTTGTTAGTTGGCACATAACCAGGCAAATACGGGATAGCTCTCCCAGGTAAGAGGACAAACGTTTAGAGCGTTATCTTGATATCTTAATTCAGTGTCTTATTTTGGGGCAGTGGTGTTTTGTATTGAGACACTGTCAATATATTTCCTTGGCTTACAAGAAAGGCCATACATAATTGGGATTAACATAGTTTAAGATAGGATTGAAATAGAAGAAAAAGAATTAAGATAATTTAAGATAGGATTAAAGTAGAAAAAGAGTTGGGGTTGGGGGGCAGAGCCCCCCATTAAAGTTAAGATGAACAAGACCATCTTAATAGTCTGATTAAGATAACGCTCAGAACGTTTGTCCTTTCACCTGGGAGAGCTATCCCGTTCATGCCATAACCAGGGTAAGATTCCCCTTTGCATCTTTCAGGTGTATCATGTGACATTATAAGGACACATGTATCCAGGCACTGGAGACGTGTCAGAGACACTGTGAACTGTAGCTGATGACCGTGAGCTTTAGCTGATCACCGTGAGCCTCAGCTGATCACCGTGAGCTGTAGCTGATCACTTGTGAGCTGTAGCTGATCACCGTGAGCTGTAGCTGATCACTTGTGAGCTGTAGCTGATCACCGTGAGCTGTAGCTGATCACCTGTGTGCTGTACATAGCTGATCACCTGTGAGCTGTGGCTGATCACCTGTGAGCTTAGGCTGATCACCTGTGAGCTTTAGCTGATCACCTGTGAGCTGTAGCTGATCACTTGTGAGCTGTAGCTAATCATATTTTTTTTGTGAGCTGTAGCTGATCACTTGTGAGCTAGGGCTGATCACTTGTGAGCTGGAGCTGATCACTTGTGAGCTGGAGCTGATCACTTGTGAGCTGGAGCTGATCACTTGTGAGCTGGACCTGATCACTTGTGAGCTGGAGCTGATCACCGTGAGCTGGAGCTGATCACTTGTGAGCTGGAGCTGATCACCGTGAGCTGTTGCTGATCACCGTGCTCTACAAAGACTGAGGGCAATGTGTTATTTTGCCAGTGTTAGGGAGGTGAGGGCTGAAGCCTCACAGGGAAATGAAGTACTGGTGACCTCTCTTTCCAAGATTAGGTTTTATGTTATAATTAAATGGTAACCGCCGGTGATGGCTATTTGCTATAGTTTAATGTAAAACATATAAAAGACCTATTGTATATTATCACCTTTTAATAGCTAAGGTATATGCTATTCAGTGTATTATGTAACAACATAGGAAATTATTGTTGTTTAACTTCTAAAACTAAAAAGATCTAGTTTGTGTAATACATGTATCCTGTAATGAAAAATCTAAGAACATGTATGTAAACCAAATAAGTTAAGGTAACTGATTTATTTTAGTATGTAACAGAGGGAATACTGTTTACTCATTTGTGTGTTTATCTGAGAAACAATACTTGACTATGTCAAACAAAGGACTTTACCAGTTAACTGGAGGAAACTAAGAACTAACATCACCAGTTTACTGGACAACACTGATTCACTAAGTCAATATAAGGACTTAACAAATCTGAAAAGACACTGAACATTATTTTCTCAAAAAGTGAACATTCAATATTCAGGAGGAGTGTTTACACTCACATATTCATATTCATAAATTTCTTATTCATTGTGTATTCTAAAGATTTTACTGTATGTTCTAAAACAGTATATTTTCACTTGTCTAGGAGGAGTGTTGAAAAATGAGATTGCCCAATGCGGGAAAATATAGCCAGCGTTCATGTCACTTCCGGTTAATAAAGTGACTTCACTAGTTGGGGCCTTCCTTGCCACGATGGAAGCAGGAGTCAGTCCTTTGTCGTTATATGCATGAAACCTCGATAAAACCAATAACAAGAACCTGTGTTAAAACGGTATCGCACCTCTGCCGCCACCATTTCGCCGCTATTTTGCTATTTCGCTGCTATTTCACAACTATTTCGCTATGGACACAGGCGAAATAGCGGCGAAATACGGCGGCAGAGATGCGATACCATTTTAATGCAGGTTCTTTTCGCCGTGGATTTTGGGCTTTAATGCAGATGGCCAGTGTCTGGAGTATAGAAAGGCTATGACTAAGAAGAGAAGACTGAACACAAGATGTTGCCTTGTCTGAGGTCTAGCAGTATGTGAGGACTACTTTATTGAGTCAGCACCTGTACTTTTGGAAACTGCACAATTGGTTACAGAAACTGAACTATTGTGATATATCACTACATAACACCAGGGGGTTCTACTGAGAGTTCTATGTAATGTCACTTCTTGACACCAGGGGGCTCCACTGGCACAGTGGCTCACTGAGAGTTCTATGTCTATATATATGTGTATGCATGAAATGTCATATTTAACATGGAGGTGTGCCATGCGTAAGTTGAAAAGTGTGGCCAAAAGTGGCAATATATGGTAGTTTAGCCGTATGGTGGAGAGAGGAACAACTAAGCTATAAAAAAGATAACATAGCATAAAGCTTAATCATCCTCTATTATGTAAATAAAAATAGGGGGACCCCATTTGGACATCTCTTCATAGTCATAATCTGGTGTCACGGCAAAGTGGTTGACTCAAGGTACATGGTCGACTCGAGGACACCTTACCCTACCTGGTCTGTAAGTCCATATACCTGGGTGCAGGTAGGTAAACAATTCAGAGGAAAAAATTGTGTTAATTGATATGGAGAGTTATTATGTGAAATCTGAAGACGGAAATAGGATGAATATAGTGTACCGAATCACGACCAGGGCCGACCCCACGTTAAAGTTGGTATTCCAGCTACGTACTGCAGCGTGGAATTTGGGTTTTTGGTCTTGTGAGGAGCAAGGTGATGTTCTAAACCATATGCCAATATATCAAATATCTGAGAGCAATATTCCAATGCAGAAATATGCATTCAGTGGGTTCACTGAATATTTCCTTAGCAGTAAGAATAAAATGTTGTTTACCAATCATGTCTCACTCAGTTATAACACACTAGGTGGCACCTGTGTGCTGTGTCTATAGAGTTAATTATAATCCCATATTTTCAGGGCCACTGAGATCTATGCTTAGATTTATATACAACAGATGGAAGCACATATCATGTGGCTGACCAGGCTTGGGTTCTCTCTGGTAAGGCTGCAAATATTGTTGTGACTAGATCCCTTACCTAAAGTCATTTAGGTATCATTGTAATAGGAAGTGTGCACTCCATTTACCAGAGAGACATGTTCCCCCTGATGGAATACAGTGTAGCCCTATTTTATCGCCTCTGACATCACTAAATTGAAACCATCAACTATTGATCTATTTGATACTATGTTCACATACATGTAATGTTTACAAATGCCCATTCAGGAGAGTTTGTTGACATTGTTATCCATTCATTGAAGACTGGGCATCTCACACTCTGACTTATAAATGTGACACCCATGCTTGAAAACTGTCCTGGGCCTTTATAAGTACAAGCATGGACGAACTCACCAGAGTGCGTGGACATCTGTATCCTGCCTGCATAATCTGACCACTGTACCCAGGACACATGAATAATATATACATAACTTGTTGTTTTACCATAGATTAAATGTCCATTTACTTTCTACAATTAACAAACGTTGTAAAAACATTTGTGAAAATCTGGTGATAGGCGTTTCCACCTCCTCCCCTGGATTTGAACCCGGGAATTCCCCTCAGAAATTCCTCCCCACCCATAGTGATGATTGTAAACATGAAAGAAAAAATATTCAACATATCTTGAAGTAGCTTGCAGTATTATAAAATAGAACTTGGATGTAGCTAGGGCTCCGCCACTACCCTTTATATACTTCCTATCCACACAACAAACATGTTACCTTTATTCCTAGAGAAGAAGGGGGCGGAGAATTCCGGGCAGGGGGGGGGGGGGGGATTTCCAAGTGGGTGAAGTCCAGGGGGAGAAGTCCAGGGGGAGAAATCAGGGAGGGGGAATTCCAGCAGCCAATTACGATAGCCTGACACCTTCAATTCTGTTACCAAAGAAGAATATATTAAAGTTAGTATATCCGATGATTGGGCCTCAAAAATAGATTTTCTTAAAATTGAGTCAGGATGTTCACAAATAATATATTTCCCTTCTTAACTATTCCATTCGCCCTTATTCCCTACCATTTTGCTCAAATTTGATTTTATTGCCCAATATTTGGTCATTTTGGAATAAAATCGTGCACGATTTTATTGTCCCCATTGAAAATCCACTGAAAATGCCATGGTTGGATCCCTTGGGACCCTCTTTCTGGGCTGTTACTGCCCATTGATACCATTTTAACGTCCGCTACCCCATTAATGATATACTTTTACAGTATTTGGAACAAATATATGGTTGGATACGAGTTCCTTGTCTCCGCTATTGGTCAGGTCATTCGCGCGCGCCAATCCATGTTACCCGGTAAGGGGCGCCCCCTATGTTCTGTCGCTAGGCTGCGTGTGTACGTTGGTTACCGCCTTTGTTTACGCCAGAGCGCCGCCCAGAGAGGTGGGACAGCTCGCTGCTCGCTTTCATTTGTCATATATATCGTGGTTAGCTATTTATTTTTTTACCACAGCCATGCAGCCTTTGTATATGACCATCGCAAATCGGCTTGCCCTCAATGTGCTAAACCCACACATTCCAAAGGTGGTTTGGACGAGGAGGAAGACGAAGCCTTTGAATTACGCAAGGCGGAAGAGCCGGGGTCACAGGCAATGGACAGGGATCAGAATGTCTCTATGCAGCTTAAGCAGGCCATTTTGAAATGTAAGCTGGAGATGAAGTCCATGGAGGAACAGTTGGCAGCAATCAACCTACAAAATGCGAAACTGGAGGAGGAGTTGGCTTCCAACCAAGATGGCGGCGCGGGGAGCAAGCCGGGCAAGCAGAAGCCAGTCGTACCACCTCCAGGGTTTAAACCTCAGACCCCGGGGACAGGATCGGCACCGGAGGGTGAGCATGGCTTCCAGCGTCAACTGTTCTACGCTGATGGATCGTTGGCTTCGGCTTCTGGAGGCAGTACAATGGCAGCGACGACTCTTCAAGCGGGGTTAGAGTCTGTTGGTTTAGGCCTACAGGCTCTGGGACTGGCAAGCGCAGATGTCAACAACTCTGGATTACCTATACAAGGTGAGGGGCTTCCATTGGACGAGTGAATCGGCCCACAGAAAGCGATCACGACATTGGATCCGTCCAGATTTTCATTTACCTCTCGATAAAAGCTACGAGGAGATGTCTTATAGAGAATTAGTATACGGTATGGTGTGTGTGACTGAGTGCATCTTAAAAGCAAACGACGCTCGGTTTGACATCCAGGGGTATTTAGAACATTTTAAGTACATCACCCTAAAAGAGATCAGGCCTACCTACATGCCCAAGGCTGTGGCCAGATATGAACACGACATTACCTCCAAGGTGGCTTCCGGGGATGTTAGATTCACGGCGGCAGAACACACGGCCAACGCTACTCACTTTGGTATCGAAAGCACCAAGGCTTATGTGGAAGCCATGCGGCTCCTCCAGGGATCGTCTCAAGCGGGGAAGCCAGGTGGCTCCAGCAAGCCTTCCACGCCGAGGATATGGTGCCCGGACGACGTCTGTGCAAGCTGGAACTTTACTTATACTATATAAGGAATTTAAAATTTGGTAAAAATCGGATATACCCACTTTAACCCACTCTATGTCTACAGGTAGGTCAACTAATTTAAGGCAATAAGTAGGTTCATTGATATGCTATTATCTTGTCCACAAAGTGAAACCTCAAGAGGGAGTTGATATATCAAGTCACCAATGGGACATGTACCTATATGTTAAGCAAAATGAAGGAACTGTGCACACACAGAAAAGTGAGAGTCACTGCGTGACTCTCAGGTGAGGGCAGTTTTAGCGACAATGACTCTCACTTTTCTGAGGGTGTGGGTTTTAGGTGATATACCTACAGTAACGTATATATATCCCTGCAAACAAAATCTCAGGCATAACTTGTGCCGTTTTTGTGTTATGACTTGCGATACCTACAAAAATCGAAAAGATATCTTGAATGAGAAAATATGGAAATTTCCCCCGAGACATTTCCTTGTATCATATTTCCGGCCTTTTTTTTGAATGAGTGTAACCTGAGAAATATGTGTCATTATTTTATGTTTGGACTAATTTGGACTACTGAGGTACACAAGGATTTCTCTGACGTCATATATTTGAGAATTTCCGGTTATTTGCACGAGTAAAACTCAGGAAATCCAGATTACCATTCAACTTGTCACTATAGCCCAAAATCCACGGCGACAAGAACCTGCATTAAAACGGTATCACCCCTCCGCCGCCACTATTTCGCCGCTATTTCGCCCTGCCGCGCTAATTTCGCCCCTGTAGCGCCATGGACTTTGGCGGCACAGCCGCGAAAAAGACGCGACAGGGCCGCAAAACCATTTTAACGCACGTTCCTGCCGCCGTGGATTTAGGGCTTATAGGAGTAATGTTTTAAAATGTGTTACTGCAATTATATTCAGGTTTAAACACAAAATCTGGACTCTGTTATTTTCTTACTCACTTAATTCCAAAAACCTATACTTTTATAGAAAATTGGTTTTACCTAAATGCAATCTATTTGTATGTTATTCAAGACTTACATATTATTTCTATGTATGTATATAACAAGAGTAATTTTCGCCATTGGTAGTATAGGTATATGTCACCAGGGGAGTATCTATTGCCTCATTGGACCACCACTAGAGGGGGCCTACAGTTGCCTAGTTGATTGTTTGGTCCTAGGAGAGGTAACATACTCAGTTATGACCTGTGATTTCCTATTGCATTTAGTATATGATGTAATATCATTCATAGGAGCCTGTTGGTGTAGTCACATTTGGAGTTAAGATGGCAAAATTGCTAATCATATAGAGTGTTTCATGAATATGTTATCGTTAAAATGACATCTGCTATAGTTATTAGATATTCAAGAGAGCTGAAACACTGGCAGGTTATGAAATACATTCTCTTTCCCGTTTTTACGATAATGTAATTCTGCTATCATTATTATTGACTGCTATCATCCATTATATAGACCTTATAAAAAACTTCTGGGGAGCTATACTGAATAGAGGGTAATATTTCAAATCTTAATCACTTAGTTTGAGCCTCTTATTTTATCATTGCCTGTCCCAAATCCATTACAATAGGTTGACAGGAAATGCATTGGTGATTCCCTGCAGTGGTTAAAATAATGATAGCAAACAATGTTTCCAATGATGACATTTATAGATTTATTTCTGAAGGTGAAGTTGAGGTAAAGAAACAAAAAGTTAACAGTGACAGGGTAGTGTGAATAGATGCCCCTTACTTATCTTCTACTGTTAAAGAATTTTCAAAAGATAATTGATTCATGAATCTCATGATTAAACATGTTTCCATATACAGATATTACAGACTTAGTTAATACATTTGGCTAAAATCAACATAGACATCATAAGCACCGTTCCTCCATGTTCAAAATCCTCTGATAGAGCTAATCGTTTAATCAATACCACATTTAAAGAAAATATGATGTATGTTGCTGAGTAAATTTTCATTTGAATATTGCAGAACGGTCTGACAATGTGGAGTCCAACTTAGAAATATACAGATAATAAGAGAAAGTTTCCATCATTGGTTTTTTTCTTGTTACTATGTAGAAGCCGAAGTTTGTACATTAAAGTGACATGGTCCGATTTTTTTCATATTTTAAATCTTGCTTAAATGTATTTCAAATGTTAGTACAATATCATATTTGAGGATGGGGCCCAATAAAATGTCATCTATTGGCAAAAAGAGCCTAATTAGATGTTCAGATGTGGCCCAAGTATACCCTTTAACAGTGTATTTTCGATGAGGGAATTATAGAGTGCACTCCAAAATTAGTAAATTTTGCCATAATCTGATAATTAGTCAAATTCTAGCTAAATTCTAGGGAATGAGATAAAATAAAGTAGCTAGCACATGACATATGGCCATAGTAAACATTCTGGTTCACTTTTAACGAAATTACTTTTTGAGCCCTAATCATCGGACCATGTCACTTTGATATATAATAGTATTTACTGCAGGAGCGTATACATTCAATATTTGGTGCTACTCTGCCACACCACCTCTGCAAAATAGTTGCTTGACACATAGACATCAATTCCTGTAGTTTATTACTGAATGTCATAATATTGTTAATTGAATGTAAAATCAACTCACTCTGGTTAATTTATCAGTTAATTTGCTAGTAAAAGCAACATTTGAATATGTATACATGTTTTTAAATTGTTAGAGCTATACTGGTTAATTCAAATACTTCTGTCCTTTTTTAGACAATCAATATGTATGATAACGCATCAGGTATAGTTTGTATTCATTAGGTTTCTAGATATACATGAGCAGTACAGAAGCAGTTGTATTATCGAGTCTATTATAATTTGTATTAACTCACATAGCAATTGGATTAAGGAATCACAAGAGAAGGAAGTCAGTCTGTATCTAATTTAGGCTATTTTAGAGATTGCCAGGGCTGAATTAGTTAGCAAGTCCACATCTATTTGAATTGATCTCTTCGTTGATCTAATGCCATCTGAGGCCTCTGCTTCGGTGGGCATTCTGCGTCGTCCGGTCACTCTCATCTGGCCACTGAGTCCTCCTACAATGGATAATAGGTGAAATCTAGAAAGCTTCGACTGGATATGGAATAACTGTTTCATAGCACTCAATCAATAGGAAATATAGGTACAGTTATATATCTGTATGAGGCCGCATAAGGCCACCTTTTTTGATATTTTGGATTGTAGACCTTTACAGCAAATATTTTGGTTCGCTGGTCCCCTGTCTTTTATCAAGGACGCAGGTCCCTAGCGAGGGGTCACACTCTCCATCTTTGGCAAACTTCAAAACATGTGTACAGGAGAGTGTACGTCACGCATGTGCCTGCACATGCGCGATGTACACTATCCTGCACATGTTTTGGACTTTGCCAAAGATGGAGAGTGAGGGATGACGTCAAAGGTCACGTGTGAGCTCTTAGAGAGCTAGTACTAGATAGCCAGGGCCGCCACTATTTCGCCGCTATTTCGCCCTGCCGCGCCAATTTCGCCCATCTAACGCCGTGGACTTTAGCGGCACAGGCGCGAAAAAGAGGCGGCAGGGGGAAATAGCGGCGGCAGGGGGGCGATACCGTTTTAACGCAGGATCCTGCCGCCGTGGATTTTGGGCTTAAGTGTCGCCCTGAGTGTTTCCACAAACAGGGTGACACTCAGGTGACACTCAGGTGACACTCAGGCAAAATGAAGCGAAATTAGGAGAAATGAGGCAAAATGTGCAAAACAGAACATAAAAAAAGATCTCCCCATTTCGCCGGTACCTGTGTCGCCCTAGTGGAGTCTGGGCTATTGGAAATATACGTGTTTAGGTTATAGACAAAACTCCACACCATTGACACACATGCACATCATACTTCACGAGTTGAGCTGGGTCATATCACACGATGCCGAAGGCTGAGTGTGATATGACCCAGCTTCAACGAGTGATGTATGATGTACATGTATGTTAATAAGTGGGGTTTTGTGTTTATTACATGGCACCACAGTCTTTAAATGAAGAAAATCAACAAATTTGGAGGCCATGGAGTATGGCTACATCGTACTCCATGGGGGCATGGAGTACGGAGCTCCCATAGGCTTAACATAGCAAAGGCTGTACGACCATGTAATAAACAACACTACTTATATACACAATAATGTAACACAGAGAAGTCGGCATACAGTACCTTTTTTACCAGAGACAGACGTTGTGCGTAGTACGAGTGGACATAGTGACTGCCCAGCATTGACCACACCTACTGCAGTCATTGCACAGCTCGCAGGTACATGACTGATGGGTTAAAATGAAACAGATTTAGGGAGTGATCATTTTTTGACAACAGGGGGTTTTGGTGGGTTTGGCGGGGCAAAAATATGTCGACCTCTTTCTTTCTCCCACTTGGGCATTGCTCACAATGTGTAGAGACATATAACTTTCCTTTAGGGAAACTGTATGTATTCTCATTCCATCGAGATCTACCTGCGCTACACCACTGCATGTAGCAAACAGGCCCTGGGCCTACTTTATGCAGTATAAATAAAAGAAGTTTCAATTCAATTCAATTCAAAGACCAGGGGTGGGTGTAAAAATTTCCCTTTTAAGACCTGTTTTGAGCAAAAGAGCCCGCATATTACTATGCTTCATTGTAAGACTTAGGGTGGCACCACTGTTTTATGGGATTGTAGGTAGACAGTGGCACCATCTGAAGTACAGAGATCTGTAGTTCCTACCTTTCTACTAGATGGTGCCACTGTCTACCTGGATAGATAACCGGAGACTAGGAGTGTCAGAACTTTACATACACTATACATTCACAATACAGTGGCAGCAGGAATCAGTTACAGCCTGTGCTTCAAAGGGACGCAGATCTTCAAGCCGTGGGGGAGGGACATTATTTCGACCCCTTGACCGTGGGCGAAACTCACCACCCCCTTGTAATTATCAATCTCTTAATATCATCGCCTTAATGCTCGTGTAGGGGTACAGTAGTATTCATATGTAAGGTATTAGGTCCATAACACTAGGGAGTTGGATAAACCCAGCAGTAGCGCCCAATAAGGGCCCGCTTCTGTGACCCGATTTCCACTGCCCCTGAGAGAGGTTCACTTGGCACCTCTCACTAAAATCCCTCTCCTGACTTTAATTACTGACCTACAAAATTGGTAGAGGCCTCTTTTTTTCACAATATGAAGGTGGTTGATATGAATATACAGTTTTAGAACGTTATTTGGACGTAAAATAACGTTTTTTGTTAGCTGGGTAAGACCCTAGATGGCCACCCCACTCAACAAAAAAACATTATTTTGCCCCGGAATGTTCTCTGATGATTTGTAAAGGTTTGGTCATGTTGTATTATAACATGTTAATTATAAATATGTAAACATGGGTCATAATAGTTTCCCTCCCCACATGGGCTGAGATTTCTGCAAATACTGGATAGCTCTCGCCAGTGAGAGGACAGACGTTTAGAGCGTTATCTTAATCTTAAGTCTTAAAGTCTTAATTCAGTATCTTACGTTGGGGCAGCGCCACTCACACGGCAGCCGAGCCCCCCCCCCCCCTGCGCTACCCCTGAAGGCCGTGCGGACCACGTCTGGGTGTGGGTTGCTGGTGCGACCTGCCTCTTGCTAGTGGGGGTCTATGGGGGGACTTGCCACTTGCTAAAAAAAATACTCACCATTATTAAAGAAGGGGGGAAAAAAGAAAAGAAGAACGGGGGTTGGGGGGCAGAGCCCCCCATATCAACATAAAGACACCATCCATTAGGGTTAAGACCTTTAAGTTCAACTTCAGGTACTGAAATTAAGACAAATAAGATCATCTTAATAGTCTTATTAAGATAACTCTCTAAACGTTTGCCTTCTCACCTGGGAGAGCTATCCCGTGTGTGCTCCATTTAGTATGTTATGGGTGGTCGAGCGGTGCAGTTCACACAAGTTAAGACTATTAAGACTGTCTTAATAGTCTTATTAAGATAACGCTCTAAACGTCTGTCCTCTCACGTGGGAGAGCTATCCCGTGCGTGCGAGATTCCTACCGTAAATCCCGCATAGAAGCACATAAATGCAGATTCGCAATCACCATCATCATATGCAACAAGGGACAAACCTGCGGAGTCACTAGACGCCACCCATTCTGTGCGTAATCTTAAATCGCCACTTCTGGCGTAATCTTAAAGTCTTATTTTTAGTCTTAAAGTCTTAATAGTACTCACCATTTGGAAAAAAAAAAGAACAACAGGGGTTGGGGGACAGAGTCCCCCATATCAACATGAGATGCCATCCATAATTAAGATTACACGAGAAGTGGCGATTTAAGATTACGCCAGAAGTGGCGATTTAAGATTACGCACAGAATGGGTGGTGTCTAGTGACTCCGCTGTTTCATCCACACGTGCTCATCATAATTATGATGAATAAAAACAAATATCAAACTCAAACTCGTACAAAATGCTGACAGTGATGTGTTAGTGTATTTCAAACACCCGCTTCTAGGTATCGTTGCATTTTGGAGCCTGTTGTTTTCAATTCCCTTTAGGCTTTACCCCCGGCCCCTATTCAAGAGAGGGGCCTATTCAAGGCCCGGCGTCTATTTATTTTAGAGATGTATTGATAGGGGGTAGAATATTGTGTCAGAAGTAAGGCCGTTTTATTCTAATAACTTGGATTATGGATCCGCCAGTAGGATTTTTGGCATTTTGCAAAAAAGAAATTTCTTTTTTTACCCCTGCCTGCTGGGATTCTTTTTTTAGAATTTAACCCATTATATGCTGACCAGCAATCATCCGAAATGAAACCTTCAAAATTCGAAATATTTCTCAATACACTGTCATTGATAGCTAAAAGAAGGTTTTCCCGTACTTTTTTCTTTTTTCCCCTCTGCCCCCTGGAAAATCTCAGGACCCAACTACCCCCGAAGGGCAGCACACAGTCAACATTGCTTTATAATGGGGCCCATATGTGTTTTTACTTGGGCAAGCTGATTTGCCCAACCTGGGTTTTGGTCCTTTTTGTCCAGGGCTACCAGTGGGAGCCCAGATGGGTCAGCCCAGTGTCCAGCCCTAGCCCAGATTTAGCACACTATAAAAATGTGTAATAAATGGTAGTTTCTGGAGGGAAATCAGATGTCAGTATGTTTCGAAATATTTACAATGTATTTATGAATAAAAAGTTTCGTGGGCTGACACATCTGGGCTCCCGCTGGTAGCCCTGGACAAAAAGGACCATAACCCAGATATGGGCAAGCCCAGCTGGCCCAAGTAAAACACATATGGGCCCTGGGACCAATGCTGACTGAGCATTTATTGCTTCTTTTTTTCCTCTCGCCCCCCAAAATATTTGCTGCTGTGGCCCGTAATCCAAGTTATCAAAAGAAATGTGGCCTTAGGGGTGTAACAACAATGGAGAGCCACATGAATGCCCGGGATGAAAACTACACAAAGGCGTCAAGGCTACTAACCCCCACCCCCTCCCTCCCCCGGACAGCTTAATTGGCTGGCTTTTTTTTACATCAAACTGCTAATCCCCAAATATATCCCCTGTTCTAAGTCCCCCCACCCCCCCCCCCCACCCATCCCCAGCCTTTCATGTCTTATTAGTTATATTGAGTGTCCACCCAGTGCACATTCAAGGCCCTCCTACCCCGGCTTCTATTCAAGGAAGGCCCCTATTCAAGGGAGGCCCCTATTCAAGACCCGGCGCCAAAACGCGACACTACATTATTATACCTAGCATATGATAGTCCTATCTCTTTGGCACTGAAACCAATACGCCCACTCCAGTGGCGTATTGCCCCAATACGCTCACCCAGTGGGCGTATTGAGAAGGTCATGTGGCTGCCTCTTGGTCAATCAGAATGCAGTATTTCTCTAACTAAAACGATCCTCGATTGGCGAATATAATCACCAATTTAAGAAATAAATAAAAGATTTATTGATGTGGTGGTTCGTAGTTAACTCTAGGTTAAAGAACAACGATCACGGCAGTTTCCAGGTGCGAGAATATATCTGTCTTTATTCACAAGAATAACAACTCTAGTTCCTTTACTAGGGAACGATCAGTGTAGAATTAATACACACAGGTAGATCAGGTTTCTCTATAAATAGAGGAAACGGTCAGTATACAACTCTTAGCATACAACTCTGTCCGCACGGTTGGACATGTGAAGTCTCTCGTCAGTCGGGCCTGCACTGACTGCCGTTCCAGGTAAACACATGGGTCTTATATAACACCGGCTCTTAGATCACGTGACCAGGTGGGTGGGTCGGCCGCCCACCTGAGAGCGGCACACGGTTACCTGAAGAGGACCTGCGCCCTCTCCCGGGAACTGTGTGCACTAGCTCCAGGTGGAGAAGCCGAGTAAACAGACGTTACCCGGAAATACCGTGTATGAGATTAATATGTAATATCATGCCCCTACACTACCCCCCCTAGACAAAACTAGGTGGTAACGAACATATATACGGTTTTCCTAGTTTATAGAAAACACTTTAGACCAACGACTTTACAGTTATTGTCTATACAGCAACTAGGGGCGTAAACATATTATTACGACATACTACACAAGCGAGATCATCAAACTCAATATAAATATGGCATTACACTGTAATAGCAACCATAATGGATGATTTATGACATGTGAATATAATATCATACATACAATCGAACGGCTTGACACATTTCGATATGACTTCCTTATGAAGTTTCCTTACTTGGTTATTTTAAAAAAATGCGCATGGGGTGTGTATATATATTTAAGTTGAACAGAAAAGTTATTAAAAACCAGTCCTGATAAGGACTCACAACCACCAGCGTCTTACATTGGTTTGTGATTTAATGAAAACATTCACACAATGGATAACAGTAACCGCAGCCTTTGTTTTAAGCCGGGTAATCCGATTATATAACCGGAAATATTAATACCTCTCGCAACATACAACAGAGTCAACACACACGACAATACCTTACGGTATAATTAGCATATACACATAGTCTTAACGACTTCCTATAAACATTACGGGTAGCCACGTTTCCTAGCTTATCAGATCATACAATCTTCATATATAGTATATTATGAAACCCGATTCATATGGTAAGTTTGAGAACACCATATTGGAACACCTGAGGTGATATGTATCACATAATAATGACTTGGTTTATATATTAAAACGTTTTAATGAGTAACCTGGCAGTGTACCCGGAAACCCTCACAATTAAATATAGCTTACTGGTGATCTAGTTGTAGACTCGGTGCTCTCCGCTTCTAATAGACGAATGAGTGAGGTGCTCTCCTCTTCTTAATACTGTTTCTTGGATAAATATCACCCGAAGGTAAGTTCATATGTACACAGCTCGCTAAGTATCCCGTCCTCACTCCAGTAAAGTTCATGACATAGAAAACTATAATCCGGCTGGAAACCACGAGTACTGTCCGTTTAACACGTAATCCTAGCTGCAGGAATGTTCATGATATATATAAGTAGAACTGGAACCACGAGCATTGTCTGTTTGACACGTAATCCTTGGACGGGAACAGTTTATTATACAGCATAATAGTATCAGGAACACATCATGGTAACGTATCCCAAAAGTTAGTTTCAGGGACGTTAGTTTGGTAGCTTCCCGGTGGAGTCCTGATTCCCCATCGGGTAGGCTATAGTTGAGAGTTGAGTAGTTAGGTAAGTCCAGAGCTTCCACGGAAGGTTCCCCCCGCGTTGGTCCATATGCATCTAAAAAGATGCCCCTCTTTTTCCCTTGAGAAGGGAAACCCCGTCATAAAAATTTATGACGTCAGATTAACTGAAACAACAATTAATCTATCCGGAAACTATTATAGTCTCCTCCTCTATTTCTAAAAAAATTAGAAATAGACTCTGAACCTTCTGTTAGTATTTTAACCTAACGGTTCATCTCTTGCCCTTATTAAAGCAAGCGCGTGCTCAGCCGTGCCATCCCAAGCATCGAGAGTCACGCCAAACACCCCGTAAAATTTTACGTTCATGTCCTGTAACCGATTGGTTAACTTCTCGTTCTCCTGACGAACGAACCCTGCTGCGGCCTCAGCATTCTTCTGGCCTATAGCAGCTTCTCTTGACTTTTTAGCCAAGTAGTCCGCATTGCCGACAGCGACCAATGTTTTCTCCTCCCTGTGGGCAATCTTTAGACCATGCGTGAACAGGCCTAACATCTTGGTGTTGTATTCCACCGCTAGCTCGCGTTGGGACTCCTGGAATTCTGTAACAATTCTCTGTCCCACCTCGCAGCTCGCCTTCTCTTCCCGAGAGAAGTAGTTAACTATCGGGACGTATTTTAATTTTACGCCACCGGTAGTTTCCGTGCGGGAGGTACCCGCGACTGGCTGGATGACAACCGGCTCCTGGCTTACAGGAATCACGGGTTTTACATCCGCTCGCGGTGCTTTCGCAGCCGCTGCAGCCTTCGGGACAGTTATGCCCCGAGGAGTTACTACTGAGATCAGTGATTTGGGCTCAGTTTTCACGGTCAAGCTCTGCATATCCCGGGTTGGGGAAGTGGGAGACCGGACGTCCCTGGGGGTTGATTTTGCAATTGCCCCCAGATGGTACGTCAAAGGCAGGGAAGCCTTTGTTCTGGTAGCCGAGCTTTCTTTAGGCCGGGCACCTCCACAGTCTGGTTGACTGTTGGCACTGTCTGAACTGCTCAGACGTCTAGTACGGTACTCCATGTTAGTAGCCGCCGCTGCATGTCCACCGGAATCACGTTTCCGATCTTTCCGGTCTGTGAACAGCGGGTCTGGATACTCGCGATAATAGTCGCGACCTTCCGGGGCATGATAAATCCCATAGTAGGAATTATCGAGTTCCTCCAAAGTGGATCCAGCATGTCTCCGTTTTGGTCCGGGAGAGACCGCAGGAGACCGAGAGCGGTCGCGGGCAGGCCGACTCTTCCCCCGGGAACTACCCCGGGTTTCCGGCTGACGGAAATTACCGCCGCCTCTCCGAGAAGTACGGGTAGTGCATAACACCGTATATTCCTCGTCATTTGTTGCGTCCGTCCACTCTGGCAATCCTGGCTTTAAACTTCCCATCCGCGACCTCGCAGAAAAAGGGAGTTGCCGGCCGGATCTTAGCCTTCTGATCTTCCGTGAGTGACTTGTACTGGTCACATACGGCATCATGTAGCGCATTCACGCGATTGCGAGCTACACTGATTCCCATATTATGGCAATCCTTCATGTGGCGCATGAGCTCACCTCTCCGGGGTTCTAGACACCCGTTACACAGTTGTGATTCCCTACCTACTGTAATATCACAGTGGTACACCACGCAGTGGTGCATGTGATTTTCACAGAGGTGTCGCAGAAACCGTTGCTTTGTTACAAACACGGTTCTGTCAGTGCCTATCGTGTTTACACACGTGGCGAATGGGCACCAGTTTCTTTCCCGTTGATTATACCAACGGTTGCTCACAAAAAGAAGCTTTTCTTTCTGCTCCTTACTGTAGTAAGTATCCGGCAGGATCCTGAGTTGATCTAGCCACTGCTGGTAAAAAGCAGACGGAGGACGGTCCCGGGGGGTATTCCGGATCCAATCCTCGTCGTCACTCTGACCTTTACAGTTGGTCGCGAGTGGACATCCAAAATTGGTAGGACCAATCGGACACTGTTCCCATGAATTGGGAATAAACACGCGGAACTTATTGTTCGCGTTCTGCCAGATTCGCCTCATCACGTCATTAGGCGGGATGGGGTCCTCTGGAGCGTTTCCTGGTTCCTCAGCGTCAGCCGGAACCTCTCCCTCCTCCGCATCCGAATGAGCCGGACTACGGAGAGGGCTGAGACGAGCTGGGTTGATTACCAGCGCAGCCGCCACGGCGGCCGCTGCACCCGCTGCGGCGGTCATATCTGCCACAAGGGCCGGGGTGGGGATGGTGATGCCTGTGCTGGAGGGCGCCGGAGTATTGGCTTCGTTAATGTCCATAGCCTCATCGGTAGCCTCCTCAGCCCGTGGGATGACAGGCTGTCCCCCGGAAGGTTGTTCCGGTAATCCTTCTGCTAACACAGAATCTGGCAAGTTAGCTAACCTTGCCTTCTCGTTCCGGCGAGCCTGACGTCCTCTCTCCTGGACAAACTCGTCCGACTGGTTACTGTCGGCCGAGCTCGACCGGTTTGAGGCCCCCCTCTCACCTTTACTGCCGCGCCCCCTAGGTGTGGCTTTCAGCGCTTTTATACGCGCCTTCTCTTCCGCACTGGAAGATCTGGTTCGTACTGTACGAACCGCCTCATCAACCAAACACGATATGGCAATATCCCGTTTTACGTTGTGAGAATCCATGTAGTCCTCGATAGTGGCTACTTCCAGGATGTACGAAACTACTCCCTGCGTATTAACGGCAGCAATTTAGTACTCCTTCCGAGTTTTCGGTTCACGGAGTTTCCCGATTCGTGCCCGGTACCTCCACAATTCGGGTCTAGGGACAGAATTGGGAGTGCTGGCATTAACCGCTTGATGTCTGCGATATGCAAATCGAAGACAGCTCGTCGTAAGCAGTAGCATACGAGTAGTCCTTTCTGGAGTGCCTCCCAGTACACAAACCAGTCCGGGGGCATCTCCTCCTGCTCCTCCACTAATAGGAAGAGCAATATCGCCTGCCGTGTCAGCGGGTCAATCCGGCGGGGAGCTCCCTCCGCCGTGAGTCGTAGCACGTCCGCGTGCAGATCCACTTCACGTCCATCGTAATTGGACATGAAGCCTCCTAGTGTTGGTACTGCCGGGCGGGGTTTTTCAACGTCCACCGGCGGTTCTCCATGGTACAATGGACCCGGATCCTGATACTCAGCTTCGCTGGTATCAGCCTGACCGTCAGCTGGGCTGATGGCCTCAATGTCTAGCCCTTCCAAGTAATTGGCGGCGACATTAGCAGGGCGTAGCGGTGACTGAGAGTCAGCGTCGACGTCCATTATCCCCTCTTGTCCCAGGAAATCTATAGATTCCTGGTCCACGAGGTCAGGTTGATTATCAACCACATTTCCTCCGCTAGCGGAGTCGCCCTCCTGAAGAGGGTCCACCTGTTGGTGGTCTGTCTCGGAAGACATGTTTTGTGTCACACTCAAGAAAAGTGTATTGTTGATGGATTATAGGGGATCCACCTCCCCACTGCGAGAATGGTCGTGTCCGAGCCCTCACGTCTGCTCTGGACCTCCTCTCAACCTCAACTGGCGATTCCCGCCGAGCCGCGTGCCTTATATAAGGCGCGCCACCGCGCATGCGCAACCCCGCGCGTCCCGTGACCCAGTTCCTTGGAACCAGGTCACCGCGCGTTCAATTGTAAACAGGTACCCTCATTCCACGTGTTAATCCTTACGCTCTGTCAACTCATCGAGAGTATCAATGAAATATATATGAATGGCATAATAAAGCACATTCACCGGATTATCCGTCCATCACCCATGGGATCCTTGACAGGGGGACTATCACGATCATTCCGACCGTACTTACTTCCACACATAACTGATTACAACATTTAAATATTTAACAAGATTACAGGACACCACACTCGTTGTGTACCGGCTTAGGTTATACCGTCCCTAGCTAGTAACCGGGGACTGCGTCTTATGTTTTTAGGCATAACATTAGACCTGGTTCTAGGACACGCTTTTTCCAGAGTGGATTTAGCCTTAACCACACTCTTTCGGGTCCTTTTCCCTTCAGCCAGCGAGACTTTATTAGCCGCCTTCTTCCCGGATCTTTTTGGGATGACGGGCTTATGCACCATTAGTTTCCGGGAAACCTCCTTCCGCGGCCTCCCGCGTTTCCGGGGAGGTTCCTTCACTAATTTCCGCTGTTCACTTTCCTCTATCAAAGTATCAACTTCCAACTCATACGAGTCCAGGGACAAATCTCTACCCTTCCACTCTCTTAGTCGAGCTACATTAGATTTATACATCTTCCCCTGTAATGAACGGATCACTACAGTACTGTCACTTACTATACGGGTAACCACAAAGGGCCCGTCCCAATTACTAGCAAGTTTTAGGGTCGATAACGGCTCATGTAATCTTACTACCTGATCACCAACTTTGAATCGTCGCGGCTTAAGGCCTAGATCATAGCCGGTCTTCTGCCAGGTAGCATTCTTCTGCAGTTCAGTTCTCACCAATTCATAAGCATATTTGAATTGATCTCTTAATGACTCCACAAACATAACATGGCAGGGGGTTTCCGGGTTCATTCCTACCACCCCAAATACCAGGTCAGCGGGCATTATCAAATCCTCCCCGAAAACTAACAGATTCGGGGAACAGGAGGTACTAGAATGGACAGTGCTATTATATGCATGACACACATAATCACACTGCTCATCCCAGTCGTCCATTTTATCATTCACCAGGGATTTCAATACCTGAATCAATGTACGATTAAATCTCTCAACCATTCCATCACTTTGTGGCCGGTAGGGATTTGTTCTCGTCTTACAAATCGCCAATCGGTGACACATTTCCTGCCAAAGATCAGATTCAAATTCCCGACCTTGGTCACTATGCATCATTAGGGGAACCCCAAGATGCAATACCCAACCTTTAACAAAAGCTTTTGCACAGGTTGCCGCCTTGTGATCCGCTAATGGAAACACTCTCGTATACTTGGTATAATAATCAGTGACAACCATCATACAAGTATTACCCTCAGGGGTAGTTTTAAACCCACTGATAATATCTATGGCGACTCGCGCAAATCTTACTCCAAACAACTCCTGGGACAAAGGCATTTTGCCCATCCCAGGCCCAGGTTTGTTCTTACAACAATCCGGGCAAGTAGCAATCCATCTTAATAGATCACTACTCATCCCTGGCCAGTAATATCTCCTTTTCAGACGTTCCAGGGAACGCTTTTTCCCGAAATGTCCACTGGTCAGGTGTCCATGGCAATAATACATAACATCCCTCCTCATACCGGAAGGTATTACCACTTGCCGGACTCTCCTACCGGACGAATTAATCTTCCACCGGTAGATGATGCTGCTCTGGACCTCTAGCTCTGCCCATTGAGCTATTAGTCGTCTCATTTCCCGATTCTCCAGGGAAATCTCAGGCCGCGGGGGCCGTATCTTCCTAGGTAACAATACCAACAACCGGCTAAGGTTAGGATCCTTTTCCTGGAACTTCCGGATGGTTCCCATGGACCACTCCAGAACCCCAGTTCCCTTGATCTCAAAGGGAATCCTTGCTCCAGCTATGACAGCCTCATGCTGACCACAGTCATCACAGTTGGTGTTTTCGCACTTCCTGATAGGACGTCGGGAAAGTGCATCAGCATTTACATGCTTTACCCCAGCTCTATGCTGGATCTGACTTTGCTCCAAACCGAACTCGGAAAGGTGTGCTAGCCAACGTCCAATCATTCCTTCCGCATCTTTGAAATTCAATAACCATCTCAAAGAGGAATGATCTGTTCTTAGCGTAAAATCTGACCCCCAAAGGAAATGTTTGAACTTTTTAGTATAAACTATCACAGCCAACAATTCCCTTTTAGTGGTACAATAATTTCGCTGAGTCTTACTCATAGTATTACTAGCAAAGGCAATGGGAACCTCCACTCCGCCTTGGACTTGACTGAGGGCGGCCCCAATACTCTCATTGCTAGCATCTGTATCCAATATAAAATGACCATCCGGGGTGGGATACTTTAACACCAGGGTCTCTACAAACAACTTTTTTATTGCTGAGAAAGCTGTATCCTGTTCCTTCCCCCAGGGGAACTCTTCCTTCCTATTTCCGGGTGTCCAGTGTGACAAACACTGGATCGGATAGGCTACCCGGGAATATCCCGGCAGGAAATCCCTATAATATGAGCAGAATCCTAAAAAGGATCGCACATCTTTAGGACCCCTGGGTACTTCCCATTCAGTCACACTCCTGATCTTTTCCGGATCCGCCTTAACCCCCTCGGTGGAAATAATCCGCCCTAGGTAGTTAATATCCTTCTTAAACAGATTGCATTTCTTTGGTTTCAATTTGAGACCGTTAGACATGATTCGGTTTAAGACTTCCTCTAAATTACTTAAACAATCCGCAAAGGTCTTCCCAAACACAATTACGTCATCCAAGTAAACTAGACATTTCCGCCATAATAAATCACTTAATAGTGTCTCCATCATGGCTTCAAAGGTGGCCGGCGCGTTACATAACCCGAACGGCATTACCTTGTATTCAAACAACCCGATATGGCTGGAAAACGCGGTTTTCTCCATATCTTCAGGCTTCATGCCTACTTGCCAATACCCGGACTGTAAATCCAGGGTACAGAACCATTCATTCCCTCCCAGGGAATCAATCGTCTCATCTATCCTAGGAAGAGAATAGGAGTTCTTTTTGGTCAACCCATTCAGTTTCCGGTAATCAATACAGAACCGTATGCTACCATCCTTCTTGGTTACCATACACACAGGGGAGGACCAAGGACTCATGCTGGGAACAATAACATTATCCTTCAGCATTTTCGCTATTTCTTCCTCGGCTACAATCTTCTTCTTGAGGGGTAACCTCCTATAAGGAATCTTAAAAGCGGGGTTATCCCCGGTTTTAATTTCATGCAATACCTTATTGGTTCTCCCCAGGGGTTCCCCTGGGGCCGCAAAAGCTTGCCTGCACCTCTTCAGCATAGCTTTTAGAGCTTCCTGATCATTCTCATCCGTTATGGACGATCCTGTTAACAACTTAGTTAACTCTTCATGCAATTCCTCTTCCCCTCCTTCTTCTAACCTCAGGTCTTGGTGGCTACCGGTGACTGCCTCCGCAAGTATCACTTTCCCAACTTCAGTGCCTTTCTCAAGATATACTGTGGAGTTTCCGGGGTTGGAAATGGGTGTCACTGTCCATCTGGAATTCCCTACTAGGGTATCCGCAGATTCCAATCCCTTCCGGGATAATACAGCCATATCCGGCTCGATTACCGCTAATCCTCTCTGGATTAGCCTCCCTGAACTGACTAACACGTCACAGGTCATTCCCGGGGGAATCTTCACAGTCTGTGCCACACTAGCGACACTACTTATCACTCTCAACTTACAGAGTATGGTCATATCATACGGGTATTCAATTTTCAACTTCCCACTTTTCGGATTCAAAGTCGCACCGAAAAGCGCCGCAAAATCCAAACCAAGAATACCATCATCTTCAATCTCAGCTATGGTCGGGGCCCAAACAAATTCTTTCCCGGCCACAGAGATTATCAGAAAAGTCCGTCCAAATGTCCTCATTCTGGTACCATCGGCCGTACATGCGTTTACCCTCATTGTGAGGTTCTCACACATATTCGGCAATAAGCTGATGAATCTCTTAGAGACCATGGAGTGGCTAGCTCCAGTATCCATAAGAAACTCCCCAGTCTTTCCTTGTACAGAACAGGAAACGTACCACCTCTTCCCATCAGTTACTGAGGGATTCCTAGTAAACCGGTGAAGGTCACTATCAGTGCCCAGGTCGAACCCACATCCTTTCAGGTGTTCCAGACAAGGATGACCCGGGGGAAGCCTGGTTCCTCCAACCTTAACCAACTCTTTGGTTATTGACTCCTCTAAACTGGCACTAGGTTTCCCATACGCGCACCCCTGGGCGCCTGTTGTACCAGTCTCCCCAGCCTCATGGTTTCCGGGATGTACGGTCCCATCTCCCTTCTTGCTGGACGCATTCACTGCTAATGAATCTTCACCGCCAACGTCGGTGATAATCTGACATATTTCCTCAGGGGTTACCGTCCTGCCATCCCCGGTAACCCCCTCTAATTTCCCGAAGCCTCACTTCTTAAAACAGGTTTCTCATACATTCACATACATTCACAACCCAGACTCGGATAAATCCGTTCTGCCGTCTGGTCCTTCTTTTTGCCTGACTGATACTATATATGAGAATAAAATGTGTAATGTCGTATTAGATATTTTGCTTTTGGGGAGGGGGGAGGGGGGGGGATGGAATATTATTATATCATCTGTCACTAGTGTAAAGACACTAATGTTTCAGTGACAGACCTATATACTTATAGGTTTAAATATATAACTTATCTGTACAACAGTAGTGGGTCTACCCTGTAACAGGTAGGATACTCCTTTTTTATCTTACTTTTGAAATTAGACAGGTCATTTACCAATGTAAATTCATATTTCAACTTGTTCCAGTGCCTTATAGCTCTCTCATGAAAGCTATTATATATAACAGGGTTCCTGGAAAACCTCTCAATGTATCGTAGACCCATGTTGTACCTTGTATTGACTCTTCTTACATCAATAAAACTAATATTTTCTTCTTCAAAATTCTTAATAGTATAAGCATATGATAGAAGATGAATGTCTCTTCTTTCAAAAAGTCTTCTACAATTAGACTTCAGATGGAGCTGTTCTGTATTAAACCTAGGATGAGGTTCTAGCTTGACCCTATACACTATTCTTAAGGCTTTATTTTGTAATAATTGAAAACGTTCAGAGAAACCTACAGTGGCTCTGTCCCATACAATATCAATGTAATCCATAGAAGGTAATATGGTGGTTTTATATAATATTAATGCATCTATTTCATCTAAATATTTCCTTATTTCAGCAAAACGATGTATCTTTACTACTACATTATTGTATACAGTGTCTTCATGTTTTTGAAACTGTAAATTTTCATCAATATTGATACCCAAATAATCATATGCTGGCACTCTTTCCAGAGGGATACCATCCACTTTAGGTATTAAATTTGGAATATTTTCTAAAAGACCAATTTTCATCCATTTTGTTTTATCAATATTTATCGTCAGAAGATTTAATTTACACCAATTTTGGATAGCATCCACACTGTCACATAATATTTGTAGATTATCTGATGAAAAAACAGCATCATCTGCATACAGGAAAGATTTACATAGGGGGGCACATTTTGGCAGCTCGTTAATATATAAAGTAAACAGGATAGGGCCTAATATTGACCCTTGAGGTACTCCGTACTCCACGCACCTCAGCTTTGAGAGCTTATTATTAGCAAATACTTTTTGATTTCTGTTAGTTAGATAACTTTTAATCCAGAGACACGTTTTTTGGGAAAGGCCTAATTGTTTTAATTTATTTATTAATAATGGGTGTGAAACTGTGTCAAAAGCTTTAGAATAATCCAAAAAGAGGCTATAAGTATTTTAGTTTTGTTTCATGTTATCGTAAATATATCTTAAGTATGAGGTAGTGGCTGAGGTGGTGGAGTGCTTTGGTCTAAAACCGTGCTGATTTTTACATAATATATTTTTATCCTTCATGAAACCCCGTAGCCTAATTGCCATTAGTTTTTCAAAAATTTTACCAGGTAATGGCAATAGGCTTATAGGACGTAGGTTTGTTACCTTTTTGCTATTTCCTTTTTTTGGAATAGGTGATACGGTGGCCACTTTCCAAGACTGTGGAAAATAGGATCTATTGAGGCACAGGTTAAATATAAACAATATGTAAAAACTAAATCTTTCAAATATTTCACACAATATTTTCGATTTTATGTGTTTAATATTTGACGATTTTGTTTTGTCCAGTTTCTTTAAGACCAACAATAAATCTTCCCTTTCAAAGGGTACACTAAGAAGATCTATGTCATTAGGTTGGTCATCATCCAAGGCTGGGACCAATACCGGTGGATGTCTGGCAGCAAGCACTTTTCCTATCGTAGAAAAATAATCATTTATATAGTCTGCTGTTTTGGAAATTTCAATATCTAAACCCGTATCATTATCTTTTAATTTAATTATTTTTATTGCCCTCCCCTTTTTAGGTAACAGTTTCTCTATGGCCTTCCAAAAGTCCTGTGGATTTTTTTTATTCTTCAGTAGACCAGTTATAATACCCTTCTTTGTGCGCCAAATTTCAGCTTCTACTGCATTCCTTTTCAGATGTGCTTTCAGCCAGTCAGCCACAGTATTACTATGTCTAGCTTTTCTAAAGCTATTATCCCTTTGTTTCATTTTTTCTTGAACTAATGGTGTTAACCATTCTTGCTTTTCTTGAGGAACTGTAATGGTTCTAATGGGTGCAGTATTAGCCAAGGCTTTACTTATATTAGTATGTAATAGCTTCCATAGTGTATCAATATGTGAGCCATTATTAAAAGTTGACCAGTCAGAAAGCCTAAGTGAGTTATAAACATTATTCATATCTAATTTTTTATAACATCTTGCCAAGACTGTTTTCTTCTCAATTTGATTTCTTTCATGCTTCAATATTAAATAAATAGGATAGTGGTCACTATAGTTTATATTAAGGGTATTGGCTTCACGTACAATATCACTATTTGAATATATGTGGTCAAGATTGGTTTTGGTTTTTGCATTTACCCTGGTATTTACTTTTATGAGTTGTTTCAGCTTCTTTCCCATACAAAATGTATCTATCCCATAAGTTTTCCTATTAGTTATTGTGTAATTGACATTAAAGTCACCCGCTATTATGTATGTACAGTTTCCAACCATGTCCCCCAATATTGTTCCCAAGTCTTTATAAAGATGTTTGGGATGCACTTCTGGTGGCTTATAAACTGCTATTATTTTATAAACCTTATCATGAATAAGCATATCAACGCTTAACATTTCATAGTACGCGGTGACAGACGTCAACTCAGCGTCTAATTCAATGTCAATGCTCTCTCTGTAATATATTATGATACCACCTCCACGTTTATCTATTGTAGGTCTTCTATCAATTCTCAAGAATTCATAACCAACAATATCCAATAAAGTATCCGGGTCTGTAGGCTCATACCAGGATTCAATTATAATACCTATGTCAAATTTATAAAGCATTTTTAGTGAAGTCCACAAATTTCTTATCAGTTAGACTCCGTACATTATGACATACAAGTTTTAAGCCTTTTAAGGCTGTAACATGATCAAGGTCATATGTCATTTTGTTGAATCATGTGACAAATACCATGCCATGTACAATCTAGAGGTAAAAGGAAAAAAAAGGGGGTGGGGGATGGGGGGGGTGGGGGGGGGGTGATGAATATCCTGTGGTGTTGGCATCCTGCTGGCTAGGGGGGTGGGTCGCTGCGCCCATCTATAAAGGAAGCTAAACCTCGATACCAACACAGTTAACATAAGTTTATACTAATTTCTAGCTTATCTAATATTTTAAAGCTAATAGCTTTTGTGAAGTCGCAGACGCAAAGCTTCAAGCTGTCATCTGATCCCATTTTTTCTTTCAAAAAATGAAACCAAATCGAAGTAATCATATATAATATGAACATAATAATATCGTACACAGGTTAACTTAATATTAATTTTAATAACAGATTGCATGTCGAAGACTCAAACTATGCTTCATAATATGTATATTACTCCTCAATACCGGGAGACAAGACCTCTGTTTATTTTCACAGTGGCATGGATCTCATCTGCTACCACTTTTAAGGCGTCTTCCCCTGGATGACAGCCGTCATACAACTCGTGGTAGAGATGGGACCACCTGCCACGCCCCTTTGATGTATGACAAATTGAAGCAATCCATGGGGTTACTAGGGTTGTTGCGCTATTAAAGCATATAATAAATCGATTTATCCTTATAATAATCTCATTCATCCTCCTTTGCTGGGGGTGGAAGAACGGGCTTATTACATGATTATACCTGTTAAGGTCCACCCCAACGAGGGGGCAAATTACTATCTTACAGTGTGCAGTGGCGTTTGCATTCCTGATTATGCTGAAGGCTGTTTCAGCAGCACTTACATAATTATTTACAACCAATTCAGGATCTTCCCATTTGAGAGCAGTTACTTTGGTATGAAAATTCCTGGAGGTGACGTCACAAATACCTCCATATATGTATATTATATCAGGTGCTATAGCTCTTGACAACAGCACGGCCTTCTTCGCTAGGCTTATTAACCCCTGGCTTTCGTATGGTACTACTAGATATTGGATCCCTTCATTGTGGGTCAGATGGTCGTCTAGATCTCTTCCCCGTGAGTCGGTCACAATGAGGACTTTCATGTTATATGTTGACAATTGGTGTGTTGAGAAGTGAACGTCTGGCGTGCGGGTGCTGCCTTTGTTCCAATGGTTGAGAGAGCGGTCCGTCTTGTTGTACTGCTGCGGCTGGTGTGAGGGCTGACTGGATATAGCCTGTGGCGAGTTGAATAATCGATTTGGCCGGAGGGGGTACCTGAGCATTGTCGTCGGCTGGGGCAGGGTCATTGGGTGCAGGCGCACTGACCTCTTCTTTCTCGGCTGCGTCTTGTTGTGCTAATAGCTCTCTTATTAATTGTCCTGCCGCCTCTCCGTCTGCAGGGGTCACTTGAATCCTGAGGGCGTGTTGATCTGGTACTGAAGGCAATGCACGAGTGGTGGGGGTAGGGGTAGGCACAGGGGGTGGTAGGGCGTTCTGAGCTGGACTGCGTGTTACATGAGGGTAATACTTTGCCTTGATCTCAGCGCGTACTTTTTCCAGTATTGTACCCCCTATGTTCCTACCTGGAAATGATAGGTTGTTCAAACTACGGGCAGATATACTCGTACCCGTACCCCACCTTCTTGATACCGTTGTCTCTAGTAGCCTACGGTCCTGCGTATCGACCAATAAATCCGCCAAGTATTTATTTTGTTCATATTTGAGCATGTTAAAGCGCTCTATTTCAGCCTCATCCCTTGCCTCCCATGCTGGACAGTTAATTTCTTTGGCTAACTGCATGACCCTATAAGGGCACTCTACATCCAGTATATCCTGGACCTTGGCCTGTGATACCCCGGCAAAGACTGCCTTTTCAAAAGCCACTCCATGTTCTACTGAATTAAATGTTTTTCCCTTGTCGACTATTGTACAGAGGTGGAGATTTGAGAGAGGTGACTGGGGGGAATGGTACGCCACAAATTTATTTGTGGTGCGGGTTCTAGCATTCTCAAGGCTCAACTGGTGGGGCAGTTCATCTAGATTATAGTGCGGGTAATAGCGGTCGTTGTACACCACTCCTCTGCCACGGGGCTGCACCTCTAGGTTGGCTCTGTGTGCTAGACGTGTTATGGTCCTTACGTCTGCCTTCTGCTGCCTGACCTCGGCACAGTCATCTAGGTTAATATATAGGTGTTTCAGCGAATCAGACTTGCCAAGGTTTGGTTTTGCTTTTAATACCTTCTCACGAGCAGCGCAAGTGGTAAAAAGTACCAATATCGGTCTGTTTGGGTTGTTTTTAGGGCCTACTCGTGTTGCTTTATCTAGATCGGTGCGGGTAATACTACCTCTGCATATCTGTGAGAAGACATCCAGTGCTATTTCTATAGGCGATTCACCTTCCGTGCAGGTTACACCATCAAGAATGAGTTGCCTATTCCTAGTCTGCTGGTCGATATTAATGATGCGCTCTTTGGTTTCCCATTGTGTGAGTTCAATACGACGTTGTTTCAACTCAAGTTCATCATTTTTGATCTTAAGTTTGGTCATATCATTTTTCAAGTCACCAATGATTTTCTCAAGTCCTTCTACTTGACCTTGAGTAAATTCCAAAGAGCGCTTAAGTTCTCCAGTGTCTGTGGCATTGGCAAATCCTTTTGATACCACATTTAGAAGATGAACTAACACTGTACCTACTTTTGATAAGTCGTCATCTTTACTTGCTCTTGTGCCGGGACGGTTAAAGAGGTCTGACACCGCCTTCTCCACCCCCTCGGGCAAGTCTACTCCAGGATTGAGTCCTGCCATGGTGAGCGATGAAAGGTGTAATAGCCTGTGTGTACACACCGGTATCTTTAAATGTCAAATTTTCCTTATAATTAGGTGATAAAATATTTCCCGGTATATCTCACTATGTGCTTTAACCATTAATGGTGTCCTCCAGTGTGTTTAGAACAGTATTCCTCCAGTAGGTGAGTCGCAATTTGTATTTGTGGGCGCAGCGGCCGAAGACACGTCCTACTCCGCTGACGCCATTACACCCAGTCTAACCGTCTAACCATGAGTTAGAAAGTGCCCTTTGACTTGACATCTGTAACACTGGACAGTGTTACGATCGACCCTAGGGCGGCGCCTGGTTTGATTATCAAACACCTCGTTCATGCGTTTAATCATGGACTCCATTAAGGTATTTAATGAGTTTCCTGACGCATTTGTTTTATCCGGAGTGGTCGTCTCCGGGGTCTGGGTTTTCTGACTGGGTTCAGTCTGAGGCTCCCGAATGTCGGGTTTCCGGGGGGTTTCCGAATAACCTTTGTTACTAGGAAGCTTCCCGGAAGCTGGGGTTGAGCTAGATTTCTGTCGACCCTTGAATTTCAGGGCGTCTACTCTCTCCTCCCCTTCAGATTCTTCCGCGGAAGAATCGTCTCCATCTAAGGAATGTTCAATTCCAGAGACGCGCTGCCCCCTATTAGAGGGTATCATACCAGCCAACAGTATCTTCTTCTTGTCATGTTGATCAATCGCCATGAACAAATCTGCTAGGGAAGACCCAGCTTCCCAAGCTCTACCACAAACTTTAGCATGTTCAGGATCACTCAATCCACTAATAAATCTTACAAATAGGGATTCTATGTAATATTCAGCATCCCTACTCCATTCTGGCCTAGCCTGCCGCAATAATCGCTGCAATTCTAGCCCAAAAATTTTAGCAGATTCCTTTGGTTTCTGCGTTCTTCTCTGAAACAGAGTCCAGTGATCTACTGTCACCATTTTCCCAAAGGTATAACAAGCTAATACTTCCAGCTGGTCGTATGTAGCTTCCGGCCCGTAAGTGTCCCTCCATTCTTCAACCACTATCTTACCCGGGCCGTCACTCAACCATATCACAAAAGCTCCCAAGGATTCCTCCTTGTTCCAGCAATTGTACTTACAATCATCTAAAAGTGATTGATATTCTTCCTTCCAGGGTCGTAAACCCCTGTAAGGCTTAGTCATGCGTGCAGTTCTCTTAGCGGCATAATTAGAATGCACTAATTGACCCGACATGCGTCTACTCCAAGCCAGTAAGTCCGTACCGTCTTGACCTCGGCTGGAGCAATCTAGTCCCAAATTACCTATGGCTGGGTCTCGATTATGTAATCGGTGTTCCGCCGGGGTCATTGTTACCCTTCGGTTCAAAGGAACCTTTATCTTGGGTATATCGTCAGAAGATTTATCTGATTCCGAGTCTGTACCCTCATCAAAGCGTGGGCCTTGATAACCGGACAATCCCTGAGTGTTTTTATGCACTGGATTTGACCTTCCCTTCGTTCTCTGCTGTGACCCCTTATTCAGACTACCCCTCGGCCTATTTTCAGGGTCTTTATTGACTCCCGAATGTGTATCAGTGGTCGGAGGTGGATATGAATAAGTTGCATCCGGGCAATATCTATAATTACCCTTGCTATCATAATCTCCCGGGTTCCCATACTGAGCCGGGTCATCTCCCGAAAAGGGGTTCAATGAGCCATAACTATGGTTCACGACTTCATCTCGGAATTTATTTTTATAATGTCGAGACACTTCCTCCTCTGGAGACATTTCCCTGTTAACCTGACCAATACTGGCATGATTAACTGGTTCCCGTTCAAGAGAGCGCCCGGTGATATTCACTCTCCTTGAACCCTTCCCTCTGTTTTTATACACAGAGTCTTCCACATTCCTCAATCCATTATCATTAATAAATGGATCGAATTGAGGTAATGCATCCACCTTCCTAGCAGCAAGAGTGCTGTCCAGAACAGTTTCCGGCCCGATAGCTGGAACTTGTTCCTCCCCCTGCTGTTCCATTGCCTTCGACAATTCACCCCGCAGGAGAGTTTTCCTGGCTTCCAGGGAACAGACAGCCTCCACCTCAGCTTTCCGTTTCCTTTCTAACTCTTCCGTTTCTTCCAGGATTTGTATCCTGGTGGATTCGTTATCCTTGACCAACTGGTCTCTGCCCTTCTCGAGCTCTTCTGTCCCCTTCTTCAGGGCATACCATTCTCTAGAGTATTTTTTCAACTCCCTCTCATACCACTCCTTAAGAGATTCGGAGTGTTCATTCTCCTTCTGGTTCTCAGCAATCTTTGCTTGAATCTTTTGGTATTCATGCGATTCCTGAGCAACCTTCTTTTTCATATACCGGTTGTCTTCTATCAACCGTTCTCTCTCTTCTATCAGAGTTCCTTTTACCCTCTGATTCTCAGAGAGGATCTCGTCCCTTTCTTTTACCAGGGATGTCAATTCCTCAGTCAATGCAGCATACTGATCTTCCATTGACTGCTTGTCCAATCGGACATTCTCCCAGTAGAGGTCATCCTCTTCCCGAGCCAAACGCTCGTCATATTCCCTCTGGAATCTCTCATCCCCTACATAGGGTTCCACCCAGGAAAGATCCTGCAATTTCCTCTTCTTCTGTTCTGGCTTCAAGCCCTCCCCAGGGTCCATCCCTGGCACCTCCAGGCGAGTTGATTCCAACTCCCCTTCACTCAGCTCTGGGCCAGAGCCGCCCAGGCTACCACCGGTAGCCATTGTCTGTCCACTAAAGGACTGTCTGTCCACTCAAGGACTTCCTGTTCAGTATAACCCGAACATATTCCCGAACAATTAACTTGTTCTGCTACCTTCACTGCTACTGGTCACGGCACCAGTGTGGTGGTTCGTAGTTAACTCTAGGTTAAAGAACAACGATCACGGCAGTTTCCAGGTGCGAGAATATATCTGTCTTTATTCACAAGAATAACAACTCTAGTTCCTTTACTAGGGAACGATCAGTGTAGAATTAATACACACAGGTAGATCAGGTTTCTCTATAAATAGAGGAAACGGTCAGTATACAACTCTTAGCATACAACTCTGTCCGCACGGTTGGACATGTGAAGTCTCTCGTCAGTCGGGCCTGCACTGACTGCCGTTCCAGGTAAACACATGGGTCTTATATAACACCGGCTCTTAGATCACGTGACCAGGTGGGTGGGTCGGCCGCCCACCTGAGAGTGGCACACGGTTACCTGAAGAGGACCTGCGCCCTCTCCCGGGAACTGTGTGCACTAGCTCCAGGTGGAGAAGCCGAGTAAACAGACGTTACCCGGAAATACCGTGTATGAGATTAATATGTAATATCATGCCCCTACAATGTTTTGATTGAACAAACAGGTAGATACAGTATGTTGCTTTGGGCATAAAACTTTACAGCATGCACACTGAAAATCCGTAGGTTGAAAGGGCTAGTCAGTACAGACTAACCTAGGTTGGTCATATGACTGTTAGTCACAAAGGCAGAGTTATATTCAAAAATGACCAAGGGGTCAGTCAGTAGTGGCTAACCTAGGTTCTCATTGGTGTGTTGTATTTGTATACTACTAGTTGGTGCCACCTGTGATGACCACTCAGTGGCTCTCCCTGTAAATAAAAAGACTAAGGTGGGTTGGTCAGTAGTGACCAACCTGACAATAATAACAAATCTAGGTTGGTCGTATGGGGAGCCAAAAAATGACTAACTAGGTTAGGCACTAGTGACTGAGAGATTGGTCGTATAGGATGCCTAGGAATATCAGTGCAGATCGGACCACAAATACGTTTTTTAGACCAATATCTTATGAATAAAGGAAGAGACACCTAGCGGCCCAGGGTTGAACTATAAATGAAAACGATCGGCAATCGTCCCGATTTTGCCTGTTTTTATAATAGAGATGCCGTGTCTTTGATGTTTAATATGTTTAATCGGTATGACTATCATATTCTAGGTATAATAAAACAAAAACACAACTTATGAGCATACAAGGAGCCGTATGCCCATTCGTGGCCCTTATGAAGGTTAGGCCACTCAAAAAAAAAAGTGGTTTCTCATCACCAAGGTCTGAGAAATCTGACGAGGGAGGCCTTTTTTTTTTTTTTTTTTTTAACTAGCAGGCCAAAATGTATAGGACAATTTACGGGTTTCTTTGGCCAAAATTCACATTTTATTGGTTAAGAATTAATTGATCTTTAGAAGTTGGGAAAATGTAAGTTATTTCCATACGTCTACATTGCTGGCATTAAGCTTTAATTTGATACCAAATATGACCAATTTTATCCATTTTGATGAGGTTTTTCATCAAAATTTGGCAAAAAAAAAAAAAAAATTCCCCAAGACCAGATTTTTATGATGCGCGCGGTGATGAGAAACCATTTTCTTTTTTTGAGTGGCCTTAGTATATATATATATATGCATATTGAATAATCAATGCTTACTGCTCCACAGGTGCCCCTACTTCCCCAGAAGACCTTATTACATGTACATGAGTCAGTCGTGACACAGTCCTGCAGAAGAAAAAGTAATTTAAAACCAAAGAACTACCAGAATTACGATAGCTTTTAAAACTTTCCAAAGTATGTACACATTTATCCCATTTGTCAAATTTCTACTTAGACCACCATCACAGGGTGCAGCAAGGCAAAATATTTGACTCAGACAATTTATAACTTCCCTAAATGGACCTAAATAAGAAATACTGATGATGCTAGTACATGACTTGAATGGAATGAAAACAACAAGTTTAGTATTTACCGGTACGCAGAGCATTCGGTCACTCCAACAGTAGTTACAGGGCGTAGCACTGGCACATGTGTACCCTTCCGCGCAATCCCTATTAGTGGTACAGTCCTGAAACAGTCGGGGTATCGTTTATAAGTGTGGTCCAAACAGAACTCAAGAATGACACAAGTTAATAGCTTGTGTATTTCCCAGGATAAAGCACAAGCTGTATGCACAACATAGATAAAGGAGATTTTTAAGAATATGTATACAGGATTTGTTCAAGTTCTGTATTTGCCCGACAGATTGACCTCGAAAGTCCCTGTATTTTGTTGAAACCCTTTTATTTTTAAATGCATTTGTCACATATTAAAGGAGAAAAAGGCAATTTATTAACCTACATCGTCCCCGAACACATCCAAACGCGTCTTTGTGTGTGTGTAATTTGGTTACGCGAAAAAGTAATCCCCCCCTGTTATGGACTATATCGTTGTTGTTTTTTGTGCAAATTAGGCCTATTTTATGATTGAAAATCATTCATTTATCAAAAATGAAGACAATCAGACGATAATGGGCGAAATACGGAGGTTTGAGGAAATAAGGAGGTTTGAGGAAATACGGGAGCTGGTTATTCACCTTTGAGGAAATACGAGGCTCAGTGTTGTACTCTACCCGACTTGATATTTCCTCAAACCATTTAAAAATAAGCCTAGGTATTGAAGTAAAGTAAGCACCCTGCAAAAAAATCTATGGGACTCGTGCCATTCTTCAGTCTTGACTTGTGATCCCTACCTGAATTTCAAAACATTTGTTGAACAATTTCTGGACCCTTTGTGTCATATTCCCTGGAACTTCTTTTTCAAATGAGGGAAACGCGGGAAATTTACGTCATTCTACTTATGGAATTTCTTACTTTTTGCGTAAGTAAAACTCAGAAACTGCACATCACTATTAGGAACGTTCAATATTCTTATTCATATATAAAGCACATTCTATAATGGATATCAGCCTGAATATCTAAGTTCTGTACCAATGCGTTTTAGCATTACCGTATTGTCGCATATATATAGGGGCCGGGTTTTGAATAGGTGCCTGTTTTGAATAGGAGCCCGGGGTACAGGGCCTTTGGAATTAATAGGTGCCGGGCCTTGAATAGGTGCCGGGGGTCTCCATCAATGACTACAAAGGAAGCTCTTTTAATGTGTTACTTATTGCATTATATACCCTCTGGTAGGGGCTGGGGTAGGGGGTGGTGTTTGCTTTAGAATTTACCATTTCGATCAATTAGTGTGCCTCTTAAACATAAGATGTAAGCCTGTATTGAGTTTGAATGCAAGTTTGTTTTGCTATTAAATGCCTTATGAGCTCTCTTTTTCCCACGGGTAGGACGGGGTGCATGGCCCTAGAACAATAGCTGCCGGGCCTTGAATAGCTGCCTGATTTGATTAAGAGCCGGGGGTACAAGGGTACCCAAATAAATAGCTGCCCGGGCACCTATATGCGACGATACGGTAGTCTTATATAAGCACCAGGGATAACCAGCTCTCTAAAGTTATAAGGCTGTGTCTCACGAACTCGGGCCAATGTTTTCGTCTATGACCGTGTGCCGCCTATGACCGGGTGCCGTCTATGACCGGCTAGCAAGGAAAAGGCAAAGGTTAACATTCAAACAACCCCACAAACTGCATGGGGAGTATTTAACAGCCACCATAATTTTTCTTATCCCCTAACATATCACAGTATTTAAAAAAAAATAAAAAAACTACTTTTTTAGATAGCCGGTCATAGACGACATCCGATTATAAACTTGAGACACAGCCATAAGCGCTTGGGCATGGTGTTTTAATCTTTCATAATTTAGTTTTAAAAGAATACCTTAACGTTCGGACAGAAGAAGTAAGGGAGAGTCAAAGGAAAGACGGCAGGTATCATGGCAGCCAGCACCAGGGCTGTAGCAAGTGCTGTGTACTTAGCCATCCTTCTTGTTGTACTGCAACAGAAGAACGTCACTACATAGTATGACCATGGTATTCTTAAAGATATAGGGTTAGGAGCTAAATTAGGAGTTAATTTGTTTCCCTATGTCTACATATAGATTTGAAACTTTTCCGATAATAAGTACCAATGTATGAGAAGTACCCTAGTAACAAGCCCGCACGGGGCCAATTTGGTTTTAGCTCGGATTTGCTGTTTGAAGTTGGGCAAAACTGAGCTGGGTTTCATGTCGGGCAGATGGCTGGGCTGAAGTGTGGCCCCGATCGGGCTGCCCATTTCGGGCTCAGATCAGTTTCAAAGCGGGCTGCCCGATTCGGGCTCAGATCAGTTTCAAAGAGGGCTACCCGCTTTGGGTTCATGTTGGCCAGATGACAGGAAACCCGTCCAAAACCCGTTCTGAGCCCAATTTGGGCAGCCCACTTGGGGCCACACCAAAGCCCAGTGCCCTAAACCAACGGGCGCCCATCGGTTAGCCCACTCCGGGCCGATGAGGGCTGAGGTTGGGTTTGGACAGGGCAACTGGTCTAGTAGTTCTGATGATTGACACCATATGTCACTACTATACAATATCTAGAGTTTTCCAACAAAACCAGATGAAATTGACATTACATAATAATACAATAAAATGTTAAAGTGATGTAGAATAGGAAACAATAAATAGATGTTCTCACAGTTTGGAAATAAGATAGACTATATATTTGAATGATAAAAAAAGAGGTTCTCTAAGCAGCTATCCAGTGTAAACACTATTTCTGTGGCATTACAATCTGCTTAATATAAGACTCATGTGCCCCATGTAGGTATGAACTATGGCTTTGAAGGCCAATGTGCACCATAGACACTTGTCTATGCTGCATGTGGCTCAAACCTGATGATAATAGGCCTGCTTGCTACTTCCATTATTGGGTAGGAAGAGTACATGATTATGCCTTGGGTTGACCTAGGATATCTGGTTCAACAAATAGAAGAAATCATTGGAGAATGAATGAATAGATTCTAAAAACCCATAAATATCCGATCTGAGCCCGCTTTCAACCCGTCCAAAAACCGATCTGAGCCCGCTTTCAACCCATCCAAAAACCGATCTGAACCCACTTTCAGCCCGTCCAAAAACCAATCTGAGCCCAAAGTTGGAAGCCCGTCCAAAAACTGATCTGAGCCCAAAGCGGGCTTCCCGTCCAAAACCCGATCTGCGCCCAACATGGGAAGCCCGCACGGGGCCAGACCAAAGCCCAATGCCCTAAACCGACGGGAGCCCGTCGGTTAGTCCACTCTGGGCCAGACTTGGAAACACAGTCTGGCCCCGTCCGGGGCCACAGTGTGTTTGCTACTAGGGTAGAGGTGTCCCACTCTGGAGACGTAAGATGATCTGTCTCATTCAAAAGATATGTACATGCCCTGCTTCTAGGTGTCCCATCCCAGTGGGCACAAAGTTCATTTCAACATTGATCGTCTGACATAATTTCAATCTACTTTCAATATAAAAGTGCCCAGTGGCTATCTCTTTGCAGGAGAAGGCCACTTATACAGATTAAGGCTATAACAGTTTCTAACTAGAAATATGTTGCATATCTCTTTATATATAAAAGAAAGATGTTTCAAATTATGTAATTACATATGTTGGTCTGTATTTTATGTATCACATTTTAACTTAAATTGAGCCAGGTTGGTCAGGCAGAAAACAGAAATTTATCATGGCAATTTTTTAATAAAATGATATAAAGTAGAGTCTGCATTTAAACAACGAAAATGGGAAAGGGCCAAAATGGCCATGATTTATACTTTCTGCAGGGCAGGTGTTTGTAATAATATGGTCGGTCAGGCCTTTGAATCCTGTCAGGATAAACAAAAAAATTCAAATTCGATACAAAGTTGTTACCTACCTGTGCTGTGCTGGGTAACTTGAGTACTGTAGCTTGCGAGTGCTGGATCCCAACTAACCAGGAGCCTTCTAGATACACATACATATATGTAAATCCGGTATTTAAAGATGGAAATATACCACATCTTAATTGAATTACAAATGACGTCAATCAGAAATTGATTTCGTAGAAAAGAGCCAAATTACAGTGATTAAAATGTTTGGCAGTGATTAACATTATTAAAGATGAAACGCCGGGGCTGCTGCGCAAATACACATAAAAACATTTAAAGTAGAATGAGTTAAATAGATAATGCAACCATTAACCCTTTAAGGACGGCATCATGCCTTAATGCATCATGCCCTTGGTCGTCATGATGCATGAATGCAGCCCTGGCGAGTAACTCGCCAGTGCTGCATTCAAGCATCATACTGACCCTACCGAGTTAACACACTCCTGGCGAGTAACTCGCCGGGGCTGCATTGGTGTATCATGACAACAAATGTCATCTTTTAGCGACATCCGTCCTTAAAGGATTAACCTGGTCCTCGTTAGTTGGCACATAACCAGGGTTAGATTTTTAACGTCTTCCAGGTGTACCATGTGACATTATAGGACACATGTATCCAGGCAGGAGTTAACCAGTTACTAATGCTTTGCAGGAGAGAGAGGAATTTTTTTTTGGGGACTTTTAGAGATGATTCAATTGCATGCAACTGCCATCACAACCATTTCTGTCCGTCGACGGACGGAAACGATCCGTCCATCAATGCATTGTCTAAATCAGTCAGAAAGTGATGCCGGCATCCATTTCCTGCTTCCACCAAGTCCTGTCCATTGATGTTTTGTCAAGGTTTTACAGATTAAGTCTGTTGTACAATGCAAGGATCCCTCCTGGGATCTGTGGGTAGGTTGGCTACCTTGCGGGTAGGGGAGTGAGTAAATAGGGCTGGCTTGCCGGGAGGGTGGGGGAAGGGAGGAGGGAGATCGGGGAAATTTTGACATAAGGATGTGCATGTGTGGGGGAAGGAAGTACTGTGAACGTACTTTATTTCACCGGGCATATATATTCATGATTTTCACGGGGAAAATCCGTGGAATTTTTATATGCTTATGTCAGGTATGACCGGCGAGCCCGGCGAGCCCGGCGCTGCGGGCGCCCGCGTGTTCAAGCCGACGGCGGGAGACGCTACTCCCGCCGCCGGCACACGCAGGCGCGCGCCGGCCCGCATAGGCGGCGCTCCAGTCGGCACTCCCGCCGCCGCCAGGCGACGCTCATCCCGCACATTGTTTCCCACAGACCAGCATAAGGGTCACCCCTTTGATGTACACTAACAGGGGTAGACAAACTATGGAGGGGTATTGTGTGACTGTCTCTCTGACTGTTACAACCCTCCAACCACTGTCAACTGACACTAACACTCAAGATGCCATGCTGGTGGCCTGGCCCCCTTAAATAGGGTCAGGTCCCAGCACTGGGCATCTCCATCCTCACTCTACACTTGGACACCACAGAGCAAGGACCTCTCCACTGACTGAGAACAAGGCTATAGGCTATGCCCTACTAGGCCCAACTATCAGACATGGTGTAGGACCCCCTTGGCTCTAGTCCAGTACTAACCTCAGGGTTATTAGGTACATTTACCAAGACCTATATTATTGTGTGGATAGGTGTAACTGAGTGGAACCTACATTGTACTTACTGTACTGTTGCTGTCAACTTGTAATAAATACCAACTATACTACAAGACCACAAGACTTAGTCAACTTACCTCATATCATATTAAAGGGATCTCCCAACTAAGGGGATACCTTGTATGACAAAGTGGTGGAGAAGTCCTAACAAGATCCCACAAGCTGGCAGCACAGACTACCAAGACTCACCTCCGCAGCAAAGGACCAGCTACCCCTGGATCTCTACCCAGCAGGAGGAGGAGACCCAGCTCCAAGGAGTCATCCAGGAGCTCCACTCCAACACCCTCAGCTTCACCACACCACACCACTCAAGAGAGTGACTTCCAAGGCAAGCTTCACCTGGACACCCTAGCTGCCCTGGACAGTATCCAGGACACACAGAGTGACTTGTTCTCAAACGGTCAGCATACCCCAGGATCAGGTATGAGTGACGATGAGACAGTACCCCCAGGCCAGGCAGCCAAAGAGGAGGCTGAGGCACTTCTACTCATAGCCCAGAATGTAGAAACTCATGTGGATAAGACACTTAGGCCTGAACTAACAGCCCTACACACCACACATGAGGAAAGCACCAGCCGAGCCTTAAGGAAGGCCAAAGAGGAACAAGAGAAGGAATTAATATTACTCAGACAAGCCAACCAGGCACTGAAGAACTCTATGGAGACCCAAAAAGCTGAAGCCGCTCAAGCACTACTTGATATGCAAGCTCATCTACAAGTGACAATGAAAAACCAGCTAGCTGAGGCCCTAGCCTCACTCAAGTCAGGTGCACCCAATACCCAAGGAGTGAACCTGACTAACACTGACACCTCCTCAGCACTCCTAGATGCCTTGAAAGAGGAAAGAGTTGCAAGGGAGGCATCTTTCAGTGGGTTAAGGGACCAGCTGAAACGGGACAAAGAGGAAAAATACTGTGATATTCTACAGCCAGAAAAATTTTCACAGTCCTCTCTCACACAATCCGCCAGGAGGCACTGCACAGACTATGAACAATACTTTGATTCCAGATATGGGTACCATCCCAGTAACAGAATCAAGTATTTCTCAAACTACCTAGATGGTAAGGCAAAAATTTGGTACAAAGCCTATAGGACAGCCCATCCAACAGCAGACTATGAAGAAATGAAGGCAGCTTTTCTGAAATACTTCAAGAAGGAGGACGACAGATTTGATGCTAAGGCATTGAGGAAGCAAAATCCAAAAGAATCTGTATCAGACTATGCCATGGCCTTACAAAAGATGGCCACAGCTCACAACAAGTCTGAGGAGAGAACAAGGGAAGCCCTGCTACATGGTCTAAGGGACGACATCAGTGCAGTAGTCATCCACAGGGAAGCAACTACATGGGATAAAATACTTGAAGTTGCAGAGGAGTATGAGAACCAACAAACAGTCTCCACTGGTAACATTAAAGACGAGATAAAAGCAGAATTAGGCTCAGAGCTACAGGAAACAATAGAATCCATGCAGGCACAACTGAAGTCTGTGACACATGTAAACTCTATGATTGTGAAGCAAACAAAGTCACAGAAAAATGGAAACCCCTCAAAGAAAGCCAAATCAGACCCAAAGACAGTTCAAATGGATCACTCATCAGAGGATGAAGACCAAAGCCTAAACCTCATGTCAAATGAACATGTGAGGAGGCAAGAACAAAGGGCACTGAAGGATCAAGGTAAACCCAACAACAGCCAACAAAGGAACTCTGGAAATAACAGAGGAGGCTACCGAGGCAAAAACTTTGACCCAAACTTCAGAAATAGCAACAGAGGAGGACAACGAGGCAGAGGTGGATACAGCCAAAATAACAGCCGAGATCACCAAAGCAACAGTCAGGACACCAGCCGTAGAGATAACAGCAGAAGTCGTGACAACAGCAGACACCGTGATAGTAGCAGAAATCGCGACTACAATCGCCGTGATAACAGCAGAGACCGTGATTACCACCGTCGTGACCAGAGCAGAGATCGTGACTACAACAGAGGTCGGGATCAAAACCGTCGTGACTACAGCAATAGTCGTGACAGACAGCATGACTACAACCGCAGTCGTGACAACAGCAGAGGTCGAGACAGCTACAATGGCTACAGATCCAACACACAAGGCTACAACCCCCAACAGCAGCCCCAACAGCCACCTCAAGCTATCCAGCCTGACGTGCTTCAACAGATCAAGCAGCTACTAGGATCTTCAAACTCGGGAAACTAGAGACCCACAGCGCCGCTGGGCCAGTGCGTTGTGAGCCTCTCCAACCCCCCATCAAGATCCAAGATCAACAATCCCTAGGACAACCAAAGACAATTGCTAGTATAGCAGAGACAATCCCCCAGATGCACACTGGGAAATCAAGCCGACCATCAGTGATTCACATCACACCTCAACAAGATGCATCGCAAAAGGAAATGGGTGAGAGTACCAAAATTTCTGTTGAACTTCTTAAAAATGGCTGTTTAAATGCAAGATTCTATGAACACACTGAAATACCTTGTTTAGTTGACACCGGTGCCACTATCACCTGTGTCAGGGATACTTTTCTTAGGGAAATTCAGAAATCTCGAGATGTAGAAATCAAAAAGAGAAAGTTCAATGTACACTTAGCAGACGGATCCATATGCCATGTAAGACAAGCAGCAGTATTGAAATTCAAAATTCATGGTACCAGATTCGAATTCCCATTCTCAATTATTCCAAATCTCACAAAGCCAGTTGTCCTAGGCACAGATTTCTTAAAAGCAACACGATCACAGATCGAATTCAATGTAGACCCAGAGCTACAAGTCAAGCCAGTCCGAGCTGTAAGGGAGGCTACCATCCTTCCTTTCACAGAACTAGCAGTTCTAGGACAAGTCACATCCCTCAAATGTTTAGAAGGATGTGTAGGCACATTAGACAATTTGCAGAGGAACAACAGAGTTCCATACCTAGTTCAAAAGGGAGTAGTAACACCCTCAGAAATGAACAGGCACCCAATCATACTGCTCAATACAAGCCACCGACCATACAAGGTGAGGAAGGGTGATATAATAGCCCTATTCACAGAGGTAGATCCCTCTGAGTTACATCAACCAGATACTGACATCCCTACTGAGGAACCCACACTACAAGTGCTAGACACTGAAGAGAATTGTAGTGACACAGAGTCAGACTGTGCCTCAGTATATGCAGATCCAGATACAAACCGTGGAGATGACACCGATGATGAATTGGCCACAATTCACAGTGAGGCTCATGACATTATGCCAGACATAATGGAAAATGTGCCACCCAAATGTGTACTAACAGATATTGGACAAGAGAGACTCCAAAAGTTACTCCACAAGTATCAAGATGTATTTGTAGGAAAAGACAATGACATAGGTACAACCCACCTATATACACATTCAATTCACATCAAACCAGATGCAGTACCATGTCACTACCTACCATACAGGCAGACGCCTGAGAAGCAAGCTAAGATGGGAGAAGTCTGTGAAGACCTAGTCAGACAGGGCATCCTCAGAGAATGTGCAGAGGGACCCTGGGCATCCAGATCATTTTTAGTACAGAAAGCATCTGGAGGCCAACGTCTAGTCACAGACCTACGCCACGTCAATGCTAACATGATAAACCAAGCTTTATCAACGCCACGTGCAGACGACACACTAGACATGATAGGGTCACTCAAACCTACTGTTTTCAGTAAACTAGATGCGCAACAAGGGTTTTTCCAAATTCCCATAAGAAGGGAGGATCAACACAAAACTGCTTTCATAGCAAATGACAAAAAGTATGTCTATCAAAAGATGCCGATGGGTTTGGCTACCGCGCCGGCAGGATTTTGCCATCTAGTAACTCTAATTCTCAACAAACTGAAATACAAATGTGCCCTACCATACCTAGACGACATTCTAGTCCTATCACCAGATGTAGAACGACATTTTTCAGACCTTGAAGATGTCTTCAAAAGCCTGAGAATTGGGAAACTCAAGCTAAAGAAATCAAAATGTGAATACTTCACAGATAGGATAGATTTTCTAGGAATGCGTGTCACACCAGATGGTTTACAACCATCCCCAGAAAAGGTGGAAAGTGTCAAAACTTTTCCCACCCCAAAATCCGTGAAACAAGTCAGATCATTCACAGGACTATGCCAATACTTCAAAAAGTTCATCAAAGACTATGCCAATATTGCTAGGCCACTGTACGACCTACAAACAAACCTAAAGGTTTTCAAATGGAATGATGATGCAGACAATGCTTTCAAAACATTGAAACATGCACTCTGTACCCATGCACTATTGAGATACCCAGACTATGACAGAGAATTCAGTCTAGCAACAGATGCTTCAAATGTGAGCCTAGGAGCTGTTCTATCACAACGCAGTAGTGAAGGAGTACTGAGACCAGTAGCCTTCGCAGGTAGAACACTATCAAAGCATGAAAGAAACTACAACACAACAGAAAGAGAGCTACTAGGTGTAGTATATGGGATACTACATTTTAGGCACTACTTAGAAAGTAGACACTTTCAGTTGTACACAGATCATGCAGCTCTAATACCACTCCTCACAAACACAGGTTTGACCCACAGGTGGGCCAGATGGGCACTGGATATCCAACAATTTGCATTCACAATACAACACGTAAAAGGAGATGACAACATTCCTCCAGATGTGATGTCAAGAGGAGAATATCCAGATGCACCACCAATGACCAACCCCCCACCACCTCCAAGAAGAAAAAGGGCAGCCACCAGAACCAAATTCTCTAAAATCCAAACCAAGATACCATTCAACAGAGATGACCCACCAAAAGCAATTGACAGACCAAAACCAGTGATCAGAGGTATCTTAAAAGAGACCACCCATTATGTGTTCTGTCATTGTGAAAGGGAATACTGTGAAGAGTATCCAGAAAACTGTTTTACCCCGGTTGAGACCAACAGGATTGCACAGATGGTGAAAACCACACCTCGTGAACCACCACACAGTGCATCAGAAAATCAGTTGGAAGAAAAACTGCATAAAATTGCTTCAATCACCAAGGTAGTCAGATTTGCAGAAGAACAGCTGGATATGGAGGAAGAACAGGACAGAGACATTTGTGTTGTCACCACACGTTCAAAAGCAAAACGGTCGGTTGCAGAGGATACAAGGTCTAATGACCACCCTCAGCAATTAGGCCTAAAAGCCAAAAAGAACAAAGTGTCAACCAAATCCTCTTTCCCTACTAAATCCCCCATTTCAACACCCAGCACACCCACAGCCAATTTGCAGAAGCACTCAGACAGAGCAGGTACTGCACAGAAGGCTCACAAAAGCAAACCTGACCCCCATCCCAAAAGAACAAAGGCCGCCTCCACCAGCACAAACAGAGGAGCAGCCAGTTCAAAGGAGCAGACAGTCAACACAGACATAGCAGTTGAACAACCAAAGAAACAGACAAAGACCAGACCTGCACCAAAATCTCCTGAAACAATCCAGGCAGAGAAAGACAAAGAAAGGCTGGCACAGCATATAATGGAATTAGACCAGATGTTAGACCAAATCCCAGACAGTTCAATCAACTCCACACTGTTGAAAGAAGAACAAAGGAAGGACACTGGACTAATACCCATTATAGACTACCTAGAGAAAGGTGACCTACCTGTAAAAAGCACTGAAGCAACAAGGATTAGGAATAATGCTCAGCATTACCTACTCCTAGACAACATTCTAGTACACATATCCCCTACATCATGGAGAAAAACAGACACAGTACCACTACAAGTTGTAGTCCCAAAAACTTGGGTTGAAAACATACTGCAACACTTCCATGACTCACCAATGGCAGGTCATGTAGGTACTTCAAAAATGATGTCTTCTCTCATACCTAGGGTATATTGGAAATCTATGATGGCTGATGCCAATCAGTATGTGTCAACATGTGACACTTGCCTAAAAGCAAAAAGGGCAGTGCACACCCACAAAACACCAATGACTGTAAGGGACTATATGCCAACCCCCATGAAGCACCTGAACTTAGATGCTGTGGGACCACTCCCAGAAACAGCCAGGAAAAACAAACACATACAAGTTTGCATAGATTATTCAACTAGATATGTCATAGCATATGCCACAAAGGATCTCACAGCAGAAACCACACAACATGAGTTCTACAAGAACGTCATATGTCAGCAAGGTGTACCAACTTCAGTTCAAACTGACAATGGCACCTGCTACACAGGCAGCAATTTTAAGAAACTGATGAACACCCAGAAGATAAGACACGACCTGTCAAGTCCATATAGACCACAATCAAATGGATTAGTGGAAAGATTCAATGCCAGTATAGGAACAGCATTAAGAACTTTCTGTTCTCAGAATCAGAAAACATGGGACCTGTATATAGAATCAATTACATTTGCATTGAACAACACAGAGTCCCAGACAACAGGTTACACACCATTCTTCCTACTTCATGGCAGAAACCCTCAAACCATTGTAGAAACTGCCCTAAACATAGAGGAAGAAATCAAAACAGTAGCAGAGCATGTATCTGGAATGATACTGTCTCAAGATGAGTCTAGAAGAAAGGCAATAGACAGAGTCAAAAAGCTACAACAAGGAAGGAAGTCAAGATATGACAAAAAGCTTACACCACAAGCTATACTTCCACTAGATATTGTATATATCAACATTCCCAGAATTCTGTTGACCACAGATTCAAAGAAGCTTCAACCCCTATTCATGGGACCATATGTTGTTGCAGAAAGACCAACCCCAACCAGCGCAAGGTTGAAGAACCTATCAAATAACCTACTAGTCCCCAGACCAGTACATATTGATAGGCTCAAAAAGGTCACAACACTGAGGAAAAATGAGTTTGCACACAGACTCATTCCCCACACCTCAAAGTTTATCCACAGGATAACAAGGGATAAATCCCAAATCACACTCACCAAAGAGTCAGTTGGTCTAAACCAAATAGTACCCAGACCAGCCCACCACAAGGTGAAAAGAAACTCCAGGCAAGGGAGAATATCTAAGTAAATTACTTTTATATATTGACATGATCATATGGAATATCTATACCCACAGACTATGAATAATAGTCAAATAAGTATATACACTCTATATGAAGGAAATTAAATTTCCAACAACTGTCCAAATCAAGAATGATAAGTAGGAATTTTCATATCAGCATAGGATATGAACCCACACAAAGGACAGAAAAGACAATATACACTATATAGGTTACAAAACAATGTGCACACAAAGTAGAATCAAAGGACAGATTACTACAGGGTTGAAGTCTGAAACCCAAAAGGCTACACACAAAAAGCCAAAGAGACTACCTAAAGGGATTAGCAACCCAAGCTTGAAGAAACCACAATTATCATACTTTTGCATCAAAGGCTAGCATCCTTGAAAGAATGCAACAATGGAAATGTTTGAACCTAAATCCTGTAAAGTACATGAAACAGAGCGTGCTATGCCAAGAGACTACTGTCTAGACACACCCTTACCCTTCAAAGGACCCACACACCTGCCAGGGCATTCAAACCCCCACAGATGCAGGTAGTCCACACTAATTACCCCAGACATAATTACCCCAGTCAGACAAGCTAACACTGATGGCAGTTAACAGCCACCAGGGAAACAAAGCCAGGCCCTCAATGGATGAGGGTAGGGTGGGCTACATAAGAGGCCCTGACTCCATAGCCAACTCACCAGTTCTACTCCTGCAGCAGTCAGGTACACACCAGCTGGTCCTAGCCATACCAGTTCTCCTATAGCAGGAGGGACTCTGTCAGAAAGCAGACCACACCCACTCTACAATATCATACCCAGTTACTACAATCTTGGGAAAGGACTCTAGCACAGATTGGACATTAAGCCAACACTAGCTTGATCATGGAAAAAGGTACAGTTCAAACACTACATTGATTATTATATTACTATTGGGACCAACCAGGATTTCTGCTCTCAAAACTATGTACACAGAGGCAGTGCCAAGTGGATACTTCACATAAGCAAAAAGGATAGCTCACAAAATCAGCAAACCAATTTAAACCTAAGTATATTGCAAAAACACTAGTAGAAGTCTTACTAAGACATAGAATATATTTTATATTTCAGGCATGCTAAAGCCAATCCTACTACTAGTGATGATGGCCACTTCTCAAGCCATCACATATGTGCCCACCGTTAGACAGAACGTTGGAGCCATATATGAGCCATTACCTGAACCATTGGTCAATGGGCACGATACCACAACCATGATATTGGCAATACCATACCATATACCTGCTCCACCAGAGACCGAAACCAAAATACTGGACCAGGTTATGGCACTAACATTTCCTACCTTGCATGACGACAGTTCTACCAGTCAGATATTACAGCAGGCAAGGGAACTAGATCTGTTAATAGACATAACAGACAAGGAAATTAACTCTACCTTAGCATCCATCCATTTGTTCCTATCAAATCCAATTAACAGTCAAGGAAGGTACAGAAGAGCACCACTTGGGTTCCTAGCCCCACTCTTCAGAGGAGCAATAGGTCTTGCCACACTAGATGACGTCAAAGAGGTCATGGACCAGATAAAGAACATAGACGGCATTCTAGAAGCTTTTTCCAAGCAAGACAAAGAAGCAGCTATATTAATTGATAAGGTCACCCAACGCCAAGACAAATTTGTCAAGGCGTATGTTAAGGATAAAAGTATGCTAGACCAAACCATGAACACTCTAGGCCAAAATATGAATTTATGGGCTCAAAATATGACCACATCTCTGAACACTTATGCAAATCACGAGCACACACAAAGAAGGAAGATCCAAATTTTAACTGATGCACTCACCATTATTGTAGCAAGAATGAACTATCTGCAAGCATTGCAGCGCACCACATCAGCACTCAGGATGCTATCAGCAGGCATTATGACTGCTGACATAGTACCACCAGCTGAACTAACGGAGCATCTGAATGATCTGGACATGACACTCAGAATACACTCACCAGGATCAAAGGTCGCCATAACTGACCTTGACTACTATTATTCCCAAAGAATGATATCCTACACCTATTCGGAACGGCACATATACATCCACCTGGATATCATTGTAGCATCCACTGTCTCCACCTTCAGAGTATTTCAACTGGTAACTACACCAGTACCAATCAACACCAAGGAGACACCTACAAAGGGAGTAACCCAATTAATTACTGATGTCAAATTTTTGGCTATCTCTGAAGATGGTTCACTATTTATTGAACTAACAAATGCAGATATGCTAACCTGTCCAGGAACTAAGATCAAAATTTGTACCAAAACTAGCCCGAGAATCCATAGACATGTACCTACATGCACAGTAGCAATTTATTTGAACCAAGCTCAGCAAGTCAAGGAAATGTGCCAATTTACTATCTCACCCTTGAAGAGACCTATCTCACACGCTGTAGCCATTTCACAAGATGAATATCTAGTGACCACAAATTCTCCCACCTACACAGTTACGTGTCATGGGAAACCAGCTACTACTCACAAAGCACCATCACACTCAATCATAGGTGTACCATGCCTATGTACAGTGAATATAGATCACTATTCACTACCAAATTCTAGGTTGCCATGCAACACTACAATTTCATTTCACTATGCTTTGGAGACTATAAACCTACCTTTTCTCGCGGCTCTAAATGAAATCAAAGAAATTGGACCAGACTCCAAGGCAAACCTGCCACCTTTTCCAAAGGTCAACCTATCCAGGACACTGGATATGTTAAGAAAATCAAGTAATATTGATGAATCAACATTACTAGACCTAAACCCATTCGCAAAAACCCTGCTAGATGATGCCTCCAGCCTGGCTAAGCCACTGGAAAATAGACTAATAGAGTCCTATCTATACAAATTTGCACGGCATCCAGCAGCATCTATCATACCAATGATACTTTCGGTTATAGCTACAATTTTGGCCACCTACACCCTATTCAAAATGCACAGAGGATCCACACTACTAGCTTATATGCCAACTGCAAAAGCATATAGATTTGTCACAGAGAAGCCTATGGAGAAAGCCTTCGAAACCCTATACAAGAAGGACACCACCACGGCACAAATAGAACAGGGCCCCACCCCTATTCTAACTATCCATGAGACCCATACCCTTATCATAGCCATACTATTCACACTCACCATTTACTCAGCCTACAGGCTGACCAAATATCTAAAGAGTATGGCAACCAAGCACTGTGGAAAGGGAAAGGTCACAAAGAGGACAAATCCCACAGTAGTACTAAAAGTCTACAAAGGAGACACCAACTTCTCCTTCCCCTTGCGTCCAGTGCCACATGAGTTTGATACAATTATAAAAGCTTCAGCCCCAACATACAGAGATATGATTATCAAAATGTACCCTCTCCCAAGACTAGTATTTGAATGGAATGGACCAGTAGTAATTACTACAAAGAAAGGAGAGACCGCATATTTACTGCCAGAAACTATCAATCTACCATGGCGTGCCAGGTTCAGCATAATACCAGCGCTCAGGGAACCCAATCTAGATTTTGCCATGTTACTACAAAATGACATTTCACCCCAGCCCGTTACCATGGATACCCATGAGTCAAAGCTGGAAAACATCATAATTGACGACCAAAGAGAGAGCACCAATACATTCAAAAATGTACTCACCATACTCACCCAACCACCTACAGCTGTAACTAGTGAGAAAGTACATGGGGAAGAATAACACAATTATACAGGAGTGAGATTGACCAAAACCTTTGTGAAAAGTTGGTTGGCCCTGAAAAGGACCGTTTATATTGACATTTATAGATGCCACCCACTAGTTGTTATAGTCCCCCCATCCCAAGGCCTCCCAGGACTCGGCCAACTCGGCAGCGGCAGGAGATCCAATCCACGTATCTTCACTGAAGAGCCACTCGTTCTCCTCCCTCCACTGGACAAAACGTGCCTCCAAAGTAGACAAAGCATGCTCAGCGCTGTCTGCAGCATCACCTGTCACCGTGTAAGCACATAGGCCGACAGCCAATAGGAAGTCCCAGATGACCCCATCATTTCTGGTGAAAAGCAGTCGCGGGTCATATCCATCCAGATCACGTAGGGCCTGAGCCAACAGCTCCAGAGATGCCGCCCTGCGCATGGAAATCCCGCCAGCACCAAGGAAGTACCAGCCGTGATGACGGCACACCAAAACATCACCAAAACTGGCAATGTCGTGCCGGACTTTATGCAACCATCGCGTCCTTACTGAGTCATACCGACTCAAAATACTCCTAAAAGGAGTACCAGGAGTCAGCCCCTCCAAGGTGTTTTGATCACCTAACCACAGGTCTAAGGCCTGCATGTCACCCTGCAGCCAGGCCTCAGGGAGATATGCAAGTACCTCAGGTACAGCCTCCAACTCGTCCTCCAAAATTGCCATATGCGCCATACTGTGTTATCTCAAGGGTACTCAAGGAATAAGTGATCCTACTGTGGTCTACACAGCCTTTATAACCCCTCCCCACCCCCAAATGACACTGTTCACCCTCTGAAGTGATCCCCTCACTTCAGGTGACAAGTCCATGAGAAGGCACATGATCTGCTCACCAAAAGGTGTCAACCACCGGTGTCACCGCGGCACACGACGCATCTTGCGCCGCATGACACAATAGCCTCAAGGTGCCACTCAAAAATCTGCTCAAGGTGCAAAATTTTCAAACTCTCACAATCCCAAGGTCAAAGCAAGGTCTCAGTGTGTGTCAGTAGTATCAGGAAATCAATTTTAAGGTATCCCAAAAAGAAACAGCCAATTTTTGAAAAATTGAAGTTTTACAAAAACAATTGCGTACTCTTAACCATGTCAAACTTGCTCAAACATGCATTTATATGTATGAAATTGTATTATTACAATCTAAATTGCTAATCAAACATGTCTGTATATAACACTGTATTTGCACTGTATTTTACACTGTATACCTTTGTATTATGTAAGACTATTTACAGAAAAACATGAAGCAAAAAGGGAGATAGTCCGCTGACTAACCCTAGGAGACTACACAAAAGACTTAAATCTCACAGCAGCGGCCCACTGCAAAGACATTTCTGATCAAAGTGTAGATCCACAAGTTGCAAATTGCCAACACCAAGAATCTTGTAAGATTCAACTATCATTGCAGAAACAAGATACCAAGTCATTTTTATGACATTATGAACACTTACCCTCCACCGGATAAGGACAAAATATCTGCATAAAAAGGACTGTATTTGTACATACAAACTTACAAACTTAAGTAATGCAAAATGTCAGATGACACAATTATGAACACTTATCCGCCACCGGACAAGCACATAACTATGCATAAAATGTACATTACTGATGGCTATATCACGCAAATCCAAAGATAAGCGCTATCTAGAAATAAGAAAACAAACTTCAAGCCGGTTGGCCTACTTTTATATAAAAGTGGCCTTGGTTTTTTTGGTATCAAACAAAAAAGTTTGTAAAAGATTATCATAAGATTTTGCATAATTTGCATTATACTCTGTATATTTGTATTCACATGTGAACATTGATATATCAAAATCCACTCAGTTCCACAAAGCACCTATTTCACCAAAGACAGCCTATTACTTGATAACACATTTTTCATCATGTTTTAGAATTAAGACAAAGATGTACCATGCTGTGTATATAATTCAAACAATGATTTGAAAAGTGTCAGATAAAGACACAATGTATTACTACACTGTATAATATGTGATTAAGAAAGTACCAAATTGGTACAAAGAAGGTTTACATACCTTATAGTTAAGTTACACTGTATATAATGTAGATGACTAGCCAAGCACAAAACCAAAATTCTCCCCAGACCTTTGGTATTTACATACTCTCACATCATCTATATTACAAAAAAAAGTGTACTTCACTACAAAAAAAAAAATCAAAAACAAAAGGTAAATTCTATTTGCCACCAAAAATTGTGGATAAAATTCCAAAATTCACCCCAAATTTTTAGATGGAATGACAACTGACGGAGAGTTGTCCTTTTTCCCGAGGGGGAGGCACCTGTCAGGTATGACCGGCGAGCCCGGCGAGCCCGGCGCTGCGGGCGCCCGCGTGTTCAAGCCGACGGCGGGAGACGCTACTCCCGCCGCCGGCACACGCAGGCGCGCGCCGGCCCGCATAGGCGGCGCTCCAGTCGGCACTCCCGCCGCCGCCAGGCGACGCTCATCCCGCACATTGTTTCCCACAGACCAGCATAAGGGTCACCCCTTTGATGTACACTAACAGGGGTAGACAAACTATGGAGGGGTATTGTGTGACTGTCTCTCTGACTGTTACAACCCTCCAACCACTGTCAACTGACACTAACACTCAAGATGCCATGCTGGTGGCCTGGCCCCCTTAAATAGGGTCAGGTCCCAGCACTGGGCATCTCCATCCTCACTCTACACTTGGACACCACAGAGCAAGGACCTCTCCACTGACTGAGAACAAGGCTATAGGCTATGCCCTACTAGGCCCAACTATCAGACATGGTGTAGGACCCCCTTGGCTCTAGTCCAGTACTAACCTCAGGGTTATTAGGTACATTTACCAAGACCTATATTATTGTGTGGATAGGTGTAACTGAGTGGAACCTACATTGTACTTACTGTACTGTTGCTGTCAACTTGTAATAAATACCAACTATACTACAAGACCACAAGACTTAGTCAACTTACCTCATATCATATTAAAGGGATCTCCCAACTAAGGGGATACCTTGTATGACACTTAAGTATGGAAATACCCACGAATTTGCCGATTTAAACTCATCTGCGAGAATTTAAACCGTGAAAATAAGAACTTTCACAGTAGTTGAAGGTGGCTGCAGACACTACATACAGACTGGACACTAGGTACTGACTGGACACTAGGTACCATCTGGACACTAGGTACTGACTGGACACTAGGTACTGACTGGACACTAGGTACTGACTGGACACTAGATACTGACTGGACACTAGATACTGACTGGACACTAGGTACTGACTGGACACTAGGTACTGACTGGACACTAGGTACCGACTGGACACTAGGTACTGACTGGACACTAGGTACCGACTGGACACTAGGTACCGACTGGACACTAGGTACTGACTGGACACTAGGTACTGACTGGACACTAGGTACTGACTGGACACTAGGTACTGACTGGACACTAGGTACCAACTCAACACTAGGTACTGACTGGACACTAGGTACTGACCGGACACTAGGTACTGACTGAACACTGACTGGACACTAGGTACTGACTGGACACTAGGTACCAACTCAACACTAGATACTGACTGGACACTAGGTACTGACTGGACACTAGATACTAACTGGACACTAGGTACCGACTGGACATTAGGTACCAAATGGACACTAGGTACCTACTGGACACTAGGTACTGACTGGACACTAGGTACCAACTCAACAGTTAGTACCTACTGGACACTAGGTACTGACTGGACACTAGGTACCAACAGGACACTAAGAAATGACTGGACACTAGGTACCAACTGGACACTAGGTACTGACTGGACACTAGGTACTGACTGGACACTAGGTACCAACTCAACAGTTAGTACCTACTGGACACTAGGTACTGACTGGACACTAGGTACCGACAGAACACTAGGTACTGACTGGACACTAGGTACCAACAGGACACTAAGAAATGACTGGACACTAGGTACCAACTGGACACTAGGTACTGACTGGACACTAGGTACTGACTGGACACTAGGTACTGACTGGACACTAGGTACTGACTGGACACTAGGTACTGACTGGACACTAGGTACTGACTGGACACTAGGTACCGACTGGACACTAGGTACTGACTGGACACTAGGTACTGACTGGACACTAGGTACAGACTGGACACTTGGTACTGACTGGACACTAGGTACCGACTGGACACTAGGTACTGACTGGACACAAGGTACTGACTGGACACTAGGTACTGACTGGACACTAGATACTAACTGGACACTAGGTACCGACTGGACACTAGGTACTGACTGGACACTAGGTACCTACTGGACACTACATACCGACTGTACACTAGGTACTGACTGGACACTAGGTACTGACTGGACACTAGGTACTGACTGGACACTAGGTACTGACTGGACACTAGGTACTGACTGGACACTAGGTACCGACTGGACACTAGGTACCGACTGGACACTAGGTACCGACTGGACACTAGGTACTGACTGGACACTACATACTGACCAGACACTAGGTACTGACTGGACACTAGGTACTGACTGGACACTAGGTACTGACTGGACACTAGGTACTGACTGGACACTAGGTACTGACTGGACACTAGGTACTGACTGGACACTAGGTACTGACTGGACACTAGGTACCGACTGTACACTAGGTACTGACTGGACACTAGGTACCGACTGGACATTAGGTACCAAATGGACACTAGGTACCTACTGGACACTAGGTACTGACTGGACACTAGGTACCAACTCAACAGTTAGTACCTACTGGACACTAGGTACTGACTGGACACTAGGTACCGACTGGACACTAGGTACTGACTGGACACTAGGTACCAACAGGACACTAAGAAATGACTGGACACTAGGTACCAACTGGACACTAGGTACTGACTGGACACTAGGTACTGACTGGACACTAGGTACCAACTCAACAGTTAGTACCTACTGGACACTAGGTACTGACTGGACACTAGGTACCGACAGAACACTAGGTACTGACTGGACACTAGGTACCAACAGGACACTAAGAAATGACTGGACACTAGGTACCAACTGGACACTAGGTACCAACTGGACACTAGGTACTGACTGGACACTAGGTACTGACTGGACACTAGATACTAACTGGACACTAGGTACCGACTGGACACTAGGTACTGACTGGACACTAGGTACCTACTGGACACTACATACCGACTGTACACTAGGTACTGACTGGACACTAGGTACTGACTGGACACTAGGTACTGACTGGACACTAGGTACTGACTGGACACTACATACTGACTGGACACTACATACTGACTGGACACTAGGTACTGACTGGACACTAGGTACTGACTGGACACTAGGTACCGACTGGACACTAGGTACCGACTGGACACTAGGTACCGACTGGACACTAGGTACTGACTGGACACTACATACTGACCAGACACTAGGTACTGACTGGACACTAGGTACTGACTGGACACTAGGTACTGACTGGACACTAGGTACTGACTGGACACTAGGTACCGACTGGACACTAGGTACTGACTGGACACTAGGTACCGACTGGACACTAGGTACTGACAGGACACTAGGTACTGACTGGACCCTAGGTACTGACTGGACACTAGGTACCTACTGAACATTAGGTACTGACTGGACACTAGGTACCGACTGGACACTAGGTACTGACTGGACACTAGGTACTGACTGGACACTAGGTACTGACTGGACACTAGGTACTGACTGGACACTAGGTACCGACTGGACACTAGGTACTGACTGGGCACTAGGTACTGACTGGACACTAGGTACTGACTGGACACTAGATACCGACTGGACACTAGGTACTGACTGGACACTAGATACTGACTGGACACTAGGTACTGACTGGACACTAGATACCGACTGGACACTAGGTACTGACTGGACACTAGATACTGACTGGACACTAGGTACCAACAGGACACTAGGTACTGACTGGACACTAGATACTGACTGGACACTAGGTACCAACAGGACACTAGGTACTGACTGGACACTAGATACTGACTGGACACTAGGTACCAACAGGACACTAGGTACTGACTGGACACTAGATACTGACTGGACACTAGGTACCGACTGGACACTAGGTACTGACTGGACACTAGGTACCGACTGGACACTAGGTACTGACTGGACACTAGGTACCGACTGGACACTAGGTACCGACTGGACACTAGGTACTGACTGGACACTAGATACTGACTTGACACTAGGTACTGACTGGACACTAGATACTGACTCGACACTAGGTACTGACTGGACACTACATACTGACTGGACACTACATACTGACTGGACACTAGGTACTGACTGGACACTAGGTACTGACTGGACACTAGGTACCATATGGACACTAGATACTGACTGGACACAAGGTACTGACTGGACACTACATACCGACTGGACACTAGGTACTGACTGGACACTAGGTACTGACTGGACACTAGGTACTGACTGGACACTACGTACTGACTGGACACTAGGTGCTGACTGGACACTAGGTACTGACTTGACACTAGGTACTGACTGGACACTAGGTACTGACTTGATACTAGATACTGACTGGACACTAGGTACCGACTGGACACTACATACTGACTGGACACTAGGTACCAATTCAACACTAGGTACTGACTGGACACTAGGTACCAATTCAACACTAGGTACTGACTGGACACTAGGTACTGACAGGACACTAGGTACTGACTGGACACTAGGTAATGACTGGACACTAGGTACCGACTGGACACTAGGTACTGACTGGACACTAGGTACTGACTGGACACTAGATACTTACTGGACACTAGGTACTGACTGGACACTAGGTACTGACTGGACACTAGGTACTGACTGGACACTAGCTACCGACTAGACACTAGGTACTGACTGGACACTAGATACTGACTGGACACTAGGTACTGACTGGACACTAGGTACTGACTGGACACTAGGTACTGACTGGACACTAGGTCCCAACTGGACACTAGGTACTGACTGGACACTAGATACTGACTGGACACTAGATACTGACATGACACTAGGTACTGACTGGACACTAGGTACTGACTGGACACTAGGTACTGACTGGACACTAGGTACTGACTGGACACTAGCTACCGACTAGACACTAGGTACTGACTGGACACTAGGTACTGACTGGACACTAGATACTGACTGGACACTAGATACTGACTGGACACTAGGTACTGACTGGACACTAGGTACTGACTGGACACTAGGTACTGACTGGACACTAGGTATCGACTGGACACTAGGTACTGACTGGACACTAGGTACTGACTGGACACTAGGTACTGACTGGACACTAGGTACTGACTAGGCACTAGGTACTGACTGGACACTAGGTACTGACTGGACACTAGGTACTGACTGGACACTAGATACTGACTGGACACTAGGTACTGACTGAACACTTCATACTGACTGAACACTAGGTACCAACTGGACACTAGAGTAGTATAGTATGTATCGGAACGGGACTATAGTTAACTACTGTTTATTACTCAATCGATATGCAGCCAATCAGAGGCCGCCATTTGGTCACGTGACCCGTTGCCATGGTAACGTGACCTACTTAGGGCTCTCAGCCAATCAGAAGCCAGCATTCTGGGTGACCTACTGACCTACTTAGAAGCTCTCAGCCAATCAGAGGCCGGCATTCTGGTAACCATGGTAACGTGACCTACTTACGTCACGTGACCTACTTAGGCTCAGCCAATCAGAAGCCGGCATTCTGGTAACTAGGGTAACGTGACCTACTTAGGGTTTTGTTTGTAAACAACACCACGCGGCTCTCTTGTTTGTAAACAACACCACGTGACACGTGACTGTTTGTAAACAAACAACTTATATATAGAAAATAAACACAACAAGTTCCATGTTATGTTAAAATTATATTTTCAAAAAAAGAGCACATCTGTTACAGCGTCTATGTGTAACTACACGCGTTCTCATTCAAACACTATAACACTATCATACCGTAGCAGCAGCAGGTAGGACCGGAAGAAAAGCAAGCGCACGAGCAGAAGCGACGACACCATTTGCACCATCCGGCCGTCGCGTTGGTAGCCCTACTACCCATCGCGCGTTCAACTGGAGGTTTAAGAGTGACAAATGACGATTCTTTGTCGACGCGACTGCTAACATCAGCAGCATCGGCAGCATCGGCAGCATCGGCAGCAGCATCAGCAGCAGTGGCAGCAGCGGTAGCAGCAGCAGCAGCAGCGGCAGCAGCAGTAGCGTGAGCATTAGCAACAACAGCAGCAGCGACAGTTGCAAGGGCGGCAGAGCGGGCACTAGCAGCGTTATCAGCGGCGACATCGGCAGCCGCAACAGCATCAGCAGCAGCAGCGTCGGCATCGGTGGCATGAGTAGCTGCATCGGCGGCAGCAACAGCAGCAGTCACAGCCGCAGCGGCAACAACAACAACGTCATCACAACCAGCGTCACTAACAGCCGCAGTAAATGCAGCAGTAGCACGCTGAGCAGCACTAGCAGCAGCAGTAGCAGAGGCAACAGCATCAGCTTCACATTCGCGCGCCGCTTCGTCATTCCGCTTCATGTCACGGTAGAAACTTTCCATCATGGGGATCTGCAAATTGAGGCGCGGTGCTGGTGGTGGTAGTAGTAGTAGTAGTAGTAGTAGTAGTAGTAGTAGCGTGAACGATGATGACGATGCCGAATACGGTTTCACTCCCCCTTATATACCCTTACTCCCCCCTTTTTTCAAGCCACCGGCCAGCTGCCCCCTCACGGCAGGTCTTTAGATCAGCCTTAAGTCGCTTACTACGTGGCTCATCATCCCTCTAATCGCATTTTCCAGCCGCCGGCCGGCTGACTGCTGACGACAGGAGAGGGTGATTTGTTTTTCTTTAGATTTAAGCCGCTTACCACACGCGCACCCTCTAGTCACAGACAGAGTGACAGAAAGGGAGGGGGTCGCTTTGTTCACGCTACCTGTAGTTGTTTTTCTATACACACGCTGAGCCCATGACCCGCTAATCCTTTATACAGGTAACACGCGTTCAACTAATTACTCTATTGTATGACAGTCGGTACACGGATTTAATTTCAAACCACCTTCCCATCGGGATCCATGTCTGGCGGGGTGGAAGGATCCAGCTGAAAAGCGTGATTAGGGCTTTTGTTTCTCTTATGATAGCAGCAGGTCAGCATGCGACAGCTGAAAATGTCAGACTCGCCGCTCCTATAAAAGACTGAGATGCGTCTCTCTTTCCACACACCCTTCTACCATCGCCGCCGACACCGCCACCGCCGGCCAGCCGACCGCCGCCACCGCCTGCAGTCACCGCCATCACGCCAGCAGGGAATTTCGAGCTGAGTCTGCTTATTGCTTATTTTTTTTCTTTGAGCTTTTTGTTTTTTTAAATTTTTATTTTCACTCAGTCTTTTTTGTTTCGGAGGAAAGAAATATGGCGCTGCAGAGGGCGCGAGTTTCTAAAAGACGGACAAGCGAACAAAGTGCCCTCCTCAACTGCCCGGCTATTTTTTTATCTCAAAGGAGAGAGCGTCACGTAGTTGAGGTTCACGCTTCTCTTGAAGCGTACCGAATTCTCGAGAAATGCAAAGCTGAGCGCCATCGTCATTATACAAGAGCGGAAAAGGAAAACGTAGCGACATGGCCGAGAGCCGTCTTCTCAGAACAGTATTTACTCTACCATTGCATAACAGCCGCTCTCAGCGCCCCCACTCGTTGGGCGTTTCATGAAAAGAAAGAGCGCCGCTACTCTCCTCACCCTGCCTCCTCTTATAAAGTGAGAATAAGCGCTATGAAACGATTCGACAAGCCGATCGGTTTCTTGGGAGCGACTGCAGCTCCCACTCGGTGGGCGCGCGTTGTGGCCGACGTGAACACGGTCTCTAAACGTTTCGACGTTGTCACTTGTTATCCCGCATATTGCAACGCAGCCGAATTGAAGAAGATAGGGACGCACCATTTTAAACCATACGCTCCAATATGTATTTGTCACCGCCGCGCTCACACGCCTTATTGCTTTTTCGAGACGATCGTGTCACAACACAGAAATAGAAAAAAAAGCGGCAAAGCGACGAGCTTTGCCTAAATGATCAAAAAAAAAAAATTAATCTCCTCCTCCTCCTCCTCCTCCTCCTCCTCCTCCTCCTCCTCCTCCTCCTCCTCCTCCTCTTCTTTTTTTTAAAAAAAAATAAATATTTGTATCAGACTCCTCTGGAGTCTGATACAAACATTTATGACTATTGAGTGAAAATAGAATTTTATCGCAAAAAAAAAAAAGAAAAAAAAAGTCACTTCTGCGGCCGCTACTGTGACACCGGCCGGCATCAATAAAAAGGTCGGCTGACTTTTCTCCACAACCATTCACTACCGACCGTTCGAGTGAGAAACACAGCAGACAGTCAGACACACAACCGCTCTCTGACGCGTCCTGAAAAAAACCAAAAAAATGTCGAGTAGTAAAAGCAAACTCTTCACAGAAATTCATTTCGACGCTCGACTACAAGGACCCTTTAGTTGTATCATTAGCGGTCCGTCGGGTTGTGGAAAATCGCGCTTGGTGGATCAATTTCTGAGCGACGTGAACAATTTGGTCACGCCGCCGGTGGAAAAGACTTTTTACCATTACGGCGAGTGGCAACCTCTGTTTGAAAAAATGCAAAATCAGTACGGTGTGGAATTCAGAGAAGGTCTTCCTAGCAAAGAGTCTATAGCGGGAGTCGTGGAAGTAGCAGAAGACGCTTTACGACCACACACTCTACTGATATTGGACGATCTGATGAGCAGTTCCAATCAGCAAGTGGTAGCCGACATCTTTACTAAATACTCGCATCACTGGAACGTGAGCGTCATATATATCACTCAGAACCTATTCCAGAAATCACCCGACTTTCGAACTATGAGTCTGAACGCTCACTACATGATCGTTTTCAAGAACCCGCGCGACATGGGGCAAATAGCTAGTCTGTCTCGCCAGGTGTTTCCCTCCAACGCGGCGGCCGTCTCTAGTATATTTACCTATGAACTCAAGCGACCTCACTCATACCTCCTTCTGGACTTCAAGCAGTCAACACCTGACGATCTGAGAATACGCTCCTCTTTGACGTCCATACACTCTCAGCTAGTATTCGTACCGCTAGACAAAAAAAAGAACAAGAGAAAGCAGTAGCAAAAATGTCTTCTCATCTACTCGAAAGACACTTTGGTACTCTCAAGCACTTAGCTAAGTGCTCGCCAAAGGACTGCTCGCATCTAATAGACTCTGGAAGCGACGATCTGATTGCAGCATTGAGTGAGATCTGTCACAATTTACTGGTAGGGAACATCCCGCTCAGCGACAAACAACTGGACAAGCTTCGAGAATCGGCTGACGTGTTGAGGGAGGTCGGCAAAAAATCTACGCCCATCAAGAAAAAGAGACGCGTCTTGGTACAAGAGGGAGGTTTCCTCATTCCGGCTCTCATAGGGATGGCCTTACCGCTTATAAAGAGCATTCTCCGTATATGAGACACCTCATTCGACACCTACTCGCCGACAGCACCACCACCACTACCGCCACCACCAGCGTCATCGCCACCGTCGTCCCCATGACGGACTCAGAGCAGCAACAACACTACAAACGCTTAGCGCTCGTGGATCCTGAGACGCTCTACAAATCATCACGAGCAGGTCTACTTCATCATGTGCCCGCTGCTGCTACTACTAGCGCTGCTACTACTGCAGTCGCTGCTGCTAGTACTTCTACTGCTCCAAACCTTCCTCCTCTTCCTGATGAGCGTACTGAAAAGAACGAGAGTTCCGCTCCTGCCACCGCCGCCCGCCTACCTGCCGATATGGCCTATTACCACAAGCAGGCAGAACAGTCCCTTAATCCCGACGCGGCCTTGCACCAGGTGCTACAGTTTATCTACAGGGACTTGGACTTAGTGTTGAACGATCCCACTTTGGAATCGCGCGAGAAAATGTTGAAATACCGAAGGTTGTTGAATAGATTGCAATTTTTTCTCGCGAATCCCAACAACAGCAACATCTCTTCGTCCTACACTTCTTCGCCCCCGGCTCACCTCCGTCAGTCTGCTGAAGAAGCCAGCGCGTCCCTACTTGAGCGGTTGGTGAACCAAGTTCCCAAGAGAAATCGCACCCGGACCGTGGCGCTGTACAAACAATTGGAGAAATCCGGTGTGGTCAAGTGGAACGAGGACGGTGCGGTGCGCGAGATGTCGGGTCGGAGAATACCACCTGAGCATCGCATCAACATAGTGGACTTACTGAACGACGCCGCCAGGTTCAGGAAGACGGCGCCCAGACCGGCGGGCTACTCTCCGTTCACAAAAGCGCTGCGCGAAGCAGTTCCCACAGACTCCTTGATCGGAAACCATCTGTATAAAGCGAGCGGACCTGGCCAAAGCTTGGACACACGGCTTGCTGACAGAGGTCGGAAATGACCGAGCTTCGACTCTTCTCTCCAGGTGGACGATCAATCCTCTGACGACGAGGAGGGCAGTGAACTTTTCCAAACTCCGACTTCCTATAGGAGCGCGGGGAGTAAGAAAAGGAAAGGGCGCAACCGCCTAGCGGCGACGTCGTCGTTCATGCCCTCAACAGGTCGACGATGGGCAAACCAGTGAAGAGACTGACCAAGAAGGAAAAAGAAAAGAAGCGCGTAGTAGCTAGATATACCGACGTCAAAGCGCCCTCCAGTTTCACTAGCGTGACTAAACTCCAGAAACATCATTTTCGCCACCTAAACCCGGCCGTCATCCGAGATGCTTTAGTGTCGCTGGACGCCTACACTAAACATAAACCCATTCGGAGAAAATTCGCAAGGAACAAGACTATAACCGGCGCAATCGATCAGCAGTGGCAGATAGATCTGATGGACATGCAGGCTTTGGCGTCTCACAACGACCGCTTCCGGTACGTGGTGACGGCGATTTTTTTTTTTCTAGGTACGCGTGGGCCGTTCCCATTAAATCCAAGAGCGGCGCTGATGTTACCGAGGCCTTCCGAAAGATGACAGACACTGGCGAGAGACGACCGCGCACTGTTCAGACAGACAAGAGGAAAGAGTTTTTGAACAAGATCTTTCAAGATCACTTGAAGAGCGAGGGCATAGAGTTTTTCACTGGCGAGAACGACGACATCAAAGCTAGTCTAGTGGAGCGCTTGAACCGCAGTCTGAAGGAGAAGCTGTGGCGTTATTTCACACACAAGCGCACGTATCGCTACGTAGACGTACTGCACCATGTAGTGTCTTCTTACAATCGCACTCACCACAAGACGTTGAAAATGGCGCCGGCTCAAGTCAGCTTGGAAAACAGCGAAACAGTTTTCTACCGACAAGATCTCCCAACTAACAAACAAATCGACGAAATATGGAAAAAGAAGAAAAAAACAAAGACGTCCGCCGTCGACGTCATCGCTCCGGGTGACAGAGTGAGGATGTTGAGAACTAAAGGCGCCTTCGACAAAGGGTACGAGGGAAACTGGCGCGAGGAAGTGGTCGACGTTGCTAAGACGTTGGGAAGCAGAGGGTTCGAGCTGAAAGACGACAAGGGCGAGGAGATAAAAGGCGTCTTCTACCCGGAAGAGGTTCAGAAGGTGTACAAGAGTCGTTACGACAACAACTACCTGATAGACGAGGTGTTGCGCCGCAAGACCGTCGACGGTAAAGAGTTAGCTTTCGTACGTTGGTTAGGTTACGACGAAAAGTTCAACGAGTGGATCCCCGTCAAAAAAATAACGTAGAAAAAAAAAAAAAAAAATGAACATCACTCTACCTAGCAACAGCTCTATGGAGTATTATCCTGACAACAGCTTGACGTCTTTCCGAACTCACTTCGACTCGCCGCTCCTTCTGCCCGAAGCGTACGAAGCGGCTCTGACTGAGATCATCCTCCCTACAGAATGGACTAACGTGCACGACGACGACTTGATCATCGTTGTTCCTCTGCGCACCAAGGGTTCGCCAGAGGAGGCGATCAAGGTTTTAAAAGACACTAAATTCGCCGAAAGAAGAAAACCGCAGGTAGACTGGAGGGGAATGAAAAACGCGAACGGTCTGAGCAAGCTAACGTTCAGCTCAAAATACCCGCTGAGCTGGAAGGAAGCGAGCTATGTAACGGTGGAAGAGATATCAGACACGTCGGAAGAGCAGCGATTGAAACCGGAAACAAAAAGGTTCAAGAGAGAGGTCGACTTGAGACAGACGAATGCCGTATACAAGCAGTTCTTGTCCCCGGCGGTGAAGAAGAAGGCGATCAGCGATCAAGCAAGACAGATGATCGAAGAGATGGAGAAAGTCATGGGAGTGCGCAGTTTCATGCCAAACATATTCGAGATACCTCCTATTTTCACCGGAAGCAACCACACCCTAGTCGAGCGCTTGAGTGAGACGTTGCGAGATGACAGACTAGAGGGCTCCAGCTTCTTGCTCAAACCGATGGGGATCTTATCGTACGACTCCAAGACGAAACGCGTCACCATCAAACCGCCGAGACACTGTGCTGTCCTGCTGACTCAGCATCTCGCATGCGTTCTAGGCTTCGGAGAGAAGACGTGTTTCGCATCGCCGACTACCGGCGCCTACTCGATGGATGTTTTCGGGGACGTGCACTCTCTGTACATATACACCGACATGATCCAGGAGAGACGTGTGGGCGACATGCAAGTGCCGCTGTTACGCTGCGTCGCGGTGGACAGAGGCGGAAAGCGTCGAGGTGGCGTGCAAGCTATCAGTTTTCCCCATTTGGATTATTTCCCCTTGAAATCCAAGAGGTTTACCGAGGTCGGCATCTATTTAAGAGACCGATCCGGTCATTCCATCCCATTCAGTAGAGGCGAGGTGACCGTGACACTTCATCTGAGACCTATTGAGCGCTGAAAGAGAGAAAAATGATGCGTCAACGCGTTCCGTACTTTCCACCCAGGCGCACCGTCGGCAGAGGGTACAGCGATTACTACAACGCGCAGCTGGGCAACGGCATCAACTTGTACAGCGGGCGCTCTTTCCAGAGCGGGCACGGTTTGGGCGGCGCTCTGTTAGGTCTGATGCGCTCGGCTACCCCGCTATTGAAGTCGGTGGGAAAAACGCTGCTCCGCGCCGGTGTGGGCGTAGCTAAAGATGTGCTGGCGGGTCGGACTTTAAAGAGCAGCGTGAAAGACCGAGGCGCAGGCGCTCTGAAGAGACTGGCGAGTACGGCGTTCTCGGGAGGAAAGACGACTGTCGCGTCTAAGAAAGGGTCGAAACGTCGCCGGCATTCTCCTCAGACGGGCGGTGGCTCTTGCAAGAGACGTAGAGGGGATGTATTCGACCGGTAAGCGCCTAGGCGTTCAGGTATAAATAAAAAGACTGGAGGCGGCCGGTGTCAGTCTGTCGTCCGCGTGAAGAGAGAACACAATGGCTTACGTACACGAGAGCAGTAACGAGTGCGCGCTCTCTGAGCTCGACCTGCACACCGTAGCGCCGACTCAGACTACTATCTTAAAGTCGTCTTTCCTGGGGATAGAAACAAAAAACTCTTTAGAGGATGGAGGTAACATAAATTTCACCATCAACAAGTCGCAAGAGTACACAGACCTGAACGAGAATTACCTTCATCTGGAATGTCAAGTGCTGAAACCGAACGGAGCGGCGCTCGAGGACACCGACGCGGTAGCTCCGGTGAACAACTTGGCTCACACGCTCTTCAAAGACGTCCAAGTCTCCATCGGCGGTTTCAAAGTGTCTGGCAACACCGAGACCTACCCTTACCGAGCTTACTTGGAAGGGTTACTCAACTACAACAAAGACGTGAAGGACGGCGTCATGAGCGCCCAGGGGTGGCATGAAGATACGCCTGGTCAGTTTGACGCGTTGACTGACGCGAATGCGGGGTACAAAGCGCGCAGGAAGCTAATCTCCAACAAGCGCTTTTCGCTGATGGCGCGACTGCACTTTGACCTGGCTCATCAACCGAAGCTCATCGTTGGAGAGACAGAAATCAATCTCACTCTGAAACAGGCAGCGCCCTCTTTCTATCTGATGTGCGCCGCTGACGGAGGCTACAGCTTGAAGATCTACAAAGCAAAGCTCTACGTGCGACGCGTGTTGGTGGCGGACGCTGTAGCGGAAACGCACGAGAGAGCGGTGATAGAACACGGTCCCTTCGACTACCCGGTGAACAGAGTGGAGGTGACGACGTACGCCATCCCTCAAGGTAACAGAGATCACAGCTACACGCACTCCAACACAGGCCAGCTTCCCAAGTCGATGATGATTTGCTTCCTAGACCACGACGCCTTCAACGGTAGCTACACCAAGAACCCGTTCGAGATGAAGCATTACGACATCAGCTCGCTTCAAGTGATAGTGAACGATCAGAAAGTGCCGACCGACGCCTACGTGCCCGACTTTAAGACCAAAGCGGCCGTGAGAGAGTACTTGGCGCTACACACGGAAACAGGGATGTACGAGGGCGCGCGCTCCTGCGGTATTTCATACGATCAATTCCTGAACGGTTACACGGTGTTCCCCCTCGATTTAACCCCAGACAGATCGCACGACGGGTGTCGCGTGAACCTTATAAGAGCGGGTCAGCTGAGGGTGGAAGTCAGTTTCCGCTCGGCGCTACAAGCGACAACAAGGGTGCTACTCTACTTGGTGTACGACAACGTCGTCGAGCTGACCCGAGATCAACACCCCATCACCGACTACCACATGAACTGAAGACAAGACAGCGGTACTTAGCGTATCGTATGAACACGCTTGAAATAAGCAGAGTGTTGAAGGAAAACGTTCACACAAAACATCGTTTCCTGGGTGTTTTCTCTTGTGACACTATTCCGAAGCACCCTATCAAAGACACTTGTTTCGTGAGCAACACAGATCCGCAACATTTACCAGGTCAGCATTGGGTGGCGTTTTACGTGTCGAGCACGGGTGAAGTGTACTACTTTGATTCCTTCGGCTTACCGCCGCTGAGTGTGGAGTTCTTGTCTTTCGTGGAACGCTCTGCTCCGTTCAAGTGGCAAAGAAACCGCGTTCAACTACAAGACACTTCTGCTGACACCTGTGGACCTCATTGCGTTCATTTCCTAATTGAAGCATGTCGAACAAGAAACCCCAAGAAGTGCGTCATGCGCATGAGCAAAATCCCAAAGCTGAGCGACCGAACAGTGAGTCAGAAGCTATCGATGATGCTGTTGTGACGGGTTGTTGCGATGGCGGCCGTTTCATGGAGGCAAAGATTCTCTGCCTTGCCGAAATGGTGTTGGATTTATCCAAAGTCGTGCAATGTCTATTGGAGAGAAGTGATCCGGGGTGTGGTGGTGCGAGTGACGGCGGCGTGAGACTTTGCGGCCTGTTGGGTTGTTGCAAATCGAAGAAGCGAGCTAAAAAAGCATAAACTTGTGTGTTTTTTTGATTGAAATGAAAATAAAGAATAAAATGAAAAAAAAAGAAATTATCTTGTTGTGTTTTTATTTCTATATATAAGTTACATAACTTTTTTGTTTGTTTGTTTACAAACAGTCACTTGTCACGTGGTGTTGTTTACAAACAAGAGAGCCACGTGGTGTTGTTTACAAACAAACCCTAAGTAGGTCACGTTACCCTAGTTACCAGAATGCCGGCTTCTGATTGGCTGAGCCTAAGTTGGTCACGTGACGTAAGTAGGTCACGTTACCATGGTTACCAGAATGCCGGCCTCTGATTGGCTGAGAGCTTCTAAGTAGGTCAGTAGGTCACCCAGAATGCTGGCTTCTGATTGGCTGAGAGCCCTAAGTAGGTCACGTTACCATGGCAACGGGTCACGTGACCAAATGGCGGCCTCTGATTGGCTGCATGTCGATTGAGTAATAAACAGTAGTTAACTATAGTCCCGTTCCGATACATACTATACTACTCACTAGGTACTGACTGGACACTAGGTACCAACTGGACACTAGGTACTGACTGGACACTACATACTGACTGGACACTAGGTACCGACTGGACACTAGGTACTGACTGGACACTAGATACTGACTGGACACTATGTACTGACTGGACACTAGGTCCCGACTCAACACTAGGTACTAACTGGGCACTAGGTACTGACTGGACACTAGGTACTGACTGGACACTAGGTACTGACTGGACGCTAGGTACTGACTGGACACTAGGTACTGACTGGACACTAGGTACTGACTGGACACTAGGTACTGACTGGACACTAAGTACTGACTGGACACTACATACTGACTGGACACTAGGTACTGACTGGACACTAGGTACTGACTGGACACTAGGTACTGACTGGACACTAAGTACTGACTGGACACTACATACTGACTGGACACTAGGTACTGACTGGACACTAGGTACCATCTGGACACTAGGTACTGACTGGACACTAGGTACTGACTGGACACTAAGTACTGACTGGACACTAGGTACTGACTGGACACTAGGTACTGACTGGACACTAGGTACTGACTGGACACTAGGTACTGACTGGACACTAAGTACTGACTGGACACTACATACTGACTGGACACTAGGTACTGACTGGACACTAGGTACTGACTGGACACTAGGTACTGACTGGACACTAGGTACTGACTGGACACTAAGTACTGACTGGACACTACATACTGACTGGACACTAGGTACTGACTGGACACTAGGTACCATCTGGACACTAGGTACTGACTGGACACTAGGTACTGACTGGACACTAAGTACTGACTGGACACTAGGTACTGACTGGACACTAGGTACTGACTGGACACTAGGTACTGACTGGACACTAGGTACTGACTGGACACTAAGTACTGACTGGACACTACATACTGACTGGACACTAGGTACTGACTGGACACTAGGGACTGACTGGACACTAGGTACAGACTAGACACTAGGTACCGACTGGACACTAGGTACTGACTGGACACTAGGTACTGACTGGACACTAGGTACTGACTGGACACTAGGTACTGACTGGACACTAGGTACTGACTCGACACTAGGTACTGACTGGACACTACATACTGACTGGACACTAGGTACTGACTGGACACTAGGTACTGACTGGACACTAGGTACTGACTGGACACTACATTCCCCGATCTCCCTCCTCCCTTTTTCCTTCCTAACAACCCAGTCCCATCCACTCCCCTTCAAAAGCAGGAGGCCTTGTACTCCCTGCCCCTCCCACCCCCTCTATCCACACCCCTCACCTTTGATGCACTCTGGTTTTAGGAACCAAGCACATTACTTGGTCTACATGCCTGGGTGCAAGTAGGTGCACAAATTAGAGATTAAAACTGGGTTAATTGATGTGGAGAGTTATATATTTTCCGCGAAAGCAATAGTTAAAGTTGGAATTAGAATGAATCAAGTGTACCAAGTCACGACCAGGAGTACCGTAAAACCCCTCCTTTAAGACGACCCCGCCTTTAAGACGACCCCCTACTTTGAGATGAATATCCGTCTTGTAGAAAAAAGACTTTAAAATGGCTCTCTCTTTGATACTATATAATAAAACCCCTCCTTTAAGACGACCCCCTATTTTGAGATAAAAATCCGTCTTGTATGAAAAATAAATCCCAAAATAAATCCGTCTTAAAGGCGGGGTTTTACGGTAGTCTCCTCTGTCAACGAGGATTCCATCCATTCTCATTGATAGACCTAGGGCCCTTATACAGTATATATATAAATTTTTTTTTTTTTTTTTTTTAATGAAGGTATATATAGTATATTATGTGAATACATACAACCAGAGTCTTCTTTATTTATCTTCCCTAACTGGCTATTCTACCATACTTAAGGTTTAATGGCAATCTAACATAACTTCTTAAAACTAACACAGTACAAAAAGGTTTGTGGAGTTTACGTCATTTTGTCTCCGAGGTGAGGGGGGGGGGTGGGGCGGGGGGGGGTGGGGCGGGGGGGGGGAATACATACAAGTAACTTACATAACATGGCAAGACAATAGTAATGCTAATACAGTAATAACTAAGGTATTGGCCTTATGCATGGTGTGATATATGATAATATATATATATATATCATACATTGTGTATATATGTATATTTAGAGAGAGAGAGAGAGAGAGAGAGAGAGAGAGAGAGAGAGAGAGAGAGAGAGAGAGAGAGAGAGAGAGAGAGAGAGAGATTGTAGTGACGACGGAGGGGGATTGTTGTGCCGCGTTATGACCGCGCACCACGTTTTGACCGTGCAACGCGTTATGACCGCGACAAACTGCCACATATTGACCGCACAACGCGTTATGACCGCGACAAACTGCCGCGTATTGACCGCGAGCACCTCTATTATCATCGTTAAAGTTAGAAGTGCAGTCTCATATTTGTAAATGGCACCTGAGGTCAAATTAAATGACCTTGGAGCCAAAATCGGGGTCAAAATTGGATTTAGGGTCAAAAGTGGATTTGGTGTTAAATCGACTTTGGGTCAAAATTGGTGTTGGTGCCAAAATTGGTTTGGTGTGAATTGGACTTTGGGGCCAAAATCAACTTTCGGGTTAAAATCAGTTGTGGTGTCAAAATCGGATTGACTTTGGTGTCAAAATTGATTTTGGGGTAAAAATAGACTTTGGGGTCAAAATTGGTTTAGGGGTCAAAATAGGTTTGGTTGTCAAAACCGAATTTGGAGCGAAAACCAACTTTGGAGTCAGATTGGTTTGGGTTTTTGCCTTCAAAAACTAAGGTAATCATGGTCATAACACTGTGCGTGGTCAACACGCGGCAGTTAGTCGCGGTCATAACGCGGTGCGGTCAAAACGCAGTGCGCGGTCAAAACGTGGCACAACAGGGATCCCCTCCGCTGGCCCGGTGTAAACCGAGTGTAGACGTTGGGCTGGGGGGCGGAGTCGGCCAGGTCCGCCACTGAATGAACGGCGGCGCCGGCGGGATCCGGCAGATGTAGTAAACGTTTGAAAGGGAGGCGTCGGCGGAGCTCCGCCGGTACTGGCATCGGCAGAGCCAATATTATCTATATAGCGAAGTCTCGGATTTCTCCGTCTGGGCAGCCATGTTAGTTCTGAGCTCGCAATTTCTCGTGAGACTTAGGCAGTGACCAGACACTCACAACCCATAGCTTCCGGGCAACAAGCTGCAGCACGAGAGCAGAGCCAAGTTCTCACGAGATTGCTGGTGTCAGTGTAAATATTGCAACTGCGGGAACAAGTCCGCACCAGTTAGAGAGCTATATAATGGTGGGCGGGGGCTAATGGCCCTGGCGGGGATCAACGGGGACCTGAGAGGGGAGCGCATTGCGACCGGCGGAGTCCCAGCTAGCAAGGATACGTTGGGCCAACGTTGGTAATGGTCGGCACCGTCGCAGGCAATATCTCAACGTTGTGCCAACGTTGAACTGCCAAAGTTGCACCAACGTTGGCAAATTTAGGTTGTACCAACATGGGCAATACTCCCAGTGCTCTGCCAACGTTTGTATATCATCAGATAATTCATGTTGTGCCAACATTGGCAAATCAATTTTGGCCCAACATTGAAAATACTCCCAGGAATGAGAAGAAAACCAATGTTGGCCCAACTTTGCATTTCTAACGTCCACCAGAGGGCATTGATGGTTGTATGTAGAGATTTTGACAAGGCAGCCCCATTATTTGTCACCATAATGGGGCACTAATATCACCCCTCTGGGTTGTATAAATGTTTAAGCAAGAGTTATTCCATTTATAAGCTATAAAATGTTTAATTACTAAATTATTAGGTGAAATATCAGAATCCTGGCAATATTTCTATGAGGAAACCATTTTGTAGGGAATGACAACTAGATAAGAGGCATGGGTTAGGGTCTTATTCTATATCACTTCTTGGCCCTTTGAGCTGAGATTAAGGTGAAATGTAAATAGAGAACTAAATGGCTATATCTCTATAAAATGATGACATGTTGGTACAATCTGGTACAACATCAGAAATGAATATTGGGTCAATTTTGGGAAATATATGTTCGAACAACATCATCTTTAGGCTCCAAATATGGTTGGCTAGACGTTGGGACATCATCTATGTCCAACGGTTGGTGCAACGTTGGCAAACAGTGACGTTGGTTAGAAATGCCTTCTTTGACCTTTTATTTAGCCCGTGTTGACATCTGCAAGTAGAGGCACTTTCTCTGCCGGGCAATGTGAACAACTTTCCGTGTGAATTTTCCTGTGTGCAAATGTCTGCGAGTTTCTTATTAAGTTATCTGACAAAGATTTAAGTTACTATACATATTACGTTTTGAGAGATGAAATTTATCTTATTTGAGGTTGTAAATAGCTAATTTCAACATTTGTAGGGAATGCATTTCCAAAAAGGCAAAGAAAATAAGCATTTGTTGATTTCAGAGGATGTTTGCTAGATTCATGGTTATTTTATTGGTTTTATGGGCATGCAACGCTAAAGTCTTGAGTGGAGTATAATGCACAAAGGCCTGAGGCACTTTACCCAGTAAACAAATAACGTTATACACCAGTTTATAACGTTATATGTCAACGTTTTCCTAATGTTCTTTAGTATGAAATAACGTTATGTAAAGTTTAAAACGTTATTTTGACGTAAAATAACGGGTTTTTTTGTTAGCTGGGTGAGTTAAGTTTGAATTGATATGAATACATAACAATTTAAATTCATGGCTATAAGGGACCATTCCCACCATGTGACTCATATATCTACCCACACTCGTACCCAAAGACATCAGCGAAGCCGACAGGCTGAGTGTCTCTGGGACACCCTGATTATCATAATGTGCTGGTTTCCGACCTCTGGAGCCTTACAGCAAGTATCAGCGTAAAAACGACCTTGACCTTGGTCACGCACATGGAAATTCAAAACAACTCGCAAATCAAATATATTCCACAGTGTCACTATATATTTGTGATGGCAATCAATTCGAGGATGAGAGAATATCTATTATCAACAACTTATACCATTTTCCTCTCCTGTAAATTGATGCAAATGCTATTCTTTGACCGGCTCTGAAGCCACGTGTATGAAGCCATGTTGACATGTGGACGCACAGCGCCCATTTTTAAATCCACCAGAAAAAAAGTTCCAAGGAAATGCAACTGTGGCATCATAAATATGCTTCTGGGTCACATGCCCTAAATTTCCGATGCATGCACAGATGTTAACATACATCTTAAACAACATTTTAATCGAGTTTCATCCAAAATATGGCGTAGAATACAGTGGTGATTCTGATGTGATCCGTGGCATGTCCCAGTGCCACTAGGCTTTGCCTAGTGGTGCTGGAATCGAGTTTGATATCTACCCTCCCGCCTTACCTTTAAGCACTTTACTTGGTCCCCGTGCCTGGGTGCAGGTGGCTAATAAGAGGCAAAAAGTGGGTTAATTGATATGAACACTCATTATCTTGTTCACCATTTATGAAATCTAAAGATGGAATTAGGATAAATAAAGTGCACCAAGTCACGACCAAGACCGGTTTCCCTTGTCAATAAGGGTTAAGGTACAGTTGGTTGTACATGATAGACCTAGGGCCGTTCTACAGTACACTACACATACATATACCGTATCCAGCGTAATAAGCGCACACCCCCTAATAAGCGCACACACCCTGTTTTTGCCCAATTTTTATGCTACAAATAACCAAAAATATCTCAATTCTTAACTACTAAAAGGTGTCCATAATCTTTTTTTTAGCACACTGTGCGCTTATTGCATCGAATACGGTAACATTAGTTGAATATCGCTCATTCTTACATAGTGAAAACGAGAGTGACTATTATACTTAATTGTTGGTATCGCCATATTGTATGCCTCCAGTGGTATACAGTCTAGCCATATACAATGCACATTGGGACTTACGGAAATCAGTGCCTTGACAAAAAAGCATCCACTGCGTAGTCTCTTATCCCTTTCAGGCCAGCATGATACCTAAATGCATCATGCCCTTGGTCGTCATGATGCATGAATGCAGCCCTGGCGAGTAACTCGCCAGTGCTGCATTCAAGTATCTGGCGCTACCAGGTTGAGATACTCCCGAAGGATCGGTATGATGCACTTATGCAGCACTGGCGAGTTACTCACCGGGGCTGCATTGGTGCATCATGTGGACAAATGTCATCTGTTAGCGACATCCGTCCTTAAAAGGTTAAGCATATATATCACAGTCTCAGGCATATACAACAGTCTCAAACATTCCCCCACTAGGCCTAAAAAAAAGTGTGTTTCAGGTTACATAGTCTGAAAATCTAGGTAGGGTAGGTCGGATTTTTATTTTTTTAGATTTTTATTTTTTTACTTTGGCCTGAAAAGTACCCAAAAACTGACTCACAAACTTCAGCGCTGACTCTTCGACAACGGTGTTGACTCGTGGACTATCAAATTGACTCTGAAATAGCCCCAAAATTGTTTTGTAAAGACAGATTGATCCCATGGCATGAAAAGTACCTAAAAATTGACTCGCTAACTTCAGTGCTGACTCGCCAAAACTGGTGTCGACTCGTGGACCATCAAGATGACTCTGAAATAGCCCCAAAATTACTTTAATTTTTTTTTTTCAAAATTGGATAAAAATTTCTAGGCTCGGCCCTGTTTTTTTTTTTTTTGCCCTATCACCAGGCAGATAAAACAATGACGATCGTTACAGAGGTTATTTCTAAGTTCTATAGATCTATAAATATGTATTTGTTATAAGTATTAGATACAAAGAATGCAACTTTTATAATAAAAGGAGCCGCAGTATTATATCGGGGGCTCTGCCCGCACCCCCTCCCCTTTCTCTCTATGCAGTGAGACTACGCTGTACATGCTTTTGTCAAGGCACTGATTTCACTAAGTTCCTTCTTGCTTATTCAATGGCCTCTGAATCTAAATATTAACTATTGATCTATTGAGACTACATATTGACATGTAATAAATACAAAGCTCACCGAGGAGAGTATGTTGACATGGCTAGGCCTATAGCCTTATGAGTGAGACTTGTAGACCATGAATTAAATATTGAAGAATGCATGTGTCTTCCATGTGGGAAGATAGTTGATTATTGGTACAAGAAAGATTCAATATGAGTAGCATACCAGATTCCATACTGTGGATTACTTTTACATAGACATTGGTTTTTTTTGGAACAAAAACGTCTCTACTTTATCCTTTCTGTGATTCCACCCTAAAAGTAAAAACATTTCAGTCCGATGCTGAAGCTGGGGCTCCACTACCCGATTTTTTGGGCAATTCTCACGATCCGATCATACAGGTCTGTACAATTTGATCAGGTAAAACAAATGCTTATTCACTGCGTTGAAATCGGCCCATTGAATCGATGTGGAGTGGGGATATGTTTATATTTACATTTCACCATAGGTATATATACAGTTTGATCTGATATAAACACAGGCCTAGAGGTCGCACTGTTGAGAGAAATAAAAATCTAACCAGTTTGATATGAGATCGGGAGCCTAAATCGGCCTCAGATGCAAAATCGGGACCTAAATCGGGACAAAGATCTTGTTTGTATAGCCTTAGCAAGTCTATTTTCCACCTATTTATAAACAAAAACACTATTTGTAAACAAAGACCTATGGCAGGATCTGCAGTAACCCCTGTCTGCTGTATTTAAAAGTTATATAAAAGGTATATAACTGAGTCTGATTCGTGAGAACAGCCCCGATTTGAGAGAAAAATCGGTTAGTGGAGCCCCAGCTATAAGACGAGGATTTGCTTGTTGTATGGAAGCGACATAGTGTTGGTCTGCTTACAAATATCCAGGTAAATGAGGTGATCGGTGCCCCTCCACCTTTGAAAGATAATTGGGATTAACATATAAACAAAATACCTTAAGCGATCTGATGCAAATTCCGTTTACAGCGCCGTTTTCTGCACAGATACATCCTCTAGTTTGACCTTAGAAATTCGCGGGGCAAACGTTCAAAATAGATTCTCTAGATAGATAACATTAAAGCCTCCCCTCTGAGACAGTTATATAGAAAGTTAGCTACTTTTCAATACTATTTTATGTAGATATGTTGCAAAACTATGTGTATAATCCTATCACATAAGACATTAGCTTGAGGCTTGGATATCTCAGAGAATAGCTCGGGACCCCCTAATTTTCTAACTTCATTGGAAAGTGCATGTTTTTATAAATGGTCTCATGGTAAAAATCTGATGAAAATCTAGTGACTCTTACACCAAGAGATCGAGCCACCTTAAGGGTTAAAACTGATTGCCTGCAAGTCGTAGGTAGTTTTTATAAACACCAGTCTAAGACATAATAAACACACAGATAATGTGTAGCAGATAATGTACTTAGCACCCTCCGATCCCCCTGAGCAGGGACCATGTTTAGTTGGGTGAGGTGTGATTGAGGGATTACTGAGATGATAGCATTATATAAATCCGGGGGGGGGGGGCTACTTGCTATACATAATGTATATGTCAGGCGCAGAATAGGAACCAGCTCAGTTCCGGAATTGCCCATGTACAATTCCGGAACTGCGCAGGGCATTTCCGGAATTGCTCCCTATTTACATTGGGCAGTTTCAGAATTCCTAGCTGTTCTACACATAAAACATTTAGATATATTTGTGTGATAAAACAATGGGAGTTCAGTTGCCTGTAACCCAAGAAAGAGCTAACTAATACAGTAAACTGTCTTTGCAAATACTTATTTAATCTTACCTTTCTGTCTGTGTAGCACACTAACTTATTTCAAAAGACTTGTTATTGAGATGATATTGTGCAAATTCTGATATTGCGCGTGACGGCTGGCAAGAGCACTTTTTCTCCAAAATCTAAGGGTCCACTTTTTTTTTAATTGCCCTAACAAGGGGGTGCCTCTACATGGGTACCCACATAATTGACCGTGTCGCCGTGTCGATTTTTAGCAAAAGAGCCGAGTCGCTGTGTCGATTTTTATGTATGTAAAATACACTAAGGCTTTATAAGAAGGTCTGTGTCCGTCGATTTTTAAAGGGGCCGTGTCGCGCGTGTCGATTTTTAAAGGGGCCGTGTCGCCGTGTCGCACGTGTCAATTTTTACCCATGTAGAGGCACAAGGGGCCCTAATAAGGAGTTATTTTCATGAAAATCGCCCTAACAAGAGTCAGTTTTTCACTAAAAACTCCAAATTTTCACCGAAATTTACCCATTTTCCCTAAAGTTTCCTAGTTTTGACAAGAATTTCCCAGGTTTACAGCCCTTTAATATCCCATATTTTGCCAAAATCCTTCGCATGATAATATTTTTCCTGCAAATTTTGCCAATAATGGTTTATTTCATCGTGTTTTCCCCAAAACCTAGGAGCTTTTTCTCAAAAATGCCTCAGCAATGGTAAAACTTTGATGTTAAAATCGCCCTAACAAGGGTAAGGGTTGTCAAAGTTCCAGCCGCACACCTGTGTCAAAAAAGTTCAAGTCTCCCCCCCCCGGATATAAATCCCATTACCTCGTGAAGCTCCACTCAACAAGGCATTCAATGGATTGAGCTTGGGGGAGACCATTATTAGAGTAAATATGGACGAACCTTCCACGGTGCCTTGACAAACGTGCCCTGCATAGTTTGAAATCTGCCTAACTCACGTAAGTAAATACTACACCTTGACTTTGGGCCAATCCTATAAGCCGCACAGGCAATCTTGATATGGTGACTTTAGTACTGTAGTATACATCTAAAAAGTTGCGTACTAGCCGCACCTCGACTGCTCCATGGTCAGAGGTACTTGACATCGCTAACATACCGGTTGGTTTTCACCCTCATGAAGGTTTGAGACTACTTGTATATAATAGGCCACGGCTAGTACGCAAGTTAGATCACCGGTGCGGCTTATAGGTGTGGTGTGGCTTGTACGTCAGTTTTTAGATGTATACTACAGTAGTAAATTAGCAGATTTCAGACCCTCTTTGATTTCATAACGTTATATAACGTTTCTCTAAGGCTCCTTACTATGCCATAACATTATATAACGTTATAGACCTTTATTTTGACGTGAAATATCGTTAGCTGGGTAGGCTTATAGGCCTACGCAAGATTATAAGGTATGCAGGGTATGTTTGCCTAGGCACCACTGTGAGCTTGTCCCCTACTGGTTATTAGATCAGAGATTGGCAGCAGATCAAGTTTACACGCAGTCAGAGAGCACTTGGGGGTAACACGTGGACGCTACATTGTACAGCATGTATTACACTTGTATATACAGTGCTGTATCAATTAGCCCCTGAGGTATAGTCCATACATATCTAGCTGAGGGTACATTTTTTGTAGTAGTTATAGGACGTGTACCAATCTATACAGGCTATAGGCTCCTTCACTGAATACCCAACAGCTTGGTACTAGACCTATAACTACTTTATACCACCAGCTGCATGCAGTATACACGAGGTGTGAAATGCTTTGTTCTCCATGCCCGCTGTGGTATAAAAATATATATTTACACCACAGTTGGCTGAGAGAACAAAAGAAATGGCCTGGCTGTATGTTGATGCAGTCCATAGAGCACACTCTCCTACTGTGAGTGTAAGTCAGATAAGGATACACACGAGTGGCTGCATAAGTGTTATAAGAACTTTGATGATGCCTATTATCCTCAGCTGGCGCCTTGGACAATTACCCTAAACTTATAAAACGTATAGAGCATACCATATGCATTACATAATGTACATACAGTGTTGTCTCAATTATGATATATGCTTTTTGAGACTACGCGAGGCTTTTCATCAAGGCACTTCTTGCGGTTAATCCCTGTTGCATACTTTATGCATTTGGAGGTGTGTCCTGCCATTTATTCTAGTATACTGAGATCCAGCTATACCTAAAAATGTGTTTAATTTTACACACTATATTTTCTAAACGCTGTTATACCCTAAACACATTCAGGATCTAAACACTTAATTTTTAAACACCTAAACACTTCATCAAGTATTCAAGATTTAAACACTTGTCAGTTAAACATCTAAACACTAAGCGTTTAAGTGTTTAGCTTTTGAACACATGTTAAACACATGTAAACTTGAACACGTTTAACTTTAAACACCATTTATTTAAACATGTTTAGAATTAAACATGCTTAACCAAAAAGTGTTCAAAAACTTTGGACAAAAAGTGTTTAACAAAGTACAGACTGGTGTTAAACTTAAACGCTTCTTTTAGAGTATACTGGTATCGAACACATTGTGAGTGGCTCAGTAGCCCTGCCTTTATAACAGAAACATGTTGACACACTATAGACATCACATAGCTCCAGCTGACGGGGGTTGTTTGAAGTATGTATCCAGATGTTTGATTCATACTGAGAGGGCTGGCTGAGTGGAGCTCCGTGGAAGGGTTGTGGTGGTACCATTACTTTATTTCTAGTGGAGAAACAAAGTTACTAGGCTTAAGTACTAGAATGGCTGTTCTCCACACTGTGGAGAAATTGATGCTCATTCTCCATGGTCAGGTCACTGAAATAGCTATATGAAACCAATCTTTAAAATTCGTTTTTAGATATAATTTATCAAAGATTCCATGAAATAAACAGAGATCCACTCTAATCAGTTTCAATTCCTGGTTTCCTTTGCCGGGTGCCATCTTTGACTGGGTTTATTTAGGGCAGAGATAGATATTTAAGTTGTTATGACAGCCCATTAATATCTATATCTGCCCTAAATAAACCTCTTTCTGTCACCCAGTCAAAGATGGCACACAGTCAAAGATGGCACCCGGTCAAAGATGGCACCCGGTCTAAGATGTCACCCAGTCAAAGATGTCACCCGGTCAAAGATGGCACCCAGTCAAAGATGGCACCCAGTCAAAGATGGCACCTAGTCAAAGATGGCAGCCGGTCAATGATGGTACCCAGTTAAAGATGGCACCCGGTCAAAGATGGTACCCAGTCAAAGATGGCACCTAGCCAAGATGGGACCGGTCAAAGATGGTACCCAGTTAAAGATGGCACCCGGTCAAAGATGGTACCCAGTCAAAGATATGGTACCCAGTCAAAGATGGCACCCGGTCAATGATGGCACCCAGTTAAAGATGGCACCGAGTCAAAGATATTGTACCCAGTCAAAGATGGCACCTAGTCAAAGAATTTCACATTGGCCCGATCTGGTGAGACACAGCCTATAATATGTAAAATGGACAAATCCCCCGTCCCGTTATCCTCCCTCCTGTTCACTTCGATACCTACAGGTTACAAGTCAATGCTCCATAAACAAAGTTAGCAGCTTAGCAATAAAGGTGTGGTATGTGGTGCCAATTTAATATCAGAGAATAAGGGAGTGTTCATTTATTAGTTACAGGGGGGTGGTGGGTTTGGGGGGGTTGTAAAAATTTCAGCCCACGTCTGAGAGGGGGGGCATAAAGAATTATGCCCCTTTAAAGCAAAAAAGTCCACACCCTATAGTTCAAAGTGGGGGGGGGGGATTTCGGCGCCCCCGCCTAGGGGGGGGGGAAATCTTTCACCCCCCTATAATTAATAAATGAACACTCCCTATGAATACAGCAGCATAGATTATGCCAATTACTAACCATTTAAGGACGGCATGATGCCTCCAGGCATTTTGCTCATTTGTCATCATGATCATGCATCAATGCAGTGCCGGCAAGTAGTTCTATCAATACATCATGCCCTTGGTTGTCATGATGCATGAGTTACTCGCAGGGGCTGCATTGGTGTAACATGACAACTGTCATTAGTCACTGGGCACAACATCACTTATTAAGTGACTAATAAGTGCTGCACTGCAGTGGGTACTAACTAGCTCCAACAGTGCTAAAATGACATGCTCGTGTAGCACTAATATGCAGTACTTATTAGTCACTTAGCTTTAAGCACTTATTAAGCAATTTAAGCTACTAATCAGGGCTGTAGCACCTTACTTAGTAAGAGCTGCACATGAATTAGTGCATATATATGCACTAGTTATTAGAAGCTTGATATTATGCTCTTATATTTTGGCAAATATGTTGCAAGATATGACCAACTATTGAGTGTTGCCTAAATTACTAATAAGGGCTGCAATGCTACTGGCCACTCCGGCAACAACTAGTAAGTGGTGGTGTGCCCACTGGGTAGTTATCGACATGTGGTCCTTAGAGGGTTAACCTCTCCATATACTGACTGTGTCACTGTGTGTGGTGTTGTTGCCTCCTACCGTGCAGCAAATAACGCCACAACAAGGACTCCTCATAACGGAACATACACTGAAGGGAGTGTTCATATATTAGTTACAGGGGGGGGGGGGGGTAACAATTTTTGACCCCTTCTGAGGGGGGGGGCGTAAAAAATTCTGACCCTCATAAGCAAAAAGCCCACACTTTACTATTGTTTAAAGGGGGGGGGGCAAAAAACTTTTGGCACGTTTGGTGAGGGGAGGCATGAAAGGTTCTACGCGCTCTTGAGGCGGGGATGTAAAAAGTGTTCGCGCCTCAATGCGAAATTTCACCACCCCCCTCTTAATTAATAAATGAACACTCCCTAATGTTAGACAGGGGGTGTGGGTCGTCTTAGTTTCAACAATAAGCCTTTAAAAAGAGCCAAATCTCGGTACCCTCCAGGAGCAGTCGAATCGGGGCCGGGACAGGTACTCATTGATTGATTGATATTTTATTTCTGATTATCCTGAGGAGATACAGTATCCTTATAGAATGTATTTGTAGTATTCCACAGCAAGTATAGTAGAGCTACGTTAAAATGCTAATTGTCAAATCTTCTTTGACTAACTTTGACCCTCCCCCCCTCTGCTTGATTAACAATAAATGTCCTGTCCTTAAAGTTATGAGATCAAGTTGTTGACCACATGTGGGGCAGGAGGAGGTGGGAACTGCAGCTAACTGTAGGAGCACTGGGCCTGGTGTCTGTAGTTAGCCAATCACAGACGGCGGGTGGTGAGCACCTGAAGAAGACTAATAAATTTAGTCGAAACGTCGATATCATTCAACATTTTCTCAACACTATTTACTACTGCCTTGTACATATTCTCAGCAATAAAATTCCACATAATTGTACATGACTGTGTCTGGTTTTTTGTGCATACAACACACTTTAGTAATATTTAACAGATTTTGTCTATTTGTAATGTAATTTAATACTTGATATTCTTAGATGATAGTTGGAAGAATCTTAGTTTAAGTATATGTTTCATGTAGGCAAGTGCTAGCCTCATTAAATCAATGTAATAATAGAGAAATTAGCCTGAAATAAATATTGAAGACTAGGCTAACTCTGTTGATGTGACATTATTTCCTGCTCCTACAGACCATTATATCCAAAAACCATCAGAGCACTTCATAATACATGGACATAGCCACTAACACATAAAATGTGGGGAGGGGTTGGTGCTATCTTCAAGGAATGGCACTGTGGGTTGTAAAACTAGTGGTAAATGTGGCAACCAGGAGGATGGAAAGTTTACTGATAGTGTCTGTAAATGACACTTAGGTTAGGTGTTGTCTACATTTTAATTGATATTATCAAGGTGAGCAATGATGACTGCACAGTTGGGGGGCTCGCCAGCAGGTCCCAGATTCAGTATAGTTTTGCTTACAAACACAACCATCCGCCATCTTTGATGCAATAAGGGACGAACTTGCGGAGTCACTAGACACCGCCCATTCTGTACGTTATCTTAAATCCCCACTTCTGGCGTAATCTTAAAGTCTTAATAGTACTCACCATTATTAAAGAAGGGAAAAAAAAGAAAAGAAGAACGGGGTTGGGGGGCAGAGCCCCCCTATCAACATCAGATGCCATCCATATTAGGATTAGATTGAGTTTCGTTATTAAGATTACGGAAAAAGTGGGGTTTCGTTATTAAGATTACGGGAAAAGTGGGCTTTTTAAGATTACGCACAGAATGGGCGGCGTCTAGTGACTCTGCAGGTTCGTCCCCACGTGCATCTTTGATTGGCTAACTACAGACTCCAGGCCCGGTGTTCCTACAGTGAGCGGGGAGTGGATTATTGCACGCAGACACCAGATCAGCAGGTGCCTGGGAGGACTCACACTCACACAGTGGGGCATCAAATGCAGCTGCTAGATTCAGTTCAACATTGAATCAACATTGAATCAATATTGTATCAACATTGACAATATCGATTCAATATTCTGTACCAAAATGCTGCTGGTGTGGTCATACACTATAAACTGCCACTGGAACCTGCTGAACTAGTAATACTAGTAGTAGTGCTAGTGTGGAAATAGACTGGGCAATAACACCAGGAACTGCTAAACTGCTGGTGTGGACATACACTGTGCAACTGGATTGGACATATTCTGAATATAAATACCATGCATGCACTGGTAACTGCTAAATTGCTGGTGTGGACATATCTGGGTAACTGCTAAACTGCTGGTATGGACATACACTGGGTAATGCCATTGGTAACTTCTAAACTGCTGTGTGGATATACACTGGGCAATGCCACTGGCAACTGTGACTGGAACCTGCTTAACTAGTAATACCAGTAGAAGTGCTAGTGGGGACATAGACTGGGCAATACCACTGGTAACTGCTAAACTGCTGGTGTGGACATACACTGGGCGATAATTGCTAAACTACTGATGTGGCGCAGAGTAGGATATCAACTGGCAACAGTGCTAACCCAACGGGCATAATAATTCACCTCGACATTGAGTCGACATTGAGTCAATATTGAATCAACTTTGAATCAACATTAATACAACATTGAATCAACATTGACCACTAGTTATCAATGTTGTTTCAATGTTCTATGCCCACTGCTAAACAGCTGGTTTAGACATACACTGGGCTATTCAAATGGCGACTGCTAAACTGCTGATGTGGACATACACTGGGCTCCTGTGGTGTATAATACCACTGGTTGTTGCTAAAATACACTGGGTAACTGCTAAACTGCTGGTGTGGACATACACTGGGCTCCTGTGGTGTAAAATACCACTGGTAACTGCTAAACTACTGTGTGGACATACACTGGGCTCCTGTGGTGTACAATACCACTGGTAACTGCTAAACTGCTGGTGGGGACATACACTGGGCGATACCACTGGTAACTGCTAACCCAGTGGGCACGAAATTCATCTCAACATTGAATCAACATTGACAACTAGTTATCAATGTTGATTCAATAGTTTTAGCCCACTGGGAAACTGCTGGTCTGGACATACACTTGGCAATACGACTGGTAACTGCTAAATTGCTAGTGTAGACATACACTAGGTAATAACTGCTAAACTGCCAGTATGGACATACAATTGGCTCCTGTGATGTACAATATCACTCGTAACTGCTAAACTACTGGTGTGGACATGACCTAATGGGAATATCTAAATATCAAATGGAACTACGGCTAGTAGCTAAAATCTGAGTAGGGTTAAGGCACCCATTTCAGACGCTCCTGGACAACAAAAAAAGGTTGTCACCTTTGCCTCTTAAATTTGAAACCATTAAATAATTTGATATGGGATGCACCATTGGGCACACTATATATGGAGCTTCTATTTCCTAGCAAATTGCAATAAAAAATTAAATTTAAGTAGGCATAAATACACATCTTATATATGATTTCAAAAACATGAAACTGCACCTAAAGTTAGACACCTGCACCTATAAAGTCCAACTGTGGACTTGAATTGTCACAGAAGATACATACGTTCCTATAGTTATCATCAGGAATAGCATTGGTGAAGAGGAAGCTAGAAAACATGAAACAAGAAAACCAATTCATTTCGTTTCATTTCATTTACTCTTCATTGTTGTTTTGAGAATATAGTAAAATTACCCAGGCAGTCAAGCAGTCACAATACCATGTAAGCCATGGCAAATGTTTGGTATAATGTATTTTTTAGAAGGAGAAACCCCTCAATTTCAAGATTTAATAGATATGAAATAATAATATCAACTATGTAATTGAATGGAAATGGTGTCCGACTCAAGGTAGCTGTCCGTCTCAGGGTGCCTTTACCCTATTTTCCTTTAATATTACACTGCAGGGAGTGTGATGATCCAGCGGACTGGTATGCAGCGTCACAGCATGATGCCGCAGCAGGGGCGGGTGTGGGCAGCGGCCGGCAGACCTCCTAGAGGTAACAGCAATGGTCAAGGCAGTCAAGGCTGCTGCAGACCTAACAGTACCACTAGAGGACCTGAGAGAGGACCTCACAGGCCCAGTAGCACAAACAGGCCTAAGCTCAGTATCACCAGTAGGCCTACCACAGGAGGACCACAGAAGGCACGAGCACATGGGGACCCTGACCCTTCCTCCAGTAGTACCAGAGGTATAGAGTCCAGCAGGGTAAGGAGGGCAGTACTCACACTCAGGGCTACCACAGGAGGAGTGCCTCAACCCTGGAGGAGGAACAGTACTGAGGTTACTAGGGATACACCTACAGGAACAGAGGTCAGTGAGGTCACCCTTAGACAGGGACAGGTGTCTGAGGAAGCTCAGCAGGGAGGTGGTGCCCCTGGCGGCAAGAATGATGGAGTTACCAACACTAGATGGAGACATGGGAGTAATACTACCAGTGCCACAGCACTAGGCAAGGGTGTGGGAACCTCACAATCACAGACACCATATACAGGTGTCAGGTGTGACAGTGACCATGGTGCACCTTGTACAGGTGTGCCTACAGGTGTGTGTACAGGTGTGGTGAGGGAGGCATCAGGTGTGGTCCAGCCTCCTGACAGTCCACAGCGCAGAGGTAGCAGAGGTAGCAATAGCAGCACTGCCATCCCTGGGACTAAAACCCCTGGGAGCAAAACACCTGGGACTAATACGGCTTGGACTAGCACACCTGGGAGCAAAATTCCTGGGAGTAACACCCCTGGGAATACATTCCCTGGAACCATCACCCCTGGGAATACAACCCCTTGGAATACAACCCCTGAAAGTAAAACCCCTGGGACTAGCATCCCTGGGAGCAAAACCCCTGGGACTAGCATCCCTGGGAGCAAAACACCTGTGACTAATACCCCTGGGAGTGCAGCCCCTGGGAAAACAACCCCTGGGAGTAAAGTCCCTGGGAGCAAAAACCCTGGGACTATCACCCCTGGGAATACAACCTCTGGAACTATCACCTCTGGGAATACAACCTCTGGAACTATCACCTCTGGGACTATCACCCCTGGGAATACAACCTCTGGAACTATCACCTCTGGGACTATCACCCCTGGGAATACAACCTCTGGAACTATCACCTCTGGGAATACATCCGCTGGGAGCAAAAACCCTGGGATTATCACCCCTGGGAGTACCACCCCTGGAACTATCACCCCTGGGAATAACACCCCTGGGAGTAAAAACGCTGGGACTACCACGCCTGGGAATACAACCCCTGGAACTAACACCCCTGGGAATACAACCCCTGGGAGTAAAACACTTGGGAGTATCACCCCTGGGACTAGTACCTGCAGCGACATGGAGAAGTCAGCAAGCAAGATCAAGCTTAAGCTTAAAGATGTATCGTCACGTGCAGATGTGAAACCGAAACCCGGCCTGCAAAGACAACCCTCACAGAAGGCGCTACCTCTCAACCCTGGAGGAGTCGGAGGAGGGGGTAGCAGCAGTAGCATTAAAGTGAGTATACGCGATGTGTGGGACAAAACGTAGATTTCTCTAATAATGAGTGAATGTTCACATATGACATACTTATCTTTTCATCTATTCCATTCCCCCTCATTCCCTTTGATTTTCGATTTTATTACTCACTATATGGTCATTTTGGAATAAAATCGTGCACGATTTCATTCCCCCATCCCATTGAAAATACACTTGGAAAGCCCATAATTAACCCCTTCTACTCAATTTCCGAGCTGTTACTGCCCATAGATACCATTTTAATTTGCCCCATCCCATGAATAATACATTTTTACAGTGTTTGGAACATATTTATGTAGGATTTTAATTTTGTTAAAAATTGGATATACCCACTTTAATTAAGCAGGGGGTGTTGTCGCCGCGCCCCGCAGCGCCATCTAGAGGTGCAGCAGGGGGCAGGAGGCCCCTCACCAGGGGCGGGATTGTCACCAAACAGATCCAGATCCGGTTCCGGTACTCGGACGCCGTGAATCACTACGCGCACCAGCTCATCTCCCAGGTAGGACTGTCATTGATGCCCCCCCCCCCCCAAAAAAAAAAAAATCGATACATCGACATTTCCGGAATTGCGATTATCGCATCGACAAAAGAATTATATCAATACAATATTATACCCACAGATAGTCCATGAATCTACCTTTCCAAACCTGAAAGAATTTTGTAAAAATTCTAACTAGAACTAACTCATTTATTTGTGTTAAAATGATGCACTTCAAAGGCATGATATTTAGGGGAATTATCTTCTTTTTGATGACCAATCCATCACATCTAATTGTCTACCGCAGTTCTAAATGTATAGCACAGAATCCCCACACTTAATAAAGTGTAGCTACAGTGGCGTAGGAAAAGGGGGGGGGGGGCAGGGGGGCCCGGGCCCCCCAATCACTAAGGAGGGGGGGCCTGAATATGTTTGGGCCCCCCCAAAATTTGTCAAGACCTGTAATATAATACACACAATTTTCAATCCTGAACTCTCCTGCATAGGGAAAAGTGGGGGCAGAGGGGGCCAGGCCCCCAAATCAGACCTAAAGGGGACTCAAATACTACTTTTCCATACAATCTAATATAAGCATATATATGATACATCATGCATAAAAACCGATACTTTAACTTGGTTGGAGTGGGCCCCCCTTGGGCCCCCCAATGAAGATTTGCTTCCTACGCCTCTGAGCTAGCACCTTCAATAAACAACTGAAAACATTCATTTTCAAGCATATTTTAGCCATTGATCACAGGTCAAAATAAATCGATATAATCGAAAAATCGAGACCAAAATAGTGATAGTCAGAATCGAAATTAATTGAATACCAATGACGTTCCTACTCCCAGGTGCGGTGTAACCCGCAGGTATCGGCGCCCCCCGCCCCCACCCCCGCCCCGGAGTGCCCCCCAGTCGAGGTACACCACCCGGAGAAACTCGACTTTGAGCGGGTCTTCACTAAGGTATATTAAATTTTAATTTCATATTTTATAGAGTGATTTTGGTGAGGGTTTGAGGCATGCTCTGATCCCTCTACATCTCATGATGATGCTTTTTTTCGATTTCAATTTTAGCAACTTATTTGCTTAAAATTAACATAATATATAGTAAATTAATTGTCATAAGGCCCAAAAAAAGGTTTGTTTCAGGTAACATGGGCAGAAAATGTAGGTTTGGCAGGTCCGATTCTTTAAAACTTTTTTTTAACATGAAAATACCAGCCGGCCGGTACGAAGACCCGAAAATTGACCAAAAAATGGTAAAAATACGGAAATTTCTTAAAAATTGCATAAAAAAATGTAGGTCGGCCCTATTTTGATAGGGTCGGTCGGGTTACCTGAAACAAACCTTCTTTTATTTTTGGCCTAATTTTACATGTGTTCAATTTAGATATTCCAATTCCAATATGCCAAGATCAATTTAATTCGATTTCAGAATGTATTTCCCTAAATTAAGAAAATATATACAATAATTACTTGTTGTCTTTTTACATGTGTTCAATTTAGATATTCCAATTCCAAAATTATATGCTGAAAATCAACAAAACATACAATAATTGATTTGTCATAATTTTACATGTTCCAATTTACCAAGATCAATTGAATTTCAATTTTAGGTATTTATTTGCTTAAAATCAACAAAATATACAATAATTTAATGGCCATGCTTTTTCATGTGTTCAATTTAGATATTACAATTCCAATAGACCCTCTCTGCGTCATAACTTTACAAATAAAGATAAATATAATAATGATGTTAACGCAAAGGGCTGCTTCAAGATCCGTAGATCTGCTAACCCTCATTTTTACCTTTTCCCGCTGGGATTTTTGAGAATGTTACAAAAATAAATAAAATGAAAAAAGTATGTTTGTCATGTTTACCAGCAAAAAGTCGACTGAGACCTTTCAGATTGGGGATATTCCTCAATATATACGTTCAAAAGATTGCCCAAAAAGGGCGGTTTTCAATGCCTTTTTTTGCTTCTGGCTGCTTGGAAATTTTTGGTACCCAGTAGGATGTGTATAACAGTTTGTTTTTTTGCTTTCCCCCTCAGCCCGCCCAACATATCAATTTTACTGTAAAATCCTGTAATCCAAGCTATCAAAATGAGGCTGCCTAATGGTAATAAGAAAAAGCAAAAAAAAGTATTATCAGTATTTGTGATGTCATATTAGTACTGATTTTTTATTGCATTGTTTTGTAGGTGGTGCCAGTTGAGGTGGAGAACGGCCGTCTGTGTATCACACCCAAACCTGGTGTCGGGGAGGAGAGGACGCAGTACGTGTTCTCCGTACTGTCTCATTACAATGACCCTAAGGTGGGAGAGCTGGGGGCTGGGGGCGTCCGGTCAGCGTCCTGCCCACCCCCTAAAGACACCCCCCACCCGGGGGGAGGAGCAGGGGTCATGTCACCAAGACCAGTACAGCAACAACAGGGCCAACAACAACAACAACAACAACAATTTCACTATAACATCAACAACAACAAAAAGGTTTGCTTCTGTCTGCCTTCAATAGAACCGGATCCGGAAGTAGCACTCACTAATGCCCTATTATCACCCAGGTGGGCACGGGCAGCCGCGGCGGTGACCTCTGAGGCTGACCTTGGGGTGTCTAACCTGACCCCACACACTAGTGACCTTGTGACTGACCTTGTGCCTTCAAGGTCACTGCCTAGGGTCAGGTTGAGGGTCAAGCTGCCCCCTATCGGCAAAAAGATGAAGGTGCTGCCCGGCCTGCCCCCTCTCCCTGTAACAGCATCTGATGTCCACGCCGCCGCGTGAGGTTGCTCTACTTGTGTGAAGCACACAATTTCTCCGAAAACAATGTTTCTTGGAGACACTGGGACTCGAACCCGGGGCCTGCGACTCCAAAGAGGGTGCTCTACCACTGAGCTACATCCCCATGTCAGATCAGATAGACTGCGTCTCAGGTTTCTGGTTTGGTATGGAACAGAGGGGAGCAGGATTACCCAAGTGAAATCCCCTTGCTGATCTACTACCAAGGCACGGGTAATCCGACCCCTTCACTAGGATGGAAAGTGATGTATTATCATGTGTTCTTATTTGTACTTGTATAACACTATCATAAAATATCCACACAGTAAGAAAGCCTACAACTAAGAGTCTACAACTCATGATTAAATTCAATTGGATTCATTAACTGTGTACGACGGCTCCTCACGGCCTGAATACCATGGACAGTGTATACAGTTCACACCTGTCATGACCCTTTTTGCAGGACTAGATACCATGGGAGGAAATCAAACATTAGGCGTGGGATAGTGAGAAATTTTCAACAAATGATACCCAACCATTATAAAAGGTGAAACACATGCACATAGATTATAACCATGAGTATTGACACTGGACAAAATGGAATAATGAACAGTTCTCTGATCATAGTTTATTTTGAATACAATGGATGGTTTATTGCTATTCCACCATTATCAAAGGTGGTACACTTCCATCATGTATAGAGCTTTCTGGTATACCTACAGACTGGAAACCTGGCACTATAGAGTACGCTTGTGGTCATAGGCCTACTGAAGCTGCTTAAAGATACATTACCAGCTAATTTTGGGTGTTGTTTTTTTTTCATTATGTTTCCATATATCAAGTGCCTGCAAGGCTGTATGAGAAATTTAGAGTTTGTTATTCCTCTTTTAACCTGTGAATATGGCCATAATAGCATGCAAAAGATACAACTGTGAGCCACCAGAAATGGAAACCTGCAAGGGGGCCATTATGAACAATCAAAACACATAGGCTTTCACAGTGAATTCATAGGTCTACCAGAGAGCCCTCCAATCAGTATTTTATCTGGATTTCATAACAAATTAAATGGCTTTCCTATGATAAGGGGGGGACTGTCACTAGATAAGGAAATGACGAATGGAAGTCTATATTGGGTTTATTTCATACCTTGATTTTGGGTCGATTTAGGTGGTAATGTATCTTTAAGACAATAAATGGATGGTACCGTTAATGGTCATTCTACCATTATAAAACGTGGTACATATACGTCTATTATAATGTAGACCTTTCCTATTGGCTTGCGGTATACTCGCTAGGCCTGAAGCTCATGATAATATACAGAAGTATTTTTGTGATCATGCTGAGGTAATTAAGGACCCTTTAATGATGGCATGATACCTTAATGCATTATGCCTACGGTCATCATGATGCATGAATGCAGCCCTGGCAAGTAACTCACCAGTGCTGCATTAAAACATTATGCCGACCCTATGGGGTTCAGAAACTCCTGTAGGATCGGTGTGATGCACCCATGCAGCACAGGCGAGTTACTAGCCGGGGCTGCATTGGTAAATCATGACGACAAATGTCATATTTTAGCATCATCCGTCCTTAAAGGGTTAAGGGCCCTATTTCAAAGACAATGTAATGTACCATTGTGATTGGACGATTGATCTGGGACTTACCGGCACAGTCAAATCAATCTACTCCCAGAGGTCTGGCTCTGTGCTTACAGGCTACATAAGGACCCCCTGTGGTTGTCTATATATGACCACTTTAATACCTCAGCCCCATTGCCGCCGAGATTATAGCAGCCTACCCAGTAAACAAGAAACGTTATACAACATTTTGTAACGTTATTTAACGTTATATAACGTTTCTCTAAGGCTCCTCACTATGGTATAACGTTATATACAGTTTTAGAACGTTATTTTGACGTAAAATAACGTTTTTTTGTTAGCTGGGTAGTGTTAATCTAAATGGATTAGTATTTTTTTTAATGTTGAGAGGAATGAGCCACGAATCTCGACATTGACTCGCAGGACATCAGGATGACTCATGGATTTCTCCTGTGAAATGTATTACGAAATTGTTGGATATTCTACTTTAAAAGCAATTTCCTGAAGTCAGACAATTATTCAGGACACTAGTCAGGAAGAACAAGCTCCCTCTGAATTCAATCATTCATTAGATTTTTTTTAATGGAAAATATAAAAATTGGAATTTTCCGACAAATTGGGAAGTAAATGCTAGGCGAAATGCCCGCTATCTGTAAAACAAGACAATCCCTCGGCACCTGAATGCTGCTTACTCCGACCGGAATATAATTACCTCTTAAATTCCATTTGCATTTAGTATGTATACCGTTATTCCTATAACTGCATTAAAATAATAGCCAGGAGTTTTGAGCGGTGTTCAGTATTTAATTGAAGCATTCATGTTTTATAAATGAAGTCTTTAATGTGCGTGGGTTGGTCAATTTTTATCTTATTCTTCATCCAAAGAAGGGGACTCCCCTGGTCCCCTGGATAGATAGCTGACCCTAGGCATAGTTCTAACTGTAATCAGAAAGAACTAAGCTAACCCTAACCCCTACCGTAACCATTTGGCAGGTATCCAGTGTAGTTGGTTTCTTAATGAAGCATCCCCTGGGAGACTGGGTGATGATCAAGCATGATGGCTTCTTACAAAGCATCGCCTGGTGACACAGGGGAGTCCCTGTCTGTGGTTGAAGCAGCAGATATCCCTAAAACCCTCATGCTTGAAGAATAAGATATTGCGCTAATATGGTGCACCATAGGTGCGGGAGGGGGGATTAGGAGGGTTGCATTGCAAAAATAATTTGGAGGGGGATCATCTTAAAGGCGAGGTTTTCGAAATTATTTGGGGGGAAAAACGGAAGTAATGGATGCAAATACAAGTGTAATATACACATGGTAGACTTGATGTTTTGAGGTATTTCAGTTGGGCAGAAATCTTAATCATCTACGAGTTTCGAGGCGGAGAACTTATTCTGGAATCCCAAATAATCTCAAAGTAGGGGGGGGGGGGAGGGTGGTCAGTCTCAGGAAAGTAGGACTGACATAACTTGTTTGCGTCAATATTGGGGTAATTCTCACATCATATTTACATAAATATTTCTTTCTAATGTGTACAGGCCTAGCTTATCCCTGAGGCACAACGGTTTCCTCCTCATCGATCAAGAAAAATATTTGTTAAAACTCGGACCTAGAGTCTCTGACTGTTACGTGATATGGCCGTGTCTCACCAAATCGATACAGGTTGAAAGTCTCTGACCAGCTGCAATCTATGGACGGCATGAAAGAAATCGGCTTAGGGAGTGGTCATTTTTTAACAACAGGGGGGGGGGGGGGGGTTGGTGGATTTGGGGGGGGGACCAAAAAATTTGGACCCCTTAAAGGGGGGGACCAAAAAAATTGCACCCCTTTTTAGCGAAAAAGCCCGCGCATTACTATAGCTCAAAGGGGTCGGCCGCGTTCAATTTCGACTTGCCCGAGGGGGGGACCAAAAAAATTTCGGCCCTCTCGCGCGAAAATCCACCGACCCCCCTGTTGTTAAAAAATTACCACTCCCTTAATAAAATGTTCAATTAATGCTTGCCAGTCATAGATTGCATCCGGATTTCATAGAATTTTAACTTGTATCGATTTGGTGAGACACGGCCGTATACCACTTATTTGTTTTGGCATCGGCTTGGTTGAACTAATCTTGTAATACACAGCTATCGAGATTAGTGTTTGGATTAGACATAACCTCTGTACTGGGCCTAGTTATGGAAGATTATCTGGACCGATTCCTTTTCATAATGTGTTTGCGGAAATCAATATGGAACTTGTTATTCCAATAGAGCCTGTGTTTCTTAAAGTACTGCGGTGATCGATAATATTTGTTGTTTAGTTAACAAATATTATAACATATAAACTGTACCAAGACACTGGATTTTGGTACAAAAATAATTTTATTCTCCGCGGAGTAGAGCAGAATTGTTAGCGTTACAAGCACACATTTTCCACATTTTTCATCAAATGCAAATCAAAGACATGATTAAAACTACTCATCATTTAATGTAACCATGCATAAACACATTTAGGACTCACGATTACCGGGGCATTTAAACCCTCCCTTATTAATTATTTTAAATTGACTGTCTTAATAGTGCTGTTTCGATATCCTTTGTTTTATAATATCACAAATAGATCAACCTGTCAACAGTTAGTTATTAGTTTTATGTACAAAATAAACAGATAACATTTGTCTACAAAAATAAAAATAACTTTTGTCTATGAGGCCAAAAAAAAAAAAGTTGTGTTCAGGTATCCCTAGCGACCCTATTTTTTTGGCCCTACCCAATTTTTTGTTTTGTTTTGTTTTTTGGAAGGCATTTTTGTGCTTTTTCTACCAAAAACCACTTTTTTTAAACTGAAATATATTTTTTCCGAAAATAATATATTTTTTCTGAAAATTATAGGAAAATGGGAGGAATTTTGTCTCAAAATCCTTAAAAAAATTTGGTAAAAAAAAAAATCGACCAACCTACCCTATTTTTTGGGGGCTATGTAGCTATGTTACCTGAACACAACTTTTTTTTTTTGGCCTGATGGTCACAACACTGCGGTGAGGTGTGGAAGCGAACCTGGCTTTTGACCACGTGGTACCAACTTGAAATTCTTTAAGGATGGCATCATGCATGAATGCATCATGGCCCATGGTCGTCAAGATGCATGAATGCATCATGGCCCATGGTCGTCAAGATGCATGAATGCATCATGGCCCATGGTCGTCAAGATGCATGAATGCATCATGCCCTTGGTCGTCAAGATGCATGAATACAGCCCTGGCGAGTAACTCGCCCGTGCTGCATTCAAGCATCATGACGACCCTATGGGATTGATATAAATGATACATGATGCACCAATACAGCACCGGTGAGTTACTCGCCAGGGCCGCATTAGTTCATCATGACGACAAATGTAGGCTTTCAGTGACACACCGTCTTTAGAGGGTTAAAGGGTTGCATAGCACAGTCTATACGAAAACTTTTTCACCATGCAGGACATTCGGTCCTGCAGATTTTTTCCCTATACAGGCCCAACTCAGTTTTTGCAGGCCCTGATATCGAAGTACAATCTTGCTATTGAAAAATTAACTATAAAGCAAGTGTTTGTACTAACAATGATAATGAATATTGTTTCCCTGTATATTACAATGGGATCAACCATTCAAATTATTGAAGAACAATAATTAACTGAAGAACATTTCAGAAAATATTTAAGCTTTCTGTTTTATGTTGTAGAAACCTTAATAATGGTCCGATTTACAAGCCGTAAAAATGGCATATAGGCAGGAATCTCTAGAATACAGCGAGTCATTTGGGCCGGCAGTAGCCCTCTTTCTGCCGGCCCGGCAGAGTTTTTGCCGGCTATAGCCGGTGTCCGGCAGGTTTTCGTATAGACTGATAGCACTTTAATGTACTATGCTCTAATAATCCTTTAATGTCCTATGCCCCTTTTGTGGTCATGATGCATGAATGCAGCTGTCATTCATAAATCAAGCCGACCAAGTTGATACACTCCCCGTACAGGGTAGTCATGATGCGCCAATGCAGTGCCAGCAGGTTACTCTCCTTACTGCATTGGTGCATCATGACGACAAGTGAACATGAAGCTCAGGCCCAAAAAAGAAAGGTTTGTTTCAGGTAACATGTGAGGAAAGTATAGGATCGTTAAAAAAATAGGATTTTTTTTTCTTAATTTCTTTTTTTAACATGAATGTATTAGCCATTTATTTATTTTTTTGAATACCCTCAAATTGACCAAAAAAAAAGAGTAAAAATATGAAAATTTCTTTAAAAATTGCATTAAAAAAACGTAGGGTCGGCCCTGTTTTGATAGGGTCGGTCGGGTGACTTGAAACAAACCCTTTTCTTTTTGGCCTAAGCCAGGTCCTAGCGATTCCGACTTGTAGATCCTAAGACAGAGCAGGCAAGAGCTGAACGGTATACACCTTGAGCGTACAAGTTGTGGACGTCAACATACGTAGCACCTAAAGTCTTTCAGTTTCCAGCGCATACCATATTTACAGCAACCATTTGTTATATACCAGAAACTCAGAATGAAACAATTAGGGCTACTAAAGGTAGTGGTCATTTTTAACAACGGGGGGCGGGGGGGCTGGGGTTGGGTTGGTGGCCTTTCGCGAGAGTGCAGCAAAGATTTTCATTCACGAGTGAGTGGACAGGTTAAAATTGAACTGGAACAACCCCTTTTGGCTACAGTAACACTAAAAATAATTGACATTTTATTGGTCCCCTCGTCTTGAAGGGGATTTTTTTTTGTTTTTTGACCGCCCTCCCCCCCGTGTTAAAAAATGACCACTCCCTGACACACAAAAAATTCTGTATTGTCACCACATTGTACTTTTTCACTCCCGAGCGAGTGGACAGGTCAAATTGATTGCGGACAACATCTTTGAGCTATAGTTATATCAAAAAGGAGTGTCTTTTTTTGCCTCCTCTTACGGTTGTTTTTTTTTTGGTTCCTTCCTCTCATCCTGCGAACCCACCACTCCCCCCAAATATTGACCACTCTTTACCACAAAATCACTGTATTGTCACCACATGTAACTCCTTCATTCTTGACAACGCTATTCTCTAACAGAACTGATAAATACAAGTTATACGTAACATAATAGTACACAGGTACTAAAAAACAAGCGTGTACATGTGTTATGACAGTGTGCTATGTACAGGCCGGTCTGAGAACTAAAAACAGAAATGCCACTCCTTGGTCAACAAAAAGTAGGAAATATCCTGATTTTTATCAGTTTTTTCTATTGACCAATGCATCAAGAAAGGGCGACTTTTTCATAATAAAGTTGTCTTTACATTTATTTTAGCAGAATCCTCATAACATTATCTATAATAGCCATGTTTCCAAATATATTATATCAGGAGATTCACACGACAATTATCCTTCAAATAGGGTATATTAGAATGGGGAATTTTGAGGTTTTTCTCAGTCAAGCATCAGAAATGTTCAAAAACTTTATTAACAATTTTTCTGAAAAGTCACCCTTTCTTCCTGCATTGGTCTATATTAGGGTCGGCATGATGCTTGAATGCAGCGCTGGCGACTGAGGGCATAACGCATCACAGCACTACGCCGCTCTTAACAGGTTAAGTAACTCTGTGCATCTCATCTTACAGCTTCAACAGCTACTAACCTAATCCAGGGTTCCCATAAAAATTTCAGATTGAATTCCATGACATTTCCATGACAAAAATCTCAATTTTCCATGACATTTATACCATTCTTATGGGGGCTTGGCGGCCTGAGAAATTTCAATAAGCGAGAAAGCAAATGGTACATTCTAGGAGATTTTGTTACATTAATTCCATCATTTTCATTTTCCATGACTTTCCATGACACACGGCAAATTTTTACAAAATTCCATGACATTCCAGACAACTTTCAAATTCTATGACATACCATGACACGTGGGAACCCTGCTAACCTAATCGCATCTTAAAGGGTAAAGTTGCTAATTAAACCACTCCATGGTCACTACTCCGGTATCACATATTTGAACCAGTCTCGAATTTAAAAGCTTGCTTTCACACTGGCTCTTTCTATGCATGCGTATTATATCTTGGATCACATCTTCACAAACTCTAATTCATATCTATCCTTCTCGCAAACCCTTTGTAACGTCAAATGAAGTTTCCTTACAATGTCAGACATTGTATTTTGTACCCATGCATATCCTTACAATATGTCCTTACATTAGGTCATGTAAGAATCCAAACATAGTCAGTCTTAGCTCCAGTTCAATAAACACTAGAATCGATGTCTGTTGTACATTCATTAAAATATTGGATTTCTGATTCTGGAGCTGCGTCTTTCAATCCATTGTTCCCGGTATACCACAGGACACACACATACGGACACTGTGCCATTAATTATGGACCATAAGGCCACACCAAAAAGAAAAGTTGGTCAATGGATTTCACTTTTGAAAAAATGGTGCGAGCAAGCGAATTTTATTTTGTCAATGGATTTTTGGTCATGTAAATGTGAAGCGAGCAAACTTTTTTTTTTAAACCAAGTCTCTGACAAAAGTTTTAAGGGAAGTCATGGCAAAAGATAATAAATTGGTTGATCTGTGGGAATCATGAAAAAAAAAAAAGTTTTAAAAAAATCAAAAAAATCTTGATTTTTGAAAAAATGAGGCGAGCGAAATCCATTTCCGAATACCGTATTCGACGTAATAAGCGCACACCCCCTAATAAGCGCACCCCCCCCGTTTTTTGCCGATTTTCATACCACAAATAACCAAAAATTTCTTGATTTTTGACCCCAATTAAACTCTTAACTACTAAAATGTGTTCATAATAATTTTTTAAGCGCACTGTGCGCTTATTACGTCGAATACGGTATAAGGTGTGCAAAATCCATTGACCAGCTTTCTTTTTTGGTCTGGCCTAATATCTTATTTTTCTCGCTCAATGCGTATTTCTCCCATCATGACAGCAGAACACTGTTGTGTAATGTAGAGTACATTATATTTGTCATGGGGGGACTTTTTATGTATACACGTAACATTGTTTCAAAACGACATGATGCCATCCATGATATCTGGCGATATCTATCTTACTCAGCATATACTACAGCTTAACTTTATAACTCTATAATATCAAATTAATTTTACATGCAATTCCATCACAATTTCTACTGTTTCTCTACATCCTCACTGCATGCAATTTATTTCACATCCTGTTGTTTCTAGTTCACATTGATACCCTCGTGTACAGAAGATATCCACAAACAAGAAAAGGTGAAAACGGAAATCCCACATACGAGAAAAGATTCAATGAAAGAGTCAGCCATCCAAACCTGTGTGTAGGATTTCTTCTTTAAGGCCTAAATAAGGGCCTTATTAATAGAAGCAGATCTCACAAAATGCGGCGTGAATATCGCACCATGTCAGTGAACAAATGCGCACAACACTATACGGACGACAATATCTCTCAACAGATCGGGTTAGCGCTAAAAATATCCACAGTCGCCAACGCTCTACTACCATTCATCAGTAAGACTAGCTGTACATTCAATCCGCTACTGCCATGCCCATATAAAGACCTAGGCTGGTACCCAGTTAATGTATTTATATATTTGCACCTATATGTACATAGTGTGAGGCACCGGTTTCTCCGAAAATGACGTTTTCGGAGACACCGGGACTCGAACCCGGGGCCTTCCGCATGCCAAGGGATTGCTCTACCACATCCCCTTGTCCTATCAGATAGACCGTGTCTCACGTTACTGAATCGGTATGGGAGGGGCGCAGTGAGCGGGCCACCCCTGCGGGCTACCTCTCAAAGGGTGCGGGAATTACTAAGCCCCTACAATAGCTTTTCCGATTCAGCTTTTAGAAAACCATAGTGTAAACTATGACCCTGTCTGAAATAAAAATCGTACGAATCGTACCAATCATAGATACCGGTGTTATCTGATAATTTTATGTTCTACCATATATATTTAATCATAAAAAAGGGTCGATGACATTTTATCCACATTCCAATTCAGAATAATTATTCAAGCCGTGGGCTGTAGGTTTCAGGACCCTATGGTTCACGCTTAATGCATCATGCCCTTGGTCGTCATGATGCATGACTGCAGCCCTAGCGGAGACTTGCCAGTGCTGCATTCATGCATCATGCCGACTAGAGCTATGGTTGAGACATTCCCAAAGGGTCGGCACGGTGCACCAAATAATACTGATGTAAATGAATTGAACCTGACCCTACCTCAACAAACCGATAAATGTATTCTTTTAACGAAAGGCGAATTTGGCAAAAGGAACATATATACCGTTGAAACTGAAATGTTGCAAGTGAAATAGGGAACTATGCCTTGTCTTATGACACCAATGCGCCTTAACGTTGGTTAACGAAGTACCAAGGTCATGGGAAGGTCAAAGGGCGAGTTCAATATTTATGTCTCTACAATGCTCCAGCAGCTTCGTTACCTTAGTTTTGTTACCAAATAGACAACTAAACTGTTACAAGTTGCCTGTGATTTTTCCCTTACCATTGTTTGTATTGTTTGGGTAAATTCAGGCTCCATTATTTTGGGACACCATGAATTGAATTTTCCCGGCTTTTGGAATGTAGTGTTGGGAGGTCTCAGAACGCCTCGTCCCATTCTCACCTGTTACAAGTTGCCTATTTTTTCTCGTTAGTCATCTCACATGTCAGCCTGTGGTGGGTCGTGTCGGGAGCAGGGCGTTGCGTTGTCCATCGGAATCCTTCTGTATCCTAGCGGTAGCAATAGTAGGCGGCAAGGCGTTCACTCGGTAGCGGTAGCATGGTTCACGACACCAGTACACACAGTGAATAAACTGTTATTGTACCCGGTTAGGTTCTTTTTAAACAGTCTATATGAAAACTTTTTCACCATGCAGGACATTGGGTCCTGCAGAAATATCTTTTTGCAGGCCCGGCTTTATTTTTGCAGGCCCAGGTATTGGCATGCGATCTTGTTATTTAAGAATTAATTAGAAAGCATCTGTTTGCACTGACAGTGATACATGAATAGGGTTCCTCTGTACGTTTCAATAATATTCATCATTTTCCTACACGTTGGATAGCCTTAGAGCAGGCTGTCATCCCACCCTAATCCACATCTTTACATTGCCTCTGTCAAGTCTATGTGTTAATAACACAGTAGCAGCCACCAACTTTAATTACCCTTTTAATCTAGATTAGGATCTGTCTGTAATTTGATGTGTATTAACCAATACGCACCATCTGTGCCACCAAACTGGGGCAAAAGTGAAATGCAGCCCTGCTCCCAGCCCATACATTAGCAGGCCTAAAGGGCTGGGAGTCCGAGACTGGGTTCCTGGTCTCGGTGAGTGAAGAGTGGTCAGATAACTGTCATCCTGTGGTTCAGAATTCCTCTGCGTTGTGTCCGGGACTGTGTTTTTTTTAAAGTTTTTTTTCAGTGCCATTTTGTGTCCTAGCGGCAAGATGATTTACCATGCCAGTACACATTATCATATATTAGAGTTGTTCAAAACTCTAAAGTAGTCCATGACTTTTACCTACAGGCATTATCATTGTTTGAACACTTTCAGTACCTGTTCACATGTCATCATTGCAAATTGTGCACATCATGTTCGGCCTCTATTATGAAGGGTATCTTTGCAATGTTTAATACCATAGACATACCATATACCTAGATTGGTAACGCCCATAGGCCCAATGCATTAGGGACTGTCTCGCTTATTTCTGTTGTTTCACCACTAGGTGGAGCATGATTTTGTCGTTCAGCATTTACTCACTAGGTGGCGCCAATGTTGGGTTGCCTACCCTTGCCTAGTGTGTTGTATTGATGTCTATGTTAATACCAATGAAATTCTAAAGTAGTCCAAGATGTTTACGTACATTCTTGCTGTAGTTCCCATCAACAGGTCATCATTGCAAACTGTACGCATCATGTTTGGCTTTATTATGAAGGACATCTTTGCAATCATTAATGCCAATAGAAATGTCAAACTTCCGTGGTAGGTCTCGCTTAGCATGCCTCTGTGCCATGTTTATATTGGCGTATAACATGAAGCATTCCAGTCTGTTACGGTCCAGCTTTATTCGCCCCACGGGACCTATCGGCCTTAAAGCATCCCGCCTCCATCAAATCGGGCCGGGGTGCCAGGTGAGGTTTAAATTCACACACGTATATGTGTGTTTGTTTATGGTTGATTCACACTGTAATATGGGAGTACTGCCCTAGGGGGCAGCACCCAACAGTACATCAACTTCTGGGTTCACCTGTAGGCATAGTCAGTTGTCCTCTAATTTATAGTCATAATGGTCGGGCATTATGCTCACATAAAAATTCCAAACTTCCATGGTAGGTTTATTTAGGGCCCCTCTATGTCATGTTTATACGATTAAGGGCCCCTCGATATCATGCTTGTAGTGACCACAGCTGCTTGCCTGTTACTAGCTCGAGTTACACGCTCGAGTTACTCGCTCGAGTTACACGCTCGAGTTACTCGCTCGAGTTGCTCAGGGCCCGTCGGTGTCGTGTTTGTAGCGGGGGTGTCCGTGGTAGGAGAGGCGGGACCCTGTGATGAGGCTCTGTATGACCCACTCTGACGACACGACAGGGATGTCCGCCTGGAGCGCCTCCACTAACACCGAGTCATCCACCTGCGTGTCCGTCACCATCACGTCCGTAGACGCCACGTCATCTAAACACAACAGGAAAAAATTCAAGAATTTGAATTGTTTAAATATTGAATTTTTTTTTTTGATGAAAAAAACTACTTTTTAGAATTATAATTTTTGTTTTTTTGTTTTATGAGGTTTAAACTTTTGAGGATGGCATGATGCCTTAATGTATCTTGCCCTTGATCATCATGATGCATAAATGCAGCCCTAACGAGTAACTCGCGAGTGCTGCATTAACCCACCATGCAGGGTTGAGACACTTACGCAGGGTCAGCATGATGCACCAATGCAGCAGCAGTGAGCTACTCGGCTGCATTGATGCATCATGCCGGCCTTGGTTATTGGGTGGTTGTTAGAATCAGGGTAGATAGGGTAAACCACTAGAAGTCCCCCATCTCCTTTGAGCATTATACCTGCATTGTATTCTGGCGAGAATCCAGAATTTTCAAATAAATTTATAACTAATGATACAGGCCCTTCAAGCAAAGTCCCCCCTCTGTCTTGCACTAAGATTGCTCGCGATTGACCTACTGACTTACATAGTCACAGCATGGTGGGGGAGCAACATAGCAGTGTAGAGCCAGCAGTGGCTTAGCTTTATTCTAATACCCATCCAACCCACAAAACTGTGCTAGGAGATGTAGGTTCACGCCTTTGCCCTAAAGGTAGGTGTATGTATCTTACCGGGCACGTTGTTGGTGAGAGAGCGTTAAATTACCGGGCACGTTGTTGGTGAGAGAGCGTTAAATTACCGGGCACGTTGTTGGTGAGAACGTTAACTTACCGGGCACGTTGTTATCTACGTGACAGCCGGCCGTCTGCAGGATCTCGGACCACATGGTCTGGAAGCGCTGGTTGCCGGTCATCACGATCACGTTAAGTCCCGCCAGCGGACGCACCGGACTGTACCTCCTGTGGGGGGGAGGAAGGTGGCTTACAGTGGTCAGTTAACAACAGCTAAGATATGACCCAGTATATTGTTTTATTTCATGTGGAGAAACAAAGTTACTATGCTTAAGTACTAAAATCACTGTTCTCCACACCCCCGTGGAGAAACTGAAGCTCATTCTCCATAGCCTATTTCTCCATGATAGCTATGAAACCAATCTTTAAATGTATATTTTAATCAAATTAATCACGAATTACATAAAATAAATAGATCCACTCTAATCATTCTGAACTCCTGGTTTCTCCACTTGTGGTGCACTGGATCGCCTCGTGTGATACGATCCAATGCACCACTCATGAAGAAACCTGTCATTCAGACAGATTATCGTGGACCTCTGTCTATATCGATGTGGCAACAAGACCGGGGAAAGGCAGCTTATTTCACGTGGAGAAACAAAGTTACTATGCTTAAGTACTAAAATGCTCGTTCTCCACACCCTGGAGAAACTGATGCTCATTCTCCATGGGGTGTTTCCCCATGCTGACATCACTAAAATAGCTATGAAACCAATCTTTAAGTGTATATTTTGATGAATTAATCAAGAATTACATGAAGTAAATACAGAGATCCACTCTAAGGGAGTGTTCATTTATTAATTACAGGGGGGGGCGTCCAGCTCAACATTTTAGTTCATTATTCTAACACCAGAGGGGAGTGTCACAGCTGTTGCCTCCTCCGGTCGTTTGGGTTGATAGTCTGGTGGTAGATACCCCCTTCTGCAGCCCAAACTCAACTTCTAGTATAAGGTTTTTTTCTCTGCTGATTATTGTTATATATGAAAAGGGTCTGGGTAAAAATATTAGGGTGGGTGTGAAGCTCTCACAGTGAAAGATGTTAAAGATGGCCGCCAAAATGCTCCCAAAAACCAGAAACGTTCCTATCTCATCTTCTAATCAACTTAGAGAGTGTTCATTACAGGTGGCGATATTTCTCGCGGAAGCACAAACATTTTTACCTCCCCCCTCCCTTGAGAGCGCGTGGAGTGTTTCGCGTTCCCTCCCCCTCGCGGCAAGGCAGTGGACATTTTTCGCCCACCCTCCTTTGAACTATAGTAAAGCACTGGCTTTTTTGCTAAAAAGGGACTAAATTTTTATGTCCGCCCCCTCAGAAGGGGTCGGAAATTTTTACACCCCCACCCCCCCCCATGTTGTTAAAAAATGACCACTCCCTTAGAAACAGAAATGAAGACTTACGCCTCGATGAGCGCGTTGGTCTCGATGCTCATGCCGGCAGGTAGGATGTACTGCCTGTAGTCCTGTAGCTTAGCCTACAACACAAGATGACATATTAAAAGTTAGTCTATAGACCAATGCAGCAAGAAACGGTGACTTTTCATAAAAAAGGTTTTGATAAAGTTTTTGAACATTTCTGAAGCGCAACGGACAAATACGTGATGATGACCTAAAAATACTGCATTCTAATACATACTATTAGAAAGATACCGGTAATTGTCCTGGGAAACTTCTGATATGAGATGTTGGTAAACGTAGCCATTTACAGACAATGTTATGAGGATTCTGCTAAAACGATATACCGGTAGTGACAGAATAATCAATAAATCACATGAAATGAACACGGGCGGCATAATGCATCATGCCCTTAGTCGTCATGATGCATGAATGCAGCCCTGGCAAGTAATTCGCTGCAGTGCTGCATTCATGCATCATGATAACCCTATGCCACACTCCCGAAAGGTACCAGTGAGTTACTCGCTAGGTGCATCATGGAGAAATATATCATTTTTCATTTACATGCCGTTTTTAAAAGGTTAATAAGAGCCTCATCATAATTTGTCATAATGAGGATTATTTTAAGACTAAAAGAAAACCTTAACTAGACAATTTAACTCTTACGGTAAGTACTAAAATGCCCAATTTTTTTCAATAAGCGCCCAGGGTATTTATTACGTTGAATAAAGTAATAGCGGTGCTGCTATACTCACGGCTTTACAGGAGTCGATGATCCAGACATGGGAGACACATGGTATATTGGCAGCCAGCGAGAAGAAGTATTTGAGAGTTCGCTGATGTCGGTCCGACACGACGTACACCTTACTGTACAGCTTCAGCTACAAACACAAACAATTACCACCATTTTAGACACAAAATTAAAATCATGCTTTTCAGGGGGGAGCGTTTGAAAATGGATTAAAGCACGATTACATAGGAAGGACAACATTGTACCGCATCTAATGACACAAAATTGAGAGAAAAAGCTCCAATTTTGAAGGAATGACAGCTGTTTTAAATTTTAGGCTGAGAGAGCCACTGTAACCCGTCGCACAAGACTCAGGGTAACCCTGAGTCAACAATAAACAGTTCATACAACAAGGGGAGCTTTACCAGTGTTGCCGAAATGACATCGGCACATCGGCTTTTTCCGATGTAGAATCGTAATGGCCGATGTGAGGCCATCATACACCGGCCACAATGGCAGGCCATGACCTCAGCTTTCCAACAGTGAAAGAATTTTTCAGATACTCCTATTAGAAGCAGAGCTATGGTCATGTAAACATTATTCAATCAATTTACACATTTCTATAATTATTGAAAAGTATCTTTATTGTCACATACTGATGCATTTGACATCAATATGTAGTGATGTGGCCTGTGTAGAGGGTAAAAGGCCTGTGTAAGATGTCGCGACACAGGCCACATTGGCCTGTGTGGATAAAAAGTTTTCGGCAACACTGGCTTTACACTCTCAATGTTAAACTTCGCGTATAAGCCGTGGCTAGTACGCGGATCAGATCGGCAGTGCGGCTTATAGCATCGGCCCAGGGTCACGGTGCGGCTTATACGCGAGTTTTTGCCACTATGATACAGTACTAAAATCGGCACATTCAGATCTCCAGTGCGGCTTATAGGATCGGCCGTAACTCAGGGTGCGGCTTATACGCGAGTTAGGCCTATACGCAAGGTTTTACGGTAAGTGTACCAGCCCTGTTGGGTCGGCTTGATTTATGAATGACACAGCTGCATTCATACATCATGACCACAAAGGGGGCATAGTGAATTAATAGACTATTACATCAAAGCGCTATGGAGCTCTTTAACCCTTTAAAACTTGACCGTCATGGTTGAAGTGAGGCCAAAGGCACGTTTGGATATAGTTCAGTTTTCATTCACAAGAGGGCTCTTAAGGGCTGGGAGCACAGCTCTTACAGGCACAAGATAGGGTGAATATGTTGTAGCTGGACCATGCTCATGGTCCCCTGTTCAAACACTGCTGCCCTCTGGTGGAACTGTTATTTTAGTCCATGTATTGAAAATGCTGAACTAATTCCCTGATGGCCCAGCTTTAAGGATGGTATGTTGCTAAAAGATGACATTTGTCATCATGATGTACCAATGCAGCCCCGGTGAGTAAATTGCCGGTGCTGCATTGGAGCATCATCCTGACCCTTTGGGAATGTCTCAACCTTGTAGGGTCAGCATGATGCTTGAATGCAGCACTCTCGAGTTACTCAATCGCCAGGGCTGCATTCATGTATCATGGAGACCAAGGGCATGATACATTAAGGTATCATGCCGTCCCTAGGGTGTGTACGCTGATGTCGGTCTGACACCACGTATATCTTACTGAACAACTTCAGCTAGAAACAGTTTACAAAAAGAGAACAAAATACAACAGGGTTTAGGTAACTTAAAGTCAGTTATTAGCTTTGCAGACACTTTTAGGAAAAAAAGGTGCAGGAGAGCACTTTTTATCTCATTTTGTTTCACTTTTTTTTTGAGGTGCGGGAGGGCCTTTTTTCTTTTTTTCAAAAAATGATGGTCTGCATGTGGAAATAAGGACTAAAATATAGATATATGAGATATTGATAATTTTGCTACTTGTAATCTGAAATTTTCTTTTTGGGCTGATGATCGACTTTAAGTGGCCTTATAGCAAGGATAGCTTTTCACTCTCCATACTAACTCTATAGAGTATGGCGCAGAAGAAGTACTTGAGTGTGCGCTGGGCGCTGTTAAAAAAACAGCGAACTTACACTAATGCTTAAAAATATTTAAAATATACAGCAGTCCAACATTATAGCACTCCAATGCACTATATGGATATATATCTAAAACTGGACATCGACATCCATGTAACAGAAAGCTATATTTATTAGAAGTAGAAATCCATGAATATCTATATGAAGGAGAACACCATGTTCATGCCTATATGTCTGTGTGTATGTTCATTTCAAAATTCAAGATTGCAACCATTGATTGAATGCCACCATGCTTTCAATGTAATCTCGAATTGCAGTTGCAGTAGTTTGATACTAATGAAAAAAAATCTATTCTATTTTTCTTTCATGAACAGTTGGCATCCCATAGATTCAAGATGGCTATCACTTATTGAATGTCCCGATGCTTGAAATGCAATCTTGACTTGTAGTTGCATTAATTTGATACTATCAAAAAAACAAATCCTATTTGATTTTTCCTTCATTCAACCCATTCAAGATGGCTACTATTTACTAAATGCCACAATGCTTTCAGTGCAATGAAAAATTGTAGTCGCATTAATTTGATATCTATATAAGAACATTTCTATTTGATACCTTTTTCAAACACAGTTGGCACCCCATAGGTTTAGGATGGCCACCATTCATTGAATGCCACAATGCTTTAAATGCAATCTTGAAATGTAGTTGCATTAATTTTAAACTGTTAAAAACATCCAATTTAGTTGTTTTTTTCATGAAGAGTTGGCACCCCATAGGTTCAAGATGGCCACCAATCATTGAATGCCATAATGCTTAAATGCAATCTTGAGTTGCTGTTGCATTAATTTGATTCTTAAAAAAAAAACTTTCTTTTTTTTCTTTCATGAACAGTTGGCACCCCATACATTCAAGGTGGCTACCAGTCATTGCATGCCACAATGCTTTAAGTGCAATCACAAATTGTAGTTGCATTAATCTGATACTAATAAAAAAACTAATTCTATTCTTTTTTTTATTTATGAACAGTTGGCACCCCATATATTTAAGATGACTACCATTCATTGAATGCCCCGATGCTTGAAATGCAATCTCAAATTGTAGTTGCATCAATTTAAAGCTAATAAAAAACAAATTCTTATCAATTTTTCTTTCATGAATATTTGGCACCCCATAAGGTGGCCACCATTCATATTAATGCAAATAGAATGCTTTAACTGCTATCACGACTTGTAGTTGCATTAATCTGATACTAAAAAAAAAAAAATCTATTTGAATTTTCTTTCATGAACAGTTGGCACCCCATAAATCAAAAATGCACCCAGCACCCAGGTCAACAGCTATATACAGACACGTGTACCTCCCCTGCCTGTTCTCCTTCAATGCACAGTGAAGAGGGTGGGAGGGGGTGACCATCAACAGTGCATAAACACTTTGATTGGATGACAATGCAGTTTTTATATTACAACCTAAATTTGTGCAACGAAAATCATCAAGAAATACTAAGTATTTTTTCCAAAGAATAGCTTTTCTAGAATGGCTCGGTATTCAGGAATCCTACTGCGAATAAAAAAATGTCAAATTCTAATTCTAAATACCTGAAAATTGAGAAATGCTGACGTTCACGGGTTATGTAGGAAATGTACTAAAAACAGCAAAAAAGGGCAACAAAACCGTAATTTTCTCAAAAACTGTTCAGTAGGATTTTTTCTAACTGAGGTTCCACTGTTTTCTACCCTCATATTACACATTGGCATAGAGAATATATTGACACCTAGTCAGGATTTTGCGCTAGGAGCAATCTGTGAGGCGAAAAACAGCCAAAATGAGCCACTGGTCTGAAGTATAAAACTGGGCATCGATCACTATAGAGCTACAAAGAGACAGAGAATCGATGTCCAGTAATAACAACTTATGGTAATATTAGCAAATACTTGATAATTTATGTTAATATCTTCAAAGTTACGCGAATGCCTCGAAATTTCTTGAAATTTCGGCTAATATCTTCAAACTTACGCTATTTATTAGCCTCCCGTTTGTTGGAAGACGGAATCTTTACATAAAAACATACACTGCCGTAGAACCTTGCGTAGAAGCCGCAGCTAGTATGCGAGTCAGATCGGCAGTGCAGCTTATAGGATCGGCCCATGTTCGGGGTGCGGCTTATACGCGAGTTTTTGCCAGTATACCGTAAAACCCATCCTTTAAGACGACCCCGCCTTTAAGACGAACCCCTACTTTGAGATAAAAATCCGTCTTGTAGGAAAAAGACTTTAAAATGGTTCTTTCTTTGATCCTATATAGTAAAACCCCACCTTTTAGACGACCCCCTATTTTGAGATGAAAATCCGTCTTGTGGGAAAAATAAATACCAAAAAGATTGATTGTGTGATATACATCACATGTGACCCAGGGCTATAGCCATTAAGAAACAAGTCCCAATACCCAAGTCCCAGTACCCAACCCCCAGTGCTTGGGAAGACACAGGTCCTGTAGGAATAAAAATTGGCACAACCACGGACCCTATATACACCCACGGACCCTACATCAACAACACTCATGGACCCTACACCAACACACATGGACCCTACACCAACACACATGGACCCTACATCAACAAACACACACCCTATACTAATGAATGGTATATGTGATATATATCACATGTGAACCAGGGCTTTTTTTTGCAATACTGTATTTATCTATAACGTTTAAAATGAAAATGAAATGTAGGCAAAGATTGAATATGTGAGTAACATCGCAAAAGACTCAGGGTCAGGTTGATAAAGGGATTGAATTGATGGACTAAAATTTAATGACTGAATCCATAAATTTTATTTCAGGAACAATGAATTATTTGTCAATTCTGAGAGCAGGAATGTATTCCTGGGTCAAAACTACCCTCAAATCATGTGTCACACTAGTTTGTTATCATATTTCAACTGAGCAGGTGGGTGTGGGCGAGCCGGTGGGTGTGGGCGAGCCGGTGGGTGTGGGCGAGCCGGTGGGTGTGGGCGAGCCGGTGGGTGTGGGCGAGCCGGTGGGTGTGGGCAAGCCGGTGGGTGTGGGCGAGCCGGTGGGTGTGGGCAAGCCGGTGGGTGTGGACGAGCTGGTGGGCATGGGCGACAGTTGCAGGCTGCAGGCATGTACCGCCTTTTGTCCCTATCAAAAAGCGAGTTGATCGTGCGATAAACGGCGGAGATACTGTGTCGCTGTCGCTGTGGGACTGTCGTAATGTTTCGTTGACTTCTTGTGGAGTACGAGAACTGCGAGTAGTGCCACCATATCTTTTACGGGTGGAGAGAGAACTAAAAAGCTATATCCTTACCTTCATTTTCATGAAGGTTACCGAAGGTAGAGGCAATATTGCGGCCTCAGAGCGTCTCAAAAAGTGTCTCACCCCGTTTTTACATTAGAACAAAGAAGATTTCATGTAAAGGGACACTTCATGAAGGTCTGTAGTTTACTTGAAACCCTATCCTTTTGCATTGCCCCGAAAAAGTTGGTTTTGTGCTGTTTAGGTGACTTTTTTTCAATATCAATTTTGTGTATGAAATATTGCTTTTTTAGTTTCAATCTTTGATGGCATGGATTGGCATTGATCAAAACTTGTTTGTAGCAATATTTTATTTCTAAATGTTTCACAGGAAAAAAAGGGACAGAAAGCAAGAGACTTTTTTGACAAAAAGTTCAAAAGTACCTGTCTATCTCTGTGCACCCAAGTAAGCCTTTCTTTAGAGTGTTAACTGTACCAAAATCGTCTCATAAAAACGTCTCACCTCCTCTTTAGCATTGAGCTCTATGAGTGTCTGTGTGAACGTGCATCTTTTAAAGTCAGGATTCAAGGTCACTGGCCTATCTTCAGCATTAGTTCACATGGACTCCATTTTTGGGTAGTTTTTGACATTTTTTCAAGAGCGTTTTTCTACTACAATTCTTTTTCTTTTTACAAACTGAAAAAAAGAGGGAGGTACAGTTTGTTTCAATTCATATGCATGTCTTTATTTCGATCTGATAAATGAAAAAACAAATGCAGGGGAACAGTTCAAAGTCAGCTGACCAAACTCTGTTTTTTGCTGGAAAACCGTCTCACAGAGACCCAGGGTATCCCTGGGTCAATAAATCCGTCTTAAAGGCGGGGTTTCACGGTAGTACTTAAATCAGCATACTCAGATTGGCAGTGTGGCTTACATGATCGACCCAAGGTCAGGGTGTGGCTTAAACGCGAGTCAGGCTTGTATGCAAGGTTTTACTGTAATTAACCTATATAAGAATTTATATAACAAATTTTTCAATTCTGTAACACCTTTTGTATGCTATCTAATTATCGCTATTGTAACAGCCCCCAGAGGGCGATGACACCTCGTACCGTATCGACGTAATAAGCGGCCTGGGCGCTTATAAAGTAATTTTTATGGCGTTTAAGTACTTGAGAGTTTAATTGTCTCCAAAATTGTTCTAGTCTGAAAATGCCCCAAAAAGGGGAGGGGGTACTTGTTACGGGGAGGCGCTTATTACGTTGAATAAGGTATACCTTTATGTACAGTTTTAGCTGCAAACAGAAATAATAGCAGTTTTTACAAGAAATAACAGGGTTTAGAACAAGGTCAGCTTCTCACTCTCCATGTTAACCCTTTAAGGACGGCATGTCACTAAAAGATTACATTTGTCGTTACGATGCACCAATGCAGCGGTGCTACATTGGTGCTACATTGGTGCATCATGCCAACCATTAAGGAGTGTCTCAACCCTTAAGGAGTGTCTCAACCCTATCAGCATGATGCTTGAATGCAGCACTGGTGAGATGTCTCAACCCTATCAGCATGATGCTTGAATGCAGCACTGGCGAATTACTCGCCAGGGCGAGTACGGAGTAAAAGTATGGAGTAAAAGAAGTACTTGAGTGTACGCTGATGTCGGTCTAACACCACGTATATCTTACACCATTCTGTAGTTTCAGCTATAACCCAATCTATACATGTTTGTGTATCTTCTCCATCGTTGCTTGTATACAAATAAAATGAGTACTATGTACCGGGTAGTCCCTGTCTTTCGTAATTCGTGCTGGGTTATACATTCTATCGTAAGGCTGCATGAAAAAATTTATTAGCTTTGCAGGTACCGCCCGCACCCTCTAGAAACTGCCGCATCAAAGCTTTTTTTCCTGATTTCACAAACAAAATCATCAAAATCCCCGCACCCCTTAAATTAAAAAAACTATTTAAAAAAAAAATGTCCGCCCTATTCAAAGGCCCCTATACAAAGGCATGGGACTTTCATTTGTAATGTATGTAAACTATGAGAGGAAAATATTATAAGCAGCACATTATTTATGTCATAAGGCCAAAGAAATTCCTTGCCTTGTAAAAAACATTTAAAAAAAAGGACCTCCCGCATCATTTGAAATGTACAATAAAAAGAAAAGTTACCTCCCTCGTGGCCTAGAAAATTGTGTGCAAAAAAAAGAAAAGCCTCCCTCCCTCACCACAGTATTTCGAAAAGTGTCTGCAAAGCCCACATGCCCTTATTAATTTTCATGGTACCATTTACCCTGCACTTATTCGAGATACAAAGATGGTCCAAATTTTGATTTCAATAACCTAATCAGAGATATGCAGGGGGCCTAATTTACCCTTCGCTTATTCAAGACCTGCGCTTATTTGAGACCCCTGCGCTTATTCAAGCCACTACGGTAACAATCTATACGAAATCCTGCCGGACACCGGCTATAGCCGGCAAAAAGCCTGCCGGGCCGACAGAAATGTGGTTACTGCCGGCCCGAATGACTGGCTGTCATCTGCAGGTCTTTGCCTACATGCCAGTTTTTACGGCTTGTAAATTGGACCAGTATTAAGGTTTCTACAGCATAAAACAGAAAGCATGAATATTTTCTGTTATTTTCACTGATTTACAAGTTTGTATATTTGATTGACTTGCATATTTATAACATACAGGATAACACTATTCATTATCATTATTAGTGTGAAAAGTTGCCTTTCATTTGATATTTAAGTAATAATATTGTACTCCAATATCCGGACTTGCGAAAAAATAAGCCGGGCCTGCAGAGTGAAATATCTGCAGGACCGAATGTCCTGCATGGTGAAAATATTTTCGTATAGACTGCGGTAACTCAATATTTAACATGGATGAAGAGACAAAATCTGGAATAGGACAGAGTGATTACCTGGTCTTTGTTAAACTGCTCCAACACGTGACCGCCACCAGCCTCGATCTGGTCCTGGAGCCGGTTCTTGTCAAACGGAATCTCCTCCTCCTCCAGCGCAACTAGAAGAGATAAAATACACATGGTATTGACCCTTTAATTCTTTGATGACGGCATGTCGTTAAAAATTATATTTGTTGTCATGATGCACCAATGCAATTGGCAAATAGACAAAAACTGCTGACTCAATGTTACTGTCAATGTATCTACTGGTAAATGTTAGTGTCATCTCTGGTGGTGTCGCTATAGGTAAATGTGTGTAAAAGTGCTGACTCATGGTGACTCACTGTCACTGTCAATGTGTGTATAGATAAAGTGATGATTCATGGTTACTGTCAATGTGTGTAAAAGTGCTGACTCACGGGTACTCTCGTCATTGGTGGTGTCTCAATATATAAATGGTTTATATCCATATCAATTATCGGAGTATAGTTCATTACCAACTCCCCAGGGGGCACTCCAGGTTTGGTTGCCACCCTGGTAACGCCATGTTTACATGTCAGTCAACTCGTATTTTTTGCACATGCCGCATCCCAGGGAGGCGGGAGAAGTAAAAACCACAATAACCATGGCAACCAGGGAGGTGGTAGGCCAGCATGCAGGAGCCACAACCTCGACAGGGATGGATGCAGAGATAACAACTGCAGGGATGCACACAAGTGTAGCAAGTGTGGCAAGCCCGGCCACAAGGAACCAGCATGCTGGGATAAGCCCAAAAACAAGAACAAAGACTGACTAACTAGGCCCAACCTTGAGTCGGTATCAATGGATAGTGATGTGTGTGTTAGCCCTAAAGCTAATGGCAGTGCAGGCATTATTGTTGAGGACCAAGAGGGGAGTAGGGGTAGGGGTCAGAATCTACACCACATTGTCCAAGTTGAGGGTGGAGGTATTGATATTGATGGTGAAGGTATTGATTGTGAAAGTATTGTCTATGAAAATATTGATGTCGATATTGTGGATGGTATTGTTAGGATGAATTGTGATGATATTGGAAATGTTTCAAATGAAGAGGTGTCACATATATGTATACAGCCCAGTGTACCAGTGCAAGGAGGTCACTGGGCCAAAGTGGAGTGCCACTCTCAAGTGAGCCCCCAGGGGGCGGCAGGCTGTCACAGGTGTATTGAAAAGGGCATGAAGTGTGAGGGGGCTGAGTGGCTATGTATCACAAAACAGGGCCCCAGTGATTACCCACTCCAGGTCAGAGCAATCAATCACATATCAGCTGTTAGAGAGGAGGAGACCTTTACTGTATATAGAGACTGTGCAAAGGGAGTATGTAACTGTACACACAACATTGGAGGAGCCGGCACAAGTCTCCATCCATGCAGGGTTCTGGTAGAATGCCTATGCAGGGGAGAGGTAGACAATGACTGGGCATACATACTCCATGGAGTAATCTTTGGATTCAAAGTGATTAACACAGACTGTCCCTCTGAATACATTAAGTCTAATTATGGTTCAGCACTAGAGGAAGATGTGATTGACATTATGGATGCCAAAGTCAAGAAGGAGATAAAGACAGGTGTCCTCACCATAGTAGATGTACCACCTACATGTGTCCATGCATACGGGGCCGTACCCAAGGATGGGGGCGGAGTCAGGGCCATTGTAGATTGCAGTGCTAGAGGCGAGGACAATGTTAACCTTCACACGGATCAGGTCGGGGTGAAGTTCCAATACAACTCGGTAGACACCGTTACTGAGCTACTCACCCAGGATGATGCAACATGTACCGTAGACATTTCGGATGCATTCAGGGCAGTTAACACTGACAGAGACAGTAGGATGAGATTAGGCTTAAGCTGGGAGTTGGAAGGAAAAAAGGTTTATATGATTGACAACCGTCTATCAATGGGCCTCTCCAGCGCCCCATATGTGTTTAGCAAAATCTCCGACTTCGTAGTCAGATGTGCCCAACGCAGAGGATGTACTAGGGTGGTCAATTACCTTGATGACTATTGCATAATAAACTCCACCAGGGAGGGTTGTGCCGAGGACCAGAGAGCACTAGTGGCTGTCCTCCGACACATAGGCTTCGACATAAGTTTTAAGAAACTGTCAAATCCTGCAACCAGCACCCGTTTCCTAGGAATTATTATAGACAGTCAGGTAATGAACCTCAGCTTGCCAAGCGACAAGATGCAAAAGTTGATGAGCAACCTCAAGAAGGTCTATGCCAAAAAGAAGGTCACCAAGAAGGTCCTCGAACAGCTTGCAGGCTATCTGGCTCATGCCAGCAAAGTTGTCAGGGGGGGCAGAGTATTCTCCCGGAGGATATATGACACCCTAAAGCTTCTCAAGAAAACCGCACCACAAGGTCAAGGTCGGCGGAGAGCTTGGGAAGGACCTTAAATGGTGGATAGACTTTGCCGAGCAGTTCAACGGAGCTGCCAGCATACTGGGGAGTAGGGCCCCTATGATCTCAACCTACAGTGACTCTTCAACCTCATGGGGGTATGGGGTCATACACGGTAGTGACTGGCTGGCTGCCAAGTGGAAAGGCGTGAAGGAGGAGCCTGCTGTGGAGATCCCAGCCCACCACCAGGGGGAGGTCCCCTCCATCCCGACCAGCGATGACAACATCAACGTGCTGGAGCTCTGGCCTATACTAGTAGCCATTGAGAAGTGGGGCGGGGACTGGAAGGACACCACTATATGCATGGTATCCGACAACACACAGGTTGTGGCAGCTCTCCGGTCAGGCAAGAGCTCCAATCCCACGTCCATGACGTGGCTCAGGAAAATATTCTGGCATGCGGTGGAGAAAAACCTGGACATAAAATCAGTCTACATACGCAGTGAGGATAATGTGATCTGTGATAGCCTGAGCCGCCTCTGTGAAGCCTCATCTGTATCTAGGATACGCGAGGCAGACCCTGGAGGGCTTATGTGCTGTGCTAACATATTCTTACCTTTGCAGAGTGGCGCGAGTTAAATGATGACTGTGACGGGCTAATGGCGAGCTGCTACGCCGAGGCGACAAAGGAGACGCGAGCTGCTCAGCTCGAAAAGTACAACAAGTTCTGTTATGAGTTCAGAGACTTTGTTTCACCTGTCCCATGCTCTTCCAAGCAGGTAGCACTGTACGTTAGCTACCTAACCAGAACTCTAAAATACGGCTCTATAAAGGGATATATTAGCGCATTATCTATCTACCTCAAATCAATCAATCAGCCTGGAGTGGACTACAGTGATTATAGGGTATATGCTGCCCTCAGAGGGGCCAGGAGATCATTGGGTGACCAGCAGAGACAGGCAGCCCCTATCCTCCCCCATCACTTGTTATCCATCAGTGAGCAGCTCACCGACAGCCCTGGTCATGTGGCTTTTGGTGCAGCCCTGCTCCTCTCCTTTAGAGCTTTATTACGGAAACAGCACGTGACCCAGTCTAATGCCAACCTCCTCAGAAAGGATGTGTCGATCTATGAGTGGGGGATGATGGTGAGAGTCAGGGCTTCAAAAACTATCCAATATAAGCAACGGGAACTGATGATACCAGTAGCCAGGGTATCAGACAGGAGGCTGTGCGCGGTGGCATGGACAGAGCGCCACATGGAGCAGCTACCGGCCCCAGCCACAGCGCAGCTTTTTCTCATCCCAGGCCCAACAGGACCTGAAGGACTATCATACACAGTCTACTACGACACACTCAAGCTGGTATGCTCCAGGACTGGTCTCAATGCCGAGGAGTTCTCATCCCATTCCCTACGAAGGGGAGGCAGTACTTACTTAGGTATGATAGGCATCCCGGTGGAGGATAAAAAAAGTGAGGGGAGATTGGTCTAGTGACTGTGTGAGGCGTTATCTTAAGACGCCGCTGGATGTATTGATCCAGCAGGACATAATGGTGGCGGGCATCATATCTAGAACCTCGGCAATCCCACAAGACAGGTGCCTCCTTAACCTGAAGGACCCAGCCAAGTAGGGCACCATGTCTAACACCAAACTTAACACTTGGGAGCTACGCCTTGGGTTACTTACCAGTGTAGTTAGGCAAATACTACACAACTGCCAGTCATAGTGTCTCATTTGTTGTTATAATGTAATACTTTGTACGTATATATAATAACAATAATTATACCTTACGCAGAACCTAATTGATTCAATATATAAATGGTTTATATCCATATCAATTATCGGAGTATAGTTCATTACCAACTCCCCAGGGGGCACTCCAGGTTTGGTTGCCACCCTGGTAACGCCATGTTTACATGTCAGTCAACTCGTATTTTTTGCTTTATGTTACTAGCGTAAGAGTTATAATTAAACAGGTAAGGGTTACTTACCAGTGTAGTTAGGCAAATACTACACAACTGCCAGTCATAGTGTCTCATTTGTTGTTATAATGTAATACTTTGTACGTATATATAATAACAATAATTATACCTTACGCAGAACCTAATTGATATTATTGGTAAATGTGTGTAAAAGTGCTGACTCATGGTGACTCACTGTTACTGTCAATGTGTGCATAGATAAAGTGTTGACTCATGGTTACTGGCAATGTGTGTAAAAGTGCTGACTCACGGGTACTCTCGTCATTGGTGGTATCATTATTGGTAAATGTGTGTAAAAGTGCTGACTCATGGTGACTCACTGTTACTGTCAATGTGTGCATAGATAAAGTGTTGACTCATGGTTACTGGCAATGTGTGTAAAAGTGCTGACTCACGGGTACTCTCGTCATTGGTGGTATCATTATTGGTAAATGTGTGTAAAAGTGCTGACTCACTGTTACTGTCAATGTGTGTATAGATAAAGTGCTGACTCACTGGTGCTGTCGTCACTGGTGGTGTCGAGCATGTCCTGGTGCGCCCGGAGCCGGTCCTCTGCCTTCTGCTGCGTGGATCGCTCTACGTGGGTCAGGAGGAAACACAGCCCCGCAAACAGCTTACTGCCTCGCGGGGGGACTGGGCCCTTCACCGCCGAGAACAACTCTGCAATAAATACGGTATATATATATTTTTTTGTCTAATCCCTAGCCTGGTCAAAAATAAATACGGTATAGTCGTAAATGCTGGGCCCTTCACCGCCGAGAACAACTCTGAAGTATACAATAGTATACAGTATATGGCTTAGACAGATTGGGGCATGAGGGCTGCCATATTGGGGCAGAACACCCTTGACAGCCATATTGGATTTGGCATAGGATTATGGGTAGTGTATTATTTGCCTCTTTCACACCCCTAAACAATGCTGACTGATAAGGGTGATACCTACAACCCACAGTCTTAGCCAAAACGTGCCCGACAGTGGCAATGTCCGCCTAGAATGGCTCTGGTCCGGCGGAATGACTAGTGTTGCAGGACCAGATGTCCTCCACATTCTGGGCTTTCCAAAACTGAAAGAATTTTTCAAATATTCCAACTAGAACTGAAGTTACAAGTTCTAGAGTGCACACTAATATTCTAAGCAAATTAAAGCAATTATTTTGTTATTATTTCTTTTATAAATGTTATTCTATTCTAAATAGTATGCAAAACTTTGATTTTGGTATCCGGTCCTGCAGAAATCTATCCGGTCCTGCTAAATTGGCTAGCTGCAGGACCGACTGTCCTGCATGCCGAAAAAGTTTTCGCAAAGACTGCAACCCACCCCACATCTTGACCACCTCCCCGTTGTCCTTGGTGTGAAGTGAGTAGATTAGCTTAGTTAGCCCTATCCTGATAAGGGATTATACAGAATACTAGATGGACAATATGACACCCTGTCTCAGCCCCATAGGGGTAACCACTGGGCCCTTCACAGCCGAGAAAAATCTAACGTGTGATCCTAATCACAAAAGACACAGGTATTTGTTTTTCATTGGATAAACATACTTATGTGTGAGTGTAATATGTGTGAGTGTAATATGTGTGAGTGTAATATGTGTGTAGTGTAATATGTGTGAGTGTAATATGTGTAAGTGTCATGTGTGTAGTGTAATATGTGTGTAGTGTAATATGTGTGAGTGTAATATGTGTGTAGTGTAATATGTGAGTGTAATATGTGTGAGTGCAATGTGTGTAGTGTAATATATGTGAGTGTAATATGTGTGAGTGCAATATGTGTGAGTGTAATATGTGTGATAGTGAATTTGTACAACTCATGTCCCAACCCCAACCCTATCCTGAATCTGGGTCCTGCTGGTGAGTGCTTATCATGTACTTAGATACAGTACTCTCTTATAATCATTCATTGGTCAATTCTGGCATCAGAAATGAATTCCTTGTTAAAAGGTACCCTCAAGTCATGTGTCATACATGTATGTTATTCCATTTTAGGCCAGCAGGTGGGTGTGGGAGAGCAGGTGGGTGTGGGAGAGCAGGTGGCTGTGGGTGTGCAGGTGGGTGTGGGCGACAGTTGCAGGCTGCGGGCATGTACCGCCTTCTGTCGCTATCAAAAAGCGAGTCGATCGGCAGATAAACGGTGAAGATATGGGTGGTACGATTTCGTCTGCACACGTTGAGATCTCGCGCAGTACGAGAAGTACCAGTGGTGCCACTCTTTGTTTGACAAAGAATGCAGTAATTTATGTACTGCGCGTCCTCTTTTTGTCCACTGATTGTTTCCCGCCCTCTTTTATCGAACTTTTGGTCTTAAAAAAAGTGTCTTACCCCACGAGAAATCTATGTTTATATTGAATTAACTACTACTGCAAAAAAGGACATAAAGTCTATTCTAGTACATTCATGTTTGTCTACAGTGCTGAAAAGTAGGCTCATTTTTTGATAGGTATTTTTTGTTCAATTTTTTAGGGGACAACCAGTCGATAGAAATGGATGATTTTTATATCATAGAAAAGGAAAAATGTTGAACTTTAGGCTATAGGGCAAAAATTTTACCTCAGCCAAATTTTTCACCCCAAAAATAATCAATGAAATTTTTTTTTCTTTTCTCAGCAGGGTGTCTCACCAAGGCGTCGTATAAGACACTGGTAGCAAAGCTACCTGTGTCAATAACTCCAGAGTACACAATTAGACGAGATGGAGTGAGTGAGTAATGGTTGTTCAGTGGCGGATCCAGGATTGTCTACGGGGAGGGGGGGGGCCCGAACCTGGCCAACCTAGAGTGACTATCTGTTTCCCACGCGTGAAGCGCATCAGTTGTATTATAGGGGGAAAATTTGATTGATCTAGCATTGAAATGGTGCATTCTCACGCATTTCAGGACACCCCCCCCCATCCAAATCAGGGGCCCTCAGTCAGGCCCTATGAATCATACTGTACAATCCCTTTATCTCATTCCCTCTTTTGGTCTTTTTTCTTTTCTCTTCTTCCTCTTTTTTTCTTTTTTCTTGGGGGGTGGGGGGTGGGGGGACAAGGCCCCTCGGCCCCCCCCCTGGAGAGAAAGCTACATTAGAATCAATTTTACAGATGATACATGTGTCTGTGCATATAGGCACTAGAGGGGACAAATAAGACAAGAAAAGGACCATTTTAAGATAGGCTAGGGTAATCTAATGGGAAATCCTAGGCACCGAGCCCACACCTGGGGTTCGGTTAGCGTATAACTAGCGGATTATTTGTGGTAATTTATGGTAATCCCCTTAACCAAGTCCCCAATTTTCAAGCTAAAAGTTCCACACTACTGTAAACGTAGATATTTTCGCGCTGCACATATTTTCGTGATTTTTAAAAATATATGTACAGAGCGAAAATTTATACAGTATAGCCATACTACTACACTCTTCCAAAAGTCGCGAAATTAAATACACTCGAAAACTTTTTAGCAAAATCGCGAAAATTTATAAACGTGGAAATGTCTACATTTACAGTATTTAGAGCTTTCGTTATACATTATAATAAATTTGAATTACTGAGAGTATTTCAGCTAAACCATACTGACCATCAGCACAGAAATGTGAAAAGTTCTGTAAATCCTCACCCTGTTGAACCTTCCTGGGAGATTTCCTCTTATTCACTGGAGACTCAAAAGTGATTGGACTCGGAGCCTCTCCGCTGGTATCCAAGTCAGCCGGCAGTGGTCGGCGTTTGGGCGTGGGAGTGCTCTTAGCGTTAGGCTCTATATCAGACAAGGTGCGCTTGGCGGCCCGTTTAGACGCGGTCGAGTTGAGGATGCGCTTGGTCGGGCGAGATGTGCTGCTGGGTGAGGCGCGGACCGGTGTCGCCGCCTCGCTGCCCTGGACGAGTGGCGACGGGGTCGGGGGGCCGTGCCGCCGACGCTTACCAGCAACAAGGTTGTCTGAGGTAGAAGGATGTTAACATTAGTCGTAATCTAAAATGATTTCATCTTGTTCAAAACCTCTTCTTTAAGCAAGTAAAATGTGAAGTAGCAAGGTGAATGGGCCCTTTAAGGACGGAATGTCACTAAAAGATGACATTTGTCGTCATGATGCACCACCCCACGGGTGCTGCAATGGTGCATCATGCCGACCCTTCAGTGTCTGAACCCTGTCGGCATGATGCTTGAATGCAGCTCTGGCAAGTTACTCAGCAGGGCTGTATTCATGCATCATGACGACCAGGGTCATGATGCATTGATACGTTATGTCGCCCTGAAAGGCTTAAATGATGTCATCTCATTCAAAACGCCTTCTTTAAGTCAGTTAGGTATGGGGTAGCAAGGTGTATGGTGGCAGATATTATCCTACTGGTACATTTTTTTGCACACAAATTAAAATTGACATATCATGGACTTGTACAAGCTACATGAAAAGTTCAATGTTATTAAAATGCCAGACCATGTTATTACCGGTAGTTTTTATTCCTCACCTAGAGTGACGTCAGATATTTTTGGCGTGCTGTTCAGGGTTGGCGTGGACGCTTTCATCGACATAGCTTGTTCATTGTTCAGGATGACTTTACTCCGGTGAAGTCTAATACAACAAAAAGCAGAACGTTAGGCCACTCCAAATAATATCATTGTTTCTCATTACCGCGCGCATCACCAAAATCGTCTTTCTGAGATTTTTTTTTTTTTTTTGCAAATTATAATGAAAAACATTATAAGATTAGACAAATATGGGCCTATTTGGTATCAAATTAAAGCATACAGTGCAGGAAATGTAATGGGGTAAAAAACACATGCATATTTATAACTTTTGCAGATCCTTAATTTCTTAATTACTATAATGTGAATTTGGTTCTCCAAGAGCCTGCAATACTCTATATGATTTAAGCCTCAGCAAAAAAAAAAAGCAAAAAAAAGCGCCCTCAGCAAATTTCTCATGGCTTTGTCATGAGAAACAAAGATATTATTTGGAGAGGCCTTGGAATAGTGCTTCAACCATATTGGACAATGCATTTGCTACATTTGTATTGCCGAGATCAAAGTTAAAGGAAAATGTGAAAGATGATGATGCTCAATTCCCTCAAATTATTTGGATTTGGCCCATACTGCATTACTAGCTAATACAGCTTTTGTAACATAGATATACATGTATTAAATTACAGACCGATGAAGACCATTATACACTAATACATTGAAGGCAAAAAAAAAGAAAAGAATTGTATTTCAGGTCACATGGTCTAGGTAGGTAGTTTGAAGTTTTGGGGGGATTTCTTCCCCTTAGGCCTCTGAAGTACAATTGTAATAAGGACATGTTCACAATTCTTGGGAATATCTCGTGCCTTTCTTGTGTCACTGTGACCTACCCGGATTCTACCCAGTTGCGAACGTTAAATTCCCAAGTTCTGTTTGGAGGGTTGTTTCCGCAACTCACCTTTTTGACTCTCCGTCTGCAAACAGTACCTCGTAGCCCCAGTCGTGTTGGTCCTCGCTGTAGACCTGCGTGATGACTCCCGGGATGTTGTTGTTATCTCCGGCCCGGTCGGCGAGCACGGCCTGCCCCGCCGGGAGGAGCGCCAGGTGGAGGATGAAGATGTCACGCACGCTGTTAAAGTCTCCGTCTTCGTATGCGATCAGGAACTTGGAGTCGGTCTCCTCGGCTACTAAGTAGCCCGGGTAGTAATGCCGGTCCTTGAATATCGCATACACAGCTTTCTCTGTAAATACAAGTAGATTTATTTTCAATTCAACATTTCTTATTATCTTAATTTTTGTGCAGTCAAAAAGTGGTAAATACAACGTAAATACGTCAATATCAGGTAGCCTGGGTAGTAGTGCTGGTCCTTGAATATCGCGTTCACTGCCTTCTCTGGAAATACCAGTATTATTTATATTTAATTAAAAAAATATATTATTTTATATTTTTGCGCCATCAAAAAGCTATAAATACAATGTAAATACGTCAATTCCAGGTAGCCCGGAAAGTGATAGAGCGTGAATATCGCATGCACACCTTCTCTGTAAATACAAGTTTTTTTTTGTTTTTATTTTATTTTAATATTTTAGCGCCTTCGAAAAGCTGTAAATACAACGTAAATATGTCAATACTAGGTAGCCCGGGTAGTAGTGTCAGTCAGTGAATATTGCACACAGTGCCATCTCTGAAAATACAAGTTTATTTTTCTAATTTGTGAAAAAACTCCTTCTTTTTTTTTGCGCTGTTTAAAGCTATAAATACAACGTAAATCATACGTCAATTCCAGGTCGCCTGGGTCTGGGTAATAGCGTCAGTCTGTGAATATTGCATACACTGCCTTCTCTGTACATTCAATGTTAATACCGGTATATTGTGAATTTCCGGGTTGTACGCGAACCAAACATAGCTCTCATTTGACACCAAACATGCCTATATAGGGTGCGGGTAATATAATCTCTCTGGCGTGAGGTACATGGACAAAGGTGCACGAGAAGAGGTCCTCACTGAGGGTTATTTCACGAGGCAAAACCGAGTGAAATAACCCTCAGCAAGGACCTCTACTCGTGCTCCTTTGTGTTTGTTTCATGTCCTTATTAACAATATTTATCAGAATTCCACTTATTTGCTCTGAAAAGCTCATTTACAGTGGTTAAATCAACAATTTTGATGATTTGACAGGCCGTTAAATACGGGCAAGGGTTATTCCACGGGGGGTGTTAAATACAGCCTTCCTTGCTTTATAAGTCAATGGGAGTGCCGTATTCACCATGAAATAAAATGCACCAGCTTTGCCCCATCTCTTCGCTAGATATTATGTAAATAGACAAATGCCAACGCCCATTGATACCATCTCTGCCGTATTTCACGAGTGGGGGCTGGGATGTGCCCCAGCCCCCACGAGTGAAATACAGCAGAGAGGTATCAATGTAGTTGGCATTTGCATTTATTTTTTTATTTTAAGCCATTTAATGAAGAAATCCAGCTATTTTTTAGCCCATTGAATACGGCACTATTGTATTCAATGGGGGGCATTGAATACGACCCTTCCTATAGTTAAGCTTAGTAAATCTTGTATTTAAAAAAAAAAAAAAAGATATATAGTCCTTTTTTTTTTTTTTTTTTTTTTTTATTTGAAACAAATTTATTCATTTTCATGATATTCGATAAATTTGTCTTGAGTTACAGAAGAATCACTTTGACATTTCCAGGGCGTTATATGTAATATAGTATATGTTTTATAATACGATATACAATTTTTACATTAATTTGATAATACATTATTCATGACTTTTAATAGGCGGCAGCTTTGCCGTGCTTCACCTACCTCTGGGGTACACCTGTTTGGGTTTGGTCTGCGTCTTGGTTACAGCAGGTGCCTTGTGAGTGGGGGTGGGAGTGGCGGGATACTCGGGCTCTAGTGGTGGCGGCTCGGTCTCCCCGCCATCCTCCTGGATCTCCTTATACTTCACCAACATCACCTCCCCCTGCTCCCGGGTCAGGCACAGCTTCGTCACCGCCACCCTGCAAAATAAGAAATTCAATTTATTTTTTGCAAACTTTAGAGGGAAATATTAATAATGCCACTGTCACCGCCACCCTGCAAAATAAGAAATTCAATTTATTTTTTGCAAACTTTAGAGGGAAATATTGATAATGCCACTCACTGCCACCCAGCAATAGTTTTTTCAAAGGGAAAAACTTGATAATATGGGCATATTTGGTATCAAATGGTGATTTTTTTTCTTCAAATTTTGGTGTCACATTGAAGCTAATAACACCGCAAATACAAGTTTGAAACATCACTGTCATAGTGCCATCATAGAATGGCACAAACATCACTGCAATACCTACCACATTACCCCCCGCCCCTGTTGGTCACAGCCACCCTACAGCGGTTATGCCAACTTTCCTCATAAGTCGACCTCCCACTTTAAGAGAAATCTATAAGCCGAATTTCGAGTCACTATTAAACAAGATTTAAACTATAATAACTGCATAAAAACCTCCCTTATAAGCCTACCGTCTACTTTGAGACGTCACTATCAATATGCCGCATTGGGCTTCAAATAACAGAAACAGGGCGCCTTAGGCCACTTAAAAAAGATAATCAGCTTTGTGGATACCGCCCGCATCAGTTAGAAAGGGCCGCATGGGTGCTTTTTATTACTTTTTTTTTCATAAAAAAAGGGCCAAATCCCGCATCCATGAAAAGGGTGTAATAAACGATACTTTGTCTCTTTATGATATTGGTAGAGTATCAATTAAAGAACAAAGTCGACACAGTTCGGATCAAGTGTTACAGGTTGCAAATCAGGTTTATTCAGAGAACCTAGACAAGCAGTATCTATGTGTGCGAACTCCCTATAGAGTTCGGAACGGGTCAGTAGGCTAATCAGCCGTATTGATCGCAGGGTCTCCTTGCCAGCGTGGCTCAGAGTAACCGACGAGTACCGCCAGATGCTGGGTATATATAGGCAGCCAGCCTGCGCGCGCACACGCAGACCGGAAGCCTATAGCGACCTCTGTCCATACCCCAAGCCCGAGGCAGGTGCTGCCACCTACCGTCGGACTGAAGGGTTCGGACTGAGCTCGCAACACAACATCCAACAGCACTCGTCATATAACATACCCGTATAACCCTAGCCCCTACACTACCCCCTACCAGATAATAACCGGGAGGTAAAAAATTAATTAAGGTTAAAGTCCGAAAACACTTCGGACTGGCATTATCTTATAAATACCACCTTAGGGGTTTATTAAAGTTATACCTTACAAACAATATGACGTATACTGTTGAACACAAAAAGGTATTAATTACACACATTTCTACACATATAGACCGTAATGAAAATTACGCCCCATTCCCTAGGATAGATGGAGTTAATCTATACATATAGTATACAAACACTTGAAAAAGTACAATATCACAGTAAAAAAATTTCGTCCCTTCAGGACCCCGAGCTAATTAAACTCGTAATGAATAATACTTATAAGTGATAAACAATATCACCTCTTTTAAGGTTATAAAGACATGTTAAAGTATTATTACAAAAAGACATCATACGTGGTGTTGTAGCGAAGATCCGGATCCTCTGTTGATGGTGTCGCATTCCGCCCGGCTTTCAGAACCTACTTCGTTCAGCTCTTACTCACCGGAACGAGAAAGTTCATAGCCCATACTCGGGAGCTTTTTAGATGATAAATAGAGAAAAAAAATCTAGTCCTGCCTCCAGGCGATCTTCGGACTTATAATTAGGAGCACTCGGTCCTGATATCCATAGTTTATATCAAAAACAAACATCTTGTATCGGATCCATGTTGGTAAAGTGCTCCAATCCCGAGTTCAGCGTCCCTTCCGGATCTCCTTGTCCTCCTCCGTCAGTACCACCTGGCAGACTGGATCCTTGCGTAGCCAGCCTGCCGCGTTCCTCTGCTCGGACACTCTTAAACCCTTCCTCAGGGTTTTGCTTGTAGGGTTGGTATACTTAGGATACCCCCCCTTTTCTCCTAATCGGCTCCTAGAATAAGATGATCTAGCCCGACTCGTCTCCGGAACCGGGTTGAGCCGGCTCCTCTTCCTCCTCGGAGTCCGACGCTGCTTCCGCTAGAGTCAGCTCCTGGAGCCAGAGCTCGATTTGAGCCCGAGTTCCATCCCATTCGTGCATCTCATGCGCGAAGCAGTCCCGGAACCGACGACGTTCGTGGTCCAGCTTTTCCTCGGCGTTCTTAACTGCCAGCTTCTGCTTCTTCCTCTCGGTTTTAGCAGCACATCGTTCAGTCCGAGCGTTTTCACGCTCTTCCTGTACGGACTCCGCAGCCGCTGCCTTCTGGGTAGCGACCTCCCTCTGATGGAGATGATGCACCGTGTTTAACGACAACATCGCCACCTCCTGACTCAGGCCAGCAAGCAACTGATGAAAATTGTCTTGCCATTGACCGAAGGCCTCCTGTCCGGCTTCATAGGAAGTGAAGTCGGCGGGAGGGAACGAAGGAGGGCGGTTCAGTCGCAAGACTAGACGCCCCTCCTCTGCGGTCTCGGGTGGGAGATCCGGGGTCTGAGCTGGCTTCGGCGTTTTCTTTGCCGGAGCCTTGGTCTTACCGGTCTGGGTTAGAGTCTGCGACTCCTCACCCGGAACCAGGTTACTCTCGGGGAACTCCTCCGCGAAGGACCCCATCGTGCTGGAGTTCGGATCCTCCGGATCAGACCGAGGTGGCCTGCCCTGGGGACCCTTTTTCCAGTCAGTCGTATGAGAGGTGAATGCCGGTCCTTTATAGCCCGGATCCGCCTTCTCCATAACGGATTTCCTTTCATCCGTTTTGGCCTTCTTAGAGTTGGCCTGCTCGGAAGACCCACTAGGTCTCTTCTGAGCGTGCCGCACCTTTCGCGTGCTGGTACGCTTCTGGTACTCTTCGAATTCATCGAAGAGCTCACCTTCCGGAACCCGGTTGTAGTTGCCGTCCGGGTTTACTTTGTAAAACACCCGGACCTTTCCTCTCTCGTTGGTGCCAAAATCCACCTCGAGATTCTCGTTCCGGCCCACTTGTGGAGGGAAGTGGGCGTAGACTTCCTGATGGGCTGTCTGGATGCGTTCCGCTGCGACATCCAGAGCCAACCCGTGCTGCTTAGCAAGATGCCTGATGATATCGGCTCTCGTGTAGAACCAGCCACCATTCGGACAACCCTTGCTCTGCTTTGGACCCACACTCAAGCAGTCATACCGCATGTAGTGACGCAAATGAAAGCGGGTCACATGTCTTGCGTACCGAACCTTGCTAGGCCAAGTTCGGGGCGTTTCCAGTGTCTCGTCGATGTTGAGACAAGGCTCAAAGGGGCACTTGCTAAATGGATGCCATCTAGACATAGCCCATGCCAACTTAGCTTTCTGGAAGATTGAATGGTACTTGGTACTACCATTGCGAACCTTGTCCAGGAGCTCAAAGTGGTACAATTGTACCGACTTCTCGAGTGGATCGGTCTTAATCCACTCCTCGTCATCGGAGAGACCGTCAGGACCCACCTCTTCCGGAATGTGTGAGGCCCGTTTGTCCTTGACACAGTCATTCACACACATGGGTTTAAAATATTTAAACCCACTTGCAGCATTGGCTCGGAGTGCATTCCGGACCAGAACCTGAAGTTCGTCGTCCGGGAGAGAATTTTCATCCAATCCCTTCAGAACCGCTTCTACCTCCTCGTCGGATCGACCCCCCTTCCGAGAGGTCACCTTGATGGTCTCTCGTAGGTATTGGTCCCTCCGATTGGCCTTTTCCATTTGACTAGTGTCTGCAGACCTAGCCGCGGCTGTGTTCTGTTGGATCATTTCACCCTCCAGAGTGGCATCCAGAATGGACTCTTTGGTCTTCTGCTCCATACTCCGAGCCAGCTTCATTGCTGGCGTCAGATGTCTCCTCTTCTCCCGCCGGCTATGCACGGTCTTGAATTCCGCTGCAGTTTGCAGGTCGTACTCCAAGGCCGCGATAAGTTCGGGACGTCCCTCGGACTCAGCAACTAAGCGAGCCGTCTCTGAATGTTTGGTAAGATCCTCCATTGCAGCCGTTAGGCGATCTGGGAACCAAGCCGGGAACCTGGCGGACAACTCGTCCAGCCCCCGGAAGGTTCGCATTTGGAACAGATCGAAGGATCTGACCTCGGTGGCGCTCATCTGTTCGATGATAGCACCTCGGAGCAGGGATGGGACGTCGGCTTCCTCCTTATCCCATGCGTCATGGCGATGTGGAGCGAGGATTTGCACCCCCGATCCAGTCGGACCACCACCTGCAGCCTGATCCAGTTTCCCGGCTTCCTCTGAAATGTCCATGGTATTGGATGGTTCCAGAGCAGGCTCGGTCGACTGTGGAGGAGTATCCACTCGGACGGGTACCTCTTTTGGAAGAGGTAACTCCACCCGAACGGGTACCTCCTTCCTTGGCTCCAGGGGAGTCGGGAGGTTGAATGTGATGCCAGACAGCACATCCTGCACTACCTGGACCGTATGGGCTGCGGATGCTGTATCCATAGCCTCCTCGGTCCGAGGTGCCTCGGGGGGAACTACCGTTTTAGGACGGGCTCCCCCATGTCCCTTCGTACCAGCCATCGCAGTGGCTGTAGCAGCTACTGCTGAGCTGTTGTCTAACCCTCGCGAGAAGGACAACACGTCAACGGCTGAGGTCGGAGCAGCTGTTGTTGCAACTGCCTTCCCACTACCTTTCCCCTTGGCCGGAATCGGTAGGTTGGACTTACTGGGACCCGGAGTCTTGACAGTTTTCGTGCTGTCAGACGTCGGCCCCTTCCCTGGCTGGTCCTTAGCTCCAGGCTTCGGATCAGCTTTCTTTTGACCCTTAGGCGCCTTCGTAGCAGGAGCCTTGGGGTCCACCGTCTTCGGATCCTTGGAGGCCGCTGCAGTGGCAGCCTTGGAACCCGGCTTCTTTGTACTCACAGTACTTTCCTTCTTCAGAGCGGGCTTTTTAGGCTCGTCCTTTCCCGGAGGCTTCTTTCCCACACCAGAGTGTTTGATAGCCTTGGTGCTAGCCTTAGTATCGGCCGACTTGGACCGATCTCGGGTAGCACCCTTCCCACCGCGCGTCCTCGGACGTGAAGTGTCGGAATCACTTCCACTCCCCATAGACAGTTTGCGAGCAACCGTCTGCTTGAGGTTCGGTGATATGCTGAGACTGCATATCCGGGAGGGACGTGCAGTCGTCTCGGAAGGCTCCACCGCTACCTGGGTGTAGGCGAGTCCTCGCAGCACTCCGGAGTCCTCGCTGCCGTCCGGCGACGGGGACTTTCGGATCGGGGACACGGCCGGATCTACACGGAGTTCCGACAGTGTCTGGCTCAACTCATCACCACTAGGGCTCTGAGCATCCATTGCCTCCTCGGTGGCGGATGCCACCTCGGAGTGTCCGGAAAGTTCGGATTGACGGAGCTGTTGCTCGGCCATCCTCACTTCGTCAAAGTGTCTTTCGACGGGAGTTTGACGGGGAAACCACTAGTTCCCCGTCTCCCTCTTTGCCTCAGACGCACCAGGAAAGAGTACTCACTGCTTACAACTCTTTAACTGACTTTTCTCCTCTTCTAGCCGCCCAAAACACCAACTTCCACGCTGCCGACCAACACCGCTATTGACCGGGGCGAGCCCAAAATCAATATGGCGTTCCCTCGCTTTTGTTTTTAAAACAAAGCGCATGCGCAGCGTCTCGCGTGATTGGACGCGATCCCGTTACCCGGTGTGACCCAATTACTGTTTAATCAGGTCACGACCTTTCCCGCCCGCAGCTCGGGCTCGGGGGATCACACTGCTACGTAGGCGGCTCACAAAAGTCAAAATATACTTCGAATAAAGAGCTCATCAGGAGTATTAGTGGATATTTATGGGAAATCGAAGATTACCCCACCGGATTATCCGTCCACCACCCTCGGGGAGCACTCTTACATTCTTTTCATATTGACTTTGAGCGCCCCTGTTGGTAACATACATATAACATATAGGACAACACAGGACACCACACTCGTTGTGTAAACAAGCTAGGTTACGGCCCCTCTAGCCACCAGCCTTGGGCTTCGCCGAACGGGTTTCCCGTCCACCTCTCGTAACCTGGCCGAAGGACACTCGTTCTTAACTAAAACTCCAGCCTTGATTTTAGTTTTCCGTGCCCTTCTTCCTTCGCCTGCCGAGACTTTCTTTTTCACGGTCTTCCGGAGCTTCTTTTGTACCACTCTCTTAGGGGTATCCACTGACACCCCCTCCAAAGGTACAAATTTAGCGTCCGAAGTTCCCTTCTCCACCTCCGTTTCCGGGGTGAGCTCCCTTCCAGCCCAAGCACGCAACCGAGCCACATGGCTCGTCCGGATGCGTCCTGCTTCAGACTGAATCAACACAGTCGTTTGACTGATACATTTAACCACAGTGTGTGGTCCATCCCAGTTATTCGCCAGTTTGACGTTGCAGAGCGGTTCGTGTAGGCGGATCACTCTATCCCCCACTACGAATCGTCGCAACTTCAATCCGGTGTCATAACCCACCTTCTGCCAATTCGCAGCTTTGAGCAAATGAGCCCTAACTGTTTCGTAGGCAAATTTGAACCTCTCCCGTAGAGATTCCACAAATAGCACCGTACATGGTGCTTCCGGACTGATCCCTACCACCCCGAATACCAAATCCGCCGGCATGATCAAGTCCTCTCCGAACACCAAGAGGTTCGGTGTGCAATTTGTCGAAGTGTGGACCGTATTGTTATACGCATGCACCACAAATTCGCATTGATCATCCCAATCATCCATATGGGAGTTTACTAATGGCTTCAAAACCTGGATCAAGGTCCGATTGAACCGCTCCACCTGCCCGTCGGACTGTGGTCGGTACGGATTGGTCCGAGTTTTGCATATAGCCAACTGATGGCACATAGCTGCCCATAGTTTGGACTCAAATTCTCTCCCTTGATCGCTATGTAACATCAAAGGAGCCCCCAAATGGAGGATCCACCCCTTCACCAATGCTTCCGCACAAGTAGCAGCGGTATGATCCTCGAGTGGGTACACTCGGGTGTATTTCGTATAGTAGTCCGAGACCACCATCATACACGTATTACCTTTTGGAGTTGGTTTAACTCCACTGATAATGTCCACAGCTATTCGAGCAAATCTCACTCCGAATAGCTCTTGTTGCAGTGGCAATTTTCCTAATCCAGGACCAGGTTTGCCTAAACAACAGGCCGGACAGGTCTCGATCCACCTCAAAAGGTCGCCTGACATGCCGGGCCAGTAGTATCTCCGACTTAGCCTTTCCAACGAGCGTTTCTTTCCGAAATGCCCACTAGTGGAATGGCCGTGGCAGTAGTACAGGATGTCTTTCCTCATAGCAGCAGGGATTACCATTTGTAACACCCTCCGCTTTCCGGGACAAGTCTTCCACCTGCACAACAACGAGTCTCGGACCTCCAGTTCGTGGAACTGAGCCAAGAAACGTCGCATTTCACGGTTTTCCAGCGATATTTCGGGTCTCACTGGACAGACCCCAGTAGGGACAAGCTCCCTCAGTCGTGCTATGGTAGGATCGGCCATCTGGTACGTCCTTATAGTGTCGGTGGACCAATCCAACAGGTTTTGCAACAACCCATCATAAGGCAAACGCACACTCGCTACCACAGCATTGTGAGCACCACAATCCCCACACTCCGGACGCACACAACGGCGTACCGGACGTCTACTCAGGCAGTCAGCATTAATATGCTTCGTGCCTGCTCGGTGCTGGATATGAGAGTTTTCCAGTCCGAACTCGCTGAGGTGATTCAACCACCGACCAATCATTCCCTCGGCGTCCTTAAAATTAAGAAGCCATCTCAAGGCCGAATGATCGGTACGGAGTGTGAAATTCCCTCCATATAAGAAGTGCCGAAACTTCTTCGTGTACACCACTACTGCGAGCAGCTCTCGCTTGGTAGTACAATAATTTCTCTGTGCCTTGTTCATACTGTTACTAGCGAACGCCAGCGGGACCTCTACTCCGTCCTGGATTTGGGACAATGCGGCCCCGATGCTCTCATTGCTCGCATCAGTGTCAAGGATGAAATGCCCCTTCTCCGTAGGGTATCTCAGCACCGGGGTGGTTCGGAACAACGCCTTAATCTCTTTGAAGGCTTCATTCTGTTCCATCCCCCATGGGAAGGGTTCTTTTTTCCTCCCCGGAGTCCAATGACTCAACCGTTGTAATGGCTGAGACACCCTAGAGAATCCGGGGATGAAGTCCCTGTAATAGGAACAGAACCCTAAAAAGGATCTGATATCCTTTGGTCCTTTTGGAACTTCCCAAGTCTCCACAGTCTCCAACTTAGCCGGATCAGCCTGCACACCTTCGGTGGAGATGATCCGGCCCAAATAGACCATGGACTTCCGAAAAAGTTCACATTTCTTCGGCTTTAATGTCAAGCCATTGGACCGAATTCGCTCCAAAACCTCTCCGAGGTTCAACGCACACTCTTCAAAAGTCTTGCCAAAGACAATAACATCATCCAAGTATACCAAACATTTGCGCCACAACAGATCACTCAGAAGAGTTTCCATCATAGCCTCAAAAGTGGCCGGGGCGTTGCACAACCCGAAGGGCATCAGCTCAAACTGATACAGTCCAATGTGACTTGTAAAAGCCGTTTTCTCCTTATCCTCCTCCTTCATCCCGATCTGCCAATATCCGGACTGCAAATCCAGGGTGCAGAACCATTGGTTCCCACCCAAGGAGTCCAGAGTCTCATCAATCCGGGGGAGAGGATATGCATTTTTCTTGGTTACCCCATTCAGGCGCCTATAGTCGATACAAAATCGGATAGACCCGTCCTTCTTAGTAACCATCTGGACCGGGCTGGACCAGGGGCTAGTGCTAGGCACGATCACCTTCTGTTCCAACATGGTCTTCACTTGTTCCTCTACCACCGCTTTCTTACCCAAAGGCAAGCGTCGGTAAGGCATCTTGAAAGGCTGTGCATCACCCGTATTGATAGAATGCAACACTTTGTCGGTTCGGCCCAAAGGCTCCCCCTCCACCTGCCATGCATCCTGATACTTCACTACCAGCCTCCTTAGGGAATCGAGATCCCTCCGATCCGTCAAATCCGTCTCGGAGATCATTTTCTCAAGTCCCTCACTCAGATCGGTCGGAGAAGGGTCACCCTTCATGCTCACCTGTCCAGCAGGCATCACTGCCTCACTGGTGAACACCTTCCCCAGTATTGTATCTTTCCTTAGATACTTCGGTTCCAACCCGGGGTTAGAAACCGGCACAACGGTCCAAGCACCATCACCCACCAGGGTGTCCATGCCCGTCAAACCGATACTACCCAACATGGCCACATCCGGCTCCACAACTGCCTCTTCCTCTCTCCTAAGCCCCTTGCTTCGGACCAGCACGTCACACGTCTGTCCGGGAGGAATCTTTACAGTTTGGACCACCGTTGCCACTGTCGACACTTGTCGGAGCACACATTGCTCTACCGCACGGTACGGGTGCTCTATCAGGAGTACCCCTGTACCCGGATTCAGGACCGCGTCATACAACGCCGAAAAATCCAATCCGAGTATACCGTCGTCTGCAATATCCGCAATGGTGGGAGAAGCCACATACTCCTTCCCTCCAATTCGGAGCGGTATGAACGCGCGCCCATACGTCTGCATACTTGACCCGTCGGCCGAACAGGCGTTTACCCTCGTTTTGAAGTTATCACGACTATCCGGCATAAGAGCATAGAAGTTAGAGGAGATAAAGGAGTGGCTAGCTCCCGTATCTACTAAAAATTCGCCCGCTCTACCGGCCACAGTAACAGACACATACCACCGCCTCCCCCCCAGCGGAGACGGGTTTACAGTAAAGCGTTTAAAATCCTTCGGAGCAGCCAAATCAAGGCCATGTTTCTTCAAATGGTCGAAACATGGATGATCCGGGGAAAGCTGGGTACTCCCTACCCACACGGTGTCTGTGACAGCCGCAACTTCCTCGTTCCGATCCGTAATGGGCCTCCCTGCCTCATTGCCGGGCAATTGTTGGACTGAAATGTTAACCAGGCCGGCATCCGAGCCCCTCAAGCTCGAAGCCACCCCTGATTCCCTTCCTGCCTTCGGAATTTCACTAGGCTCTACCTCTCTGGTATGTTGGCGTACATCATATGCAGGGGTCGTCCGCTCGCCTTCTCGGACCACCCCCTCTAGTTTCCCTCCTTTCCGGGAACTTTCGGAGTCGGAGCCGTACACTCCGCAGCAAAGTGACCGATCTCCAGGCACCTATAGCACTTGGCGGTCCGCCGATTGATCTTCCTCCTGTTAGGCTGTGTAGCCCCCTGAATGGAAGTCGTCATCTTCTCAAACAGCGATGTGAAAAACGCTGCGTCCATTATCGGAGCTTTTGGGTCCGATGATTCCTTCTTCGGAGGAGGGTTTCCACCCCCTTCCGGCTTCCTATTTTTCCACGGCGTTTTAGAGGAATTCCCATTCCTCTTAAACTGAGCTGCAGAAGCTATCGCCCCCTCTTTCTCACTGCCCGAACCATCAGACTGCTCCGGAGAACACTCTATAATGGCCGAGGCCCGGGTGGGCACCCGGTCCCCTAACAGTGACTTCTTGAGAGCATGTATGTCGATGGCCTTAAAAAGGTCATCTAATGACGTATCAGCTCTCCAGGTATCATACACCACATGCTGTATTTCTGGGTCCCTCAGTCCAGCAACAAACTGAGAGAACAGTTCCTTAGAGAATAAGGCATCATGGATTCCTGAAGCTGGATGTACCTTCTTCAGGAGTCTCATCAGTGCAAGTCCGAAAACCCTCGGGGCCTCGTGCTTGCCTTGCACTCGCTTCTTAAAAGCAACCATCGGGTCAATCCGAGCGGAGTCTCCGTATAGGATAGTTCCGATCTCTACCAGTTGTTTGAAAGTGCCGCGGGGTCCGCATTCATCTTTCCACTGCTCCACGGCCATCAGGCCATCTCCCAAGCGCAATCCCTTACAGACATAAGGAATTGCATCCTGTTGATCCCACCCACTGAGGTTGATGTCCTCAACGGTGGCTCCCAACCACTCTTCCCAAGAGTTTTTCTGCCAGTAGGGAAAAGGCTCGCTAGCAATGCGTCTAGCAGCGTTGGATGACCCCCTAATCTTAGAGGTTATCGCCAGGCATTTAGAAATGGAAGCCGAGGCGTCCTTTTCTGTACCCACGTTGTGCAATCCGATCCCAGCTATTGCTGGGTTTGTATCGTACAACTCTTGCAACTCTGTACTCAGAATTGTTCTCCTTGGAGCCCTCCTCGGACTCTTTGTGCCCGGAGTCGTCCCCGGAGTAGCGCCTCTGGTAGGCACGTTATTCTGCCTCTCCAGATAAGTCTGGTAGGTACCATACGACACCAAATCCTTAGTGGGGTCCACACCTTGAGCGAACCACCAGTTTTTCTCCTGGTCAGTCATATACTGACACTGCTGAGCCAGAGCAAGCAATCGCTGATGCGCCGCTTTCTCTTTTTCCAGTTCCTTGGCCTGTCTATCAGCCTCCTCCTCTTGCTGTGCCTCCGCCAATTTAGCTTTCGCAGCTTCACCGGCCGCCCGGAGCCCTTCTTGCCGAGCTCTCAAAACCGCCGCCTCCTGTTCTGCTAATTCCTCAGCGAGGGCTGCATTTTCCTTCATGCGTTCCTGTTGCTGCTCCAGAGCAGCCTGCTGCTTGCGATACACATCTCGCCTCTCCAATTCCAAGTTTTTCTGTTCATTGAACAGTATGTTTGCTTGGCATTCTCGCCATTGCGACAAACTCGAGGGAGTTAAGTCGGTCTTGGCCGCCTTATCTTGTTCGGATGCTTTCTTCAAGCGTTCCGAATCCAGTTGCTGCTCATCCAGTTTCAACTGAGAACGTGGACTTCGCACCAACTCCGATAATGACCTTCCCCTGCCCGCCGTGTTTACACCCGTCGGAGCCGAAAAGACCTGCTTCGGAATTGGCCGGATACCACTGATACCCACCCTAGGTGAGTAATCACTCGCCCTACCTCTACCCCTTGCTCGGCCAACCTTTAGTGGTCGTCCTGGCGTTGAAGTAGACAAGGCACCTTCTACAGTCATCCCACGTCCCATAGGAAGATTTGGGGTGTCTGTAAAACTCCTGTAATGAGGACCTTTCGGACTGTCATTATCAGCGGAAGCATACGAGGTACTGCTATCCTGTATACTTTCCCTGGTCTCTGACAAAAATTTCTCCAAAGAAGTTCTTTTTGCCTTCAGAATGTCACATTCTGACAGTAGACTTTGGCGAGCCTCCCGTAAGTCTTCAGTGTCCCGAACAAGTTCTGATCGGGTCTCCTCTGCTTCATGGATGACGGCATCTCGGGCCGCACAAATCTGATTCAGATCAGTGTTCGCCTGAACAAAGTCGGAACGGAGTCCCTGTAGATCAGCTTGTTTCTGATCGAACTCCACTCGAACCCTGCTAAGTGATTGCACCAGCTTCTCGTTCTCCTCCAACAAAGTTGAAAGCCTTGCGTCTTTCTCCTTGATTTTGGAAGCTCTATGTGTGACTGCACCTTCCAATGCAATCAGACTGCTTTTCCATTCATTCGACTGTTTCTGAATGGTCAACAACTCCATTTGGGCCATTTGCACACGCTCCTGTATTCTGGCCTCTCTCATGTCGTCGAAACGACGTTCCTCCAAGATAGTAGCCCTCCGTGGATTCGGAGCGGCTGATCTTGACCCACCAATGTTGAACATTGACAGGCTCATTTCATCTAATGAGTAATTCATTATTCCGGGAACCTGGTGTCCCAAAAATGCGCTTGTCCTGGATGGAACATTCGCACTCCTGCGGGTATCTGCCTCCTTCACGGCATCTAACCCCTCCGGGGATGAGGCTGACGCCTCATCGGGAGACCTCGCTGCTCCGTCCAGAGCAGGAGGTCTGTGCTACTGCACAGGCTAACCTGCGTTTCACTCAGAACTGGTCACGGCACCAGTGTAATAAACGATACTTTGTCTCTTTATGATATTGGTAGAGTATCAATTAAAGAACAAAGTCGACACAGTTCGGATCAAGTGTTACAGGTTGCAAATCAGGTTTATTCAGAGAACCTAGACAAGCAGTATCTATGTGTGCGAACTCCCTATAGAGTTCGGAACGGGTCAGTAGGCTAATCAGCCGTATTGATCACAGGGTCTCCTTGCCAGCGTGGCTCAGAGTAACCGACGAGTACCGCCAGATGCTGGGTATATAGGCAGCCAGCCTGCGCGCGCACACGCAGACCGGAAGCCTATAGCGACCTCTGTCCATACCCCAAGCCCGAGGCAGGTGCTGCCACCTACCGTCGGACTGAAGGGTTCGGACTGAGCTCGCAACACAACATCCAACAGCACTCGTCATATAACATACCCGTATACCCGTATAACCATAAGGGTAACATATGATATGCACAACTAACCATATCTCAACCAATTATTGGTGTAGAAACTACCGTAGATTTAAAAAGCATTTTACTCTCTGTTCTAATCTCACTGTATTTGGATTATTGTTCCTATGATTTATGATGAGGATTTTATGTCAAGTAATCTATCCAAATTCCTTTGAACTGAAATAAAAAGGGGCCGCCTTGATGGTACAAATTAGGAATATCAAATAAAATAAAAAGCCACCTTCCCGCACTTATTGTTTCTAAAAAGTATACGCAAATCTGAAAAATGGCCTTATCAGAGAGGTTATCAGATATATGCAAGAACTCACGGTACATCTTATCATAGTAGTTGTACAGGAAAGGATAAACTCACTTTTTGTTGAAGTCATCGTTGAACTTGACCTCTAAGAAGGTGACGGTACCTCTCTGCCCGGACCCTGTGATAACCGCATCGTCAAACAACGCCGAGCGACGTTGTGCCATGACGTCATCGCCCACCGTCAACATGACGCTCGGGAAGATGAGGCTCTCGGTGACGTCACTGACGTTGCCGTCGGCAAACTTGACGTTCCAGTTGGAGTCGGTGCCGGATTGTTGGAGCTTACCGTGGTAGAAATGGTCGTCTTCCTGCCACAACGCAAACACTGCCAGACCTGGAACAAAATTTAGTATTTATACCGCATTAGACGTAAGGCCCAAAAAAAAAAGGTGTGTTTCAGGTTACCCGACCCTACCTAACAAAACAGGGCCGAGCCTAGACATTTTTATCCAATTTTGAAATTTTAAAAAAAATTTAGGTAATTTTTGGGCTATTTCAGAGTCATTTTGATGGTCCACGAGTTGACGCCAGTGTTGGCGAGTCAGCACTGAAGTTTGCGAGTCAATTTTTAGGTACTTTTCATGCCATGGGATCTGTCTTTACAAAACAATTTTGGGGCTATTTCAGAGTCAATTTGATAGTCCACAAGTCAACGCCGTTGTCGACAAGTCAGCGCTGAAGTTTGCGAGTCAGTTTTTGGGTACTTTTCAGGCCAAAGTAAAAAAAAGAAATCCGACCTACCCTACCTAGATTTTCAGACTATGTAACCTGAAACACACCTTCTTTTTTATAGGTCTAATAAGATATTTTGGACAGCACTATAAACCCATGCATCAAGAAAGGGTGACTTTTTCATAATAAAGTAGTATTTATGTACATTGAATACTTATAACATTCTCTGTAATAGCCATATTGACAAGTATGATATCAGGAGTTTCACAAGAGAATCATCTTCCAAAAGGCTCATCATATCACAAAGCAGGATTTTGAGGTCATTTTTATGTATTTATAAGTCATATGTCAGGAATGTTCAAAAATTCAAAAATCAGCAAATTTTCTTAAAAGTCACCCTTTCTTGTTGCACTGGTCTATAAGGATCAATACCTATTCTGCACAATGCAAGCACTGGTAATAGCGGTGTGGCCCAAATAAGCACAAACACCTATTTATTCGCCAAATCTTAAGACTATATAAATAACCCAAAATCTCTCCTTTTTTTAGGCCGATTAAACTCTTAACTACTAGATATGTGTTCATAATATTTGTTAAACACACTGTGCGCTAAATATGTGCCTCTACATGGGTAAAAATCGACACGGTGACACGGCCTTTTTAAAAATCGACATGGGCGACACGGCCCCTTTAAAATTCGACACGGGCGACACAGCCCCTTTAAAAATCGAGGGACACAGATATTTTTATAAGGCCCTAGTATGTTCAATATGTATCAAAATCGACACAACGACCTGTCACTCTTCCTAAAAATTGACACGGCGACACGGCCAAAAAGTTGGGTACCCATGTAGAGGCACAAATATGTTGAATATGGTAAATGTTAATTTTACGTTCATCTGCATATGCCAATTAGTTAGTCTTACCAGTGCTCAGTGCCTTCGGCACCTCTCTCGGATCCACTTCACTCGTCACTGATGGGCTGCACGAGATACAGAAAGAGTTAATTGTGGGCAACAATTTTTTCACCCCCACCCCCCCCCCCTTCCTCCTTGAGGAGTTGATCTTTTTTACGATCCCCATGGGTCGTACTGCGAGCACGCGGAACCTTTCATGCATAGCAATGTTTGAAAACAGGTGTTTTTTAAATTTTTAAAGACCCCCACCCCCATAAAAATTGAGTTGACATTTTTAGCCCTCCTCCTGTTATTAAAGGCTGATCGCTCCCATATAAGCTGCCGGGACCCGCTGATAAAATGCACATAAGCATGCAGTCATTTACATTGTATTAATACCATATACTCCTGGGACAAATATGTCCATTTGAATTGTATCGTATTCTAAGATCACCATGTAAATAAATTTATACGTTTCAAACTCAAATGGTGGGGGTGTAAAGATGACAGTGTGTTACCTTCTGGACCTCGTCGGTGCTGTGGGGGGTAGACTGCTGTCTGGCGTAGGCTGGGTCACGGGCACTGCAGGAACAAAACAGAAGTTTATTCTGCCATAAATTCTCGCTATAAGCCTAAGTCAGATCGCCAGTGCAGCTTATAGGATCGGCATAGTCAGGGTGAGGCTTGTTAGCGAGTTTTTGCTACTACAAAATGTATAGGACAGTACCAAAGTCACTATAATCAGATCGCCAGTGTGGCTTACAAGTCGGCCGAAAGTCGGAGTGCGACTTATACGCGAGTTAGTCTTATAAGCGAGGTTTTACGGTATACTACCAAAAACACTTGTATAAGCCACACCCTATATATAGACATGTTTGGTATCAAATTGAAGCTGAGTTTGATTTGATCAAATAATTTTTGGAGTGGTCTTACCTAAGGTCCTGCCTCGCCCCCGTCCCCTCCCGCGCCCTCTGCCCCGTGACCGACCTCTCCCTCGGTACGACCGGTCCCCCCAGTCCTTCCTCACATTGGACGGTGTTAGCATCTCATCCACGTCCATATCCTCCCCCTCCTCCCCCTCCCCTCGCGGGGTCTCCTGCCGAGCTTCCTTAGCAATGGCGTGTTTAGTCCGAGGGGTGCTCTGAGGGGGCGCCTCTGGTTTTTGGAAACCTGCCCTGGGTGTTGGTACCGCCCTGGGTGGACTCGGTGACTCAGCACTTTTCTGCTCCTGCTGGTTCCCGGCTGCCTCAGGGCTGACTGGGTTAGAGGCTGAGAACAGCGAGGACGACTGGTTGACGACCGACTTGTCTGACTTCTCCGTGGATGTTGATTTCCGTTTCAGCAATGTCTCCCCTCCGCCGATCTCCACGACTTGGGAGGTCAGGTCAGCCACCTTTTTTAAAGTAACAATTAGACTTTATTAGGTAACAGTTACAACAGTCCTCAGCTGTTATTTTATTGGGTTATTGGGTTTTAACGTCGCTTATGTAGGGTTCCCACTATTTTTCAGCCACAGTTTCAACTGACATTTAGTTGATGAAAAATTATATTAACAGATACGTTTGATAAGTACCATAAATTCCGCGGCAACCCACTTTTTTCGCATATACTCGTACCCAAATTTACCCAAAATCTAGAACAAATCAAATGGTGCATAAAATTTGCTGAAAATGTTTTTTTTCTGACTTTTACTTGACCCACATATTTTCTCAGAAATCTAGAAATTAACCGACAAAATATAGCCATTATTTTTTTAACTGACATTTAACTGCCTTTTAAAGTATAGCTGTAAATACTTTGCCACATAAGTGGAGAGGTACCTTAATGTATGAGTTGGCGGAGCTGCTGCTGGTGCGTTTTAACGACCCCCTGAGCGGCTGGTCGAGCTGCTCGGTGGACGTGGACGGCATGAGGGGCAGCGAGTCCATGCTCCGCCACCGGGGCAGCTCAAACGACGTCTGGATCTGGGCGTCCGTCAGCTGACGTGTCACCCCCAGCGACGGGCGGCTCTGTAGGGAGGGACGGCCGCCGGAACCTGGGATTTGAATTTTAAAGGTCTTAACCCTTTAATGACAGCAAGTCGCTAAAATATGAAATTTGTTGTCATGATTCTCTAATACAGCACCGGCGAGTAACTCCGGCGAGTAACTCCGGCGAGTAACTCCGGCGAGTAACTCCGGCGAGTAACTCCGGCGAGTAACTCCAGCGAGTAAGACTCCTACCTGACCCTGATGACACCCAGCCCCAGAGGAGGAGAGCAGGTTGTGGGGAGTCAAGGGCTCAAATCTTGAGCCCTTAACTCTTAACTTCTGGAAACGTGGAGGAGAAATGGGTGGGTGATGTGACGCTTAATAGAATTTAAAGTTTTTCAAATGTTTTTTAGCTTAAAACAATTAGTTAATTTCACTTTGCGCTTATTACATCAAATACGGTACATTGATTACCGGGTAGGCCACTTAAAATTGATTATCAGCTTACTGTTTTGGAAAAATTCGGTGAGGGAGGGAGGCTTTTTTTATGTAACGTAAAACCTCGCCTATAGGTCGACCTCACTTATAGGTCGAATTGGAATTTTGAGGAAAGAAATCGACCTATAGCAAAATACATTGAACTTTAGGAAAACCCCACTTATAGGTCGAATTGGAGTTTGAGATTTTTTGGGGGGCAAACCCCACCCTAAACCCCCCCTAGAGAAGCTTTTTCCAAGGCCAAAATGACTATTATTTCTGGTATCTTGCCCTTTAGACAACCCCCTACAAAGAGATTTGGGTTTACAGGGATAAAATCTAAGAAAAAAAGGTATGTTTTCCAGTATTAAGAATGAAGTTTTTTTTGGCTCTTTAATTGGTTTACTATTTTCCAAAACCCCACCTATAGGTCGAATTGGACTTTTGGCAAGAAAAATCGACCTATAGCAAAAATTAATTCCAAATAAAAATCGACCTATAAGCGAGGTTTTACGGTATATACTTTTTTCTGGAGGTGCGGGAGGGCCTTTTTTCTTCTTTTTTTTTGCATAAATCGATGGTCCGCGCATATAAAAAAGGAGTAAAATGCCCTTTAAATTTCGCCATTTAAATTTCGTTTCTACCCCTGTTAACAGTTGAGATATTGGAATTTTTGCAACTTGTCATCTGAATTTTTTTAGATGCAGCCTTTTTTTTTCTCAAAATGTGAAAAAAAGGACCAATGTGGCTCCTTTTAGAGGATGCACGCGGTGTCAGAAAAGCTGATATAAATACATTTTAAGTGGCCTTAAGGGGGGTGGTGGGGTATATCAACGACATTCCTACCTGAGCCGGACGACACGCGCCCCCCTGAGGACACAGACAGCAGGTTGTGGGGGCTGGTGAAGGTACTCCCGGTCTTGTTACTCGTCGACTTAGACAACGAACTGATGTCAGCCAGGTCCCCTGACGTCAGCGACTGCACCGAGCGAGACGGAGAGATGACGTCATCGACTCGCTCCTTGTGCACCTCTTGGATCTCATCTACCAACTTCACTGTCTGCTCATTGGTAAAATGAGGAAGAATATTTGTAAAACACGCAAAGATTGTCTTTTTTACCTCAAGACGCATTTGAGTAATATCATCTGGGGTTTTAATAAGTTAATAAGGAAGAATATGTTGATTTAAAACTTAAGCCTTTGAGGATGTAATAGTGCATTCATGATACATGAATGCAGCCCTACTAGCCATGATGCATTCATGTCTAATGCTGAATGTGTGTCCTGTGTTAATGATAAATATGAATGTAGTCGTACATAGTCATAAATATGAATGTCCTACTACGAATTGTTTTTTGATTACTAAGGGAGTGTTCATTTATTAATTACAGGGGGGGTGGTGAGATTTCGCGCGGAGGGGCGAAATTTTTTTACAGCCCCCCTCGAGAGCGCATGGAATATTTTGTGCCCCCCCTCGCCGACGATTTTTCGCCCCCCCCCCTTTGAATTATAGTAACACACGGCCTTTTTTCCTAAAAAGGGGCTTACATTTTTACGTTCCCCCCCTCGAGAGGGGTCAGAATTTTTTACGCCCCCCTGTAAATTATAAATGAACACTGCGTAATAGAAAACGTTTATTTCAAAATGTTCGATTTTTTTTCTTAAGGGGTTCTTCCTATAGGCGAAGTTTTATGTTATGTGCCATTTAGCAGTAACTCAAAACTGGACATCAATAAGTTGACTTTATTATATGCAACACCAACCCTATTTCTAAGGTTGAAAGAGGCAAAATATTTCGCAATAAGCCTTGAGGGATGAAAGAGGCAAAATATTTCGCAATAAGCCTTGATACAAATGTACTCACGGTCTCCAAGTCCTGTTCGGACACCTTGTGCCCGTTGACCCACGTCTCTACTTTCCGCACGGTGGTGTGAGTGACGATGGTTTTCGACACGTAGCGGAGCTCGGTGCCCGTCTGGCTGCCGTCTCCGCCTTCACCCGCCTGAAACAAGACCAACGGGTTTATTAATTATCTTTATAACGGCCGCATAGTGCATTAGTGCATCATACCTTTGCAGGCTTGGTCGTCATGATGCATGAATGCAGCCCTGGTGAGTATCTTGAAGCTTATATATTATTACAGCGAACAGTCTTTGCGAAAGCATGCAGGACAGTGGCAATGTCCTTTTAAAATGCCACCGGTCCTGCAAATTTACAAGTGTAGCAGGACCGAATGTCCAGTCGCATGTTGGGTTTTTCTGAACTAAATGAAATTTGTATGTCAATGTATTGTGTAAAGCTATATATCTATCCTGATTTGGCCATAAATGATTACAAATAAATTGTATCTTTTACGGACAAAACTCTTTTATACTTAAATTGCAGAAATCATCAGGTATGTGGCTATCCGGTCCTCAAAAAATGCAGCCGATCCTTCAACATTGAAAATTTGCAGGACCGAATGTCCTGTGGGATGAAAAAGTTTTCGCGAAGACTGCAGTGAACATTACATTCTGCAAATTGATATAGCTAACAACAATATGTTCAGCTGGACAGAAAGACAGCATTACAATCTTAATTCCTTTAATCTTCCACTGTTGTATGCCCTGTGATGAGCTGTTGGTTATCATCTTAAAAAAACCTTTGTAAGGCCACTTAAAATTGATTATCAGCTTTGCGGACAACGCCCGCATCCTCTAAAAAGGGCCGCATGGGTGATTTTTTTCATCTTTTGAGAAAAAAAAAGGCCTAAAATGGCCGCATCTAGGAAATTCCTATGACAAGTTGTAAAATGATCAATATCTCAGCTGATAATAAGGGTAAAAACCTAATTTAAGAGGGGGTTTAGACCTAATTTCGAATGGCAAACCATCAATTTTCTAGAAAAAAAAAAAAAGGCCCTCCCGCCCCTCCAGAAAAAAGTGTAACAAAAACAGTAAAAGTTTATGCATTTCTGGGAGTACAGGCTGGGTTGGCCAACAGCTCACATACCGGTAGTTAATGTTTTCTATCCCTATTTAATAATAAGGCCGTTTTATTATGATTACAGATCCGCCTATGCGATTTTGGCATTTTGCAAAAAAAATTATCTTGCCCCTGGAATTTTTGGAGAATTTGACAAAAATAAAGAGAAAAAAGGTATATGCTGACCAGCAAAAAACAGCATCAGGCCTTTCAAATTGGAGATGCTTTCAACATATCTTCATTTGGTTTTTCTAAATTCTTGCTTTTTTTTCTCTTTTATTTTTTGCCACCCCCCTCCCCAAAATATTTGCCATAAAAGCCCTAACTCCAAGTTATCAAAATTAGGTGGCCTAATATTTCAAAAAAGTTATTTCTCACTGACCCCCGCTGTGGACTCGCGGCCCCTGCTTGTACTAGTTTCTTTAGCTGCCTTCCCTGTGGTCTGCCCAGCGTCGCTGCTCCGACCCCGGCCCTGGGATCCTCCTCGCCCGGACGAGGGAGTCTTATCTTTCACCTCCTCTCCACCAGCCGCTTTCTTCCCGCCAGTTGAACCAGGATTGTCTGCCAGGTTTGCCGTAAAGATGTTCCTCGGCGTCTTGTGGCTTTGTCGTTTGCGGAACGTGTCTTGCGGTCGGAGAGTCGGCGTGTCTGTGGGACGCCGGTCTTCTGGAACTGGTGGATCTTCCTGTGAAGATATGGAATGCTTAGTTATCAATTCAATTTCAATTCAATTCGATTTATAAAGACCATTAGCCTACAATTCAGTCTACAAAGAAATGCAGCTATTAAGGGAGTGTTCATTTATCAATTACAGGGGGATGGTGAGATTTCGTGCAGAGGATTTTTACGCCCCCCCCCCTCGCAAGCGCATAGAACGTTTTGTGTCCCCCCCCCCTCCTTTGAACTATAGTAACGTGGGCTTTATTGCTTCAAAGGGGCTGCATTTTTTACACCCCCTCCCTTAGCCCTTTAAAGACGGATGTGGCTAAAAGATGACATTTGTCGTCATGATGCAGCAATGTAGCCCCAGCAGTAACTCGCTGGTGTTGCATCATAAGACCCTTCCGCACAGTCTGAACCCCATAGAGAGGATATGAAACTGTTGCTTGAATGCAGAACTGGTGAGTTACTCGCCAGGGCTGCATTACACGCATCATGAAGACCAAGGGCATGATGCACTAAGGTACCATTCCGTCTTTAAATGCTTTTTAATAAGGGTTAAGAGGGGTCAGGTTCAGGAGGGGTGGGACATTTTTACGCCCCCCCCCAAACCACCCCCCCATAACTAATAAATGAACACTCTCTAAGAGCTTGCTCAGAGGACATAAGAGGATACTGCATGTCCTTCTATAAATCACAAATATGATAATCCACAAATATCTTTTAATGTTTTAATAGTTGCATATCCTCTAGCTAAAAGGGAGTGAAAATCTTTTTGTTTCCCCGCTCGAGGGGTTCAAAAATGACCATTCCCTGACATCTCTAGTCGGGGATGTGATTTGGACCATTACACAGCAAAATAGAACAAATATCTGTGTATCAAAATAACAAGTACCGTAAAACCTAGCTTAGAAGCCGCGGCTAGTAGGAGAGTCAGATCGGCAATGCGGCTTATAGGACCCGGCCAAACTGGGGGGGGGGGGGGGGGGGGGTGAGGCATGCAGCCCTTAGCTGAGAAAGCTGTTACTACTCATGGACACCCCACGGGCCACGGGGAGGCAGTACGGGCCGCCTAGAGGCCAGACAGGGCCACCAGGAGGACTCGATGTGGGGCTCTTACACTTCTAAAGGCTACAGTTAGGGGTGCAGCTTATACGCGAGTTTTTCTCTGGGCGCATTCAGAGGGTCTCTGCGGCTTAAAGGATCGGCCCAAACTCGGGGTGCAGCTAATACGCGAGTTCGGCTTATACGTGAGGTTTTACGGTAATTATGACTTGCCTGTGTTGATGGTTTAGTCTCGCTTCCACTTCCTACTTTTCCCTTCTTCTTTGCTGACGCTTTTAACGCCCTTTTTTCCAACTCGAGTGCCTCTTGATCGGTCGGCGGTATGATCCCTGATTCAAAGGAATCTAGGTCTGAGCTTTTATCACTAACATTAGGTTCATCAAACTTATCACTTTTGTCAACAGCTTCAGTCTCCTCTGGGATGACCCTGTCTGTCCTATTTGACCTTGAAGCACTGTCTGACCTTGAAGCACCCTTTGACCTTGAAGCACCCTCTGATGCAGCAGTCTCTGAAGCACCCTTGGATTTCTGGTAACCAGGAAGGCTTTGGGAACCTTTCGCCCTCTGTGAACTCTTTGACCTCTGGGAACCTGCCTTCTGACCTTCAGACGACCTCTGTGAGCCTGCCTTATGACCTTCTGACGACCTCTGTGACGCCGCCTTATGACCATCTGACGACCTCTGTGACCCCGCCTTGTGACCTTCAGACGACCTCTGTGTACTGGATGACCTTGGTGCACCGACCGCTGGGACCTCTACCGACACCACATCGGGTACAGATTGAACCTTGGCTACTTCTCCGACCGGGTTCTTTTCTTGACTACAGTGGATTAACTCAGTGTCGACTTCCATCGCTTCATCCCCTCCAGGCTCATCCCGCGGGGAGGGGGTCTCCAGAATGGACTCGGGGTCTCCAGCACCAGATCTGATGGTGGTATACAGGTCGTCGTCGCTGACAGTGTCTTCTACCAGTGTGGCCGTGGGTCTGACCAGGACTAAGTCGTCACGTGGGACAACCGTTAAGATGGTCACCTCCTCTTCTGTATTATCACCACTGTCCTCCGCCGTCTCAGATGACTGTCGGTCTCTCGTAGATCTAGACGGAGATTTAGGAGATATTGATTTGTCACCCTTCTGCTCCCTCTGACTTCTTTGAGACGGCCTTTCTTGGTCATTACCTAATTGACTTGAATATGCGAAGGGATCCTCACTGTTCGAATAGAAAAGAATCATTTTAGCCCCTTAAGTTATTATTATTGTTCATCAAAGTTTTGCTGATTTAAAAATGATGTTCAGATTTCAGTGAGACATTGAGTGTATAATCTTTCTTTTTTTTTATATGAAAGAAAAATTAAGAATATTATCACAATATCATGAGCAGGTGAAATCTTCTATGCAAAGGGAAAGCAACGTGTTCTAATACATCAAGTCTAGAAGTGCCACTTATTCGTCAACAAAGATTAGGAATTCTTGCAATTTTTGTATATTCTCTGTAAGAATTTGACATTTAGATGCAGAAAAAAAAACTAGGATTAGGAATTCCTACAAAATTAGGAAAAGTGGCTTCTCTGTGAGTCACCCACCTTTGAGAATCAATGGTGATTTCCTGCGTCTTGTGGCGTACATTGCGCGCCCTCTGGAATATGGAGGAGGGAAGGGACTGACTCTCCTCCGTGTCTGCTACGCTGTCCACGTGGGGGCCTGGAACAAATCAAGACTCAGGTTTATTTTGATTGATTGATTGATTGTTTGATTTGTTTAACGTCCAAGCGTACACAGTACCCTATGGGACTTCTCAGGTTTGATCGGACAATAGGTCCTTTCTTTTCTCATTTTAAAGGTGCGCATAATTTGATACCAAACATGCTTTCAGGTCTTTAGAGTAATAACCAGAGTCTGCCATTTCAAATTTCGCTTGTTGCGGTTACAATCACTGATAAGACACACCCTGACTGGTACCTTGTCCCTGGGTAACCATCACTTCCAGGGAGGTGCTTGTGTCCAGTCTATCAGTTCTTATCAATGCAAGCTGCCGCAATGAGATCCAGCTCCGGCTAGGCGGGTTATATGAGAGTAGTTAAGGCCACACCAAATAAAAGAGTTGATCTACGGATTTTGATTTTTGAAAATATGGTGCGAGCGAGCGAAAAAAAAATTTTAACAATTTTTTTTTGTCTGCGGATTTTAACCTTATATGAAGTGGAGTGGGCAACATTTTCAATTTTCCTGAGGGAATTTCTTTTTGCAAACTCCCAAATCTGGCTATCGATCAGAAAGAGTGCCACCAAAAAAAAAATCAAAAATTTAAAAAAATTCAAATTTCTCAGAAAATGATGCGGGTGCATCTGTAGACACTTTAAGAAAAAAAAAGCGTTTTCGAAAATATGGTGTGGGAAATCCGTAGACCGACTTTTTTTTTGGTCTGGCCTAAGTGCCAACATTCATAAACCAGATAGCGTTATACAATTTTCTAGGGTTTACATTCAGGTTATACGCAAGATCTGCGTTTATATGCAGGAATTCATAGTACTACCACAGGCCTCATGTCATGACGATAAAAAAAATATTTAAAAAAATCTGAACTACACTTACGGCTGAGCTGGAACATGGGCATGGACTGTTCTGTGTTTTCCTCCTCGTCTTGGGTCTCCACCATACCAAGTGTCAAAGACGGGGCAGGCCGCTTCCTGCAACCACATCAACACCAAAGTTAGTATATCAGTTGGGATGACCGGAATTGAATTTTAATGATACTTGCTAAAACTGTTGTAAACATGTCTCTCTGGTTAATGTAGTACACACTTCCTATCACAATGATGCCTAAAAGATTTTAGGTAAAGGATCTAGTCACAATAATATCTGTAGCTTTAACAGAGAGAACCCAAGCCTGGTCAGCCACATGATATGTGGTTCCATCTGTTGTACATATGTAGACCTAAGCGTATGTCTCAGGGGCCTTGAAGGTATAGGATTATAATTAACTCTGTAGACAGCACACAGGTGCCATCTAGTGTGTTATAACTTTAAATAACAGAGAGACACGATTGGTAAACAACATTAATTTTTTTATAAGGAAATATTCAGGGAACCCAGTGAATGCATATTGCTCTCAGATATTTAATACGTTGGCATAAGATTTAGAATATCACCTTGATCCTCACAAGGCCAAACCCCCAAATTCGACGCTGCAGCAGCTGGGATACCAACATTAACCCTTTATGGGTTAAACAGCCTATGTCAGCATGATACATGAATGCAGCCCTGGTCAGTTTTCTCAACAGGGCTACATTCATATTTTATTCCCTTACATATCCACATGGCTGTGTCTCATGAGATGGGGCCAAGTGTGAACATCTTTGACCGGGTGCCAGCTTTTACCTGAGGCCAGCTTTGACCGGTTTGATAGAAAAGGGTTTATTAAGGGCATTTGAAGATAAAAATTGGCTGAAAAGGTTAATGGATGCTACAACACTTTACATTGGTACTTAGTAGCCCATTTATATCTCAATCTGCCCTAAAGAAACCCTTTTCTATCAAGCCGGTCAAAGCTGGCACCAGGTCAAAGCTGGCACCCGGTCAAAGCTGGCACCCGGTCAAAGCTGGCACCTGGTCAAAGACCCTCACACTTGGTCCCATCTCATGAGACACAGCCATGTATATATACAACTATCACTGCAACAATCACATGTTTATATGTACACTCAATGATGAAAGTGACCAATGTAAAAAGAACTTGAAAAGTTCAAATTGAGGCTCCTGAATAAAGGTATTCTACAGTTTAAGTACAGGTCTTTGCAACAGAACTTTCAGGGAAAAACTCTTTACCCCGGCTATAAGATCTTTTTTTTTTTTTCATGAAAGCCAATTGCTTCCTCCCCCCCCCCCCCATAGTGGGTTAAAGGTGGGATTTCGCTGCATCAAACTACACAGAAAACATATATCTTTAATGTAGTATGGGCAAGTCTGGGCTCGGCTTACAGGTGGGGTGGCCCACACACAAGGTTTTACAGTATTGTAAAACCTCGCATAGATATATAAGCTTAACTCGCGTATAAGCCGCACCCTGACTTGGGGCCGATCCTATAAGCTGCGTTGCCCATCTGATTTTACTGACTTTAGTACTGTACCATAGTGGCAAAAACCTGTGTATAAGCCGCACCCCGAGCCTGGGCCGATCGTATAAGCCGCACCGCCAATCCAACTCGTACTAGCCGCGGCCTTTACACAAGGTTTTACAGTAGTACTGGAGGCTTATATAGGAACCTCCTTGTTAATATTTCCTATATACTTACGAGGGAGATTCTTTGTCCGTTTGTCGCTGACTGTATTTGTCCGTTTGTCGCTGGCTGGATTTGTCCGTATGTAGCGGGCTATATTGGGGCGAGTCGTCTGGCTGATGGCTATGTTGGAGCGCACGCTGTGAACCGCTCTGTGACCTCTGTGACCCCTTTGACCCCTGTGACCTCTGTGACGCAGCCCGTGACTGACTCCGCTCTCCGTCCTCAGCTTCATCGTCTGACTTCTGCTGACTCATCTCTGGGCCTGGAATCATTATTAAAGTTAGAAGTAAATTTGATTAATGGAATCCAATTTTGTTTATTTTCACATGGCAGGGCTGGCTCCAGTAAACATTAAGTCGCCAAACCGGCTGTCCTGGGAAAACTTACTCTTTATTTTTATTGACATGTGATGGCAATTTTATTCATTAACACCTGACGGTCATGTGTTGACACTTGACGCTGTCATAACTGGAATTGACACATGGCAGTTGACACATGACAGTTGATACGTGACAGTCACGCATGACAGTAACACCAGACTTGATGCGGACACATGGCAGTTGTCAAGTGACAGTTGACACACAACATCTGACACATGACAGTAATATGTTGACACATGACAGTAATGTCATACTTTGACACATGGCAGTCAACATGAGTTGACACATGGTGGTCGCCATGTGACAGTTGACACGCAACAGTTGACACATGACAGTTGACACAGAACACTTGACAATTGATATATGACGGTTGACACATAACAGCTGTGTTAGTGACACATGACAGTTGACACATGAAAATACTTAGGTAGACAGACTACTCAGTATATCGCCGACACCCACAGAGTACTCAGCCTGCGTGTGCTGCTTGTGTTGACACATGACAGTAATGTTGTACCTTGAGTTGACACATGACATTAACACCATACATGATGTCAACACATGACAGTTGACACACGGCAGTTGACATGTGCCAGTTGACACATGACATGAACACTTTGACACATGACAACCATGTGTTGACACATGACTTTCATGTTTCAACACAATACTGACAGTTGAAACATGACAGTTGACAAGCGACTGTTGACACACGACAGTTTACACATGACACAAGTGACAATGACATGATAATGACATGATAATGACATATGACAGTTGACACATGACAGTACTCATCTTGAGTAGAGAGACTAGAGAGAAAATGCGTGTGCCCCGTGCTCTGCGTGGTGCACTTGACACGTGACGGCAATATTCTGTGATGACACATGACAATCATGTGTTGACACATGACACCATACTTGAGATGACACATGACCGTTGACACATTACCGTTGACACATTACCATTGACACATGACCATTGACACATGACCATTGACACATGACTGTTGACACAAACTTTATACTTAACTTTGACACACAACAGTTGACACACGACAATTGACACACAACAGTTGACACATGACAGTTGACAAAATGACAGTTGACACATCAGAGTAATTACTCACCTTGAGTAGAGAGACGACTCAGTATATCGCTGACACCTACAGAGTACTCGGCCTGCGTGTGCTGGGTGCTCTGCGTGTACTGTGATGTGCACTTGACACATGACGGCAATATTCTGTGATGACATGACAATCATGTGTTGACACATGACTTCAACACCATACTTGAGTTGACACATGACCGTTGACACATGACCGGTGACACAAACTCCATACTTAACATTGACACACGACAATTGACACGCGACAGTTGACACGCGACAGTTAACACAACAGTTGACACATGACAGTTGACAAAATGACAGTTGACACATCACAGTAATTACTCACCTTGAGTAGAGAGACGACTCAGTATATCGCCGACACCTACAGAGTACTCGGCCTGCGTGTGCTGGGTGCTCTGCGTGTACTGCGTTGTGCGCTGGGTCTGGGAGAGGTGAAGAGCCAGGTCCTGTGACATCCCCTGGGACATACCCCCCTCCTCCTCCTCCCCCTCCACCATCCGAGGAATCTCCGGCTCGTCTAAACTATCACGCCGGCTTTCTTCCCCGTGTTTTTCTACCGACCCCTCCTTTTGTGTGTTTTGCGTTGATTGCTGGCTCTGTTGTTGACTCTGCTTGGCTCTGCTAGAACTTTGTAAAAGTTTCTTTGAAATTAACTCAATACGTGATAAACCTTTGTGATCTGCACGTTCAGTTGGACTGCGGGGATCGGTCGGTGATTTTGCCGTGTGAAGGGGAGAATGTAGAGGAGAATGTGAGGATTCCTGTGATTGTGACGGGCGTTTTGGTCGGCCGGGCGTCAAACGCGGGAAGTCAATTTCCGCATCAGGTGATTGCTGTAAAGTAGATCGCATCGTGTTTATATGAATTTTCAAATGAGGTCTAGTCTCAATACTATAACAGTAGTACATGATGAAAAGTAAATTCATGCTGATGCAGTTTTAAGAAAGCTTCTGAGATCTTATCAAATTTAGAATTTACAAACTTTCCAAAAATTCTCCAATTTCTCGGGTCAATTACTAAGGAGTTGTCTTCATATAAGGGAGTGGTCATTTTTTAACAACAGGGGGGTGGTCGGTGGATTTTCACGCGAGCGGGTCGAAATTTTTTTGGTCCCCCCCACGGAAGGGGTCACAAATTTTTTTCGGTCCCCCCCTAGGCAGGTTGAAAATGAGTGCGGCCGACCCCTTTGAGCTATAGTAATGCGCGGGCTTTTCCGCTAAAAAGGGGTGTAATTTTTTTGGTCCCCCCCTCAAGAGGGGTCCAAATTTTTTTGGTCCCTCCCCTTCAAGGGGTCCAAATTTTTTTGGTCCCCCCCCAAATCCACCAACCCCCCCCTGTTGTTAAAAAATGACCACTCCCTAATATCATAGTTATGATAATAATATCATAGTTTTTATTTTATTAACTATATAAAGATTCACGACCTGATCGGAAGAGGGAATGTTAAACCTTTATTAAGGATGGCATGATGCATCATGTCCTTAGTTACTCGCCAGGGCTGCATTATGCATCATGTCAACCCTATGGGTTTGAGACAGTCCCGAAGGATCGGCATGATGCACAAATGCGGCACTGGGGAGTTATTCACCAGGGCTGCATTGGTGCATCATGAAGACAAATGTATCATCTTTTAGCGACATGCCGTACTTAAAACTGAGTTAAAACTGTGTTAAAACTGAGACAGACAAGTATGGTGCCCTTACCTGTAACGTTTCTGGGAGGTGCAGGGCCCAGACCTGGGATACTTCCGACTCTGTCTTCTCCCCCGTGTTATCGTCCTGGTCCTCGGGCAGCTTTGGTTTGTCGTTCAGTATGTCCGCAGATGTCGGCCGGCTACCGTCTGAGATGTCACTTTCTGGGAGGCTGATCGACCCTAGAGGCTGCCCGTCCTGAAACGAAATCAAACAATTTAGATTACCATAAAACCTCTCCTTTAAGATGACCCTTTCTTAAAGACGACCCCCTACTTTGTAGCAAAAATCTGTCTTGTAGGAAAAATAAATCCCAAAATAAATCTGTGTTAAAGGTGGGGTTATACGGTTGTCTATTTAGTCAACTATTATTCTTTTTTTTACAAATTTCTTTTTCTAAATCGACCTATCGACCCTCCTTTAAGACGACCCCCTACTTCGAGAAGAAAATTCGTCTTGTATGAAAATGACTTTAGATTTGTTTCCTCTTTGATCCTATATAATCAAACCCCATCTTTAAGACGACCCCCTTCTTTCAGATAGAAATTCGTCTTGTAGGAAAAATAAATCCCAAAATAAATTCGTCTTAAAGGCGGGGTTTTACGGTATTTATCATTGGCCATGTTACTGGAACACAACATGAATTATCAAAGACGTATTGTGTTCCACTACACAACCTAACTAATTAATCATAAGAAAATCATGGCATGAAATCTCTGTTCTGTACATACTTGTTTTTCCCATTTTTCAACTCTTGAAAATCGCAGTGAGAACCGTGACATTGTTTGAATAAAAAAATCTTACAAAATCTTACAAAAATCTTACAAATCTTACAACTTTTTTTTTCAGTGTGTATGATTTGACCAAGATCAGCAGTATTTTCTTTTTTGTTTTTTATGATTGATTGATTGATTGATTTGTTTAACGTCCTGACATACATCGGGTTTATCTCAAGTTAGCGAGGCAGCCATCTTTAAAAAGTAGTAGTCTTGCCTCGTAGTAGGACAGATATTTATGCTATTAAATATGAATCTCTTTTATAGACTTACGGGTATATTGAGTAAGGCGGGTCTCAGGCTGTTAGAGCTACTAGAGCTGCCGTTCCGCGTCCGCTCACTACCTCTGCTGCTACTGTCTGACTCTGCTGCCTGAGAAAGGGATCGGTTAACATTTAATGACAGCATTATCAGGATTCCCACTATTTTTCTGTCATGGTTTTAACTGACCAAAAAATCTTTCAATTGCCACATTTAGTACCATACATTTCGTGGATAACCCTATTACGTATATAACCGCACTCAGATTTTTTTTTAATCTAGCAGTCAAATGATGCATTCTGTAAATTTTGCTGAAACCATTTTCTTATAAATCTAAAAATTAACTAAGAAAATACGACAATTCCTTTTTAACTGACATCTAACTGACTTTTAAAGGAAATAAAACTGAACTGACTTTTAACTGATGGGCGGTAACCGTAATAGTGTGCTACGCCTTTAGTAGGCATGATGCGTGAATCACTGAATGGCAATTCTACCCTGGCAAGTCGAGGAGGGTATGGGCCAGTCGACCACCAATGTGTGCATGGCTGCTATTGGCTACACTATGACACCATTACTCGGGATTCCCCCTTTGAGCAGTTTGGGATCTGGGATCTTCAGTTGGCAGAATGGTTATCAAACCTACCCGGTAGATCATTCTGTCGCAGGACTGTATTGCGACTAGATTGAGACTTCTACTCGAAAACTATAGGATTGTTCAACAAAACCTAATAAACCAATATGGCGAACCACAAATAAGGATGGCTTTCAGTACCTGTTCAGCGGGGGGTGACTCCTTCTCCAGACGAGGGGGTGGCATGCGGGCCCGGTCTTCCCGCGAGTTGCTCTTCTTTGGGGTGACTTTCCGAACGCCCCCCAGCGCTGCTCTGAAACGCTGGCTGCCGTACTCACTTGTGTCTGAGGGGGAGGTAGCAAGAGGTGTTAAATACCACATAGCAGATAGGAGACAGAATGCATTGTTTATTTCTAATGGATACAGCCAAATCAAAAACTGGATATTCATTCCTTGGTTACTCATTCAACTAATAGTGAATTCAGTTCTAAAACTTTAGTTCAAAATGTTGGAGATTGGGAATTCTCATCTAGAAATTTCTTTGAAAATTTGACATTTTGTACATTTTGTACAAGTAGTAGGAAAAGTGACACCTCTGAAATGTTCTTGTGTTGGTGTACAGACTTCCGGTACACACAAAACTGTAGATACCGTTATATCCCTCCTATAAACCGAACCCCCGACGTGAGGAAAAAGTTCAACCCATGCAAATACATCTAAAAAAAAAAAATTCTCTTTGTTCTAATGTATTAGACTCCCACCTTAAGGGCGAAATTCAGAATGCCTAATTTTTTTCCCAGATACTGAAACGTACATTTCAGTGAAACTGGAAAAGCGCTGAAATTTTAAACAATTTCTAGAGAGTACCAGAATTCTCCGTACGTTAAAATAAACAGTCAAGGGAAAATATCAATCTAAAAATGCCAAATAAAATTTGTCCTGTAATTTTAAGGTACCGTAAAACCACGCATATAAGCCTAACTCGCATATAAGCCGCACCCTGACTTTGGGCCGATCCTTTAAGCCGCACCAGCGATCTGAATAGGGTGGCTTTAGTACTGTACTATAGGAGCAAAAACTTGCGTATACGCCGCACCTGGACTCTGTACCGATCCTATAAGCCGCACCAGCGATCTGATTCGCGTACTAGCCGCGGCTTATAGTCGAGGTTTTACGGCAATATCTCTATTTCTCTCACACTGTACGTACCCTCAGACATGTCGGTGGGAGAGCCGGGGACGAGGTAAGGGACGGAGCTGCTGTACGTGTCCTGAGAAGCCGGCACGTAGCCCAGCGACTGACTGAAACACCACATACTCCATTAGGCCACACCAAAAACAAAAAGTTGGTCTACAGATTTTCTTTTCCAAAAGTAGGTGCGGTAGGGCGATTTTTTTTGTCAATTGATTTCAACCTTAAAATAGGGGGACGGGCGAGTTTTTTTTTCTTTTCCTGAGGGAAAATCTCTTTTTAATTTTTACAAATATATTTTCTGGCTAACAATTACAGAAAATGCCACCAAAAAAAAAATTAAGAAAATTCCACTTTTTCAGAAAATGATGCAGGCACTGTCCGAAGACACTTTTTTTTTCAAAAAAAAAGGAAGAAATTTACATTTTCAAAAATATGGTGCGGCAAATCCGTAGACCAACTTTTTTATTTGGTGTGGCCTTAGGGCACATTTAACCACAGTATACTCAATTACCGTGATATGGGGCAGGTTAAAACTGAAGATACAAGCCCTAGAGTAATGAATAATATCATATGCAAATTAAAGGTATTCGTTTAAAGATTTGTCATTAAATACCATATTAGGCCTATCTTAATCGTTATACAAAATTTGGTATCCCGTTCTGTAAAATTAGCAAGCTACAAAACTGATTGTCCTGCATGGTGAATTTTTTTTTGCAAAGTCTAAAGATGGAAACTTTTTTAAAGAATCCTGATCGAGTCTTACATGGTATCGATGGTGGGTGGTGAGTAGCCCTGCCCCGAGAAGTTGAGTGACTCGAGGTGTTCTGCGGGTGTCAGGATCGGTGGGAGGTCGTCGTCTACCGGGCCCTCTGTAGGTGTAAAGGTATGTCGTGAACAAAACATACAGAATCCACATTCAACTCCTGTATTGTTTCTATTCCTAAGCTACACCCACTGTAAATTCTCTTAATAAGCCTAGCCCTCATATAAGCCGCACCCCTAATCTTATAAGCCTCACTGGGGTTCTGACTCTTGTACAAGCCGCGGCTTCTACGCGAGAAGTTACAGTACCGTAAAAACTCGCGTATAAGCCGCGGCTAGTGTAAGTACGCGAGTCAGACTCTTTTAATACCAAACATGCCTATGCCAAAATCTGATAAAAAAATATATTCTCTCATATATTTTAAAGAACCATACCATCCTTTTTACTTGTCCGGGGTTCATCCCCTGTAAGGCCATTAAAAAGGCCCAAGTTCCATGAGTTATTTACATTAGGCTACCCTATATAAAATAGTTTAACACCGTACTATCCTTTTTACTTGTCTCGTCCCCAAACAGACATGTGACCTGGCTGTTGATTCATAATGTGACAACAGATAGTACTTAATTTATAAATTCTAAAGACACCTACCATCCTTTTTACTTGTCCCTGGTTCGTCCCCAAACAGGTTCTGTTGTGAGGAGCCTGCGTAGCTGGACATGTCCTGAGACGCGTCCTCCGCCCCCCGCCCAGCGCCCCCCGCTGGTGGCTCCCCCGAGTGGCTCGTGTCGTCTGACGTGTCATGTGACCTGCAGGTGTCATGTGACCGAGAGGTGTCATGTTATATCTTATTTATTTCATTTTAAACTTTTATCATAATGAACAGAATATTCTAGGAACGCATGCAGTCATTTACAATACAGTCGGAATATATGTGAATCATTCATAAGATTATCATCAATTATGTATATTGCCACACCTTCTTCTTTGCTTTGTTACAAGGAAGAATTGAATTTAGATTATAATACTTTATCACAGAGCAAAGTGTTTCATAAGTTTCATAAGATTTTTGTCAACTATCCTAGATTATCTCAGATCTGAAATACACAATTTGAGGACGGCATAATGCACTAATGCTTCATTCATGGTCATGATGCTTGAATGCAGCACTGGCGAGTTACTCACCAGGGCTGCATTCATGTATCATGACGTCCAAGGGCATGATGCATTAGGGCATTATGTCATCCTCAAAGGGTTAATCATAAATAATTAATAATTTATTTATTTATTTATCTATAATTAAGTTACCGGGTGGTGGAGCTGGTGGTGGTCTTGGTGTCGGTCGTGGTACTGGAGGAGGACGACGTGTCCACACGACTCCGCTTTGCCGCCGGCATCGGCAGCCGCTTGGACAAAGTCCGCTTTCTGAGTGTTTAAAGAGAAAAGCGTATGAAATCTTTCACATTGAGGGCTTTCTAAATATTTAAAGAGAAAAATTAATTCACTTGGACAGGGTGAACTTTCCTTTTGTTTAAGGTGTTTTATTCTATTTCATTAAGTAACTGAGGTAAAACTAGAGGAGGGTTCTAGGAATATTTTCCCAGCATTTTTTATCATTGCATGTATGCTCTGACTCAAATCTGACATGGGGTGTTTCAGCAGGGGTGGTGTGCTACCAAAAAAGTACTGTGCCTCTACATGGGTAAAAAATCGACACGTGCGACACAGCCTTTTTAAAAATCGACAGACACAAACATCTTTATACATATATATAATGCCCTAGTATATACTATATGCATAAAATTCGACACAGTGACACGGCCCTTTTGCTAAAATTTGACACGGCGGCACGGTCAAAATTGTGGGGACCCATGTAGAGGCACAGTACTGGCTTCTCATCACCGCGCACATTATTAAAATCGTAATTCGAGGAAAACTCGGTTAAATATTAGTATCGGTAATTAAACTGCCAGTAGTGCAGTGAACTACCGACAGTCATATTTTTCCCTGCTTGGTGATGAGAAACCTTTTTTTGAGTGGCCTTATTCTATGTCTTAATTACCTGGGGGGTGTTTCAGCTGGGGTGGTGTGTTAGTTCTTGTATTATAACTGGGGGATGTTTCAGCTGGGGTGGTGTGTTAGTTCTTGTATTATAACTGGGGGATGTTTCAGCAGGAGTGGTGTGTTAGTTATTGTATTAATATACAGCAGTCCAACATTATAGCACTCCAATGCACTATATGGATATATATCTAAAACTGGACATCGACATCCATGTAACAGAATCCTTCTAACAGAAAGCTATATTTAGTCGAAGTAGAAATCCATGACTATCTATATGAAGGAGAACACCATGTTCATGCCTATGAATATGTCTGAGTGTATGTTCATTTCAAAATTCAAGATTGCAACCATTCATTGAATGCCACCATGCTTTCAATGTAATCTCGAATTGCAGTCGCAGTAATTTGGTACTAATAAAAAAAAATCTATTCCATTTTTCTTTCATGAACAGTTGGCATCCCATAGATTCAAGATGGCTATCACTCATTGAATGTCCCGATGCTTGAAATGCAATCTTGACTTGTAGTTGCATTAATTTGATCAAAAAAACAAATCCTATTTGATTTTTCCTTCATTCAACCCATTCAAGATGGCTACCATTTACTAAATGCCACAATGCTTTCAGTGCAATGAAGAATTGTAGTTGTATTAATTTGATATCTATATAAGAAAATTTCTATTTGATACCTTTTTCAAACACAGTCGGCACCCCATAGGTTAATTTTATACTGTTAAAAAATCCAATTTAGTTGTTTTTTTCATGAAGAATTGGCACCCCATAGGTTCAAGATGGCCACCAGTGATTGAATGCCATAATGTCACGCCACAAAACCCCTTATTATACCTTCATCAATTGTATTACGCCATATTACGTCATATTACGTCATAATTATGATTTATGATTATTAATATTCATATTTATTATTATTTGTAATACGCACAATACTTTATACAGATTTTCAATCCATATGTCCATCAAAGTACACCTAGACGTCAGACATACCTATTTCTCACTAAGCCAAGCCAAACTAACCCCCATGCATAACTAATCCATAGATCACAAGCAGACCCTTATCCCAGGGACAATAGGTAACGGTCAGCCCCTCCAGACGACAAGGCACCGACCGGTCACCTATACACAAAACAAATGAACTATATGTTGACCCCAAGGATTAACTGTCAACACATAAAACAATGCTATAAAGCTGGACACCCTTAATCAGTGTGGCACAGCCAAAGCCACTTGAGCCGGCTGGAGGCCACCGGGAAGGTGGGCGACAAAGCCCCCATGTGTGCATGCTACTTATTATGTAATCCATTACCCATAATGCACTGGACCCAGGCTCCCCACCCGCGGTCCAGCGCACACCACATGTTAAAGCCATGAATATATAATTATCCAATCAAATGTCAAATGTATATTATCCAATGAAAACCACTGTTACATCTACTTCCGGTCACATGGGCACCCCCTCCACCTGCCGGGCACCTGTACTTATACCCCGGTCAGATGGAGGAGGAGATCACTTATCATCTTGCAACCATCAGTAACTTATATACTGAGCCCTAGTGACTGGTACTCTGATATTAATATTATTATTAATAAAAGATACCAAGTATTGAAACTGACGTCTCACCTCATCTTTACGCCCACATTGATGTGGAAGGGTTTTCCCTAGCCACAGAGTGGTAGAGAACCGGGCAACCCTCAGCTACCTGCGACCATGAAGAAATTTTTTAATGCAGAGACACCAGTCCCTCAGTGACCTATCATCACGGAGGCACACTAGGAGCCAGGGACCAGCACCAACATCAGGTCTACAACCCACCAGGAGGAAAGGACCAAGCAACAACAAGCACATCAACAAGTCCACCTCCTGCATCTACAAGGACACAGTAAGACATTCTAAAACAACACTTATAGACACTGTACCTATTATACCTATAGACATAGCTACCCCACCCACCTCTCCCATTCGTGTTGAACCCACTGTCAACATGGCCGGAGACGATCAGGTAGAGGTAGAAAGACAACGAGAACTAGATGATAGGATATCAAGAAAATTAGACGAACAATTAGCGGCCCACAAGGCAGAGTTAGAAAGACTCAAATCTGATATCGCCGAATATAGAAATGTCAAGTCGATTAGCGACCTGGCTAGCGCCATTTCAAAAGCTAACAAGTACACCATCCGTGAACCAACCAAGTTCTCAAAACCAGACATTAAGATGAGCACCAGAAAGTGGTTCACAGACCTAGAACGTTTTGTCAGACTAAAATATCCCCAAGAAGATCACCCCATCCACGTCACCTGCGCAGTCTATTTAACTGGACCAGCATACGAGTGGTACAGTATGCAGCCCACTAGCATACAGGATGATTACGATCTTATAAAGAAGGGACTTATCCACCACTTCAAGGATGTCGAAAATGACATCAAGCTATTGACACTGTCCCAATTTGACCCCACCCTACAAACCATGGAAGAATGGCTAAAGGACGCCAACACTCACTTCCAAAACAAAGGGGTGGACATAGAAGCTGCCATCATCCAGGTAGCCACAGTATTAAACGAGGACTACCGAGAGGCGATCAGGGCGGAAAGTCCTACTACATGGGCCTCCCTCTGCAGAGCACTCAGGTGTGCGTACCTTTATAAGAAGACATCCACACACAAGGTATCATCCCTGTCCAACAACACCCTAGATCCAGTCATAGCTGCTCAGTTAAGGGAGAAGGACAGGGAGAACGAGAAACTAAGAGACCTTCTTCAGAAACAACAGGAAGTTATGGAGACGGAACATACCGTGGCTGCTATGGGGGGTGGTAAACCAAAACCCACCTACCACAAACAAGCAGCTGCCCCTACACACCAATCTCCACCAACTGACTTTGCATTACCACCCAACTATAGGGGGAGGAGAGAGGACTTCGACATCAACTACGTTGACAACATAAGGAAGGCACGTTCAATGGGCCTCATCCCTCCCACCCACCGATTCAAAGGGGGACCCAAAGACATCATAACCCTTCTTCAAACGGGTTCCCTACCCCCACATCACTTCAAGCTCATCCAGAGCCAACAACAGCAACAACAAAGGTGGCAGCCACAACAGCAATCATGGCAGCCACCACAACAACAACAACAATGGCCACAACAACAACAACAACAACAACAACAACAATGGCCACAACAACAACAACAACTACAACTTCAACCAACGCCACAAAACCCCACTCCACAGTACACCATGGCACAGCTCGTCAGCATGATGAACGACCTCACCAAGACGACGGGAAACTAGATTGTCATCCTATGGATAGGCCTCATCAGGATGACAAAACAGTCCCCAACACAGAACAATCAGCATCGCCCATCGACATCACGCCACATGACCCACAGACAATCCACAACGCTGCACCAGTGCGCGGGAAACCTGCCGACGTCCAAGCTACTCTGGAAGTCGTCCCCCCACCACTCCCCGACCTACACATGGAAGAAGGTGAGCAGAGTGTTTTGTTTATCAACATGGTCAATGGCAATATAGATCTACAATTTAAAGATACCAACATCCCCAGTCTAGTAGACACAGGAGCCACCGTCTCTTGCATGAGAGAGGGTCTAGCCTCCACTCTATCGAAACTAGTTCCTCATGAGTTTTCACGAATCAGGTCCAAAGTTTATCTTGCCGATGGAGCATTGTGTCACATCAAAAGAGCTATCAAAATCAAATTCAAAATTCAAGGCAAAACATTCAGCCATCAATTTGCAATTCTTCCAAATTGTTCATCACCAATCATATTGGGAACAGATTTTCTATCAAAGACTAAAAGCAAAATCAATTACTCCACTGACCCAACTCCAAAATCTCAACCAATCAGGGCAGTGAGAGCCATTTCGATACCTCCATTTTCCGAAATGGCCATAACAGGCCAAGTCACATGCTACCACTCAGTCAGTCAAATCAATGGTATAACAGACAATTTTGACAGATCAGACAAACTTCCAAATTACATCGTACAACGTTCAGTCGTGACACCTGACCAAAGAGACAGACACCCACTGATATTATTGAATATCACATCTAGAATCTGCAAAATCCAGAAGGGTGAAATCGTAGCCTTATATACAAAAACAGACATAGACAAAGAAAATAATATATTATCGACAGGCTACGACGACACACAACCCGAGGAGACAGACATAGACATAGACATAGACAACAACTCTACTATCAGTGACAGTGCATCATCAACAGGGTCAGACAAAACATTCTATGTACCAACACCAACATATTCAGAGTATTCTGACTCTGACATGGATCAATCCATGTCAGACGACGAAGATCATATAAATATGGTACAAGAGACGACAGGTCACGACGAACAAGACATAGACAAAGACATGTACATAGGGAAGGACATAGACATAGAACCAGAAAAAGAAAAATCACACGTCTTCCAAAAACCAGACTGCCTCACAGAAGATCAATTTACAACATTTTGCCAATTAATAGAAGAATACGACGACATATTCGTGGGAAAAGATAATATGATTGGAAGAACCCATCTGTACACCCATAAAATCAACCTGATCCCAGACGCCAAACCCTTACAGTTCTACCCATTCAGAATGGCCCCGCACAAAGCTGAACGACTTGAAATTGAATGTCAGAAGCTGGTAAAGCAGGACATTCTGGAGGAAACCAAAACGGGTCCCTGGTCATCCAGAAGTTTTCTTGTAGAGAAAAAGAACGGGCAGGGTTACAGATTAGTGACAGATTTAAGATACGTGAATTCCCAATCCATCAACCAAGCACTTACATCACCACGAGCAGACGACAGCCTAGAAATGATTGGTGAGATGCGACCTGCCGTGTTCTCTAAAATGGATGCCCAACAAGGGTACTTCCAGATACCAATTAGAGAGGACGACAGGGACATCACAGCCTTTCTCACTAGAACCAAAAAGTATAGATACAAGACCATGCCCATGGGACTCGCCAGCAGTGCTCAGGCTTTCCAAGCTGTAGTCAACTTGATCCTACAGAACCTGCAGTACAAATGTGCAATCCCATACTTAGACGACATCTTGTGTTTATCACCATCCATAGACCAACATTTCATCGATTTAAGAAACATATTCGAAGCACTAAGAAATGGCAAACTAAAGTTGAAGAAAACCAAGTGCGAATTCTTCCTAGAGGAACTAGACTTCCTAGGAATGAAAGTCACCACTGACGGTATCAAACCATCCCCAGACAAAGTCCACAAGATCCAGACATTCCCCACACCGAAGACCACAAAAGAGGTGCGGTCATTCACTGGACTCGCCCAATTCTATAGAAAATTCATCAAAGGGTTCAGTGAAATCGGTCGACCTCTATTCAACCTACTCAAAAATGGGAACAAATTTGTTTGGACAAAAGAATGTGAGACTGCATTTCAGACCCTGAAGGACTCTATATGCAATGACGTCATCTTGCTGTACCCAGACTACAACAAACAGTTCCATCTTACAACAGATGCATCCGGTACAGCCCTGGGAGCTACCCTTTCCCAGGAAAAAGACGGCGTTCTACGACCAGTAGCCTTTACGGGCAGAGCACTCCATGACCACGAAAGGAATTATGGTGCCACCCAAAGAGAACTATTGGGAGTAGTATTTGCAATAGAGTACTTCAGACACTACCTAGAAGGAAGACCATTCGAGTTATATACTGACCACCAAGCCCTCATCCACATGTTGACAAAATCAGATAACAAAAACATGTGGGCAAGGTGGGCACTCAAAATTCAACAATTTCAATTCAATATCAGACACATAAGAGGCAAATTAAATATACCATCAGACGTCATGTCAAGACGAGACTACCCACTAGACAAGACACCAATGACAGATCCTCCACCAAAACCCAAAGCCATAAGGGTGCAACATAGAATTATGTTTGAGGATGACATACACACACAGAAGTTCAAAGAAGACGAACCACCATTGACACTACCAAAACGACTACCCAAATCAATCCTGAAGAGAAACTCCACCCATCACTTCTATTGTGAATGTATGGAGGAAAACACAGAAGACACAGAAGAAATAAAACGAGTTACCCCAAACCTCAGAGCAAATCCTGACATCCCAAGTACCAAATTACATCATTTTGGGCTTCCACAAACAGAATACAAGGGACTGTTAGCAGCCATAGTGGCCTCAGTACAACAGGAAGTGGATTCAGCTGCACGACCGGTCCCAGGCCACGCCCCACAGCAGCTGACAGTACCCTCTACATCCCTAGAAGCCCTATCAACATTCATAGAAGAAACCCAGACAGAAAATATAGAGCAGGTTGCGGCGACCCGACCGGTCCCAGGCCACACCCCGGCACCGCAACCTAAGAAAACCACAGATAAACCAAAACCAAAGAAGAAAAATGAGAAGCCTAGAAGAGATGCCACAGACATGGCAAAACACTTGGCCAAGCAGACTAATCATCTGATTGAAATGATAGAGAGCCTCTCTGACCCACAGATCTCCATACTCAACCTCAAAAGAGAACAGAGATATAATTTACATACGAAAGCTATCATCACGTATTTAGAGAACGGACAGGTACCCAACGACAAAAACAAGAAGGAAACGGAGCAATTTATCAAGATAGCTGATGATCACATCATGCTGAATGATATTTTGGTCCATATCAACACGGTACTATGGAAGAAACACAAGGAATTCTCATTCCAACCTGTCATCCCAGATGACATTAGACTTCCCATCTTGAAGCTTTTTCACGACCTACCAATGGCAGGCCACGCTGGCGCACAAAGAATGCTGTCGACCATGCTTCCCAAAGTATATTGGAAAAGCATGGCGGCCGACGTCCAGAAATTCACAGCGACCTGCCACGTCTGTTTGAAAGCCAAAAAGATGAACCTAACCAACAACCTGCCAATGACGGCCCATAGTACCCCTTCTTACCCATTCCAGTTTGTCCACATAGATGCCATAGGCCCACTACCACCAACACCAGGAAAGAACGTATACATTCAGGTAGTGGTCGACAGGTTCTCTAAATTCTGCATAGCTTACCCTACTACATCATTGGACGCGGAAACAACTACCGCAGAATTCATAGAGAAGGTTGTTCTGGCCGAGGGTATACCAACATACCTCCAGTCAGACAATGGAACGTCATATAAAAACTCAAAATTCAGAAACATGACATCTTCCCTCAACATAAAACACGTCTTCAGCTCGGCCTATAGACCAAAATCGAACGGCCAGGCTGAAAGATATGTGAAGACGCTGTCTGAAGGCATACGGGCCTACTGTGAGGAACACCAGGACACATGGGATGTTTTCCTACCACACCTTGTGTTCTCCATCAACAACACAGAGTCCGCCACCACTGCCTTCACACCGTTCTTCATTATGAAGGGAAGGAACCCAAACACCATAATAGACAACAAACTCAACCAGGAAGAAGAGAAAAGTCTAAATCTCCACATCATTGACAAATTAAAGAAAATAGACTACACATACAATCAGGTCATTGAAAACATTGAAAAGAGGACAGAACAAATGAGACAACAACACGACAAAAAGGCAAAACCTACAAAGGTGCAGAAAGAATCACTAGTGTATGTCAAGGTACCCCGACTGATGGATAGAACAAAATGTTTGAAACTTCAGAAGGTGTACTCTGGTCCATACATAGTGTGCAAATTCGTCTCAAAAACATCTGTCCTCCTCAAATCTGTCATCACAATGAAAACAATGAAAAACCCAGTCCATGTAGACAGACTGAAACTCGTACGTCATGTGAGAAACAATGACTTCATACACAGACTCATTGACCCGAACGACGACCTCATAACCAAACTATGGAAGAAAGACGGAGATTCATATAAAGCGAGACCAGCGCTTCTACAAACCAAAAATATATATAAAGCAAAGCCGGCCCACTCCAAGGTCAAGAGGAGGACACCGGTAGGACTAAAACCATAATATAAACTATAGAATATATAAGAGGAAAAGAGTTATCACCTATATTACATAAACAACAAAAAGCTCACTATATCATCGCTACTATTACAAAGAGACATCAACTGTCATATATTATCAACTTTAATATCAAAAGGATCAACACTGACTACTACGACTACTATTATCACTACTACTATTATAATGATTCACAAAGAATCACGACTTACACACCGATCATCAAAAGAAATACTGGAAATACAGTATTTACCACCATAAAGCGCACAAGCTTCATCAATTATTACTATTATTATTATTATCCATCTACACCCATTTCACCACACAAGTAAGTGGCAGGGCGACTCCATATTATTGCTGCTCCTTTAACAAACTGACACCTCACATAGAACTATTATCCCATGTCAAAATCCGACATGAAAGGACAGTTTGCGCACTCTTATTAACCCCCCCCCCACCATAGACCAATGGAAAAGCCTTGTATGCGGGTGGCCACCCACATGCATTGCAGGTGTCAACAACACCAGGAGGATGACCGCAATCTGAGCCCTGGATGGCGCCACCACTGGAGCGCGCAAACAAAAGCTCCACTTATGGGAGTGTGATAACGACCAACATGGCAGGGTGACATAGCCACCACCCTGTACCCAGACCAAAGGGTATAAGTTCCCACACATCCCTCCATCTTTCCACAGTCACCCAGTGACCACACCCCTACACACATCGATTCAGTCAGGAGCAGCCCACAGTTAATTTGGTAGATCCCCGCCAGTACTGCGCACTTACACTCATCCTTCACCAACTATCGACTATCAACTATTACTACTACAAACGATCGACTACTACTATTATTACTATCAAATCCCAACAACTCGGGAATCATGAGGTATACACTCTACCTCCTATTAATCATCACACACATCATTTACACGGCAGCACACCCAATAGTGAGGCAAAATATCGGCCTCATCTATGAACAGCTGCCGGGACAAATCATCACCGGTCATGACCTACACGAGGTCATATTGGCCATCCCCTACAACATCCCAATGGCTCCTCGTCCGAAGCCACTCATTTACAACACCATCAGGACTCTTCAACTGACTTCACTAGGACCCCACGACAGCCATGACGCCAAGATGTTACAACAAGCTGCTGACCTCGACCGACTACTACAAAACGTAGATATTAACATTATTAAGACCTTAAAGAACATTGCACACTTCCTCTCGGATCCTATTACTAACAGGCCAAAGAGAGCTATCCTAGGATTCTTAGGGGAGCTCTTCAAATCCATCTTTGGCCTGGCAACCACTAGAGACATGGATTCTATCATCAACGTCATACATCACCTAGATGCTAGAATTGGTACACTGGCCGACGTCAATGTTAAAACTGCACAAGGATTACATGACGTCACCCAGCAACACCAGCAGTTTCTAGACACTTATATAAAGCAACAGGACGTTGTACAGGAATCCCTACTTAATATTACCGAATCCATAGACTCGTGGTCTGATGATTTCTCCACAACCCTAACCTCCATCCAAGCCGACCAGGATCGTAGGATTACCCAGTCAGCCATCATATCGGCTCAGGTAATTGTCCTAATGACCAGGATCGCCTACCAACAAGGGTTATACAAGGTGGAAAATTCTCTCAGATTATTGTCCACTGGAATATTAGCACCGGATATGATCCAACCCACAGAACTAGCCCTCAAGCTAGCCACCTTAGACACACAACTCAAAATTAGGAACCCAGGATCCGAGGTAACCATTATTGACACCGCATATTACTACTCACAACCAGTTGCACTATACACCTATTCCAAAACTCACCTATACATTCATATTAATGTTATCATTTCTGCCACAGACGCAGCATTTAACATATATCAAGTAATTACAACTCATGTCCCCATTAACACCGAAAATACGACAAGTTCTGGATCTACCCTATTACACACTGACAAAACTTTCCTCGCTGTCAACGAGGCAGAGACATTGTACTTAGAGATGACAAACGCAGATCTGCTTACGTGCCAAGGCTCAATGCTGAAAGTATGCGCTAGGACCATGCCTAGAATACGCAGTGACCAGCCAACCTGCCTCATGGCGGCCTTTAAAGGTGACCAGGCAGACATAGCCAGACTCTGCACATTTCAAGTACACCCTCTGAGACCCATACAAACCCGTGCTATAGCTATTGGTAAAGACAAATATTTAGTAACTACTAACAGGGAGTACTACCACGTCATCTGTCAGCACATGACACCAACTACTAAGAAAGCTTCGGCCTACGCAGTTATTGGTGTCCCATGTATGTGCCACTTACAGTTTGACTCATTGTACCTCCCAAACACCAAAATCCCTTGTAATGAATCTTCTTCAACACATTTTCTAATGCACGCGGCCAACACACCCATACTACTCGCACTCACAAACAATCTCAACATCACAGCATCATCACTACACCACAACCCAATACACATACCACATCTACATACACAAGCTATCATCAAATCTATGACAAACATCAGCAAGTTGTCATCAGACATTACATTGGACCTGGAACCCTTTACCAGGAATATTCTAATAGAAGCCACCAACGCAGCAGACATCTTAGACCGACCCATCCAGGACACACCCATACGAGAGAACATAGCTAGCTTCTTCGCTAGCCCTGTATGGAACTATATAGTACCAGTCACTTGCATTCTAAACGCCGTAGGATTCTTCTACTTATTATATGTATCCAAAGGAAAAGCGCTGTTCGCGACCATCCCGACCGTTAGTGCTCGACCCAACAACATTTCTTGGAAATTTATTAACCCCATCCCCCAAAGCGAAACCAAAGAAAATCACACAATCAATTTGGATCAATACGTCGATGCCCATAACATTTTTAACCTGATATTTGTAGCTTTAATCATATACGCTGTTATCAAAACCATCTTCAAGTGTAAAAACAAGATTACACGTCACTTTGGAAGGACAAACTCTGGACACAAAACCAATCCTACTATTACGCTCAAAATTTACCAAGGACACGTCAATCACACCATCCCACTACTATCCCTACCCTACGAACGTGACTCTATTGTTAATGAATTCATCCCAACTCTGACGGCCATCACAGCCCTGTCATGCCCATACCCACGCATAAACATGACATGGAACGGCCCCATATCATTCAACATCAACGGAAAACAGAAATCATACTATCTACCCAACCACATCATACTACCCCTAGCGGCACGGTTTTCTATCATACCGGCCCTGAAAGACGACACCACCACCACAGGATTAACCCTTAAGACTATTGAAATGACTACATCCCTACATCCGACTGAAACCCAAGACAACATTGACATTGACCCCGACAGTGACAATACCACGTCACTTATCAAAAACCCAAAAGACATGACCACTACCGAACTATTGACAGCCATTGTTATGAAAAAGAGTGAGACAGGAAATGAAACATAAAAATTTATTATAGAAGGTGATAACTCAGAACGAACTTCCTCCATTGCCCCTCGACATTGAGAATGAATATCAAAAAGATCAAAGTATTGCCAAAGATCATTACATAAACAAAATACACTGCTCAACCTATTGTTATACATGTACTATCATACCATACTAAGTATTACACATGGCCTATGTAAACGCTTAGTACATCTATATTATTATAGAAATGAATTTCTTACAGCTTCCTATTGTATGAATTGTTTGTATTATAAACTAGGACGGAAGCGCGACATATAGAATCAGTACGTCACATTACTACTACCACTGTACCACGACTTGTATTATGTAAATAATTGGTAAGGTTAATAGCTTCAAAAAGGTATAATCATATAAATAGAACGGAAGCGAGACATATAGTACCAGTACGTTACCATTGAATATTATTTACTACCGCATAACATGTATGTACAAAACACCGTATAAACCTAGAAAATGTGATTAAGAACCTAGTCATAGTCATAGCATAAGATAGATATATCAAAAATCATAAAATACAAAAAAAATGTGTTCATACAAATACTTTTGAAGCGTGACATAACTCTTCCTCTACTACTTCGCGGCCTGCACGAGGGCGTGCAGGAGTTGTATTGGGGGGTGCTGTCACGCCACAAAACCCCTTATTATACCTTCATCAATTGTATTACGCCATATTACGTCATATTACGTCATAATTATGATTTATGATTATTAATATTCATATTTATTATTATTTGTAATACGCACAATACTTTATACAGATTTTCAATCCATATGTCCATCAAAGTACACCTAGACGTCAGACATACCTATTTCTCACTAAGCCAAGCCAAACTAACCCCCATGCATAACTAATCCATAGATCACAAGCAGACCCTTATCCCAGGGACAATAGGTAACGGTCAGCCCCTCCAGACGACAAGGCACCGACCGGTCACCTATACACAAAACAAATGAACTATATGTTGACCCCAAGGATTAACTGTCAACACATAAAACAATGCTATAAAGCTGGACACCCTTAATCAGTGTGGCACAGCCAAAGCCACTTGAGCCGGCTGGAGGCCACCGGGAAGGTGGGCGACAAAGCCCCCATGTGTGCATGCTACTTATTATGTAATCCATTACCCATAATGCACTGGACCCAGGCTCCCCACCCGCGGTCCAGCGCACACCACATGTTAAAGCCATGAATATATAATTATCCAATCAAATGTCAAATGTATATTATCCAATGAAAACCACTGTTACATCTACTTCCGGTCACATGGGCACCCCCTCCACCTGCCGGGCACCTGTACTTATACCCCGGTCAGATGGAGGAGGAGATCACTTATCATCTTGCAACCATCAGTAACTTATATACTGAGCCCTAGTGACTGGTACTCTGATATTAATATTATTATTAATAAAAGATACCAAGTATTGAAACTGACGTCTCACCTCATCTTTACGCCCACATTGATGTGGAAGGGTTTTCCCTAGCCACAATAATGCTTAACCCCTTCCACGCGGTAAGCCAATATATTGCACAAAATTGCATTGAGTTACAAGAAATCTAGTGATGAAGGGGTTAAATGCAATCTTGAATTGCAGTTGAATGAGTTTGATTCTTTAAAAAAATACTTTCTTTTTTTTCTTTCATGAACAGTTGGCACCCCATACATTCAAGGTGGCTGCCAGTCATTGCACGCCACAATGCTTTAAGTGCAATCATGAATTGTAGTTGCATTAATCTGATACTAATAAAAAAACTAATTCCATTCTTTTTTTTAAATTCATGAACAGTTGGCACCCCATGTATTTAAGATGACTACCATTCATTGAATGCCCCGATGCTTGAAATGCAATCTTGAATTGTAGTTGCATCAATTTAATGCTAATAAAAAACAAATTCTTATAGATTTTTCTTTCATGAATAGTTGGCACCCCATAAGGTGGCTACCATTCATATTAATGCAAATACAATGCTTTAAGTGCTATCACGAATTGTAGTTGCATTAATCTGATACTAAAAAAAAAAAAATTATTCTATTTGATTTTTCTTTCATGAACAGTTGGCACCCCATAAATTAAAAATGCACCCAGCACCCAGGTCAACAGCTATATACGGACACATGTACCTCCCCTGCCTGTTCTCCTTCAATGCAGAGTGAAGAGGGTGGGAGGGGGTGACCATCAACAGTGCATAAACACTTTGATTGGATGACAATGCAGTTTTTACATTACAACCCTAAATTTGTGCAACGAAAATCATCAAGAAATACTAAGTATTTTTTCCAAAGAATAGCTTTTTTAGAATGGCTCAATACTCAGAAATCCTACTGCGAATAAAAAAAAGTCAAATTCTGATTCTAAACACCTGAAAAGTGAGAAATGCTGGCGTTCACGGTTTATGTAGGAAATGTACTAAAAACACCAAAAATATGCAACAAAACCCTAATTTTCTCAAAAACTGTTCAGTAGGATTTTTTCTAACTGAGGTTCCAGCGTTTTCTACCCTCATATTACACATTGGCATAGAGAATATATTGGCACCTAGTCAGGATTTTGCCCTAGAAGCAATCTGTGAGGCAAAAAACAGCCAAAATGAGCCACTGGTCTGAAGTATAAAACTGGGCATCGATCACTATAGAGCTACAAAGAGGGAGAATCGATGTCCAGTAATAACTGGGGGGTGTTTCAGCAGGGGTGGTGTGTTAGTTATTGTATTATACCTTACCTGGGGGGTGTTTCAGCTGGGGTGGTGTGTTAGTTATTGTATTATAACTGGGGGGTGTTTCAGCAGGAGTGGTGTGTTAGTTCTTGTATTATAACTGGGGGTGTTTCAGCTGGGGTGGTGTGCTAGTTATTGTATTCTAACTGGGGGTGTTTCAGCTGGGGTGGTGCGCTAGTTATTGTATTATAACTCACCTGGGGGATGTTTCAGCTGGGGTGGTGTGCTCGCTGGAGGAGCTACTGGCGTAGGAGCTCAAAGTGCTGAGGGCGGAGCTCGTCTCGTGAGGAGCCTCCCGACCACGCGGACTGCCGCCAACTGGAGACCGACCTACACAAACAAATATATAACAGGGTGAAAATACCATCAGGCTTCCCACTATTTTTCAGTCACAGTTTTAACTGACTTTTAACTGAAAGAATATTCTTTTTACTGACAAATTAGTACCAAAATCTCTGTGGATAAGTCATATTTCGCATATATACCAAGATTCTTTTAATCTAAAAATTGAATTCTGCATTCTGTAAATTTTGCTGAAAACTTTTTTCAACTGACTTTTAGCTCCCGGCTGTAGAGTTATGGAGGGGGAAGGAGGGGTTTTAGAGTTATCGCGAGGGTGGTGGGGGGAGGTGCTATGCCTACCATCCTTATAAAGGGGTTGATGCCTGTTCCCAGGTATAGCGTTATGGGGGGGGGGGTGTTGTGTTTACCTAGACTCCTTAAGTAGCTGATACCTGGCATGGCCAATGTGGCCAGGTATAGAGTTATGGGTTGGTGGCGGGGGGGGGGGATGTTCTGTAACCTTTTTGTCAATTTTCTGTAGGAAATTTTCTGTTAAAAATTAGGGGGGGGGGCTTGTTATACATACCTGGACTCCTGAGGGGGCTGATGCCGGGTATGCCGACGGCTCCCGGGTGTAGCGAGCTGCGGGGCTGAATGACCTGTCCGTGACCTTCAGTGTCGCTCACCACCGCCGTGGACGCCTCGCTTATACCACCCTCACTTTCACTAATAAATGAGAAATAAAAGACATTAATACAAAATATTAGTGTTGACACAAGCTGGCCCGTCTCTGGGCAAAAACTATTTTCAGTTTCACCAATGTAACTATGCGTATGAATATCTTTTTTTTTTCTTTTTTTTTTTGCCAAGCAATGGTGTTCCTAATGACGTCATGGTCCGACGACCTAACCGTCATTAGAAGTGTTTGCATCGGGCGTGAAGGTACCCCCACCCCTAGCTCCTGTCGAAAATCAATTTTTTATATGCAATATTATGTTTCTATTTATAACAAAACCATATTAATAAAAAAAAAAAGCTCACCTGTCCCCATTGAGCCGAGGAGGACGGAGAATCCCAGAGTGGCCATAACCGGAGTCGTCCCGACCTGTGACACAATATTGTTATCAATATTTCAAGGAGAAAATATGATAAATCTATTTTTGACTGACAATTAGTACCGGTAACTGACTTTTAAAAAGAAGAAAACTCAAGTGACTTTTACCTGAACTCTGACAGATTTGGCTTGTAGGCAAGGTTCTGATAAATGATATTAGACTACTGTAAAACGCGTTAAAGCCTATCTCCCATACTGGGTTAGCGCTATGACATGTATCCTATTAGCCAGTTTGGCGAATTTGCCTTCATTTTTATGAGCCAAATTTAACATTGATTAGCCAAACTTTTTTTCTCTATGAATTGTTATCACACTGCACCTTTTGGATAGCCCAATTTATTTTCTTTTGGAAATTTTGATGAAGAAGGTACATTAGAATGTTATCATTCTGGATTTCCTCTTTCAAATGATGTCTGGCATGACTATAAGTAATTAGGTACAATCAGTCCTACAGTCACAATTAGCCAATCTGTCGAATTTTCATTAGCCAAATTTAACTTTGATTCGCCATTGGCGATTTGGCGAATCGCTAGCGCAAACCCTGGCGTATAAGCCGCATCTAGACTTAAGGCCGATCCTATAAGCCGCACTGGCAATTTGACTCGCGTTCTAGCCGCAGCTTGTAAGACCTACCTGGTGTGTGTTGGTGTCCGCGGTACTGACTGGGGAGCCCCCTAGGTGGCGTGGTGGTGCTGGTGGACGGCTGGACTGGCAGCAGCTGAGGCACCGACCTGAGGGCAACCAATAAACCTCTTTAGTAACAGATCAAATTTATAAATTTCATGATTGACTAATAACTTAATGATTACACGTTTTTATTTCTCTATTCATAGAAGTTTTGACTCAAGCTAGTGGGGTACAATCCATTGACACAAGAAGCAAAAAGTTTAATATTCAAAAATTAGATTTTTCTTAATTCACACCAGCCTTGCTGGGGATAGTATTAACACGATTAGCTTGTTGAGACTTTACCATTTATTTCATGTGGAGAAACAAAGTTACTATGCTTAAGTACTAAAATTGCCGTTCTCCACACCCCCGTGGAGAAACTGATGCTCATTCTCCATGGCCTGTTTCTCCTGATTTCTCCACTCGTGGTGCATTGGATCGCATCACACTCGGCTCCGCCTGGTGTGATACGATCCAAATGCACCACTCGTGAAGAAACCTGTCATTCAGACAGATTATCGTGGACCTCTGTCTATATATTAGTGTTACTAAAAACTTTTTATGCACACAGCAGGCCACTGTGAATGCAATGTATCTGATATCCGGTGCTGCATTCATGCATCATGCCCTTGGTCGGCATGAATGCATCATGCCATCCTTAAAGGTGTACTGACCCTGTGCTGTCGTTGCTGGACGGCTGTTCTGCTTGTTCCTCGTCCTCATCGCTCACGGCGTCTGGAGGGACGTCCTCGGGCGGCCCGCCACCGCCGCCGCCATTCCCGCCCCCACCTGCTCCCGCACCTTTATTTTTTGTAAACAATTTAACCTGTTTTAGCATTTTTGTCCATCACATTTACATTAATTATTTCAAGCACTCAGTATGCATATATAAAAGGTATCAATAAAATAAAAGTGTTGATTGGGTTTCCATTCTTGTCTTCATGAGAATCCATTATTTTAAGTTTAAAACACACTCAATATTGATTATTTCATAAATAATGTATATAGGTACATCTACATTCTTATCACAGATGAGACTCGTATATTATAATTAGTTTAAATAGGTTAATACATTCACATTTTTATTGGTATTGTATACCGATACATTTATGGTTTTATCTTGACTGATGTCTCGTATCAATATCACAAATTTTATGTATATGCTGTCAATCCCCGCATATGACCCACAGGTTATATGCAAACCAAACCTCCAGTGCGGGTTCTACAGTATTCCTAAAGCCGATGCGGTTCATACGAAGGTTTTTGTTAGTACAGTAGTAAAATGGCGATTGTAAGACACTAAGTGCGGGTTACAGGATTCTCTCAGAGTCGGATTGCGGGGTAATACGCGAGATCCGGTTATACACTGGAATTTACGGTAATTAAGCAATAAGTAACTTAAATAAAATTGAAAATTAAAAAAACATAGCACCTGCACCGCCTCCCCCTGCACCTCCCTGGTCACCGCCCGGGTCTCCGGCACCACCGCCGGCACCGCCAGCCGGTGCCTGGGCGTCGTTACCGCCACCACCGCCAGGCCCCTGGGGTGCGTCACCTGCAAACAATGGCACAAGCTTCTGATTAAGTAAGGCCAAAAAAAATTGTCTGTCTGGTAAAATAATGGAAAAAGCGGGTAGTTGGGGTCGGATTTTTTTTCCCTGGAATCCAGAAGCAGCCATTTTGTAGGGTCTAACGTTCGCAAAATATGCAAGGTGGTAGATATTCCTAGATCAATGCATTGCGCCAGTATAAGCTTTGATTTGATCGATTTGATACCAAATATGCCCATATTTGTTTATTTTTTTAAATCATATTTTTCATTAAAAATGCATTTAAAAGAACAATTTCTTTTGGGCCAAAAAAATTAGGATTGGCCCTGTTTAGCTAGGTAGGGTCCAGTGACCGGAAACACATTTTTTTTTCAATTTGGCCAGAGTTATGGTTGTCTAATGCCATTTCAACAGCTAATGTCATATTCATCGCGAGAAGGCTTCATTAGTCTAATTAGAAATCGGTGACCCTCTTAAGATGGGCTAGGGAAGCCCCACAAGCTTCTGTCCGTTTATTGGTCAACATGGAAAAGAGGAATACCAGGTAGATTTAAAACCTGCATGCTAAAATGTGAATTGCAACAAAAATTCGACTTCTTTTTTTGGTCAATAGATTTTGGCCATGGAAAAGTCTCAGCTTGAATGAGCTTTTTACTTGACAGGTTCCCCCCCCCCCCCCCCACCCCCGGCAGGTCGATGATCACATGCGCACCCTTTTGTAGCTGGCTTTTTCCCTCAAAACAGGTTGAAGAGGTCCAAATTACCACCCCCCCCAAAAAAAAATCCACCACTCCCCTCCTGTTGTTAAAAAAATAGCACTAAGGCCAGACCAAAGTTAAAAGTTGGTCAATGGATTTTGCGCACCTTTTTTTTTTCGGAAATGGAATTTTTTTTTTTGGAAAAGAAAAAGGTCAATGGATTTCGCTTGCCTCATTTTTTAAAAATCAAGAATTTTTATTTTTTTTAAAACTTTTTTTCTCTTGATTCCCGCAGACCAAACAATTCAATAATTTTTACCATGAGTTTCCTTAAAACTTTTGCTGAAGACTTGGTAAAAAAAAAATTGTTGGCTCGCTTCACTTGTCCTTGACCAAAATCCATTGACAAAAAAAAATTCGCTCGCTCGCACCAATTTTTCAAAAGTGAAATCCATTGACCAACTCTTTTTTTGGTGTGGCCTAAATGCTGTATGCGTTACCTGGCAGGCTGTGGTTGCTGTCGTCGCTGCTGCCTCCCGGTACCTGACGGCCACGGTGCTCGCTCTTACTCTCGTCTCCCTGCGCTCCGTCCCGTTTAATCTTGAATTTTCTCTTTGAGGTTTTCACATCATTTTCCTTCTGAATTATAGAAACAGTTTCCACAATGAAATAAATGTAAGTATCGGGATACTTACTCCTCAAACCCAAGACATGGTTGAATGATTAAATCTGTGAATCTAATGGCTCTCATCGTGATCTTTTTATAAAAAGTAAGTGATTCATATTCAACGTTTTTCTTCAGATCACATCATATGACATTCCATACACAAGTGTAAAGTTTTTCTCAGCTGATCTCAAAAATCACAAAAACATAAACACAAACAACTATATAAAGAAAGTGTTTCGGTCACCCCACCTTACCTAGCATAACAGAGCTGACCCTTCCCTTTTTTTCTTTTCTTTTTAAGACTTTCTGAATTTTATCAATTTTGATGTAACTTTGGTCAAAATTCTAAAAAAAAAAATTGAAAATATTAAATAGAGAAAAGTGTCCGACCTTCCCTAGCTTTTCTGAGCATCTTACCAAAAACACACCTCTTTTATTTTTGGGATGTTTTATTCTAGATCATATTTATACCTGTTGTTGGTTCTGTCTGAGTGCAGGCAGCATCTCCAGCATGTGGACGCGGCTGGTGTACTCCTGAGACTCCTCCTGCGAGTTACCCACGATGAAGCACGCAGAGTCCGCCTCCGACTGAGAGAAGCCTTCCAGCGACTCCATCCTCTTTACGGAACCCTAAGTGGGGGGAGAAACACAATATTAATATACATGCATTTTTGTCGGTATAAATAGGCAACCAAATTCAATTTTTTTCCCCTGTATGTTAACAAACAGTAGAGGGAAATTTTCAACACAACCATTATTAATATTGTTTAATCATAATGAATGAGATATTACCTTAGGTAGCCCACTCTTTAATTAACCCTATAACTAATGATGGCATGTCGTTGAAGGGTGGCATTTGTTGTCATACCAATGCAGACCCAGTGAGTAACTCGCAAGGGCTGCATTGGTGTATAATGCTGACTTTTCGGGGGTATAATATCAAATCAGTATGGTTGGCATGATGCTTGAATTAATGTCAAGTTAACTTGGCAAGGCTGCATTCATGCATCATGACGACCAAGGGCATGATGTATTAATGACCCAAATTGCATTATGTTCCAGTGCATGTTAAATACCTTACAAGACTGCCACAAGTAAGCGAGGAGTCATTGAATCATACATAGTGGTGGTCTGCCGTGCAGTAGGACAGAGAATTATAAATATGCTGCTTGCCCAATACAGCAGTGACTGTATCTCTGGATGGACGCATCAATGTGATGAGTGATCAAATCTTATCAATGAGCAGGGGTGGGCAGCTGTCGCCATGTCGCCAAAAAGTGGCGACACTGGCTTTGAAATTGGCGACAATGCCCTCCTGACCACAAGCATTCCAAAACTGAAAGAATTTTATAAATTGCCTAACTAGAACCAAAGTTATGATACATTTTTAAATAGCACTAAAATACATGATTTAACTTAAATATATGATTACACCAACAACTTACTTGTTGTGCAGGGGAATCGTTGTTCCAACGAGGCAGGCACTGTATTAGTGCCCTGGGGGACATGGGAGAAGACACAACCGGAAGTGGTCAGTTGAATGTAGCAAGGCACGAAGGCTATAACCTGTAATAAATCTAACTATTTTTAAAAAACAATTTACTCAATTTTTCTAAAAATCTTGTCATAAAGGGAGGCGGGTGGGCCCATGTCCCCCAGGGCACTAATACAGTGCCTGCCTCGTTGGAACAACGATTCCCCTGCACAACAAGTAAGTTGTTGGTGTAATCATATATTCCAACTCACCGGCACTGCATTTAGTGCCGGGGAACCTGGGAGAACTTTAAAGCTTTACAGGTATAGCCATAAAAAGACATGATTGAAAACAAAGTAACCTTGTAACAGAAACTTTATTTCAATTAAATAATTAGCAAAAAGCTTATCACATTCTTATCACTTTCAGTGACCGAAATCGTCACAATTTACCTTACATCATTAAGTATGGCTTGAGCCACTGATGAACCTGAGATCTTTGTCTCAACCTTCTTGTTATAATGTCTTGCCATGGTCTTTTCACAGCGCCATGAGCCATATTTTAGGAGTTCATTAACACCAACTCCCAACGTTGAAGCCTTGGATGTTCCCGCACCTCTTGTAGAATGCGCTCGGAACCTCTTGTCTATCTTTGCCTTCTTTAGAATCCAAAGTACCCACCTAGATACAGAATTCCTACCAATCGGCTTGTTTGGTGATTTGAACGACAACATGAGCTTGTCATACTTGACAATCTTACCTTCTATTTCCTTAACTCTAAGACCCTTTGAAGCTTTAACATAAGCCTTCAAGGTCTTGACAACACAAATCAATTCCTGTTTTGGATAAGGTTCCAATACCACCACCTGTAACGGTTGACCTAGCTTAGCCGTCTTCATCAATGTTTTCAATTGAAATCTTGCACACCCTGTGTCTGTCCAAGTGAGTTCACTCAGCAACAATGCTGGAATCAATTGTCCTCTTTGCCCTGTGATCAGAAGAATGAGGATCACCAATTTCTTTGCCAAATGTTCAAACGACAAGAATTCATTCTTTCCCCATTTTATCAACATGTTGAAAACAATAGAAACGTCCCAAAATGTAGGATATTTAGGAACTGGGGGCCTTTTCCTATACACAGCTTTTACTGCTTGACAAACCCAGTAATGCTTTCCAATAGTATTACCATTCTCTAAAGTGGGCAAAAGAACCGATAATGCACATCTAGCGGCATTCACCGCTCCGAATGACAGTTTTTTCTCATCTAGAGATCTGATAAACTTGCATACCTGAAAAACAGTAGGTCTCCACATGTTCACCCTATTGATAATACAGAACGTGTTCCATTTATGCAAATAGGTATTGTATACCTTTTGTGTACCATCTACCCAACTTGTCATCAAGAAATCAGCAGTTTTCTTATCACAACCTTGTTCATGAACCAGGTTATCTCTTATAACAGCGAAATAGTCAACCCTACTCTTCCTATGAATTGAACCGACTGTTCGTCTACCTGTTCCCCTGCTGGTAACAGATTGTTTCTTTTTGGAGATATTGTTAGCTGACGCTTTGCTAAACTCTTGAGTCTTGTGAACCAGGGTCTTGTTTTCCAGTTTGGAGTTACCAAGACGAGACTGTGTGGCTTGTCTTGAACTGCTTTGTTGATTACCCGCATCACCAAGCTGAAAGGTGGAAAAGCATAGGCTTGTAAACCTCCCCAATTAAGAGAGAAGGCATCTAGATACGTAGCATCTGGATCTTGTTTCCAAGAACAGTAGATTGGACACTTCTTGTTCACTCTTGAAGCAAACAAATCAATGTTTGGAGTACCAAACAACTTACAAATTCTCCTGAAAATTCTATCATGTAATTTCCATTCCAGATTGTCTTTAAAGACCCTGGACGCTTTATCTGCTCGTACATTCAGTTTTCCTTGAATGTATGACACAGTGATCCAATTGCTACGTAACTCAGCCCAGTGCCAGATCTTCCTGGCTACAATATCACACTGAATTGACCTTAGACCTCCCATTTTCTTTACATAATTTAGAGCTGTAGTATTATCAGTTCTAATATGTATGTGGGTATTTCTGATGCCTCTTAAACATTTAAGAGCAAACAGAATAGCCATGAGTTCCATCACATTGATATGCTTGACCTCTTTCTTCCTCCATCTTCCTCCTGAAGTTTTAGAACCAAAACAAGCACCCCAACCTTTCAGACTAGCATCAGTTGAAATATACAATTCAGGTGAGTCAGGTCTAATTTTCTTGACTGATCCATTGATATTTTCTAACCACCAGAATATATCCTCTCTAGCCTTGTTTGACACCCACATAGTAGAGTCATACCTATATCCCCTTGACGCCAAGGCAATATTCTTTTCTCTTTCTAAAGCCTTGACATGAGCAAAACCATAGTCCACACCAGGAGTACATGACACCATAAGTCCTACTACACCAGCAACTTGCCTAATAGTAGGTGAATCTGCGTCCAGAAGCTTCAAACACTCTGTCTGTAATTTTTCAATTTTTGGATCCGACACAGAAACTTCCATTTTTGTTGAATCAAGCCAGAACCCCAAAAACTTCAATTTTTGAGTAGGTTTCAGAACTGATTTATCAGGATGTACTACCAACCCAAGACTGTCTAACAGAGCAGTTAACCTCTTCACTGTATTATAACATTCCAACTCAGTTGGTGCCATAATAAACGAGTCATCAATATAATAGAAAGCCTCACCACCAGCTTCACGTATTTTAGAGAATACCGGCGCCAATAACTTAGTGAACACCCTTGGCGCACAAGACAACCCATTTGGTAACACTGTATACTGGTAAAATCTATCATTCCAATAGAATTTCAAGTACTTTCTATCACAGACCCGAATTTTGAACGAATAATAAGCATCTTTTAGGTTAACTGATGCCATGAACGCATCCTCCACTAATAACTCCTTTGCTGTATTTAAAGAGTCCATCTTAAAATGCTGGTATTCAACCAACTTATTAAGTTGAGTGAGATCTAGTATAATACGCCCTGCACCATCTGGTTTTGGTACCACAAAGATGTTAGAAATCCATTCACCCGGCTCTGAGACCGCTTCTTCTATCACACCTTTCAACAACATAGACTCAATTTCTGCATTCACAGTCAACTTCTCAGCTTTAGACAAACGATAAGGAAAAGGTACTGATAACTGAATAGGTTCCTCAGTAAACGGAATAATGATACCCTGAACATTATTGATAATCCATTGATCAGAAGTCAACGACTGCCACTGTTCAACATAATCAGCTGTTTGTCCAGCTATAAAGTTAGATGGTGTATGCACAAATTGTAAGTCCTGTGCCAAAGTGACACTTACATTGTCTAGGACTTCTTTCCTCCGCGGTATCCTCCTCGGTTCTGGTTCTGGTAGTTCTGGTTCTGGTAGTTCTGGTTCTGGTAGTTGCTCTGGTTCTGATTCTTCTTCTGGTAACTCTTGTATGGGTCGTAGGACTCGTATGGAACTCTTGTGCCTGGAGGAAAAGGTTGGTTTCTGTGAAACCCCCCTCTGTGAGTAGTGCCACGACTCCTGTTGGCACCACCTCTGTAACTACTAGCCTGAGGCTTCTTCTGAGACTTTGGATCATTCTTGTCGGGCCCCATTACTTCCTGGACAAATCTTCTTTCTTGTTTTTTCTCAACAAAGTTATCCTTGGACTTAGCACCAAATAGAAACTTGCCTCCTAAAGGAGCAGTGACTACTGAATCAGCAACCTCCTTCAGAAGTTTATGTCGTAGAGCTTCCCGACGTCTCCTCACTAAATTGTTGTTCGCATAAGCCAACAACCTGCAACTATCAAAGAGCTCAGTTCCTGCCGTGTTGAGTTCATCATCACCTTCTGCACCCCTATTGATAATCAATTCACAAACAGGCATCATAGCTGTCAGCGCTGATAGAAGAATATCCTGAGTGATGTGTACATGGATATCCCCTGTTTTTAGGTGCTGTTCAATATCCTTCCTCTGTTTCATACTCAACTCTAAATCAGGAACCAACATATTCTTAATATTCTCAGGTGCTGGATACTTTGTGGCAAGTTCAACAGCCTCCTTTTCATCCACATTCTTCACAATCATACTGTCAATCAAAGCCGCTAAACACTTGGTAACAGCTGGTGACCTTGGAGCTTCATTGGTCTTAGCGATGAACTCCTTTGCCTTCCCCGAGAATGCACCCTCTTTGACTCCTTCAAATACGTCCTCCTTCTCCTTCTTCTTTTCCTTTGATTTTCGAGAACTGGTGGATTTTCGAGAACTAGTGGATTTTTTAGAACCAGTAGAAACATCAGAATCATCATCATGGTGATGATCATCACCACTAAAGCGACTCTTCTTCTTAAGACGTTGAAAACGTTTGAAGCGAGCATAATCTTCTACGTCAGAGTCATTGGAGTGTGACCTTGACCGACGTCTCTTCCGATTAATATCATCTCGAGATACATGAGAACCTTCAGAAGACATAGAATGAGAACGCCTGTCTCTTGAACTACATCTAACATCCTTCTCCTTAGAAGTATGTCTATCTTGGTCCTTATAACGAGTGACAGACCCATCTCTTGACTGAGACCTGGCTGGAGACCGAGACCGTCTCCTGCCCCTCCGGCCTTGCGGGCCTTCCTGCTTCTTATAGCCGGCAACATCCTTACTCGAGCCAGTGTCACCGGCCCCGGACCCGCCGCCATCTTGGTCAGCCAGGTTGAAGCTATGTCGGCCCGTTCCTTCAGGCGACAAATGTGGCATTTCCTGACTGTCATTTGCTTGACCAGACTGGAATATGTCCTGAAGTAACTGTGTCTGTTCTCCAATGGATTTCACAGACTCCATGCTACTTGTAGCCATTTCAGTGTCACCGGCAGACCGGCTTGACACGTGCAGATTCAGACCGTCTTGACTCTGAAATGCACAAATATAGATGTTTAGACTCGAGACAATACCCCTGCTAACAGGGTTTCAGTAGAGCTCAGTCAATTTCAAATTTGAAATATAAATAAATCATAAACGAGTAAAATGTAAACTTATAAATGAACATTCTACTCACCCTGCTACACACGACCTGCTTCTTCAAACGTGCCGCGCTAAACTGACCACTTCCGGTTGTGTCTTCTCCCAGGTTCCCCGGCACTAAATGCAGTGCCGGTGAGTTGGAATAACATGTTAATTGTGATTGTCCCTCCTAAAGACATTATGTGCCAAAATGCACCAGAGTGCGCCATTTGGGTCAAGATTTTCAAAAAGATTCCAAACTATTTCCCCCCAAAAAACAATGTTGGGGGTCTGGATGGGGGGGTCCCAATTTCCCATGTCGATTTTAAGAAATGACCATGTCACCCTGTCGATTTTAAGAAATACCCATGTCACCATGTCAATTTTAAGAAATGTCCATGTCCCATGTCGCTATCTCTAATATTCCTCATGTCGCTTGTCACTAGGCCCAAAAACGGCCATGTCGCCATGTCGAATTTAGTGGTCCACACCCATAATGTTCCAGTCCCAATAAATAGAGGGCAATTACAGAATGGAACAATATCATATTTTGTGCCAAAAAGCACCAGAACACACCATTTTAAATCTAGACTTCAGAAATTTTCTTGTGGGGGTAGGCGGGGGGGGGGGGTGGATTAGGGGCATACCCCTTGCTGCGCGTTGTAAAAAATGCCTACAAGAGCACACCCTTTAGTTTAATTCCAATACTTGTCTTGGCTACAACCATTCCTGTATTGGCTCCAGGGTTTTCAGATATGCCCACCCCTGATGAGGTGAGGGTGAAAACTGCTACCGGGGCACGTCTCCTACTCTTTAGAATTTTTTTTTATTTGCCTGGTCCTAGATACCTGGGCTAGTACCATAGTAGACAGGGCCATAGTAGCCAGGGCAAGACAAAACACAGCTCTTGATATCTCAGACATATGGTTCACTGAGGAGAGATCACAAGGTATACCACTTACAGTACACGTAGGCCTGGGCCCGCACATGTCATATGGGCAGCGGCTGCCAATAGCTTTATTAGTGACGATCACAGCATTAACTTAACTTAAGTTGTGTCACCTTTTATAATTCCAGTATGCCCATTGGTAATATGGAAGGCTACCAATGAAGTTATTCTACTGCTTTATGCCCCCACTATCAACAATGTTGTCAACACTCAGGCGTCAGACAACAGTTGAACTACCGACATTTAATAATACATGGGTACCGGGTATATTGTATTATGTATATCTATATGTATGGTTGAACAGACTGACGTGTTTCCAACATAAACTTTGAATATTTAGGATGGTCATGAGCTATAGAATAGTACTAGTAGGCCCCTATACTATTTATAGAATTATTGAATTACACTGATCACCCTAAAAAATAAATATTTAAATTGTATCTGTCTGTTCAACCAGGGCCTAGAAGCAGTTCAACTGTTCTGTGACTGTGTACTGTAGTGTATTGATTTTTAATATTTGTCAATGATTTGTCTTCCTCTGCGTTTGCTCTGTACCTTTCTGCAAGTTCTTGTCCGAGGGCTTTTAAATACTATGATTATCATGCACGACATCCAAAGGTACCTACTCCAATCTAAAGAAGATAGTCCAGAGCAGGGTCACTCAGTCAGGAGTCAACTGACACTTCCAAGCTGACCCCGCCTCTCAACCAGAAAGTACGACACAGGAGATTGTCAGTGATCCTAACGATGTAAACATTGATACCAGAACCGGGTCAGTGTCAAGAACGGACGCATTTAGGGAACGACAACGTCATTTCTACAAGCCCGAGTGCTCCTACAATCCAATAAACGCCTATATGTTCTCATTAAATGCAGTTACTTTATAGTTTCACGCAAAATCAGGTGCGAACTTACCTCTCTTGGGGAAACGAAGATGTCTTCATGCCGCGAAACAGCGTAAGTGATTTCGACCAATGAGAAGGCTCCATTTCATTCAGGTCGGACGGGCGGAACCGGAAACTCCCTCTTTCTCGTGTCCATTGCTCTGGAGTGTACAGTGGACCCAACATGAAGGTAAATATACATGAATATCTCACTTAATAAATGCCATGTAATTGAAATATGGCCAGATTGTGGAAGCCAAGATATTTCTACGTGGGATCATGGCTATTGGGAGTTTGAACAAGGATTGCAAGATGCCTGATGACTCGGATTATTTTGGCATACTGTCCTCCGTTCGCCCAATCAACATGGCCAACTTTGTGTCGGCATGGATGTGTACTGGCCCACGATGTAATTTATCTGCCAATATTGCTGTTGTAAACAATCGTACAGCAGAATTCCTGTTGGCAACACCAATATGCACATTTCATGTTCTTAACTTCACTTTCGAATTTGTTTTAAAGCGTGAAAACTTGTTGTGAATGAATCAAAACATTGGAACCGGTCAGCTGTCAAAATATGACTGTCACTGGCTGAAATAGGGTGACAGTGGTTTCTTACTATTTGTAATCTTCTCCAGATGTCATGTAGCGTGTGATTGTCCTCCCCACGTTTGTACGTATGTGTAAATTGATCACATTGCCGATCTCAGAATCTGCCGGATTCAATTCAAGTACTCGTGAACTGACCTGTAAAAACTAAGTGACACTGCCATACAAATAAGTGTCACTGACCTACTAGTAATAAAGTCACCGTGGATGTACACAAGTAACACATTATTCTAATAATCTGCCCTCTTGTCTTCCAGTTGAACATCGCCTACCCGGCAACGGGCTGCCAGAAACTTATCGAAGTCGACGATGAGAAGAAGATCCGTTTCTTCTACGACAAGCGTATCTCAGCTGAGGTGCCCGCTGATGAGCTCGGAGATGAGTGGAAGGTGGGTATTACTTATCAGCATCTTGACGTGAAGCTTTACATTTAATATAATCCAATGTTAGTTGGTGAGGGATGTAAGTCTTCCTGGAATTCCTGGAATCTCACTATGATGAAACTTTTCCACATTTCTGTTCTTTGTTGCCCTACTATTAACAGAAAGTTCCATTTTCACCCAACCCCCTCCCCTGCAGTGCTCCCGGCCAGCAGAACACCCCCAGGGCGGCCTCATGTCCCCCCTGATGCTCTCCCGGCCTCCCCTGCAGGGCTCCCGGCCAGCTGAACGCCCCCAGGGCGGTCTCTTTGCCCCTCCTGGAATCGTCCCAGTGAGTCACTGGGAAGATTCCAGGAGGGGCAAGGAGACCGCCCTGGGGGCGTTCTGCTGGCCGGGAGCACTGCAGGGAGGGCCTGGTCCGATTTCCTGTTTTTTCACCTATCCTGACTTACATCCCTGTGGTTGTAGTCGGGTATGCAATCCATACTGTCCCTCTCACACCATGTCTATGTGGTGTCGGAGGCTAAAGAACCCTTGCTTCGGTAAATCTGTAATAGGCTAGCAGGGTTTCTATCTAAAGTAAACATTTAATCTGCATGCGGAAAAAAAGCTTCCGATGATGACAAAATTCTTCACCGTGAATGCGATGATCCTTTCAAGCTCAACAGGCCTGAGGAAGCTTTGTAAAAATTGGAGTTATTTCCGATTGGGTAAAAATTGGAGTTATTATACCTGGTAACAGGTTGGGGAAAGGCGAGGGATAGGTCATAAATAATAATACTATATACATGAGAATCTGAGATACCGTAGACGATACTGTAAATTCCTGCGTATAAGCCGCACTCGTGATCCGTCTCGCAATTTAAGGTAGTTTGTCTGTCCTTGTCTAGTAACTGTTCAGTCTGGTTAGTTGAGCTTTCCCAACCTACTACTCTGTGTAGGTTGGGCTGCCGCTGCATAGCAAAGGTTGGGAGTGAATGCGACCCAGGCTGGGTCGCAGAGCATAGGAGGCCCGTAGACGGTGGCGCCACCTGGCGGCGATATTTGGTTGCTCAAAGAGAGCCGCAAGAATTGATATGCTGCTCCGGCGTAACCCACAGGCGTAGCCTCAGTGGGTTATATCGGAACTAAGTCTGGTTGGCTCTCAAAATCTTGGTATTTGTACTACAGTAAGTAAATATTTAATCTGCATGCAAAAAAAAAAGCTTCCGATGATGAAAAAATTCTTCACCGTGAACACGATGATCCTTTCAAGCTCAACAGGCCTGAGGAAGCTTTATCAAATTGGAGTTATTATACCCGGTTGGGGAAAGGCGAGGGATAGGTCATAAATGATAATACTATATACATGAGAATCTGAGATACCGTAGTTGATACTGTAAATTCCTGCGTATAAGCCGCACTGGTGATCCGTCTCGCAATTTAAGGTAGTTTGTTTGGCCTTGTCTAGTCACTGTTCAGTCTGGTCGGCTCTCAAAATCTTGGTATTTATACTACAGTAAGTAAATATTTAATCTGCATGCAGAAAAAAAGCTTCCGATGATGACAAAATTCTTCACCGTGAATGCGATGATCCTTTCAAGCTCAACAGGCCTGAGGAAGCTTTATAAAAATTGGAGTAATTTCCGATTGGGTAAAAATTGGAGTTATACCCGGTTGGGGAAAGGCAAGGGATAGATCGTAAATGATGATACCGTGTACATGAGCATCGGAAATACAAAAATCGGTACTGTAAATTCTCGCGTATAATCCACACCCTGACTTTGTGCCGACACTATAGCCACACTGGCGATCTGACACAAATTACGGTAGTTTGTCTGGCCTTGAGGCTTTACCAGGGAAAGAAAGAACATAGGACATGCCTGGTAGCGGGTATCCCTTCACCCAGTAGCTTGCAATGAATATGCTTTCCAAGAAAGATCTAGCTTTATTTTATTTTATACATACAGCAGGCATATATATAGATATATCTGTTCTAACAATTTATATATTCAAAAGGTTCTAGTCACTGTTCAGTCTTGTCTGCTGTCAATGTCTTGGTAGTAACTAAAATAATGCAAAACTGGCAACTAAAAATTTAATTTGCATGCAGAAAAAAAAGCTTCCGATGATGACAAAATTCCTCACCGTGAATGCGATGATCCTTTCAAGCTCAACAGGCCTGAGGAAGCTTTGTAAAAATTGGAGTTATTTCCGATTGGGTAAAAATTGGGAGTTGTTGTTCCCGGTTGGGGAAAGGTAATGGATAGGTCGTAAATGATAATATTGTGTACATGAGCATCGGAAATACCAAAAACGGTGGCGATCTGACACACAAATTACGGTAGTTTGTCTGGCCTTGACCAGGGAAGGAAAGAACAGGGGGCATGGCCGTTAGCGGGTATCCCTTCACCTGGTAGCTTTCAATGGATATTTTCGGTCAAATCAACATACCAATACTAAAAATGTTACAAATTTTGTTTTGCGGTACACCAAATACCAGTTGCTTTGGATATGTAAAGGTGTCAAATATTAGTTATTCATAAGATACACAGTGCCATTAGACAGATGTAATTTGGGTATTGACAAAATCCATGAAACGGTACTCAATTGCCCTTAAACCACCATTTTCAGTGTATATTAAAACAAGGGACAGCTCCTTGAAATCCCTATTTTCAGGGTAATCCCTGACCACTTACATCTCTTTTAGAATAACAAGATGTGAAAACCTTGACCATGTGACTGATTGCCTGGTGTGTTGTTCTGTTGCAGGGATACGTGTTCCGTATTGCTGGCGGTAACGACAAGCAGGGATTCCCCATGAAGCAGGGAATCCTCACCACCGGCCGTGTCCGTCTCCTGCTCGCCAAGGGACACTCGTGCTACCGCCCCAAGCGCTCCGGGGAGCGCAAGAGGAAGTCTGTGCGTGGATGCATCGTTGATGGCCACCTCAGCGTCCTCAACTTGATCATCGTCAAGAAGGGTGAGTAGATTTGGTGTAAATGTGAATTTGTATGGATATGATCAGGGTCCCAGAACATTTGAGAAAGTCTGCTCTGCATTAGTCAATGGAACGTTAAGCTATCTAAACTAATAAGCACGCCCCTCTATTTGGTCAAGTTTTAATCGATCTTTTAATGGCAAATTAAATAAGACTGACAGGTTATAGATTTATCAGTGTGCCCTTATTGCGTTTAAATACTGTAAGAAAAACGTCTTTAGTTAGTGAACAAATGATCCTCAGGCAACAGGTCAAGCTGCGTTTGGGTTTATTGGCTTTGGGACCTTGTCCCCAAAGCCATTTACTTCACAGACCAGAGTGTCGCCTTTTCGACAAGAAATGACTAGCATAGGCCCCCTTGTTCATTGTTATATATAGACCTAGCTGGCCCTAAAACCTTGCCTAGGACTGGTATCCCCATGTGTCCTTGTAGGTGTGTGCAAGACTAATTTATCCTAGATCTTGTTTTCAGTTACTACATGTAGAACCAATGTACCTTGTGGTAAGGCCTAGATATCTTGTGAACAGCCATATTTTGAGTTCTCTAATGTGGCTGTCAATGGCAAGGATAGGTACCAGCCTAATAACCATTGACTCCTATGTCAAGCCAAGCTGTCAATGTCAATGCCAATTTCCATACAGGACCTATACTAGAGGTTGAGTGGTCCAGGGTGGCTCTTGAAATCACTCAAGCCCGCCCAAAGACAAACTGTGAAGTCCAACATAATTACCCCTCCCCCACCCCACACACACATGCACCAACCCTGAAATAATATTCTACAGTCTTTAAAGGAAGGCCATCACAAGTCCTCCTTGTGCCCCCCTCCTCCTCCCTGTGCCCTCTCCTCCTCCTCCTCCTCCGCGTCCTCCTGCCTCTGCCCTCTCCTCCTCCTCCCTCTGCCCTCTCCTCCTCCCTCTGCCCCTCCTACTACCCCATCTTTCCCCTTCTCCCCACTCTACCCCATTTTCCTCTTTCTTGTTACCTTCTACTCCCTCTGCCCCCTCATCCCTCTACCCCCTCCTACTACCCCATCTTTCCCCTCCCCCACTCTACCCCATTTTCCTCCTTCCTGTTACCTTCTCCTCCCTCTGCCTTCCCTCCTCCCTCTGCCCCCCTCCTCCTCCCTCTGGCTGCCAAGATGGCTGCCGAAAACTCAAGATTGTCTGATTTCCTTGTGTGATACATGGATAACAGGGTTTTCTGGGATGTAGAATCAGTTTTCAGGCTCAGATTTTCAAACCGGGAAATTTCCAAGATGGCTGCCAAGATGGCCACCAAAAACTCAAGATTGTCTGATTTCCTTGTGTGATACATGGATATTAGGGTTTTCTGGGATGTAGAATCCATTTTCAGGCTAACAATTTCAATCCGGGAAAATTCCAAGATGGCTGCCAAGATGGCCACCAAAACCTCAAGATTGTCTGATTTCCTTGTGTGATACATGGATAATAGGGTTTTCTGGGATGTAGAATCCATTTTCAGGCTCAGATTTTCAATCCAGGAAATATCCAAGATGGCTGCCAAGATGGCCACCAAAAACTCAAGATTGTCTGATTTCCTTGTGTGATACATGGATAATAGGGTTTTCTGGGATGTAGAATCCATTTTCAGGCTAACAATTTCAATCCGGGAAATTTCCAAGATGGCATCCAAGATGGCCGCCAAAAACTCAAGATTGTCTGATTTCCTTGTGTGATACACGGATAATAGGGTTTTCTGGGATGTAGAATCCATTTTTAGGCTAACAATTTCAATCCGGGAAATTTCCAAGATGGCTTCCAAGATGGCCACCAAAAACTCAAGATTGTCTGATTTCCTTGTGTGATACATGGATAATAGGGTTTTCTGGGATGTAGAATCAGGCATGGGATTCTTCCGGATTTATCCGGATTTCCGGATTTTTAAGGCCAAAAAAGTCATCCCTGTGATTTGTGCAGATCCAATGAAATAATATTTTAACATTAATAGGGGGGGGGGGGGTCTTAGTCTCTAGAGGGATTTATGCCATGCAAATCATACAAAATTCCCCGCAGATCACATCTTTTGGCTGTTTTTCGGATTTTTCTTCAAAACCCAATCCCATGCCTGAGAATCCATTTTCAGGCTCAGATTTTCAATCCGAGAAATTACCAAGATGGCTGCCAAGATGGCCACCAAAAACTCAAGATTGTCTGAGTTCCTTGTGTGATACATGGATAATAGGGTTTTCTGGGATGTAGAATCCATTTTCAGGCTCAGATTTTCAATCCGAGAAATTTCCAAGATTGCTGCCAAGATGGCCACCAAAAACTCAAGATTGTCTGATTTCCTTGTATGACACATGTATAATCGGGTTTTCTGGTGTGTACAATCCATTTGTAGGCGCCAATTTTTGATCCATGTAATTTTCAAGATGGCTGCCAAGATGGTATTTGCATAGGCATCAATGGAGTGCATCGCCACCAAAGGAATTGCATTGGTACCTATTTGATTCCATTGGTACATATTGGATTCTATTGTTATACCAGCTGCAGTAAAACCAATTAAAACCAAAAAGATTTAGCTAAGTGCATGTAGTAACTGACCATGCAGTGTTGCTGCAAACCATCAAATATGAATTGCATGAAAACCCCAGAAACACCAACAATTATAAATCTATGCCCCCTCTTTTTCTCACCTGTAGTTCATAACAATCCTATAAAAACCCAAAGCCACTACGGCTTTGCCGTAAAATCCTTGAATTTGTCCCCTTGTGATTGATGGCATTGAATTACAAAACAGGCACCCAGGGGGGGGGGGGGGTCTTTAGAAAGTTGTCAATGATGATTTGTTTCCAGATTCTTAATATTGATGTGGAGAACGCACGTCAGGCTGAGACAACTTGGAATTAGTCTTTTCTCAAACCGGTAAAGACAAAGGGAGTATGTACTACCGTACATTTAGTTGCATCAGAATAAAAGGGGTCGGAAGTTTATTATCTCACGTTAGCATTGAAAGAGTGCCATAAAACTCCCGACCCATGACCTCAGGGGTTCCGGTCCCCGCTCCATTCATACTCTTCCTGACAGGGGGGGGGGGGGTCGCAGAGGGGTATCGCACCAGACTGTCTGGGTCTTCTTATACGCAAGCAATTATCTAGTAATCATTCGCGGCTGTTCATTAAAAGGGACGGGGGTCAGCTTATTAGAAAGATTTTGCCGTTTTAAGTTGTCAATGATGATTGTTTGAACCAAATTCTTAATATTGATGTGGAGAACGCACGTCAGGCTGAGACAACTTGGAATAAGTATATTTATCCTACACAAAGGGAGTAGGCCTACACTAAGTTTCATCAATCAGAGACTGGAAGTTTATTATTGATAGCTTGAAAAGAGTCCCTTAAACCCCCTACGCCCCAATCTATTAAAAGTTGGGGGTTTGGGGTCCTCGCTCCATTCGGCGACTTGCTGAAGTCTGGGTTTCTTGTAGTGGGAATGAGGGCTCTGATGCTCTCTACCTGTAGATAAACAACTCATGGCTTCTGCAGTGTTGCCGAAATCACGCCGGCAAAAGCCGGCGTAGAATCTGAATGGCCGGCGTAGGGTCTTAGGACGCAGACCACAATGGCCTGCCATGATCTCAGCTTTCTAATGGTGTAAGAATTTTTCAAATCGGCCAACTAGAAGCAAAGATAGGTCCATGTTTGTAGAATTGAGCATTTTTTTCAATTTCTTTCAAGTTTCTGCAGTAGTTATAAATTATAATGAAGTTTATGAAAGTATCTTGATCAAAATTCACATGGCCTGCGTGAGAAGGAAATGGCCTGCGTAAGATGCCAAGACGCAGGCCACCTTGGCCTGTGTTGAGAAAAAGTTTTCGGCAACACTGCTTCTGGATCCCAAGTGAATTATGAGGATTTGCTTTAAGTGTGAGGTCGTCTTTTAAGGGAAATCCTTTTACAGTTTACTCAGTAATAAGTTTGTTGAAAGGTGTGGTGGGTAGGCGGTCAGCTTACCAGAAAGGTTTTACCATTGTAAGTTGTCAATGATGATTGTTTGAACCAAATTCTTAATATTGATGTGGAGAACGCACGTCAGGCTGAGACAACTTGGAATATGATAATAAATTCTGTTAGTCATAATGAAATTTGCAGGGGTGGACTTTTCAACACTTCGTAATTAATTGGAAGTTGATTTGTTTTCACTTTTGTTAAGGAACATTCTGTAGCGGTTACATTTTAAGATTGTCAAGTAAATTTATCAGTGTTGCCGGCGTAGAATCTTAATGGCCGGCGTAGGGCTTTAGGACACAGGCCACAATGGCCTGCCATGATCTGAGCTTCCTATTGGTGAAAGAATTTTTCAAATCGGCCAATTGGAAGCAAAGATAGGACCATATTTGTAAAATTTTGTATTTTTCAATTTCTTTTAAGTTTTTGCATTGTATAAAACAATTTATAATGAAGTTTATGAAGGTTCCTTGAAATATCAAAATTCATATGGCCTGCGTGAGAACGAAATGGCCTGCGTAAGATGCCAAGATGCAGGCCACCTTGGCCTGCGTTGAGAAAAAGTTTTCAGCAACACTGTTCATATTGTTGAATAGTATCAGAAAGTTGTCAATGATGATTGTTTGAACCAAATTCTTAATATTGATGTGGAGAACGCACGTCAGGCTGAGACAACTTTAATAGAAAAAATGGTTTGCTTGTTTCCATTACGCTTACCATGTCTGAGTTCTTTGAAGAAGGGGGGGGGGTACTTGACATATTGTCGTTTTGGATGTTTAAGAATTATCCAGACGACGCACCGAGCGCTTACGCGCCGCCCTGGCGGCGTTTTTGCGAACTGCGCTAATTGCGCGCCAAAAATTGCATTATCGCCCATACGTTCGTGAACGCCAATGCTATGTCAATGCAAGCAGAGCCCTGTTCCAACACTGATTACGCCTTGAAATGCTGGAGCTCTTGGAGTCTCTCTTGTGGATCGGGTAGCATAATATGCTAAGCATTTGACATATTATTCTAATTTTGATGAAACACCCATAATAAACATGAAAGGCCCACTCTCATGGTGCTAATTATCCATTTTTTAGGCAGCCATTGTCAGTTGGCATTGTCTTGGATTTCTAATTATCCCCGCAATGACAGCTTTAAAAGATCTATCAGACAGCAGGGGGGAAGGATATTTTACCTTAGTGCAGTCATATATAAAGTGTTTGCTCTTTCTATTCATCAACCTGAGGGAGAAAATATTGCGAGTTGCGCACGGTAAATTCCTCGTGCGTCGATGTTTGTTGACGCAATACGAGACGCTGCCGAACTGCGGCGTGCGGGCGCTCGACGCTTCTTCTGAGAATTATCAGGAACTATTTAAGGCTGTAGCAGAAAGTTGTCAATGATGATTGTTTGAACCAAATTCTTAATATTGATGTGGAGAACGCACGTCAGGCTGAGACAACTTATATAAATCTATAAAATTCAAGTTGGACTAGAATTTACCATTTTAGAGAAATATGTCCAAACTCGACCTTAAGGTTTTCTTAATATAATAACATTGACCCACAAGCATACTCATGTTTGGAAATATGTTCATCTGAGAGTGTTGGAAATATGTTTACATTAAAGCTCACCCTTCCGTTTCCTTTAGTGAAAATTGTACCCTGTGGTTTAGATGTGTATATTATTAGTCATTGTGTGTAAATATTATACCTGTTGTCTGTTTGTAGGAGAGAAGGAGATCCCCAACCTGACCGACTCCTCCGTGCCCCGTCGTCTCGGACCTAAGCGTGCCTCCAAGATCCGCAAGCTCTTCAACCTCGGCAAGGAAGACGATGTGCGTCAGTACGTCGTGCGTCGCCCCCTCGCAGAGAAGGAAGGTGTGTACCACTCACTGTTACATTACATTATTTACTGTAACAGCTTGTAACCTACCGTACGGGTAGTACAACCAACTCCCTCTAATGCGACCACCTTTGGGACCATCTTAAAGTGGTCGCAATAGCTGGCTGGTCGTATTAGAGAGTTTACGTTTATTTTTCATTTTATTTGCTCTGCGACCACTGGTAGGGGGGTAGTAATAATAAAATAAAATAAAAAGGATTGAAAACACCCAGGGTGCGGATTATACAAGGGGTTTTTAAAAGTACATGTATGCTTTAGTTTTGAACTGCATATCAGGCTCGTGGTGTAGGTTCTATCGTTTTCTCAAGGAAGATGTGCGGGGTTATACGAAACTGAACAGACTTTATCGTAATGTATTCCAATCTGCTGCTTGCCAGTAAATCTATGGACATAGGCAAATTAGGTCAGCTCCATTGGAAAATCACGAAGATTATGAATTTTAGAGGCTTTTAAGAAATTCGGAAGTATCTTGGTGGAAGAAAAAGTTGTCAATGATGATTGTTTGAACCAAATTCTTAATATTGATGTGGAGAACGCACGTCAGGCTGAGACAACTTAACTTCAAATCGTTGTGGCTTTCTTGAATACGACAGTCGCACTATACCTTACCACCAATTTGAGCACCTGCGGTGTAGGCGGGCAATGGGGGTTCAGAGATGTCAAGATGTAATGAAATTGTATAACTTTACAGTTTATATTTGCAAATTACGATATTGCGAAGGTGACACTTGAAATTCCTGAGGCTATGCTGGGGATTTGAAAAATCATGATATACATTGTACATTGCTTATTTTTCTGTAGCACTAATACTGTCTCTAGTAACTGTATCAAAACAAGAACTTAACCATTATAAAACACAGGGTTCCCACAAGTCATGGAAATCATGGAATGTCATGGAATTTTGTTAAAATTTGCTGTGTCATGGAATGTCATGGAAAATGAAAATAATAGAATGAATATTACAAAATCTCTGAGAATGTACCTTTGCTTTCTAGATTTTAGAAATTTTCTCAGGGGCCAAGCCCCCTAACCCCCCACAAGAATGTAATAAATGTCATGGAAAATTGAGATTTCTGTCATGGAATTTCAAACTGAAATTTTTGTGGGAACCCTGTGCAGGGTTCCCACGTGTCATGGAATGTCATCGAATTTGAAAGTTGTCTGGAATGTCATCGAATTTTCTAAACATTTGCCATGTGTCAAGGAATGTCATCGAATATAAAAATATAACGGAATTAAGATTACAATATCTGACAGAATGTACCATTTGCTTTCTAAATTTTAGAAGTTTTTTCAGGGGCCAAGGCCCCCCGACTTTCACAAGAATGTTATAAATGTCATGGAAATGTTATCGAATTTTATCAAAATTAATGCTGTCTTCTCTAGCAGCTGTAGCAAAACGTGTAAGGAACTTAAATAATAGTTATAAAGGCAATATTAACACGATCCTTGTTGTATCTCCCCTCAGGCAAGAAGGCCAAGACGAAGGCTCCCAAGATCCAGCGTCTGGTGACTCCCCTGGTTCTCCAGCGCAGGAGACACAAGATCGCCATGCGCAAGAAGCGTGGCGTGAAGCGTGTCGAGGATGCCTCAGAGTACGCCAAGCTGCTCGCCCAGAGGATGAAGGAAGCTAAGGAACGCAAGATCGAGCGCCGCAGGTCCGCCTCCCAATCCAAATCTCGCGGAGATTCACTCAGAGAATCCACATCCGCAGCAGCCGCCGCCTCCAAGAAATAGATAACTTGTACAAATGGACACGTGTTATATATAATAAAGTTGGGTCTCCACAAAGAATGATGTCTTACTGCTGATATCTGAATAGTTCTTGCTATAGACCAATGCAGCAAGAAAGTGTGACTTTTCAGAAAAGTTGTTGATAAAGTTTTTGAACATTTGTGAAGTTTGACCGACAAATACACAAATCTTCAAAATCCGGCATTCTAATGTATATGTATCATTTGAGAGCTAATTGTCCTGTGGATCTCCTGATATGAGATGTCTGCAAATATAGCTATTACATACGATGTTACGTGCATTCTGCTAAAACAAACGCAACTTTATTATGAAAAAGTCGCCTCTTCTTGACGCATTGGTCTATAGGAGTGTCATTGATGCATTCCAAATCGAAATACCACATTTTTCTAAATTACGATTATCGCATAGAGAAATCATTATATCGATACACCTTTTGATCCCTGAAGAGATGCGACAATCTTTTCAAAACTGAAAGAATTTTGTAAATATTCCAGCTAGAACAAAAGATCTCATTCAAAACGTAAAAGGCTAACAATTAATCCTATAAAAAAACAAATATCAGTCCCTGGTCATGAAATTTGTGGTCTTTGGATAGAATAGGATGCACCAAATTCATATGTAAAATAATTTATTTGGATAGTTTCATTCCGAATCCATATCCTGACCAAAAATCGGTTGATCGACAAAAACGGGATGTCCAAAACATCACTAGTTCTTGCCACACTCCCCGGGAAATAGTTGCTCTTAGGGTATCTTGGCCTGAAAAGTCTTGATTTATAACAAGTACACATTAAGTGTCACTCTTTCCAGCAACGGGCAAATAGGAGAATATCATAGACAAATAACCACAGGTTTTAACAAGACATTGGCTTGCAGAGTGAGTAGGCTATATAGGGTAACATGGGAAGGTGTGCAACTTAACGGTGGTCCATGGACGTGACAAATAGCCTCTACACATCAGTAGTGTAGAACAACCACTAGGGTATGTAGCACCATCTAGTGGTTGTTGTAGACACTAGTGGCATGTAGAGTGTATTTCACGTCTTTGTCACGTCCATACTTCACCGTGGACTTCTAGTTGCACACCTTCCCATGATACCCTATATAGCCCTCTCACTCGCCAAGCTGAGGGCTTGTTAAAACCTGTGCAAATAACCACATAATAGATGTTGACATCTCACGGTTCTGATTGACTAGAGCTCTTCAAGCTACCAAAGACCAAGGAGGATACTAGTTATTCATTCCTCTCTGAAGCTACATTGAGCCTTAATCAGGGTCCCCTGGGAGAAAGCTCTCAGGGGATAGTCTAGTGAATTAAGGGAAATATACTTTATTTCTGGATAAAAGTACCAAAGTTCGTTTATAGGTAGATAAATATGTGTTATTGAATATTTTTCCTTGCTCCAAGAAAAAAATGTCCTGCGACACCATTTTTGGGTCATTTTCTGGAATTTTAATGCGACAATCAAAAAAAAATTAATTAAATTAATTGAAATACCATTAGAATATAATTGTGTAGCGATGGCATTTTAATCTGAAATATTCGTGGAAACTTTAGGAATACTGGGCTTATACCTGCCCCCAGTGAACAAAATAAGTCAAACATCTCAAGTTGCAAACATTTAATCTACCATACACCCCTAGGAGGTGGTTATATCTAAGGAATAATATTTCCATCTACCACGAACATAAATATATGGTATTAAAAACAGAAATGTATGTACTATTTGTGTTTTCCTAGCTGTCAGGATATGCATGTCCAGGCACCCTGGTGAGTTTGTCTATACTTGTATAGAAAAAGCCCTAGGACATTGTTGAAGCATGGGTGTCACACATAAGGTGGAGTGTGAGATGCCATGCAGTCTTCAACCAATGGATAACTATGTCAACAAACTACCCTGAGTGGGCCTTTGTATTTATTACATGTAATGTGAATACAGTCTCAAATAGATCAATAGTTATATATAATAGTTTCAATGTAGCGATGTCAGACGCCATTGAATATGTCTACATTAAATTCAATGGCAGGGCATGGAATATGGTGATACCAGTAATTAAGTATAGAAGTTCTTGTATTCACTATGTAGGAATGAGCCCTAAATCTATCATGTAGAATGAACAGTTTATTCAACCTGGTTAACATGGCCATGGGGGAACCAGTCCTGGTCGTGACTTGGCACACTTTATTCATCCTAATTCCGTGGCACACTTTATTCATCCTAATTCCGATTTCACATTGGCAGACAAGATAATAACTCTCCATATCAATTAACCCACTTTAGCCTCTAAGGGAGTGATCATTTTTTAACAACAGGGGGGGGGGTGGTTTTCCGTGCGGAGCGTGCGAATTTTTTTCACCCCCCCCCCGCCTACGGGTCGGAAATCGGCGCGCGGGCGGACCCTTTGAAGCATAGTAACGCGCTGGCTTTTTGGCCCAAAACAGGTTAAATTTTTTTGACCCCCCCCCAAGAGGGGTCCAAATTTTTTACCCCCCCCCCCGGTCAAGGGGTCCAAATTTGTTCCCCCCCCCCCCTCAAACCAACCCCCCCCCCCCTGTTGATAAAAAATGATCACTCCCTAATTAGTTTACCATATTTTTACCTGTAGATTTACATGTGTATTTATGTATCTAGACGGCTCCTGGTTAGTTGGGATCCAACACACACAAGCTGCAGTACTCACCTTACCCAGGACAGCACAGGTAGGTAACAACTTTGTATCACTTAATTTGTAATATAGTTGTGAAATCCCATTATTAGAGGGGTGGGAGTTATGGATTGGAGGAGATATAATGTCGACCTCCTTTCCACAGACCACAGGAAAACCCAACTATATGAGAAATATATGTCCAACCTCCCGTTTAATAACCAGACCAATGGGATCACACTACCCAACCCCAATCCTACTATACATGGCATAGATATCATGACAACCTATTGTACGATTGTCTCCAACGCAGGTGTCTTGCCCATAGACTTGTCTGACCCTCTCCCCACATTCATTGAGATGTTGGAGTCAGGATGTAACCCAGCTAGCATGGTTACGTTGGGCCAACGTTGGCAATGGTTGGCACCGTCGCAGGCAATAATTTAACGTTATGCCAATGTTGAAATGCCAATGTTGTATCAACGTTAGGAAATTTATGCTATACCAACGTTGCAATGTTGGGCGAATGTTTGCGCCTGACGTTGGTACAACATCAACATAATGAGAGTTGGCATAACGTTGGCCCAACATTGGCCCAACGTTGGCATGCTGACGTTGGCTCAAATGGAATGCCACCGGCCAAAACTACGTTGTGCCAACGTTGAAATGCCAACGTTGGCACAACGTTGGCATATTAATGTTGGGCCAACGTTGCATGCCCAACCTCCACTAGAGGGCATGGAAGGTTGTCAGAAGAGATTTTGCCCAGCAGATCCTTTATCTCTCATCATAAGTGGCCATTAATTGGGTCCTACGTGTGTTATATAGGTTTTAAAAGCCAGGGATATTCCATTCATATGCTATAATAAACTTAATTACTAACTTTCCCAGTGACATAACGAAATGCGGTAACATTGCCATGAGGACACCTTTTTTAAGGTAATGGTAGGTATATAAGGTCTAAAGGATGGGATGGCTGTCAGTCACCTCTGGTCCCTTTAGGCTGATATAAAGGTGAAATGCAAAGACAGAAATGGTTGTTTCTAAACTGATTCTTGTCTTTAGCAGAATAAATCACAGTTTCGTGATCATTAATACTCTATATGAGCATAATACAAAGTTAGAATGGAATACCTCTGGCAAAAACTATGTTGTGTCAATATCTGCACCTGACATTGGTACACTATTAACATAATGACAGTTGGCATAACGTTGGGCCAACGTTGAGCCAACGTTGGCATGCTGACGTTGGCTCAAACGGAATGCCCCCGGCCAAAACTACGTTGTGCCAACGTTGGCATGCTGACGTCAGCCCAACCCTCGGCTACGTTGAGCCAACGTTGGGCCAACGTCAGGATGCTAGCTGGGAAAGATATAGGCCTATAAATGAAAAGAAATCTAAATTTATGTGGTTCGCCACACACAAGAAGATAAAGAAATGTATCCAGAAACCGAAAGTAACTATCTCAGGTAGGCCTATAAATAGAGTAGGAACATTCTCATATCTAGGGGCAGTCTTTGACGAAAATCTGGGTTTCAGACAACATGCTAAGAAGACCCTGCGGGAGGCAAATCTGTTAAACTTCAAAATGTGGCACATCAGGGACATGCTACCCATGCATGCTGCTATAGCAATGTATAACAGGTCATCATGCCACACTTTGACTACTGCTCGTTTCTGACAGACGGGACGACGGTGGTGCTACGACAACAAATACAAGCAGCCCAGAACAGGATTTTGCGATGTATATTAAGAGTCAGGATAGGGCAAGAGTCAACAGCCGATATTCATACCTGATGTGAAGCCCCTCTACAGAAGCAGAGAAGGAAGGAACTCCTCATGTCACTGATATACAAGAAAAGGAAGAAAACGCCAGTCCATAAGACTAGGCGTAGGACTAGAGCAGACCACAAGAACAACTTCGAAATGCCGACGCCTCGTCTGTCCCTTTATAAGAAGGGCCCCTCATATAGGGGAAGACAGTTATGGAATAAACTCCCATATGGAATCCAGACGGCGGAGACGAAAGCTATATTTAAGGCAAGAGTGAAAAAGTGGTACAAGACTGACATGAAGGGGAAGAGAAAGGCTCTGCTTGAGACGAGAAGGAAGAATAAACCGCCATGATGTGATGAGGAAAATTGGGGTGGCCAGACCAGATCCCACCGGGAGGACATCAACCTAAATGGAGGAAGGATCCTAGGATCTGTTGGCGCTTGGATGTAACTTCTAGCTGGGAATACCTTTGTTTATTTTATTCATACTCATCTTGTACATTCATCATAGGATTAAGAAGTTACCAGACTGCATGTCAGCAGCGAAAAGTCCACCCTGGCCAAGACTACAGTTGCTCATTTGAGCCCAGAAGAACTCACACTAAATACACTAAATAAGCGAATACGTCTTGCGAAGACTTTTATTCAGTATATAGTTATCTATTTGATAAGCATGAACAAGGCATATGGTTTCGAGGAAACTCTTTAACAAATATTCAGTAAAACGTATTTTGAAACATCCTGTATAAAGTATGCATAAAACTCTTGTATGGGAAGAATACTATCTCGAGGAGATAACATAAGCAGAAGGGGGACAAAAAAACTTGAACCGGAAGATCAGATCAATAAATGAAATGAGGTTCATTTCAAAAAAATAAAATAAAATAAAATTTAAACATGCAAACTGTATCATGTAAAGCCCACAGTCTTATGTCAAAATTACTTTTGACAATTGGCAAATGATGTCCAATGATCTGACGGATGTTATGGCACAGTTTAAATAATAATAATCTTTTATTGACAACAAAGGAGGTCATTACTGACCTATGTGTTCAGCATATGTTTCTACTCTACAGCTAAGTACTACACATCTACATATATCTACTAGTTTTAACACAAGATATTATGCAGTTATAAAGTATACAAAACACCCACTCACACACATATGGCTCAGTCTCATGAGTTTGTAACAGTTGAAACGTCTTTGACCGGCGTCGTCTTTGACCGGGTATATAGAAAAGTTCTTTTTTCCATTTTTTAAAAATATTTTATATGTATATGATGTAATGTACTTGGTGGCACTTCTTATTGCATAATACTTTGGACAGTGCAGCTGTTTAAAGTATTATGCAACAATAATAATAACCTGTTTAAAGTTTAAGTAAAATACCAAGTGACGTCTTTGACCGGCTGAAGAAAAAAAGCCCAAAAGGGACCCTTAATATGTGCATTAAAATATTTTTTTTTAATTGGGTAAAACAACCATAGACTGTTTATTACATGAAGAAGTTGAAGCTTTTAAATTTTCTTTACTATATACTACTTTTTTCTTCATTTTAATCCCTACCCGGTCAAAGACTACACCGGTCAAAGATGACGCCGGTCAAAGACGACACCTGGTCAAAGACGTTTCAACTGTTACAAACTCATGAGACTGAGCCATATACACACATTCATAGTCATACATACTAGAAAATATAGACATGGCATCATGGCTTTATGACACGTGGGTTCTGAGAATACTCCCTCTTTACAGTTACATGAAATAGTATATATACAGCAGGTTTAATTCAAAGTAAAAATGTACTTATATATAAGTACATTTTTACTTTGAATTAAACCTGCTGTCTTTGCGTAAATGCATTGCATACAATTAATTAACAGTGACTTTCCTCTTTGGACTTACTGAATTACTATTAATTTTCAAAATTCAATATTTCAAAAAAGTAGTTTTTCAGAGCAACGCTGGAATTACGCAGTGTGTTTACTGGGCCCCCCCCCCCCCCGCATCTTTTAAAAAGTTTTTCTCCATATTACACACATTAAGAAAAGAAAACTCCAGGGTGTGAAAATTCAGTTTTAGAAAATTGAAATGAAAATTCACTTTGTTTTCAATATGAAAAAAATTCACTTTTCAAAGTGAAAATTGAAGTGGAAATTCACTTTCACATCTTAACTTCAATATTACTATCATATTTGTAAGTGAAAGATCACTGCTGTCAAGGTGTCTTTTCAATTTTCATTTCTGAAATGGAATTTCAGTTTTTGACCCTCTTGGTCCACTGTACTCCCGCCTCTCGTGAAGCCGTGATTTCACTCCCTGCCTGCTCAAGTTGATAAAAGACATGTACTGGCTGTGTCTCACGAACTTGGGCCAATTCTTTCGTCTCTGACCGGGTGCCAGCTCTGACCGGGTGCCAGCTCTGACTGGGTGCCAGCTCTGACCGGCCTGAATAAAAACGGGTAATTTAGGGCAGATGATGATAAAAATGGGCAACTAATTACTAGTTTAAAGGGTTAGAACATCCATTAACCTTTTCAGCTAAATTCTATCTACATCTGCCCTAAATAACCTATTTTTATTCAGGCCGGTCAGAGCTGGCACCCGTTCAGAGCTGGCACCCGGTCAGAGACGAAAACATTGGCCCAAGTTCGTGAGACACAGCCTACTGCATATTTCTATTGAAGAACTGGTACATCCGCAGCCTCCTCAGCCTCAAAGAATGAGTTAAATGACACCTAGTTTAGCTCCTAACCCTATCCTTAAGATTACTACTGCAATACACTGTAAAAATATTGCGTTGAATAGATGGAGAATCAATGCAAAACTTTATGGTGGATCATCGTAAATGTGATTACAGTGAGGCAATGTTAAGTCAACCAATTTTACTGTGAATATCTGTAATCCAGGACGTTGAAACACAGTTTATTCAATTACGGTGAAGCTATGTCTTGTAAAAATATTCCATTGAATATACAGAGAATCAATGTAAAATTTTACGGTGGATCATCATTACATATTATTACAGTTGGGCAATGTAAAATTGATCAATTCTACTTTGAATATCCGTAATCCAGCACAGTGAAACACAGTTTATTTTACAGTGAAACACAGTTTATTTATTTTACGGTGAAGCTACGTTTAATTGATGTTAGTTTTATCACACCAGGTGGCAGTTTGGTTCATGAGGAGATTTTCATGGATCCTAAGAACACCATTTTTGTGGTAATAAGAAAAATATATAGCTAAACAGCTGTAAGGTTTGCTTTGTAGCCATCCTAGAGTGACTTCCTCTCATGGACTGATTAGGCCTGAAGTCTTGACACTAAGATGATATTGCTGATTGGACATGGTACCAAATTTGCAATGCAACCATATTGAGCATACAGTTAGGTATAAGTGGATAAATGGACAGAAAAGCACTGGGATAAATGAGTTAAATTACACAAAATACCATTATAACTATTGTTTAGGCACTGTATTAAAATCACAATGATGTCCCATATTCTGTTAGAATAATGGTGATTCACTGGCAACACTGGGTGCCGGACTTTCAGTTAAAATTATGGTGAACTTGAAACAACAGTGACCATTATTTTACGGTGAAAGTCCAGCACCCAGTGTTGCCAGTGAATCTCTGTTATTTTGACAGATTTTTCTTACAGTGTACTCTAGTGATAGTATCCTTACCTTGCAGTACAACAGGAAGGATGGCTAAATACACAGTTCTTGCTGCAGTCCTGGTCCTGGCTGCCATGATACCTTCTGGTCTCACCTATCCCCTCTGCTGTGTTCAGGTATTCCATGTTTATACAACTACCATTATAAAAGGTAAACCTAGGACAAATCACCATGATTTTGAATATACCTAGGTATACCATATGAACTTCATATGAGCAAAGTAATCACTTCTTAATGTTTCAGCCATGTAATGCTGAAGGGGGCTGCCAGCCTGGGCACACATGTGTTAGTGTCACGTCTTGTAATACCTGCGGTGCAACAGAGAAATTCTGCCTACCGGTAAATACTAAACTATTTTGTTTCATTTTTCATTTCATTCCAGTCATGTAATAGCATCAGCAGTATTTCTTGTTTAGGGAAGGAAATAAATGTCTACCTTAGACCCCCGGGGGGGCTACTCCCTCAGCATTGGATACTATGTGTGAACACGATTCCAAGGGAAAGGGTCCGTTTTTGAGTCCTAGGCACGGACCCGCGAGGGCCCGTGATAAGGGCATGCACGGGTTAGCTCTCCCAAGTGAGAGGACAGACGTTCAGAGCGTTATCTTAATAAGACTTTTAAGACAGTCTGAATAGTCTTAACTTTAGTAGAGGCCGCTTATGTCATTAAAAATAAATAATATTTTGAAAGTATTACTATTACGACTAGTCTGTAATGGGGGGCTCTGCCCCCCAACCCCCGTTTCTTTTTCTTCTTTTTCTTCTTTTTCTTCTATAAGAGACATCCTGAGTTCCTCTGAGCTGGTTGCTGGCTTGAAATGATTTATTTTTATTGATAAGAGCGGCCCTGGGTAAGACACTGAATTAAGACTTTAAGATGTCTTATTAAGATAACGCTCTGAACGTCTGTCCTCTCACTTGGGAGAGCTATCCAGTTTTTGCGTGATAAGGGTTATATTTAAAGCAAATTTTGGGAGAAAGGGGTGTATTTTCAGACCATAATCACCCTTTGAAGGTTTATTAAACTTAATTTTGCTATGATCTTTTTGAGTCACCCTTGATTCGCGTATTTCTTTTCAGGGTCACCCATGATTAGGGTACATTTTTCAAGGGTTACTTGTGATTAGGATTTTTTCGCTAAATTTGCCTTGAAAAGGGTGTGTTTTTTGAAAATTTCCCCCCTTGATAAGGGTAGGAAGTTTGGGGTGATGTTCGCACATAGTGACTGGTGACTATAGAAAAGATAGGGCGTGCCCCCCCCCCCCCGGGGCTTAGACCCTGCTGGCAAAGAGGTTGCACCATCTGATGATGGTCTAATTAGAAATAAGAGCAAAGTAGACTTAATGAGTTGAGTTGAGTATTCTTTTATTTATTCTGAAGTTACAGTTTAGCCCAGGGCATGTGTTACAGTAACTTCAGCCAATGTGTTTAACAAATTTACAATGAATATAAGTATAAGTACAACATAATCTTAATTCATCTATTGGACCTGGAAAAAGAAGAGTGATCAAAGCATAAATATGGTTATTTCAAATTGAGGATTGAAAAAGTCAATAAATTCCAATTTGGGGTTCTATTGGGGATCAATCTTTGGGATAGGTGTGTATACTTTGGAGAGTTAGAAGGTACTCTACACTGCATACATACAGTATAGAGTCCTCTGTATGCCTAGAACTACTTAGTACCAACATTTGCAGCCTTTGATTATTATCAATATTCCTCTCCAGAACTGTGTTGGGACGGCCAATGGATGTGGGCTTTGCACTGAGACTCCTATTTGTGGAGCAGTAAGCATCTTTTCTCACTAATCCCATATGCATATATATACACCATAAGCAAACCTATGTTTGGAATGCAATTTCAAACATCGGTTTCTCTGCTGTAGACATTATGTATGAGGTATGTATGAATAATGTCAAAGCATTCATGAATTCAAATGTGAACAGATCCCGGCACGCAAAGATACCTTGTGCCAACGTTGGGGCCCTTGACGGGGGGTCCCCATGTCGCATGTCTAATTTTAAAAAATGGCCATGTCGCATGTCTATGTCGCTTAAAAATGCTCAAGTCCCATGTCGATTTTAAGAACTGTCCATGTCCCATGTCACTATCTTTTTAAGCCTCCTGTCGCATGTCACTAGGCCTCATGTTGCATGTCGAATTTAAGAAATACCCATGTCGCCATGTCGAATTTAGGGGTCTAGGGCCATAACGTTGGCACAATGTCAGGCAGCGTTGGCATGATGTTGTACATTATCGTTGTGTCAAGTGCTTTTTGGCTATAGGGGGCGAAAGCCTACCCGTTTACTTTTAGTTGTGCGGGTTACGCAAACCCTCGAATCAGGACAGGAAGCCACGGCGCGGTATGCTTTAGGTATGGGCGCTTTTGGAAACTTAAAGATTTCTCCTTCCAGTACAGCAGGGGGCATGTCTGACACACAACTATCTGAAAGGATGCCCAGTAGTAATCTCCCTTTGCTGAGAAATAAAAATTTTTCCGAAATTCCCCATAGAGTGACATCGCTTCCTGTCCTGATTTGAGGGTATAAAATCACCCGTTTTTTGCGTGGCATCGGGTTACTTTCACCCCCTATTCTACTATTTCCCAATGTATACCAACGGCAGGCCAATGTCAGATGAATTGACGTTGTGCCTACGTCTGCACAACCAATCTATGACATCTATAGTTCAAGATCTGACCCTTCGTTGTGACTTTAATTCAATGACATGATTTTGTCTTTCCATATCAGCAGGTGAATACCTAATTGTGATCTGTTTCGATACATTTGTTCCAATATAAATCAGTTTAGAAATAGCGATTTCTGTATTTGAAATTCACCTTAATCTCAGCTTATAAAGGCATGAGAAGTGATACAAAACCAGCCCATACTTTAGAACTTATCTACTTGACATCACGGTACCATACATGGGGTGTCTCTGTTAGAATTAATGCCAGGATTGTGTTCCTTCGTTAGGAAAGCTGTTTCTACAGATCCAGCAGCCAAATTGCAACAAATATTTTCATAATTTTCACACATACATGTATTTTATTCAACCTCTTGTTTCTCTGCAGTAACTTCAAATAAATAAGGTATCTATACATCATTTTAAAGATAAGACAACAAGGTATTCATCAATTGAGGAACTTTTAAGATTTTTTGCAAAATGGAATGCTTGTTGCCATGGAGACAGTAAACAAATATTTTCAAATTGCTTGGAAATTTACCACCTTTCTTTAATCAAATTGTCATACCGACCACAAAATTGTGAAATCACTCCTTACAACCTCTCCAGATTTTGCAAAACTAAATTATCTTTCCAACGAGGCCATTTGAGCTACTGTAGCTTATCTAGTTCCAACTATATAAAGGGTTGAACATGCAACTGGATTGTCAAAAATATGTGTTTTTCATGAAAAATCTACATTGACTGAAGCTTAAATGCTGAAAATCACCCATTTTGCCATGCCTTCAGAATAGCAATAATTAATATTTGAGTTCTAGAAACGAATATACATGCTGACATTAGTATTTGCATCAACCACCATAAGTCCCGAACCACATGACATGATAGTAGCTCAGTCATGAAGGCTTAAAGTTGGCCAGATTCACTGTCAACGGCAATTAAATTCATGATAATTTGGTATATCTTGATCGGGATGTACAGGAGTACCTGTTATTAATTCACATTTTCCACTTGATTTATGTATTGAACCATTATTAAATCCTCTAATTCATTGGATTTAATCTATCAGACCTACCTGTGATGAAAAAAATAAATAAATGCATACTTCAAATCAGATTTTGCCTAAAATAGGGTCAGCTGTGACGAATATATTGTGATAAAAGTGTCTAAAAATGTCTAGAAATTGACTAATCGCCATGAAATTTACCATATTTTGACCCAAAAATACCGCAAAAATGGATTTTAGTCAAGAAATCTGACTAAAACCTTAACCAAATAAGTCTGGAAATAAAGTTCATACATTCTACATTGCCACTAAGAAAAAAATAGGTGGAGAAAATACATAAAAATTAATAATACGCTTCACTAAATAGATGCATTCAATTTGTTGCATCTTGGCTGCTGGATCTGTAGTGCATTCTATAGTTTATAAATGAAATATTTATTGATCCCACATCTATAGAACACAGAGGGAACGTCATGAAAGGACCATTATGTATGTCTAAAGATGATGTGGCCTCTGGTAAAATATCTTCAGACAACCTTTAATGCCCTCTGGTGGGAGTTGGAAATGCAGTCTTAAACCAAAGTTGGGTTTCACAAAAGGCCAAAGAAAAAAAAGGTTTGTTTCAGGTAACATGGGCAGAAAATTTAGGGTTGGTAGGTCGGTTGTTTTTTTTTTAAACTTTTTTTTTAAACATGAAAGTACTGGCCGGCCCGTCCGAAGACCCTAAAATTGACCAAAAAAGGGTTAAAATGCGGAAATTTCTTCAAAATTGCATAGAAAATGTAGGGACGGCCCTGTTTTGCTAGGGTCAGTCGGGTGACCTGAAACAAACCTTTTTTTTGGCCTAATTTATGTACGCTAATTATAGTTTTATAGTTTACTAGTTTAGGATAACTATATCAATCCATTTTAACCCATCAGCCGTGTAGTTGCGATGACTCTGAGGCCTGCAAATGTGGTGCATGTGGCAGCTGCTACAACGCCACCTTGGTGACTGCTCATGGGACAGTAGTTTCTAAACAAGTCTGTCTCTATTAAAAAAGGTATTGTATGCTGACTACTCCGTGTTACATTATTGTGTATATAAGTTGTGATGTAATCTAAATATCTTCATTCCCAATGACGTTATCCACTTTTATAAGCTTGTGCCTCTTTAGCATGTCTTCCCTTAGTTGTCTTAAGGTTGATCGCTACTCATTGAATATGGATTCCTGCGCAGCTCTCTGCGCATATAGCTTAAAATTGTCGGAATAGGAATATTGGAGACCTAGATCCATATACATGGACACTCAGCCATATCCAAAAATTGGACAATTCCGAGCAAAATTGAGCATTTTATTTCACTTTAAATATTTGACATATTTGGAGTCACTGATATTTGCTATTTTTAACATAAATTAGAATATTGGAATTATTTACCAATAAATCATCATCGAGATTGATATAGATCTCATCACTGTGCTTCCAACAACCAAGAGTATCAAATATATACATTTTTTACCCTGATCCTTGGCTTTTAACCCATTATTTTGGCCTTTAAATATGAGATTTAGACTGTTTTTGTCCTATTTTTTAACTTTAAAGGTCCAACCCAGTGAACAAACACACGTTATTCCAACGTTTAAAAAACGTCATCAGAAGGTTTGCAAACGTTCATATCTGAACGTTTTTATTACGTAAAAACGTGAACTCAAAATAACGTTAAAATAACGTTTATTTATAACGTTTTATTGAGGTTAGAATAACGTTAAAATAACGTTTTCAGAATGTCTCCTTGAGGTTTAAAAGACACCTCAAAATAACGTTTTGTTGTAATGTATTATTGGGGTAAAAATAATGTTCTGATAACCCTTAGTCAAACATATGATGCTGAGGTTTATGTGTATATTTCTTTAATTTGAAAGTATAATTTAAAAGATTCATCCATTTATTCATTATTAGAGCCATTTTAGACTGTGTGGTTTGTGGCCAGGAGTCTGATAAGCCCATGGTTTTATAATGCAGGAATGCTGAAGCAGGGCTGATATATACATTTGGTAATTTTGCAAATAAGGTGTTTACCATAACCTTCATCATAAGTCATGCAATTGGCAAGGCATACATTGATAAATAATATAGCTTTTCACAAACATATTATGATATTGAATGCCAATGCTAGTGCCAATACATATTTGAGTATAACCACACAATCATAGCATGATTTTGAGGGATACCAGCAGCTCCGCTGCCGGAGATACTGGCGCGGGAAAATCGTGGAGACAGCGTTCGTCTGACCTACTATACTGCATGGCGGGAATGCCTCAGCATATCGGAAATAGGATCGGAGTGGCGTAATATTTTCAATCTCCAACTCTGAGTTCAAGGTAGAACTTATGATTGGGCCAGCTTGGGGCGCGGTGCATCGCTGGGTACGCTCCCGATTTCCCTGTTGTTGTTTAATAATGCCCTAGCTTCAGTAAAGTTCCATTATCAACTAAACTGACATCTGGTGAGATAAATCGGAACAATGGAAAACGTTTAAAAAACCTTATTCAAGCGTTTTCCAAGGTGTTAGCATTGCATGCCTATTTATCTCCTAATATCATGAATGGTAACTCTAGGCATACAGCCATGCTATTTTATACAATTAAACAATGTCTCATGGGCCTCTACAACTTTTATTTACAGGAGTTAGAGGTCATTTATCAACGTTATTTTCATGTTAAAATAATGTTTATAACAAACGTTTTAACCCCAACCCTAAAGTAACGTTTCAGAACGTTAAAATAACGTTTCTTGTTCACTGGGAAAACCCTAAAAATATGCACGGGACCCCCTATCAAAATTGCTCTTTTATGTTAGCAAATGATCTAAACTATTTTTTGAGAAAGTAAAAAAAAAGTCTATGGATTTTTTTTAAAGATTTTGTTGAAAAATTTAGCATCAAATTTAATCAATTGTCCTAAAACCACTACTTTTTTTTCACAAAAGGTTGTTTTTTTTACCATGATTTTATTTTTCCCATTTAAGGACACAATATACGATTATTCATTTCAAATATAACATTGATGTTGGCAGTGGTTTACTAAGAAAAAAATCGTGAAAATTTCAAAATTTTTGGTATTTTTTGCCAAAAATAGAAAATACTTTTTTTTTTTTCAAAAATCTGTATTAAAAAAAGTAGCTCGGGACCCCCCCCTATTTTTTTCTATTTTCCATTTCTTAATGATCTAAACTACCATTAGCCAAAAAATTAGGAAATTCTATGGATGCAAAGTTAAGGGTAGCGATCAACCTTAAAGAGCGCACTTAGGGTTATCATGTCCTCCAGATAAAACCTTGGTTGAAAACCTTGGTTGAAACAAGTTGAAAATCCCCTTCTCCCTCTTCAAGCGGTTAAAAAATTGACTCCCCCTCCCCCCAAAGAAATCAACCATGCCCCTCTCCTGCTGTTGAGAAATAAGCACTCCCTTACTATCAATTGCAGAAGATCCCAGTGCCCAAATCAGAATGACCAGTGAGTGACCAGCCAGTGACCAGCAAAGCAGACACATTAGATGACATTGGGTGGCATTGTAGGGCAAGAAGGAAATATATCAAATAACATCAGATCGACAAACTGAACAAATCAAACAAACATGTATTTTTCTCATGTTGGAGGAATTCTAACCAATCCCCGCTACCATCTCTCGGCTTGATTCTCATTTAGTTGTGTGGGGCCTATATATAGCGCAAATACAGGATAGCTCTCCCAGGTGCGCGGACAAACGTTAACAGCGCAATCTTCATATTTTACATCTTAAAATGTCTAAATCTAAGGCAGCCCTGTTTTGTATATAGTGAAAAATTAAAATCCCAGATGAGACAACATAAACATCTAACGAAAAAGAAAAATAAGAAAAATAATGGGGTTGGGGGGCAGAGCCTCCCATTACATACTAGTCAACGAGCCTATCCTACAATGGACTGTCTACCACTACTAGTGGCGCTGTCTTCATTTCCTTATATTAGTAACACTTTTAAGATAGTCTAAGATAGGTTAAGATAAGATTAAGATTGCGGTCAGAACGTTTGAGGAATTACAGTACTAATTTTAATATAATTAAGACAATCTTAATTCTGTGTTAAGATTTGTCCGTGCACCTAGGAGAGCTATCCCGAGCGTGCATATTTAGCAGGTAGATTGAGGCGGATGTAAGGCGAGGGGGGGGGGGGGGGTCCTGAAGTTAATCTTATTACTTGTATATTTCTCAGAACTCATAATTCAGCCTGGGCAATAGCCTAGATTAGATACAGACTAACTCGCTTCTCGCATGATTCCTGATTGATATTGCTCTGTAGGTTGACATAAAATATGAGGCACCTCATAATACCACTGCTCTTACTACCTATGCGTATCTAGATACTTAATGAATGTAAACTATACCTGGCATGTTATCATACATGTTTTGGTTCTCCAAAATAGGAATCAATTACTTGACCTAACAGTATTGTTCTAACATTTTGAAAGCATTCATGAATACATATTCGCATGTAGCTTTTGTGGAAAATGCTATTTGGTGATGGTAAAGGACGACACAACTACGACTTCCATCTTGCTGGCGACCACAGCTTGTGACGTCACATTTATTTGAGCACACGTGACCATATGATTTATACGCCAGGTGGCAGGTCGGTGGTTTGCCGCCTTGATTAACAATATGTAGGATCGCACATATTTCAATACTCCTTCTCGAGACTTACATATTGATGATAATATTATTCAAACATGAAGGCTCCTTCTCAAACATAGATATAGTTTCAGTACTCCTTCTGAATATTGAACGTTTACTTTCAAAGGTTTCTTCAGTGTCTCTGAGATATAAGTCCTTGAGAAAAAGTATGTTTGATATAACCATAAAACAAGGAAGACACAATTTGTCATTAAATTACAACTTTAGAAGATTTACTAATTTATCTAATGCAAGCCAGTGTCACCAGTTCTTAACTTGCCACTGACCAAAAATAAAAGTCAGTAATCCCATCTTTACCATGGGGGGGTCCCTGACTAACAAAAATACTTAGTGAGTCTTTTCACAAAAAAAAACTTGTTCCTTACAGGGCCACCTCATCATCACTAGAGTCATCCATGGCGAGACTTGCCTTGTAGGCCCTAGCCTTTTTCTTTTTCTTCTGGAACACTGGACAGTTCCTTTTTATGTGTCCGTAGTTATGGCAATAATGGCACTCTGGCCCTTCGCTCTCCTGTCTACGGTTAGACACTAGGGCAGTTTCCTGTTCCTCTGCTCGCTCGTTGATTTTCTTCTCTTCATGAATTATCTTTTCTGTCACCACGTTCATCTTAGGGACCTCTACATTGGCCTCTAAAGCTGTGACCATCATCCCAAAGGATTTTGGAAGGCTGGCAAGAAGGTGCATCACCCTAGTTTCCTCATCCATGGGGTCACCCACAACTGCCATCTCATTAAATATTTCTGTCATTTTCCTTACATGCTTCTGTACGGGGTCCCCATCTTCCATTTTTAATGCGATTAGACTTTTTCGTAGTGACAGTCTATTAGACCAGGTCTTTTTCTGGAATTGGTCTTGTAGCTGTTCCCATACAGCCTTAGGGTCTTTCGGTTCACCCAGCAGATATAGCAAGGTGGGATCTACCCCCAGTACAATAATAGCAAGTGCCTTGTCTTTCCGTATTAGAAATTTCTCATGCTTAGCCGGTTGGGTGTTCGCATCAGGCTCCCCTTCAGTACCACTGACTATCCCCCATAGATTGTCCTTTAGTAGGGACATTTGACACTGAATCTGCCACGTGGCATAGTTTGGTCCCAGTAAAGGGGAGATGTTACTTGTGCCCCCAGAAGCCATTTCTGTTGTTGACTACCACAGATAAGTCACTTCACTCTGACTTATCAACACAAATTACCATCCACAACTGTAACACAATGCTATCATACAGTACCACAACTGTAACACAATGCTATCATACAGTACTACACCTGTAACACAATGCTATCATACAGAAACACACCTGTAACACATTGCTATCATACAGAACCACACCTGTAACACAATGCTATCATACAGTACTACACCTGTAACACAATGCTATCATACAGAAACACACCTGTAACACATTGCTATCATACAGAACCACACTGTAACACATTGCTATCATACAGAACCACACTGTAACACATTGCTATCATACAGAACCACCACTGTAACACATTGCTATCATACAGCTCAATCATCACAAACACTACAGACCTTCCTGGCATCATACAAGTCCACTGTAAGTCCTCTGCCACTGTCTGCAACTGTCTGACACATCCCACGACGTACTAGTGTCCACAAGACATGTCCCTGGCCTGGACACACACACGACGTACTCCAGTGTCCATACAGCATCAACACAGACCCTCCTGGCTACTTACACGCATCCTGTAGCTCCAGCCACTGTCTGTAAACTCCCTGTAACACCCCACGAGGACCCACGAGGTTCTACGTGCGTACAGCATCCACTAACACAGCTGATATACACGTACCTCTCACACCCCACGTCGACTTGGTGTCCACAAAAGTGCTCCCTACTACGTCGTACTCAGCAGCATCGTACACGGCGTCCTCGCCACTGCCGCTTCTCTCCCAGAGTCCCACGTCGCCCTAGTGTACACAAGACACAACACAGACCTTGCTGGCATCATACAAGTCCACTGTAGATCCCAGCGACTGTCTGTAACTCCCGGCTGTAACTACACGACGACTCAATAACAGCAGCACATCGTACACGGCTCCTGCCCTCCCGACGCCATCTCCGCGTCCTGGCACCTGCAGCTCGCCCCACGCCGTACACAGCTTCCCCGTCGCTCTCACGTGTAGAAACGTGTTCCCTTTGCTATATACCCACTGCAACTCCAAATGGCATCTCTCCTACAAAGCACTGTAGTTCATGCCGACCTTGCAGTCTCCACAGCAACTCCAAACACGTAGTATCACGACGACGAGTGCCATGCCGACATCGTCATCTTGGTGCCCGGCTTCAGGCCTGCCGCTGCTCCGACATAGGTACACACGTGGTTCCCTGGGCCGTAGCGTGTCCCTGGAGCGCCCCAATAATCGCCGACTTCCACGTCTCTCAATCTCGGCTCCAAACAGCCATCCGACCTTCAAATTCTTCTCTGCATCTACCTTAAACCTCTACCTCCCTCACCTGCGCAGTGGAATGCGAGCTTGGGGCCATAACCTGTGGAAAATGCTATTTGGTGATGGTAAAGGACGACACAACTACGACTTCCATCTTGCTGGCGACCACAGCTTGTGACGTCACATTTATTTGAGCACACGTGACCATATGATTTATACGCCAGGTGGCAGGTCGGTGGTTTGCCGCCTTGATTAACAATATGTAGGATCGCACATATTTCAATAGCTTTTACTAATAACTTAAAGTTTGACCGTCATGATTGAAGTGAGGCCAAAGGTATGTTTGGATAAAGTTCAGTTTTCATTCACAAGAGGGCTCTTAAGGGCTGGGAGCTCAGTTCTTACAGGCACAAGATATGGTGAATATGTTGTAGCTGGACCATGCACTGCTGCCCTCTGGTGGAACTGTTATTTTAGTCAATGTATTGAAAATGCTGAACTTATTCCCTGACGGCCCAGCTTTAACCAGAGTGACTTTATTTTACATTTCATCAATAACATGATTTTAATACATAAAATACAGGAATTGATTCTATGTATTAAGCAACCACCTTTTCAAACCTGGTATGGGATAGTGACACCATACATAGAATCAGACATGTGAATGTATGTACAAAAATGTATATGCAGTACAATAATACTCTACTAATGTACTCGCTTCAGCTTCTATGGTAACGCAAAAAGCCAATGATGAATATTGTCTCTAATTATTTGTATATTTCTGAGTTAGACCCCACATTGTATCAAAGAAGATTGATATCTTGCTGTGATATGTGGATATTCAAATGAAATGAACTTATGCACCAAACATACATCATACTTTATTCAGATTTGATATTGATTACATAATTTGCTCTATCAAAGCACTTAGAACCTAGGAGAAAGGTAATGATCTATTTGCATTACAATAACTACGACTCATCTCTGCATTCATTCAAAATGTATCATTGTCACAGAAGCTATCGGCACATTAATTATAAAGCAAAAATAGCTGTGTTTACGTTGGTTTTAGGTAAATATAATAACTAAGTCTGTTATGTCTGCATATGCAAATATTTTCTATCATGAGATTCACAAGACAATTATCCTTTGAAAAGTCTGTCAAAGCAGGGGCGGCGGAAGGTGGATACAGTTGGGGGGCCCTTGTCACAAAACCCGATGGGTGTAGGCTGCAGGCAGTCATAGGGGTCTTAGGGCCCCAGGCCCCTGGAAAATTTAGGAATTTTCCTTTAAAATTGGCGCAGTCGGAGTGGTTTGAATGATCTTTAGACACTTTTAAGAATTTACACTTGAATTGATGTGTTCTGATGGAGTTTGAGCTTGTCATTTGAAATTTTTTTTGGGAATTTTATCATGAGATCAGTGTTTTCTAGGGGTTTCTGAGTTTATTCACCAAAATGTTGGGGGGGCCAAAACATACTTTGGCCGCCCCATCTTTAAAGTTGGGGGGGCCTCGGCCCCCTGGCCCCCCTGTTCCGCCGCCACTGCAAAGTAGACCAATAAGTATAGCAGACCCATTCACCATAACTTCACTGTTAACCTTTTTGTTTCTTTACATCAACTTTACCATCAGGAAAAAAAGTTTTATAAATATGTAAATGTCATCATTGGAAATATTGTTTGTTGTCATTATTTCAGCTGCGGCGGGGAGTCACCTCCTTCCCAGGTGGTAACCTATTGTAGGCTACATGTAATTAATTTAGCACTAATTTAGCAGCTAACCGACTGCTCCTCCGGGACTCATGCAATGATACCATACAATGCCATATACCTACTTACCTGCCAATATGCCATATACCTACCTTTTTTCAGTCAAATTCTCCCGATCCTGGGGGGGGGGGGGGAGGGATTGCAAATTGCCAAAATTCCCATCAGCGGATCCGTAATCCAAGTTCCAGTGTTCATTTATTAGTTACAGGGGGAAGGGTGGTGGTGTGTTTTTTTTTGGGGGGGGGACGCAAAAATTACCGACCCCTCCTGAGGGGGGAGCGTAAAAAATTTAGCCCCTTTTTAGCAAAAAAGCCAGTGCGTTACTATAGTTCAAAGGGGGATGGGTGAAAAAAAAAATTTCGCCGCCTACTGCAAGGGGGGGCACAAAACATTGCATGCGCTCTCGAGGGGGGAGGCGTAAAAAAAATCTCACTACCCCCCCCCCCCTGTAATTAATAAAGGAATACTTTTAAAAAAGGCCTATTAAAGGCCACTCATCACCAAGATCTGAGAAATCTGACGAGGGAGGCTTTTTTATTTTATATTTTTATACGCATGCCAAAATGAGTAGGATGATTTACATTTTTTGTAATCAAAATTCAGATTTTATTGGTAAAGAATTCATTGATCCTTAATTTAAAAGTGGAGAAAATGTAGGTTTTGTCTATACCACTGCATCGCTGGCATTATAAGCTTTAATTTGATACCAAATGTGACCAATTTTGTTCATTTTTATCAGGTTTTCCATCAAAATTTGGCAAAAAAACAAAACGGTGACGAGAAACCATTTTATTTTTTTGAGTGGCATAATGGGCTATAATAGCAGGATGGTGCCTCTGCTACAGATTTGAACCCTTCAGAGAGGGATCTCCTAATCCACCTCTGTCTCAGAGTGTAAATAATAATGCAGTGGCGCCATCTACTGTATTTCTGGTTAACTACCATAATAACAGCCTCCAGCCACTGAATGTCAACATTAGAATTTGGTCTGGGAATTTGTCCATTTTGCTGATTGTTGATTAAGCCTGGCCGTGCTGTGCGGTAAGTGTGACTGACATGGTGAGGGGTGTGTGCTGGGGGTACATGCAGGGTCTTAGTGTTAGAGACAACACCAGTCTGATGTAAATATCTGAGACAGCTCTCTGCCTGTGAGTGATAATAGGGGACTTAACACTCTGTGGTATAAGGATAGCTCAGTAGCTGACTGCCTGCCTTGATAGCTCTATCAGGGGCGTGCCCCCCCCCCCCCCCCCCAAACCTCCTCCCCAATTTTTGGCCAGCCCCCAAAATTGGTTAAACTCATAATGTCAAGAGAAAAGGTGGTTAAAAGGGTCAGAAACTCCCTGTGTCCCCCACCCCTCTATTTTGAAATTGCTTGCCACACCCCTGTCTATCACCACATAATAGAGAAAGGTAGGTTGGATATAAAATTAAAAGATTACAATTTTCATTAGTAAAAAAGTTGATTTTAGCTGTAAAAATGCCAAAATTGTCATAACATTCTTTGATTTTTTTTAAATGTAAAAAAAAAAAGTGGGTCAGGCCTAAAATAATTGCAATGTTTAATAGATCTACAGTAACTACTTGAATCATTAGAGTAAATCAATTCCACATAAACTACATTTTTGTACTACTATATCAATGGATATTTACTAGAAATGTGATTTTTGCTAATAAACTGACTTTGTTTCTATCCAGGGTCTGCCAGAAAGATAACTGGAATCCTGATGGGACAACATAATATGTCAGTTATCCTGACAGGAAGGGATGAGACCATACCACAGGAATAAGGCATACTACAGCGCTTCCGTATACGCATGGAAACTAAATCGGAAACATTGGTTGTAAAGGGCGGCTAGCACGGCTAAGACTACCCACCTTTATGAGTCACGTGACCACCATAGCAGCGCCCTGCTTGGTCAATTGGTGCCGCTTGTTCCAGTGTGTTTTGTAAACAACCAGTTGGCCGATACTCGTCTTTGCTAGGAACAGTGCTAGCCGCCCTTGAGACTAGGTTGTTACCATAACAAGATATTGGTATCAAAAAGTATCATATTGATTCCTTGACTACAATATATTGTATATCCGACAGTTATCAGGGTGAACATAGAAACCGGTAGAAACCCCACCATGTGGAACAACATCAATATGAGTGCACACAACTCTAGTGATGTACAAGTTAGGCCTATAGCCGACGATAAGCCTCAAGGCTATTGGACAAAACCTGAGGTGCAAGATAAGACCATGAGATCAAAGGCTCCACGAACAATATATGCGAGGAGGATAATAATAGACGATATTACCAAACTCCAGCCTCTTGAAGACAGCATGGTCCAAACAGCACAGGACCCTGCTATAACCATAAACAGTACCAAGACTCAAACACCTGGAGGCCACATGCCACAAGCACAGGTCCCCACTAAAACAATGAACAGTACCAAACTCCAGACTCTTGGAGGCAACATTATGACACAAGCACAGGACCCTGCTAAAACAATGAACAGTACCAAACTCCAGAATCTTGGTGGCAACATTATGACACAAGGACAGGACCCTGCTAAAACAATAAATAATCCCAAATCTCAAGTTATTGGAGGATACATGATGCCAGAACCACAGGAACCTGCTAAAACAATAAACAATACCAAACCCCAAATACTTGGAATACACACGATCCAACCAGCACAGGAACCGGTTAAAACAATAAACAATACCGAACCCCAAACACTTGGAGGCCACATGATACAACCAGCAGTTATTGGAGGATACATGATGCCACAACCACAGGAACCTGCTAAAACAATAAACAATACCAAACCCCAAATACTTGGAATACACACGATACAACCTGGACAACTTGCTAAAATAATAAACAATACCAAACCCCAAACACTTGGAGGCCACATGATACAACCAGCACAGGACCCTGTTAAAACAATTAACAACACCAAACCTCAAATACTTGGATTACAGACGATCCAACCAGCACAGGAACCGGCTAAAACAATAAACAATACCAAACCCCAAGTACTTGGATTACAGACCATTCAACCAGCACAGGAACCGGTTAAAACAATAAACAATACCAAACCTCAAGCACTTGAAGGCCACATGATTCAACCAGCACAGGACCCTGCGAAAACAATAAACTGTACCAAACCCCAAATACTTGGAGGCTATATGATGCCACAATTATTGTACTCTGCTAAAACAGTGACTAATAATGCCAAACCTCAAATACTCAGAGGCTATATAATGCCTCAAGCACAGGAACCCGCTAAAACAATAGGCAACACCAAACCTCAAACACTTGGAATACAAATGATGCCACAAGCACAGGAACCGGCTAAAACGATAAGTAGTACTAAGCCTCAAATAGATCTACTTGGAATACACACAATCCAACCAGGAAAACCCGCTAAAACAATAAACAGTACCAAACTCCAGACAAATGACCCTGCTAAAACAATAAACAGTACCAAACTCCAGACACATGACCCTGCTAAAACAATGAACAATACCAAGCTTCAAATACTTGGAGGCTATAGGCCTATAATGCCACAAGCACAGGAACCCGCTAAAACAATAAACACTACCAAGCCCCAAATACTTGGAATACAGACAATACAACCGGCACAGCCCGCTAAAACAGTGAATGATACCAAACCTAAAATACTTGGCGGCCACATGATACCACAAGGAAAGGAACCCTCTAAAACAATAAACAATACCAAACCGCAAATACTTGGAACACACACGATACAGCCAGCACAACCCGCTAAAACAATTAATAATACCAAGCCTCAAACACATGGAGGATATATGATGCCACGATCACAGGAACCCGCTAAAACAATAAACAGTACCAAACCGCAAATACTTGGAACACGCACGATACAACCAGCACAACCCGTTAAAACAATTGATAATACCAAGCATCAAACACTTGGAGGATATATGATGCCACAAGCACAGATTATTAACAGTACCAAACCCCAGACTCTTGGGGGCTGCATGGTCCAAACAGTACAGGGCCATGCTGAAACAATAAACAGTACCAAACCCCAAATACATGGAGGCCAGATAATACTACAAGGACAATACCCTGCGACCGCAGTAATTGGTGCCAAGCCACGAACCATTGTAAGTCGTGTTGCTCTTACCTCTCGTCAGAACTTCCCAAGGCTCACCGAGTCGCAGATACTTGTTAGGCCAGGAACAAATCTGCATAGACTGGCACCATCCACAGTGGAAAAAATTGAACACAGGAGAAAGCAGTCTCTATGTACCAAGGCCTTGATTGTAACTGCACAAGGTGTGAAAACTTATAATCTCCCCGCAAATGTACCTCAGGCGCAAGTATCTCTGCCATCCAAAATGCGGCCAGAGGTGCCATTTCCCCATTCCATCCTGAACAGCCCATCTAAACCTCAGGAGAATATGTGCAGTAACTTACAAGCCTCTCCGAAGGTCAAGATAGAAATAATTAAAACCAAGGTGCACAAGAAACACCAGCCCAAAACTTCCTTGCAATCTAACTTACCATCATGGATATTTACACAATCCAAATCAAAAAGCGCTTCAACACCTGAGGAGAATGTGTGCAGAGATACAATAGACATTGGCAAGGCTCAGGCAGACAAGGAACCCAAAAAGAAAGGCAAGAAAAAACAGACCCAGACAGAAGACAAGAAACCCCAGATAAAAGCAGAAACACAGATCTTCCAATGCTCCCAGTGTGGTATGGAGTGCCGTTCTCGTCACAGACTCAAAGAACACGAGAAGAAGCATGCCTCCCGAAAGTCATTCCGCTGTACTCACTGTGGTAAATGTGTGAGCTCGCTACACTACCTAAGGCAGCACGAGAAGTTCCACAAGGGTGAGACGAGCCACCAGTGCCCGGTTTGTAACCGGCGCTTTGTGCAGGCACAGGGGCTGGAGGGTCACATGCTGACACACAGCGAGAAGCGGCCGCATGTCTGTGGGTCGTGCGGGAAGGGTTTCTGTAAGAGTGTGCAGCTCAGGAACCACATGCTGCAACACTCCGGGACCCGGGCGCACAGGTGTAGTCTGTGCGACAAAGCCTTTTATACTACACACAGCCTTCGCAGCCACATGGAATCACACACCTCACACAAACCTCACGTGTGCTCTGACTGCGGGAAAGGTTTTCGCCTCCAGTGCCACCTCTCCCTGCACAGGTGGACTCATGTTAAGGATAGACCTCATAAGTGCAGTCAGTGTGACAAGAGTTTTGCCACCCAGTCCCACCTGAAGTACCATATGGGGGCGCATTCAGGTGACAAGCCCTACACATGCCCTGTGTGCAACCTGGGGTTCAGGAAGAAAAGTGCCATGACAGCACACACAACCATCCACACAGGAGAGAAACCTCACATGTGTAAGGTGTGCGGAAAACACTTCAGGCAGCTCAACAACCTGAGGGGACACATGGGCACCCATACCACCCAGAGGAACTTCCAGTGCCCCCAGTGTCAAAAGACATTCCGGACGCGGGGAGTTCTGCGGCAGCACATCAGGACCCACCAGACAGTGAAGCCCCATGTGTGTTCAGTCTGTGGTAAAGCGTTCGGTGAGTCATACGCCCTGAAGATGCACAAGAGGATCCACACCGGGGAGAAACCTTACGTGTGCGGGGTGTGTGGCCGGGCGTTCCTGCGCCCCAATGGTAGACGGCTGCACATGAAGACTCATACCCGCGAGCAGCCCCATTCCTGTAGCATCTGCAGCCGGCCGTTCTCCGACCCCAACTCACTCAAACGCCACATGAGAACCCACACAGGGGAAAAACCTTACAAGTGTCCGAAGTGTCAGCGAGCGTTCCGTGACCATTCAAACATGAAGAACCATTACAAGAAAATACATGACCGGCCAGCTGGTGAAGCGACGCCCAACCAAAAACCCCGCAAGCCCTATACCCGGCAGAACACGGGGTCTCACAAGTGCACTCATTGTGACAAGGCGTATGGTGCAGCGTCAACTTTGCGGATCCACCTCCGCACACACACATGGAAAGACGTCCACAAATGTAACCAATGCAGTAAGAGCTTCAAGGATCTGGGGGACCTGGAGTTCCACATGCTGTTCCACAAGGCAGGCTCCTATTACTGCCCCAACTGCTGTGTGGAGTTTAGCCGTATAGACGCCTTAAAGAGGCATGTCAAGAATGACAGCTGTGTTCCGCGTACTGAGGCGGCTAGTAAGAGGAGGCTGCGGCACTCCTCCCGCCTACTGCAAGCAGAAACAGAGGAGGAGGAGGTTAGCCCGGGGGAGAGGGCTTGTGCCGACTGTACCCGCTGTGTCCAGGGCTTCCTCGTGGGGGCTGATTTAGAGCAGCACCTCACAAACGACCACTACCAGAGTTTGTGGCCGATACTGGCACTGGGCATTCCATGGCACCAGGCCTTCAACCTAATGTAACTCACATATGTCCCAGGCGTCACAGTACACTTGGACGTTAAACAACCCAATCAATCAATCAATCAACATACCGTAAAACCTCATGTATAAGCTGTGGCTAGTCCGCAAGTCAGATCACTGGTGCGGTTTGTAGGATTGGCAAAGAGTCTGGGTGTGGCTTATATCCGAGTTTTTGCTCCTATAGATCAGTACAAAAGTCACCATAATCAGATGACTAGTGCGGCTTAATTATAGGATCGGTCAAAAGTTGGGGTGCGACTTATACGCGAGTTTTTATGGTAGCCGTCTGTGATATTTTTTCTCGTTTTTCCTCAGTTATTGTTGAATAATAAAACTGTTTTTAGGCAAATCAAAATTAACTTTGTTCTGAATAGTTATACAGTCGTTGCCCCTCAATTGCCATGTCAATATCTTACCCTTCCCAGTATTACAGGTGCATAATAATAGTCTTCCTCCCTTCAACTAGCAGTCATACTACATCTATGATCCCATAGACAGTAAAAAAAAAGTCCCAAGTCCATTCATAGACATCACAAAAGTATTTGATACAGTCCATCATGGAAGGTTGTTGCAAAAACTTGTGGCGATGTTTAGGAGTTAAGACAAATGACCTAGATGGTTTTAAAGCTATTTGGGGTTAAAAACCCAGAACACTTTCGCCAAGCTTAGTCTTACTAAAGTTAGATGTTAAATATGGGGGTTCCACAAGGATACATCTTTGGCCCCCTGCGGTTCTCTGTATGTTATATAAGCAACCTCAGCATGAAAGTCAAAAATGCTGCATATGTATGTAAATTATCATAATCATAACCAAATGATGCAGCTCTGAAGATATAGGACTCACTGATAGCACAAGAGGATTGACAGAAATATGAAGCTAACATGAGACCATGACCGACAGTGCCATAATGTCTCACAGTTACAAACTCAATATTGAGATTGAGTGTTTTGCTTTCTACTGTATTGAGATATTCGTATTTGAGATACTAGTACTATATTCATCAATAAAACATTCTTTGTATGGATTGGTCAGTCAGAACAGTGGCTTTCAAATGACAGGTTATTGCAGTGGTTGTTGTGGTCATTGCAGTAATAGTAAAAAGACCACTTACGGCTGGCTGTAGAAGTCTATGGTAGAAACCATTGGGGTGTGAGGACATGGGGTGAGGAACATGTGACTATTAAAAGTTGGTCTTGTGGACCTTAACATTTTTATGCCACTATATATATATTTTTTCCCCCACCACAAAATGCACCAATCCCATATGGTTTAGAAATGATCAATCCATTACATTGATACTGTATAGGTGTCATGAAGAAAAATACAGAAATCCTGAGAAGCTTCCCATAGATAAGAACTTTAGCATAGTTTGTTGTCCCCGGTAATGCTAATTCTTTTCAAGGTTTCCCATATGGCTTTATGAGGCAATCGTATGTGATTATGCTGCTATGGAACTTGTATCCTGAATCCTGACTTTCGTTTTCTCATCCACAAAACACAGCATGTGCCCCATAATTCCAGTTCAAAATTATTTTTTTTTAATGTAATTAACACGATACAGATATGGTGACAAAAAGCTAGGTATAGGGTGTGTTCTTCAAAATAGGTAGGGTATACCTGAAACACGACACTTTTTTTCCTTCTTATGGCCTTATGTCATACGACATCAACTCAATGTCATGTACTAGTGTGTATTGTCTCATACTTATACATAGGTATGAGACGTTGTGGTCGATCCCCTACAAAGTGCAAAGTCAGCGTTTCTTCACTTCATGCCCTGATTAGCTTTGTGTTTGGCCAGTATCCTATTCAATCCAATTCAATTCAAATTCTCTATTTAAATTGCAACCAGGGGACGCGATTGGTCTGAGTTATAATACAATTCAGGGAGTGATCATTTTTTAACAACCCGGGGGGGGGGGGGGGTCAAAAAGATTTGGACCCCTTGACCGGGGGGGTGTAACAAATTTAGACCCCTCTTGGAGGGGGGGGGGGTAAAAAAAAGTAACCTGTTTTGAGACAAAAAGCCCGCACGTTATTATGCTTCAAAGAACCAGCGATGTTGACCTACGGGGTGTGTGTAAACAATTTCACACTCTCCGCACGACCCCCCCCCCCCCCCCCCCCCGTTGTTAAAAAATGATCACTCCCTTATTACAATGCATTTATATATACACCTTTGTCGTCCGTAGGTATCATTGTTAACTTAAACAGCAAACATGTAGGCCGACTTAAAAATTGGAACGAGATCTACTTCCGTCTGGTTTTTCCAGACAAATCTTTAGCTGTTCCAGTCTAGCGTCTTACAGATTGAGAGTGGATAAATTATATCCTCTTGTAAACTGATCAAATAGTGGCCGCCGGCCGAGGATCGCCGGTCCCTCGTCGGCCTGACGCCTGACTGGTTCAGATGTCTCTCTCCATGCAATATCAGACAAAGACAATGTGAAGAAGAGACTATTTGTGGGACTCATCTACACTAATTAAGGTATGAATGTACGCTTCGATAATTATTCGTTATCCCTATTGGGCCACTCACAAAAAATCTGGTTTCCCATCACCAAGTACTGAAAAATATGACGAGGATGTTGTTTTTTTTGTTTTTTTTTCACTGATGGGCCAAAATGTATAGGTAAATGTAGACTTTCGCGAACAAATTTCACACTATAGTAGTAAAAGCATTTATTGATTCACAGAAGTTGGAAGTTATTCTTAGTCCGCTGCATTACTGACAGTGTGAGCGTTAATTTGATACCATATATGGTGATATTTCTTAACATTTAACACATTTTTTCATTAAAAATGTAAAAAAAGAAAAAAAAGTTTTCCTCAAATCATGATTTTTATGACTCGTACAGTGATGAGAAACCAGATTTTTATTGGCTACGTGGATCGCTCTAGTGTTGTAGTGTTATGTAATGGCGCGTAGCCAATGTTTGTTATAGGGGTCTCAGATTTCACTATAGTGCTTCTAAATGCTATAATGCTTTACACTATAGGGATGAGAGTCATGGATTAGTGTTCTTTGGAATCATATCCAACTTTACCCACAGTTTCAGGGATATAACTTCATATCTTCAGGTATTTCAAGCCATGTTAAGAAAAAAAGTGCCTGAAATGGGCCTGAAATAGGCTGATTTCTCTCTTTGGGCCTACAGAATCTGGCGAGATCGCATGTTTTGTAATGTACTGAATCAATTTGTAGGTGTGCATCTTTCTTTTTTTCTTGTAGTGTATGATACAATTTCGTGCAAAAGATTGGCTATTTCAGTTAAATAAAATTTTTGATTTTAATGGTAGTAAATGAGCAAAATGTGTATACTATAGAACAAAGAGAGCTACATTTTGGATTCATGATTAATATAATTGTAACATGTAGGGGGAACCCTATTTATTATCATTGCTAGTACAAACACTTGCTTTATATTTCATTTTTAAATAGCAAGATTGTACTCCAATACCCGGGCCTGCAAAAATTGAGCTGGGCCTGCATAGATAAAAATCTGCAGGACCGAATGTCCTGCATGGTGAAAAAGTTTTTGTATAGACTGACAATGGTTTGCTTTCATTCAGGTGCTGTCTCCCCTGGATGAAACAACTTGAGACCATGATGGCTCACTTAAACAGTTTGATATTTTTTCTGCTTCTTATTGCTCCTTCGCAGGCCATGCCCCTCTTCCTTCCACGGATCAGCTCAAAGCAACCCATGGTATTATTTAACAAATCTACCAAGGGAGCTGGTAAAACAGATTCCCTTTTCCGGGAATCGCCCTATGATGTCTCTGTATCTGGCAATAAGGTCTCTGAGTATGATGTCGCATACTGCCCTCCAACTTGTCAATGTTCAGAAACTCAGACCCTTCTGAGTGTAACTGGGTGTACAATAAATCCAGCCAATCGGCTTGATTCCTTACTACAAAGAAACCTAAATGTTACCACTTTAAGCATACAGAACTCCATGCTCAGTAGACTATCTAACATACTTTGCAATATGACTAGATTAACTCATTTGGACCTGACCAACAACTCATTGAGAGATCTCCCATGGGAGTGTGTTGAATCCTTGAGGAAACTTGAAATCCTGAAAGCACCATTCAACCATATAGAGAAACTTGTACGGCGTTCCTTCTATTTGCCCAAATTGCAATTTCTCCAGCTTGACCACAATCGCATCTCAGAAATTGACCCTTTTGTCTTTGCTCATGCTGATCTGCTGCCATCAATAAGTACCATTGAGCTCAGTAATAACATTTTAACAACTCTTGACTCTTGGCCTCTAATGTTTTCCAGGGACAAGAAACTAACACCTGTGATACACCTGGCAAGTAATCAAATCTCAATGTGCACCAATCATGCGCAATGGAAATTTGACATACACAAAAAGCCAAGTGCCTTTATAGACCTTCGATATAATAATATTACCCATATGATCCACAATCTGGATGCTTTGGATATAAAATTAGAGATAGATTATATACTCATCCTCGAAAAGATGAAAGTAGATGTGCGGGGCAATCCTTTCATCTGTGACTGTATAGATTATGAAATTTTCAGGATATTTAAGCTTATTCGCACATCATTATATGTTGATGAACTGTTATGTTTCAAACCAGAAAATCTGTATGGAAAGACGATTATATCCATTCCACTGGACAAATTCATCTGTGATGTAAAAGAAGACTGCCCAGACCACTGTGAATGTACTGACATCCCAAACCAATTTAACATGTCAGTGATCTGCTCGGGTTCAGACGACAAGCTCCCTAATAAATTACCTAAATTGGCAAAGCATCATTACACCTACCATCTGAACTATCGGGACTCCAACCTGACGAGTTTTGACTACAGGGCTTACCTGCCCAGGGTCAAGCATGCATTCTTGAGTAGCAATAGGATCAAGGATATCTCAGCACTGGCCCTGTCATCGCTTGTACAAGCAGAGGGGGTGTATTTTGATCATAACCAATTGAAGTACTTACCAACCAATATCAGCATGGTCAATCTGACGTCTTCTGTGAGGGACTTGCGTCTGGCAGAGAATGAGTGGGTGTGTGATTGTCACACATTTGAAACCAGGGCATGGATGATAAGAGAGAAGGAGAAAATCTCTGACAGAGCAGCGATCCTGTGTGCAGCACCAAAGCGCTTAATAGGTTTTAACCTTTTACAACTGTCTGAAAACGAACTCATATGCGGAGACCCTCCAAATAAGGTAATCATTGCATCCTTGATCGCTGTCGGTGCCACACTGGGTATAAGCTTTTTAGTTGTTGTGCTTCCAGTTTTGATCATTTCCATGAACAAGGTATGGTTTTTCAAGAAATTGAAATGGCATCCCTTTGATAAGGATGAATGTGAGAGTGAGAACAAGGAGTTTGATGTCTTCTTGTCATATGCAAATGAGAACGAGGTATTCGTGGAGGGAACACTCCTTCCCGCCCTTGAGATCAGAGGATACAAGGTGGCATACCACAAAGTTCATTTCCTGGCCGGTAGGCCTATTCATGTTAGCATTGAGGAATGCATCCTGAAGAGCAAGCGCACATTAGTGGTATTCTCCAAGGAATTCAAAAGGAGTGCATGGTGCATGTGGGAGTTTACAGTGGCCCTGGAGCTAGATGGGAATAAGGGCACACATCGCTTGCTGGCCATCAAGTATGAAGATATCGATGTGAAGACCCTGGACTTGACATTACAGAGCTATTTCAGTAGGTATTCTTATATAGAGCGGGACTCGTGCAGGTTCTGGGATAACCTCCTGTACGCTCTGCCTGTCAACAAGTTGGGAATACAACAACAGTAGGGTGAAAACTTTTCTGCAGAAGCCACTCTTGGCGACAACATTCCTGCAGACACTAACATGGTGAGAAATTACTGCCGAAGAACCGCTTGGTGAAAACATTCCTGTCTAAGACATTCTTGCTGAAAACATTCCTGCAGAAGACACTCTTGGCAAGAACATTCCGACAGAAGACTCTCTTGATGAGAACATTCCAGTTGAAATGCTCAGCTTGATGATGACCTATAAAGGCCGTTTTATTCTGGTAACTTATACTACGGATCTGCCATCGGGATTTTTGGCATTTTGGAAAAAAAATAAAATATACATATTACTTTAAATATTACTTTAAGACTGTGCCTGGACATTTTACTAAGGAGAAAAGAAAAAGATACATGCTGACCAGCAAGAAATAGACTGAGGCCTTTCAGATTGGGGATCAAGTTCTATTCAAGCTATATGAGCTTTTGGTATACATTATACCTAGATTTTGTTGATAATGATTTATGAGAGCATACATGCAGTTGATACTGGATCTAACAAAACCATTGTACATGATTTTACAAAATAAATAGTGTTTAACTGTTTGACCACCATCTATTGATGAATAAATAGCTGTCAAGTACACAGCAAATTGTGGAGACTCTTGGCCATGATTGGTGATGTATCATGAGCACCATTTTGGTGGTCACCAAACCTCATTGGTCAGTGTTGGCCAAGCTGGTGAGGCCCAAACATCACTCAGGTTGCCCACGTTGGTGAACAGGCCAAAAAAGAGGTTTGTTTCAGGTCACCCGACCAACCCTATTAAAACAGGGCCGACCCCACTTTTTTTAATGCAGTTTTGAAGAACATTTTTTTTATTTGTACACTTTTTTGGGGGTCAATTCTAGGTTTACAAAGATTTTGAATTTTTTCCCTCATTTTTACACTTATTTGTTCAATTTAAGGGCATTGTAGAGGAGCTGTAAAAATGAAATCCGACCTACCGACCTAGACTTTCTGCCCATGTTACCTGAAACAAACCTTTATTTTATATTTGGCCCTCACCTAGCTTCATCAAATCTATTAATATGACCTATAATGGATATCAATGTCCACAATACTTCTGCCTCCCAATTAACCACTACCCAATCACCCAACACCCAATTATACCCATTACCCATCGCCCATCACACACCACCCCAATTACCCACCACCCAATCACCAATCACCCACCACCCAATCAACCACTATCCAACTACCCACCACCCAATCAATATCCGTCTTGGAATCACCCACCACCCAATCAACCACCATCCAATCACCCACCACCCAATCACCCACCACCCAATCAACCACCACCCAATCAACCACCATCCAATCACCCACCACCCAATCAACCACCATCCAATAAGACCATCCAATTACCCACCATCCAATCACCCACAACCCAATTACCCATCAACCAATCACCCACCATCCAATCAGACCATCCAATTACCAACCAACCCAATCACCAACCACTTAATTACCCACCACCCAATCAACCAATCACCCACCACCCAATCAACCACCACCCAATCAACCACCACCCAATCAACCACCACCCAATCACACACCACCCAAACACCTACCGTCCAATCAACCACCACCCAATCAATGACCATCATGGAATCAACCACCAACCAATCACACACCAAACTGAATTACCCCCAATTATCCACCACCCAATCACCCACCACCCAATCGCCCACCACCCAATCAACCACCACCCAATCGACCACCACCCAATCACTCACCACCCAATCACCCACCACCCAATCGCCCACCACCCAATCAAGCACCACCCAATCACTCACCACCCAATCAACCACCACCCAAACACAAACCACCCAATTACACACCACTTAATTACTTACCACCCAATCAACCACCACCCAATCAACCACCACCCAATTAACCACAACCCAATCAAACCCCACCAAATCAACCACCACCCAATCAACCACCACCCAATCAACCACCACCCAATCAACCACCACCCAATCAACCACCACCAAATCAACCACCACCCATTCACCCACCACCCAATCAAACACCACCCAATCAACCACCACCGAATCATACACGACACATTCACCCACCACCCAATCAACCACCACCCAATCAACCACCACCCAATCAAACACCACCCAATCAAACACCACGTATTCCAAACACTGTATAAGTATGACATTTAAAGAATAGATGTCAATCAAATGGCATCAACGGGTGTTAATAATAGGTCACAAAGGGATCCAATCCACCCCCCCCCCAAAAAAAAACAAAAAAACACCACAACAACCATGGGCTTTTCTAGCGTATTTTCAATGGGGGGAATGAGAGCATGTATGCTTTTATTCCAAAATGACCGTATATTGAACAATAAAATCGAATTATCACATTTATATTTGTGAACATTTTGAGTCATTTTATGGGAAATCTACTTTTTTCCCCACACATGGGGAGTTCTAACTTCTTAAACTTGGTTGCCCAATAAATCTTATAATAAGTGCATGACATTTATTTACACCAATGCATATCGACTTTTATGGTTCACCTACACTGAGTAGATGTCATAATATGTTATGTAATCAAACCCACAAACTGGGGCGCCAACAAAGGGGCCCTTGATGGGGGGGTCCCCATGTCGCATGTCGATTTTAAGAAATGGCCATGTCGCATGTCTATGTCTCTTAAAAATGCTCATGTCCCATGTCGATTTTAAGAACTGTCCATGTCCCATGTCGCTATCCTTTTAAGCCTCATGTCGCATGTCACTAGGCCTCATGTCGAATGTCGAATTTAAGAAATGCCCATGTCGCCATGTCGAATTTAGGGGTCTAGGGCCATAACAAACCCCCTCCACGTCGGGGCGCCACCTCGCGCCGCCCGGGAGAAGCTTAGGGGCGCTTGTAACGGGTTGGCGCCTCCCGCTGTTCGCTCCACATCCGGGGCTCTGCAGCAGGGGATTTAGACAGAGACTTGTAATATATTGCAGACAAATTTACATTAACAAATAATAGTCATACAAAATGACTACTATAATATTCAATCTCATTTCATTCTACATAGTATATTCTAGTAGTTCAATTGAACAGCCTGAAAGTATAGATCTGTTGAATAGTTTTGGCTGCAGAGAGGCTTTGTATTTCTTTCATTACCACCAATGTGGTGTCCACGCAGTAAATTGTCACAAAGCACCTATTCATGCACAATACTTTAATCACCTGTCCTTTGTATATAAATAATCTATTGAATACGGTTTATTTGCATTATATTGAATTCATAATTAATGAGAATTTACTGCTTGAATGTGGTAGATCTGTTAAAGAGCTGTAACCACCCAATCAACCACCACCCAATCAACCATCAGCCAATCACACACCACCCAATCAATCACCACCCAATCACCCAGCACCCAATCACCCAGCACCCAATCAACCACCACCCAATCAAATACCACCCAATCACCCACCACCCAATCAACCACCTCCTAATCACCCACCACCCATTCACCCACCACCCAATCAACCACCACCCAATCAACCATCACCCAATCAACCATCACCCAATCAACCACCACCCAATCAACCACCACCCAATCAACCACCACCCAATCAACCCACCCAATCAACCACGACCCAATCATACACGACACATTCACCCACCACCCAATCAACCACCACCCAATCACCCACCAGCCAATCACACACCACCCAATCAATCACCACCCATGCACCCACCACCCAATCAACCACCACCCAATCAACCACCACCCAATCACCCAGCACCCAATCAACCACCACCCAATCACCTAGCACCCAATCACCCAGCACCCAATCAACCACCACCCAATCACCTAGCACCCAATCACCCACCACCCAATCAACCACCACCCAATCAAACACCACCCAATCAAACACCACGTATTCCAAACACTGTATAAGTATGACATTTAAAGAATAGATATAAATCAAATGGCATCAACGGGTGTTAATAATAGGTCACAAAGGGATCCAATGGTCCAATCCACCCCCCCCCCCCAAAAAAAAACAAAAAACATGGGCTTTTCTAGCGTATTTTCAATGGGGGGAATGAAAGCATGTATGCTTTTATTCCAAAATGACCGTATATCAAACAATAAAATCGAATTATCACATTTATATTTGTGAACATTTTGAGTCATTTTATCAAAATTTATGGCAAATCTACTTTTTTTCCCCACACATGGGGTGTTCTAACTTCTTAAACTTGGTTGCCCAATAAATCTTATAATAAGTGCATGACATTTATTTACACCAATGCATATCGACTTTTATGGTTC